>CM062294.1:234163966-235363966 GCA_031216915.1 Pictodentalium vernedei
GGAAATGATGCAATCTCTAAAAATAAACAGCTTTGGGAAAATCCATTGTTTCAATAAACGTTTGAAACATTTATTGACATCTTGCATTATTGTTGAATATTTCTGATAAAAAAAGAGGGTGATTTGATGACTTTTGGACCTAAAAAATACAATTTACTTTTTGTGTGTTTTTGTAGGGAATTCCCTGAAAAATATGTGCACGTGACCGGTACTTCCCGGAGTCATTTTTTTACATGTAATAACTCTCAATCCTCAAAATGAATTTTGGGAATAATTCCTAAACGACACGTGGGAGGGCGTCGGGAGGGGGAAGCGGGAGTGAGCCATATTCAGACTTGGCCTGTATTACTAGCTGGAAAATACACATATCAACTTTGGTTGAAATCAAATAAACCAAACTGGAGTTATTGGTCGGAAACCTTGAAAAGCAAAACTTTAATCCGAAACTTTAAGCTGGGAATACTAAGTAAAACCGACTGCAAAAAAAGGTTAAATATTTCCTAAAACCGATAAAAGAAAGCATTGATGTAAATGCAAAAAAAAGATATCATGACACTGATGTAAATGCAATCATTAAGTTGTATTGACTATGCAAAAATTAAAGTAACAAAGTATGTGGTAAAAGTCTAATTTCCAATACAAAGAAACTAAGTCTGAAAACATGTTTTAAAGGGGTTAAAGTCCCGCCAATATTAATTAAAATCCCAGTAGAAAGCTTCAGTGGACAGATTAGACATTGTCCCAAATGTGAACTAAACTGTTTGAAAAATTAAGGTGTAACTCTGCAAATAAAAAACTTTAACGAAAGAATTTAACCTGGAAGTTCTAAATTAAATTGACTGCAAAAAAGGGTTGAATTTGTCCCACAATAACCTAAAACATAATGAGAATGTTACAATCAATAGTAATTAATATTAATTAAAAAGAAAAAAAACTGTAACCTGCACTAAAGAACTTTAACCACCAACTTTAACCCAAACTCTAAATGTTAACAGACGGACAGTCGGACAGACAGATGGATGAAAGTCATGAATATAGCCCTGACTGTAAACAGTCAGGCTAAAAATACCTACCGCGGGGGGGGGGGGGGGGGGGGAGGGGGGGGGGGGGGGGGGGGGAGGTTATAGGAGTAATTTTTTCCCACATGTAGTCACTCTAAATCCTTCAAAATGCATTTTGGGCCAAAGAAAAAATATTGCTTAAATGGCCCCATGTTAGCAGGAGGAGGAGGGGGGGTAACAGAGGGGGGATTATAGAAGCCAATTTTCCGCGTGTAGTCACTCTAAATCCTTCAAAATGCATTTTGGACCCCAAAAAAGTGCCTAATGGGAACCGGTGAGGGGGGGGGGGGGGGTTAAAAAAAAAATTCTGCACTGCATGTAGTCACTCTAAATACTTCAAAATGCATTTTGGAGCAAAGAAATAAAATACCTAATTGGCGGGGAAGGGAGCAGGGCTATAACTCATTTTAAATAAACAATTTTCATTGGATAATGGTGGTCATCGTACTTGACGAAGACATTGTTGCTGTTGAGACATATTACTGAAAAGAATTGAAATCCGTTAACTTTTGTTCAAGTTATGCAATAAACAAAGTTCGGACAGACAGACGGATGGACAGACAGATGGATGATCATACGGATGGACAGAGCTCTATGCTATATCCCTCCCTTGTGGAGGATGAACAGTAACAAAGTATGTGGTAGAAGCTTAATTTGAAATTTAGAGAAATTAAGTTCGAAAATCATTTTGAAAAGGGTTAAATTAATGCCAATATTATTTGAAACCACTGTATACAGGTTCAGTCGACCTTTCCCAAAATGAAAAACAATGATGTTGTAACACAGTGTTTGAAGAATGCAAGGTACAACCTTGAAAAGGAAAACTTTAATCCGAAACTTTAAGCTGGGAATACTAAGTAAAACTTACTGTTAAAAAGGGTTAAATATTTCCTAAACCGATAAAAGAAATCATTGCTGTAAATGCAATCATTAATTTGTATTGACCAAGGAAGAATAAAGTAAGAAAGTATGTGAAAAGCCAAATTTTCAGTGCAAAGGACTAAGTCTGTAAACATGTTTAAAAGGGTTTAAACTCATGCCAATATTAACGAAAATCACTGTAGAAAGGTTCAGCAGGCACCAGAAATTGTCCCAAATGAGAAACAGTGACATCGCACTAAACCGCTTGAAGAATTAAAGGTGTAACTTTGTAAACAGAAAAAAACAAACTTTAACCAAAAATTTAACCTGGAAGTTGTAAGTTAAATTGCCATACAAAAAAAGATTAAATATTTCCCAAAAATAACATGAAACATAATGAGAATGATACAATCAATAGTAATTAATATTAATTTAAAAGAAAAAAACTCTTTAACCTTGACTGAAAAACTTTAACCACAAACTATAACCAAAACTGTAAATGTTAACTGGCGGACAGACGGATAGACGGACGAAAGTCATGACTATAACCCTGACTGTACACAGTCTGGCTAAAAATGAAAAAATAATGAAAACTAATTGGCGATTTTTGAGAATAGCGCTGGCCGGTTTTTTCCGTTACATTGGGTAAAGGGTTAACCTTGTTTTTGCACTCCGTTGGATTTAAGATGCCCCATCAAGTGTATCATTTACCTTTTAGATTATCAAACTCAATCGCATTCGCACAGAGGAGGTTATGAACCCACTAAGCGCAAATGCGATCGAATTTCCGATTCCGCATCAATGAAAAGGTCTATTCATTTCGGAAACATTACCGGGTTATTGTTTTTACTGTTTTATATTTATACAAAAACATGGACTATTTCGAAACATTCGTTGACGCTTCGAGAGTATTCATATAATGATAATTAAAGGATAAAACACAGTTTGGATCAATAAACTCTGCCCAAATGTAAGGAAATACGTGTACTATCGATTGCAGCCGGCAATAAGGGCGAAAGCTTGATATATATTCCTATTTTCGAGTTTTGAGGTCCCATAAAAACTTGATGAGAACTTTTTCAAAAGGATTGAATGGGAAGAATCTGAATGAAGAGGGGTAGCCACTACGTTCAGATCGCAGAGGGGTAGCCACTGCGTTCAGATCGCTGAACTGGCACGGAAACAAGTATGGTAAGTGAGTGCAGTTGTTCAAGTGATTGTTCTACCAGGTATTTCACGTCTCTTACCAATCCGGAGAAGACAAAGGAATTGGTGTGTAATGCCTTTTATCTTACAATCAACATGTATTTTGTCTGTATTAACTCCGCAACTGTTGTGTATCTGACCCCCTGATGCAGACGATTGTATCAGGGGGTCGGATACAAGGACGTTCCTTTCGCGTGGGTTCCATTTTTATGCACCCGTTTAAAAAACGGTCGTATTATGTGTCCGTCTGTCTGTCTGTCTGTCCGGGCCAACATTGGGGGTTTAGGAGATATTATTATTAGGGGCTACCTCCAAATTAAGGTAGTGTTAGGGTTAGGAGTGAGATGGGGTTAGGGTTAGGGGTAGCCCCAGAGTAGGGCTTAAGGTTGGGGAGGGTTAAGTCCCGGGGAGTTGGGGTTAGGGGTGGGGTTTTAGTTTTAGTAGCCCCTAAACCGAAAAATAGCTCCTAATCCTATTGGTTTGGCTAGGGTAGGGTTGGGTCAGGGGTGGGGTGGGGTGGGGTGGTCTTAGGGGTAGCCCCAGAGTAGGGCTTAAGGTTGGGGGTTAGGTCCCGGGGTGGGTGGGGGTTAGGGTCTGGAGTTGGCTTTTAGGGTCAGGGTGGGGTACGGTTAGGTTAGGTTGTGGTTTCTGGGTGGAGGGGTGGGGTTAGGGTTAAATACAAGTTCTAGGTTGGAGGGGGTGGGGTTCTGGGTAAAATAAGGTTTTGGACATACAAAAGTTTTTTTGGTAGCCCATAAACCCGAAATGTTGGAGCGTTCGTCTGTCCGTCTGTCCGTCTGTCTGTCCGTAAACAATTTGGTTTCCGTACATTTAAAGTCGAGCGCCTTAACGGATTGACATCAAACTTTCAGAAGTTGTTTTTAGCATTACAATACAGGTCAAGTTCGATATTGGTGTTTCTCAGTCCATCTGCTGCAGAGATATGGTCCTTTGAAAACACAATCTTTCGAAAAAAATTGGTTTCCGTTCATTTAAACTCGAACGCCTTGACGGATCGACATCAAACTATAAAATTCAGGTCAAGTTCGATATTGGTGTTTCTCAGTCCATCTGCTGCAGAGTTATGGCCCTTTGAAAACACAATTTCTGAAAAAAATTGGTTTCCATTCATTTAAAGCCGAACGCCTTGACGGATTGTCACCAAATTTTTTAGATGCTGTTTTAGCAATGAAATACAGGCCAAGTTCGATATTGGTGTTTATCAGTCCATCCACTGCAGAGTTATGGCTCTTTGAAAACACAATCTTTCGAAAAAAATTGGTTTCCCTTCATTTAAAGTCGAACGTCTTGACGGATCGACATCAAACTTTCAGATGTTGTTTGTAGCAATAAAATTCAGGTCAAGTTCGATATTGGTGTTTCTCAGTCCATCTGCTGCAGAGTTATGGCCCTTTAAAAACACAATTTTTGAAAAAAAATTGGTTTCCATTCATTTAAAGCCGAACGCCTTGACACCAAATTTTTCAGATGTTGATTTTATACACCCGTTTGAAAAACGGGACGTATTATGTGAATGGTCTCTCCACCCGTCCGTCTGTCTGTCTGTCCATGGACACATTTCGTTTCCGTACGATAATTTTAGTTGTAATGGTTTGAGCTGAGTTAAATTTGGCATGTGGATTTAGTATGACAAAATACAGGATGAGTTCAATTTCCGTTTCTAGCGGCCCATTTGCAGTAGAGTTATGGCCCTTTATTTATGGGAATTTAGCCCAACTTTTTGTTTCCGGACGATAACTTTAGTTTGCCTTGACCGATTTATTTCAAATTTTCATTTTTTTTTGTTTTTGACCACAAAATACAGCTCAAGTTCACTTTTGACCACAATCGCATATACCTTTCCAGAGTTATTCCCCTTGAATGATTGCAAATTTGTGGATTTTGTGGTTTCCGGATGATAACTTTAGTTTGCCTTGACCGATTTTTTTCAAATTCTCAGATTTTGTTTTTGACCACAAAGCACAGCTCAAGTTCACCTTTGGCCATAATCGCATGTACCATTCCATAGTTATTCCCCTTGAATGATTGCAAATTTGTGAATTATTTGTGGTTTCCGGATGATAACTTTAGTTTGCCTTGACTAATTTGTTTCAAATTCTCAGATTTTGTTTATGACTACAACGCACAGCTCAAGTTCACTTTCGGCCAAAATCGCATGTACCTTTCCTGAGTTATTCCTCTTGAATTTGTGCATTTTGTGTTTTCCGGATTATAACTGTAGTATGGCCTAACTGATTTTTTATACGCCTGTTGAAACGCCGTCGAAATATGGAATCAGTCTGTCTGTCTGTCCATTTGTCCATCCATTTGTTCATCCGTTGGTCTTTCCGTTCGTCAACATTTGGTTTCCAGATGATAACTTTAGTATTTTTTTTCGATTGACTCCAAAACTTGGTATGTGGTTTAATCAAAACAAAAGACAGGTCAAGTTCGAACATGGGGTCAGTTCGAACTTCGAAGTTCCCCTGAATTATGGACCTTGTTGGACATAGAATGCATCAAATATTTGGTTTCCGGATGATAACTTTTATTATTTGTTTTCCGATTGGTCCAAACTTGGTATGTTGTTTAATCACAACAAAATACAGGTCAAGTTCGAATATGGGGTTGGTCCAAACAATTTTCACCCTCACCCCTATCCTTAGCCCAACCCTTCAAAAATACAAAACGGGCGTATATTGTCCCGCTACGCGGTGCTCTTGTTTTTTTTATTATTCATCCGTACGAATAAATAGTTCGTTATATATTCGTCTACATTCTTGACTTAACCCCAATATATTGTAAGATAAAATGATTAGTACCATTATGTGGATGAGCAAAATATGTATCGGAGTCTTGCTTTGGGTTCTAAGGGTAGATCACAACTCGTCTTCGACTCATCGTGATCTGCCAAGTTAGAACCCGGAGCTCGACTCGGATACATATTTTGTACATCCACATAATGGTAATAATCTCTATTTATCCCACACCTATTAATGTAAAACACTGGATTTCCACTGTGCTGCTCGTGCGATAAAAATAAAGTTGCATAGCACATGTGGTGAAACAAAACACGTTCGATTTCGTTGCCAACGTAAACAGAGAATGAACCCGTCGAAATAAATCACGTCATCATTGGTCAAATGCACCAGAGTCGAGATCGCATGGAAATTCCCAGTTCCTCATTTAGATTTGCTTACCCGGGATATTTAAACAATCAGATTCGAGTCAAAATCTTCAAAATAAAAATAACATTCTGACTGCTTGTTCCTTAACAAATACTTCCACAACTGGTAAGATAGTTATGGAGTGTGCTAAACTTATTAGCCATTTAAAAAGCTTTTTGCTGTGTTATTCCCCGCAGCTTAGTCAATATTTGAACTTCGATCATCGTGACTGTGACAATGATCGGGGTCAATTGGTTTCGACCAATTGAATGCCGTATTTTTTTATTTACTTATTGGTGTTTAAGGTCACATACTTAGGCACAATGGCTAATCGTGCCCGTGACAGTTTTACGGGTGGAGGAAACCGGAGTACACGGAGAGAACCACCGAGCATCAACGAGTAACTGTCAGCTCCTCAACATTCTAACTCCGTTCAAGCTCCGCTCAAGCAGGGTTACAGCGGTTGAAGACATGTGCGCCATCGACGTGCAGTACGCCTTACTACACGGCGACATCGTGCCCCCATCTAGGCAACCGGGATAAAGTGCCTTGCCCAAGGAGACAACGCGGGTCGTCCGAGACATTGAATGCCGTAAAAATTAAAAATCAGATTAGGGTTCGGATTCCACCACCTAACAGTGATGTCTTGTTGACAACGAAGGAGACGTGGAAATTATCCAGTTGAAAATTGCTTTTAGGTCAGTTTTCGTTTAGACTGGCTGTTACATGGGAGGTGTGTGATAAATACAGAACCGTACATACGATTGAATGGGTTAAGAATTATCGCAGGAGACTGCTTTGGCCCAGGATATCACGAGAGCCGAAGGCACGAGTAATAAGCTGTGCCAAAGCAATCAACGTATGTGCGGTTCTGTGTATTTGTATCCTTCTTCATTTCACTCTGTACCCAAGTTCATGTCTTGGGCACTCACACTCGACATTTTTTTATTCCTACTTCTCCTGTCTTTGCGAGGCTAGTTACTCTGTCATTTTCCAATTCCTGTTCACTGACCTCCCGATGCACATTTTCAACCTTTGGTTTCCTTCTTCCTTATCATCTATGTATCTGTTATCAGTCTTTCGATTTTGAGGCGAGATGTCATTCTTGCTCGCTATCGCACGTTAAATGTTTACTTTTTGCGTGTAGTTAACAGCGCACCGATTCCACCTAGAGAGCAATTAATCCTTACCCAACGGATCGGCTGCATTCACCCTGTAATATACAAACTGTGCAGCAGAATTTTTTTTTAAATTCAACAAAACCATATTATGAGACACCCTCATTGTAACGAGCTCGTTGACCCCATTTCAATGAGGGGATCACATGATATGGATTTGTCGGGGGTTTTTTTTAAGAATTTGAGAAAAATTAAAATAAAAATTTTGATATCAGGTATTTTTCTGTGAAGAGTTAATATCTACTGGTGGGAAATGGGCCAAATAATGTGCTCAAAAATGTAAACAATACATCATGAATTACAAGCTCTGGGATTTCAAATACTTCAAACTAATCAAAGTTCACTTTCCGACAATTGGTTCGTAAACAACAAAATTCGACAAACTTCAAAGGCCAGAAAAGCTACTCATTCTCTTTTTGCTTATGCATTCCGCGAATAATCATTTGCTTGACTTACGATTGCTCCATTGAAGTTGCATTTCGTGTATTATACCGAACTTAAATAAATTTGCTTATTGCTGCAAAAAGCTTTTTCGAAATATGAGGTAATATTTTTGGAATCCCTACTTACTGCGCACCAGTGGAGTGAACGGTGTGCATATGTTCGTTGATGTTTTTCTTGAAAACATTTTCCCGATGCCGGGACTCAACAATAGCACGCTTCACTTCAAATGGTAGCGAGCAATATAAAGCGCGCCTCCCATTCCCAAAATCGAAAGGCTGCTTTTACCCACACAGACCTAGCCCCCCCCCCCCCCCTCCCATCATAATTATACCATGTTCCCGTTTCCAACTCCATGATATTGAATCTAAGTATTGAATATTTGGGCCATATTCTGTTAAAACGCGCAAATGGACCCGTGGGTTTGGAATGAAATCCAATGACTCCAAATGACCATGGGTCACTTTGATAATAATGAATGTTTCCTCCACAGAGCCTCGAAGACTGTGTTGCAAATTGATGTTTTCGTCTCCCCCAGATACGTTATCATTAATCAATTGTGACTGCGTGGTTGTAATATCAAATAAAACTAGACTTTATAATTCTGGAAAATCATGGCTTTTCCAGATGAGATTCCATGATTTTTCATGACCCTAGAGTGTCTGATAAATTGTTTTTAACTGTCTCACTGAAGTTCATTTTTGATGTTATGAGAAAGATGGGTTTCGTAGTCTCAAATGACTCAGTTTGATAAAAAAATGTTTAGGTAAAACACATCATTATTGGTAGAGAGGGTTAATATCTATATTGGCGTCCGACAAGTTAATGACCGATAAAAGGAGTTATGTTTGTTTGACACATACCCTCTGAGTGCTGTGGCTATTTGAAAATGGCCCTTTTTATCTCAAATGTATCCAGGATACTGATATCTGGCAGCTCGTAGAGGGTTAACAAGTGCTAACAGGAATATTTTTCCGTGCAACTTGTAATGTCACACCAAGAACTGCGAATGGCCATTTTTTCTTAAAAATCAACATGTTTTCAGAGAAATCCAGGGAGAACATGAATTTCAAGCTTTTGATGGGTATCATTGTTTATCTAGCCTAAAACGGGTTAAAGGTTGTTTTTTGAATACCCTTATTACTTACAAAAATAATTCTACTTTCACTTATGTTGATCTTTACTCTTAACTTTGGGTGCTGTGGGTACGCAAACACAGCCCATTTTAAAGACATTTTGATGTTTGAGAACCTGCATGGGGTTAACAAATGATTACTGGAATATTTTGTACATGCAACTTGTAATGTCACACCAAGATCTGAGAATAGCCAAGTTTTCTTGAAAATCTATGAGATGTTTTTAGGGAAATCTTCAGATAATATGAATTTTTAACCTTTTGAGTGGTATCGCTATGTAACCAGCCCTAAACGGGTTAATGCTTGATTTTGTGAAAACCTTCATTACTTAGAAAAATGATCCTCGGTGAATTCCACTTCCAATGAAGGAGGTTATGTTTATCTCGCAGGTACACATTGGGTGTTATGGGTGCCCAAGAACAGCCCATTTTCTCAAAATGTCCATGCTTGGCAGCCTCTGGAGGGTTAACAAGTGCTTACCGGAATAGTTTGTCCATGCAACTTGTAATGTCACTCCAAGACCTGCGAATGGTCAATTTTTCTTGAAAACTTACTAGATCTTCGGAGAAATCCACAGAAAATGGGAATTTAAGCTTTTAAGAGGTACATCTCCTTAATCAGTCGAAAATGGGTTAAGATCTCGATTTTTGAATACCCTTACTACTTACAATTTTTTTTCCTGTCAGTTCTGCACCCGGTAAAAGAAGTTACGTTTCTCTTTTGATGTTGTTGGTGTCTAAAAACAGACTATTTTTTTTCAAAGTTTTGACATTTAGCAGTCCATGGAGGGTTAACAAATGCTTACCGGAATATTTTATCCATGCAGCTGGTAATATGATACCAAGACCTATCAATGGCCTTTTTCTCTTGAAAACCTACAAGATGTTTGTAAAGAAATCCAAGGAAAACATGAGTTTTTTAAGGTTTTGATCCGCATCGCTGTTAACCACCCCAAAAAGGAGTTAAGTTGGTTTTTAATATCCTTATTACTTACAAAAATGGTTCTCGGTGAATTCCCTTAAAACAAAGCAGACTATATTTATCTTTCGGGTATACATTGGGTGCTGTGCGTGTCCGAAAACAGCCCATTTCAACAAAATTACGATGCTTGGCAGCCTGTAGAGGGTTAATAAACCCTCACGGAACATTTTGTCCATGCAACTTGTAATGTCACACAAAGATATGCGAACAGCCAATTTTTCTTCAAAACATATAAGTTGCTCTTTGAGAA
The DNA here is from genome assembly GCA_031216915.1 of Pictodentalium vernedei. NCBI lineage: Eukaryota > Metazoa > Mollusca > Scaphopoda > Dentaliida > Dentaliidae > Pictodentalium > Pictodentalium vernedei. The sequence goes on from CM062294.1 coordinate 234,174,248, forward strand.
ATCCACAGAAAATTGGAATTTTAAGCTTTTAAGGGGTATCTCTCTTTCACCTGTCCAAAATGGGTTAAGCCTACGACTTTTAAATACCCACGCTACTTACAAAAATGTTTCCGTTTAAATTTTGCACTCGATAAAAGAAGGCACTTTTCTTTGCGGCGTACCCATTGGGTGCTGTTGGTGTCCAAAAACAGCCCATTTTATCACATTTGACTTTTAGCAGCCCGTGGAGAGCGTGACCAATTTGTCCTGAAAATCTACAGGACTCATCTAGAAAAATCCACAGAAAACGTGAATTTTGGAGCTTTTGAGGGGTGTTGCAATTTAACCAGCCCAAAACGGGTTAACACTTGTTTTTTTTAATACACTTATTACATGCAGAAATGATCCACGGTGAATTCTACTTCCAATAAATGAAGTTATGTTTATCGCTCCTGGATCGTTTGGGTGCTGTGGGGGCCCGAAAACGGCCCATTTCATCAAAATTTTGATATTTGGCAGTCTGTGGAGGGTTAACATATACATTGCCTAATATCTCTTGTAAATGTATAGTTGTGCCACAGACATGTCTAACAATGATGAATGTTTAAAAAAAATCTGCAAGACACGTTTCGAGAAAGTGCCTATAAACCCTAATTTTGACAGTTTTTTGCCAATTCTGGCGAATTGAGGGTAAAATCGAAAATTCTTCTCCGGTACGTTTTAGATTTTGTGCCCCTCTATGCGTTTGCAAAATTTTGTGAAAATCGGTTCGGAAATGGCATCTGAATCGTACGGACAAAATGTGTGGAAAAAAATAAATAAACACCAAAAAAAAAATAATAATAATTATCCGTAGAAAAAACAATAGTCTTTTCCAGAGGGAAAAGCCTAATAACAATTAAACCTGAAACTTGAGCTCAGACGGATGTTCCAAAATAACATAAACCGTTTACAGATGAAGTATTTTCGTCTTATGGGAAACGAGAAAAAAAAATCACCCATGTTTTAGAAGCTGCCATAAAATGCTGTGTTATCTATTATTGTTGTCTTTGATTTCAAGAATTGCATCTTTCATTGGACCAAAAGTAAACAGGAGACAAAGACATGAAGACTCTACGATAATGTTCCTGAACATTTACAAAATTTGCTATTTTTTTAAGGGTAACCGTCTTTACATTCGAGCACAAACTTCGCGCCCTACGTTTCCAGTAATAAACAATACCGTATCTGTTCGAAAATCACTCGATAAGTGATCTCTTATCTTTTTGTTACCCAGGGCTACAATCATATCGGTTTAATGATTCATCAATGAAAATAGACAAACTCTTTCTTAAAAGACAAATGGGGGTTCGTTTGGGACAATTGTTCTTTGTTAACTTATCTGGCTTCGATAACAAGAATGCAATAGGTCCAAACAAAACTTCACAAAATCTTATGAAAGTCATTGAAATCTTTGCTTTGAGCAAAACAAATATGCAGACTGAGTTTTAGGCCAAAAAAACTTCTCCAACAGTAAAAAAGAAACAAGATAACACATCTTACATCAAAATTATGTAAACGTTTCACATGCTGCGTAATCGAATCTGTTTTAGTTTCTACGGATTTATAGCTCTACAGTAATGTTGGAAATAAATTGTAGTATAAACACAATATTTTTCTCTACAGTATAGTGATCATCAAGGATACCACCAGAATTTGGCCTCACTTCCTGGAAAGCTCTTGGTGAACTTTCCAGGAAATGAGGCCAGAATAAAGTGCTGTAAATGAAGGGCAAGTACTGGTAAAATTATCTTGCGTTTATAATTGTACTACACTTATTTGCATCGTGAGTGTGAAAGTAACACCACTATTTATTAGCGTTCCGCAAATACACTATTTATGTGTTCTTTGTCAATATTTTCCTACGAGAAGAATCTTTAAGATGGGCCGTAAGGTTCAAGTTGTTCCCTCTGGGTAAGAATATCATCAAAAGGAATCCACTGTTTGTCTGGTTTAGAATCTCGTCCCCTGTAGTGCTCAAGAAAGTTAATAAAGCTTGGCAATCATGGACATCTACTTCTAAAACGTTTCCCAAATAGCAATGTTTTAAGTACAGGGCCAACAAGAACGAGGACGGGCCCCGGGGCAATGTGCAGAACGCGCGTCGGGCCTTGTGAGCAGCAAAGGGGGCTAAGCAATAAGCGTGGGGTCTGGGATCCCCATAGCATTTCCCTTTTTAAATTAATGCTAGGAGAAGCATTGTCCAGCATTTTTCTTGACAATATCCACTCAATTATTTCCTTACAATTTCGATATTTTATTACCTGTATTTCTGTGTGTATGGTGCATTTTCCCAAAGATAATCACGTCATATACGATGCACGAAAGACCCGTGGAAAATCAACAATCTGGAACAGATGTTTTTTTATATGAATGGAACCTGGTAAGTAATGCAACTGCGCAATCTTGCCACCTCCACCAGCGCCGGAGGCCCGTACAAAAGCCTTCACACGTCTTTCATCTCAGACGTATCAATAGGTCAGCCTGCACTTTTTTTTAACTTCAGAAAACCCCAGGGCAGTTGCACCCTTACCCCACCATCACGACGCGAGTGTCTAAGTACATTGCAGAGATGAGGCCACCAACCGAGGAACGGGCGGTCCACGTTCATTGTCTATTTCAGATGAATTAAGCTTGTTTCTCCCAATACTTTTCATTTCCCAGTTTGAACAAGGAACACCAGATTTACATTTATTGCAAAAACCTGAAACATTTCTAGTGTATAAACATTTGCCACCCACCATACAACATGTAGTGTCATCGTTCCGGGCACTTTGGTCAGATTCAACTCCAGTAGATTGTCAGAAGCATTTTCAATTTGGAGACTGGCGGGCGGGCGGGCGGCCTATTGGAAGGACGGACGGACGGCCTGACAGATAGGGGGATGGGTTACGACAGGCAGACACCGTCAGGCATTTTACAGACAGAATCGGTGAAGGACAGACAGTCAGAAGGACAGACAGACAGGAAAACAGACTGACATATAGAGTCAGAGAGATAGACTTACAAGCCCATACAGAAAAAATAAGATAGATATTATTTTACATCAGAAGAACAAGGTATTGATGTCACTGTGTGATAAATCGGGCCATAAGCGCAAAATTCGCCATCCGATTGATGAGAAAATTAGACTGGGAACTCAAATTTTTACTGACTTTAGTGTGATGTTTTCATCATTAATAGCCTTATTTGAAACACGTAGATTCCTAGTACCGTTATCATAGAATGGCATCAAGAGAAAATCATACTCAAACCCTGTGGAAACACATTTTATACTCTAGTGAACAGAAATCATTTTGGGATATGAAACGTTACTGCGACAGCCAGATACGTGACTGAACAAAGTACGCCTGTTTCCACGCGTTTCGAGTATGTAGCTCCGGTAGGTAGTGGCAGATACAGGAATTCTCAACGGGGAGGCGAATCATGAAGATGCCGAAGGCATCTGCCGCGAGTGCCGAAGGCCCGAGCTTTTGTAGACGTCTGGGGGAGGGGGGGGGGGGGGGTTCTGGAAGTTTTGGAAATGAGCGACCAAATGGGGCATTCTGGTGGCTTTTGGGGTGGAAATCCTCTTGAATTTTTTGAACGGCTAATTAACACTTTTTAAACAGCATGTTTCAAAATTTCAAATTCTGTCATACGTTCAAGACAGAATTAGAAAATTTGAAATATGCTCTTCAGATCCGTTTACCATAATATTGTATTTTGGACACACTGTTTACAGTCATAACCGACTTAACCTCAGGAGAACATTGCGATCTGCCAGCGTTTGAAAGTTTTCAGCAGTCAGCCCTCTAGGCTTAGGTACCCCATGACTATGCCAATTAAGATCCTGACCCATAATTGGCATAGCCATGGGGTACCTGAGGCTAGGGGCATGTAACACTTCAAAATCATGCTGTGTCGGTGACGCTATAAATGAAGGCGACCAGTAGATATATTTTGCATAATTTCAACGGTATATTTGTTTTCCATAGCGAATGTTGATGGAGGAAATAAATGTCGTTGTGTGTTTTTACTACATAGGATAGAAGCAGGGGCGGCGGAAGGTTCCATAAAGTGGTGGGGGGGGGGGGCACCGATTTCATGGAGCATCCAAGAGATGCGAGAGAGACGGGGGAGACGTGGTGAGGGAGGGAGATAGAGACGCGCGGCGGGCGGAAGTGGGAACAAAAACTTGGTAAATTCAAAGAAGGGTGCCAGTTCATATGCATTAGTCCAAATTTAGCCTGATAGACAGAAATGTATTTGTTTGGTTTGGTACGTCCACGGGACGTACCAAACCAAAAAATATATTACTGTCTGTGAGGCCGAGGACGTAGCAAACCAAAAAGTATATTACGACTTGTGAGGCCGAGTTTGCACCAGATATATACACGATTTGGGAAAGTTGGAGGCACAATTATACATTATCAATCCTTGGAAAAAAGTGATGGGGCGTGTGCCCCTTGTGGGACGTACCAAACCAAAAAATATATTACGGTCTGTGAGGCCGAGGACGTAGCAAACCAAAAAGTATATTACGACTTGTGAGGCCGAGTTTGCACCAGATATATACACGATTTGGGAAAGTTGGAGGCACAATTATACATTATCAATCCTTGGAAAAAAGTGAAGGGGCGTGTGCCCCTTGTGGGACGTACCAAACCAAAAAATATATTACGGTCTGTGAGGCCGAGGACGTAGCAAACCCAAAAGTATATTACGACTTGTGAGGCCGAGTTTGCACCAGATATATACACGATTTGGGAAAGTTGGAGGCACAATTATACATTATCAATCCTTGGAAAAAAGTGATGGGGCGCATGCCCCTTGTGCCCCCCTCCCCCCCCCCCCCCTGCCATAGCCGCTCCCAGGATACATGATCATGATTTCAACCTCCAACGACGGCCTAAATTGAAGGAACTTTCGCTACTTTTACAGGGGAGGGGAGGGGAGGGGCGGCGAGTGGGTTGTGATGAGTTTTTCAGTGGCTATGAAATACCTCGTGTACTGTTCAGTGAAGACCCCACAAAATATTTGATAGCTACTGGAAGACTGTATGCACTCCATCATACATGTAGTCATGTTCGTGGGCTCATTCGCGCGAAGCTCGGGCGGTTGAGCTTGTGTAGGTCTGAGCGAAAAAGAGTCTTTCAGTAGCTATGGACCATTTCGTGGGGTCTTCACTGAAGACCACTGTAAAAGTGCTACAGAAGGCAAAAGCCATTATAGTGGCTTCATGGCATAAAATGTTCTAAACATCATTTATACGTTTTATGGTAATTTTAATAGTGAATGAATATCTCTCCAATAGAATTTGCCGAATTTATCTATTGAAGTGCATCTGTGTCAATGTGTTAAGATGAGTCAATAGAATAAACAATGCTACATGTTTAATTACTTTGTTATGTATTCCTACTGCGACACAAAATTTGCAACTGCAAAAGTCTCACTGCTGAGAAAGTACTTGCTTATATTTAATGAGCACAGTTGTCACAGAACAGCAGATAGTGACCGTTTCAATTAAGAAAATTTTCAAATTGAGGTATCATATGGCGCATTCTGGTGGCCTCTAGGGTATATTTCCCCTTACTTTTTATTTTAAAATGGGCCCAGAATTTTTTTAACGGGAGAACCCTACCCCAAACCCTCCTCATCCAACTTGTGCCTATGGCACTTGTTGGATGAGAAGGGTTTGGGGGATGGGGTTGTCCCCCCACCACACCCCAAGAAAGTTTTCAAATCGAGCTATCAAATGCCATGGTGCGTACAGCTCTCGTTGGATAAGAAGGGTTTGTGGGGAATTGGGTTCTCCACACTAAAAAATTTTTAAATTGACTATCAAATGGTGCATTCTGGTGGCCTCTCTAGATTTAGAAATTTGATGTTCTATCTCCAGTGTGCTAGGGGTAACAGAAACTTTTGAAATTAACTTAGACTAAGTGAGTAAAAATGCATCAATCGTTTCTTCATTAATAGGCCAAAGCTTTGAAAAATGTTGATGGGTGAAAAATTATTGGGGGGGGGGGGGGGGGGGGGGATCTGGGGGGGATTGAGGCCCCTGCCCCCCCCCCCCCCAGGAATTACGACCCTGAGCCCCCTAAAAGTTTGGCAGGGTTAACTAAAACAATCCCATGTCGGTTGTTAATTGGACGTTGGATAGATATAATACTTGTGAATTTCTATCTATTTAGGGGCACAACTGAACACAATAAAACATCCTGAGGGGCTCCAGAATCAATCTCAGTGCATCGAAATTTCAAAATTTCCTCGGGCTAAGGCCCTGGACCCCTAACCTTCAACCCTCTGGATATGCGTTCCACATATCGCGTAAAGCTCCCCCCCCCCCCTCTTCAATTCATGTATTGTCCCCAAATGAAAATCCTGGCTACGCCCTACATGCGAGACAAACACGAGCAAAAGGGGGGGGGGGCAACCACCCCCCCCCCCCCCCCTGTATCCGCCATTGTGGCAGTAGGAGCAAAGTTTAGAGCAAGAGCAACAATTTTACCCAGTTTTATATGATCACTGATCATTAAGAAACGAGATGGCATGACCATAGATCACGACGTCGAACTCACTGTGGGTTACCAGACAAAGTATTATATTAAATCTACAAATTCCCGTCAGAAGTAATGTGAGGATTCTGCCATTGTTTATTGACCTCAAAACATATGAAGCCAAACTCAAACCGCGGGAATATAACACCAAAGCGCTGTTGGGTGAGAGTTGAGTACTTTTAACTGAGTACTGATAACATATCTGGCATCGCGTATCTGACGGAGCAATGGTAGATAAGCTCACTGTTCGTTAAATCTGAATGATTCAACATCGTTTTCATGTTGATTTATTCACCACAACGACGACCTTAGTTAGGTGTATAATTCTATAGTTGTCATTTCATTACAAGGTGTCAAATCATGGTAACGTAACTGGCATGCGACAATCGTAACGCTTCAAGTTCATGCACAGGGATGTTTAAATCACACAAGTCTCTAAAACTCCATCCAAAAAGCCGGTATTAATTAATTTAGGCATAATTTCTGCTCCGATTTATGTTAACGGTGTCGACAATATCTTGATACGCCATCTGATATCAAAAGTGGTGACAATAGAAGAATGCCAACTATTTGCAATCGAACATAAACACGTCTAGGGGCGTCGGCATACTTTATAAGGAGATGGGGGAAGTCATAACAGAACTTGAAGATACATACGTCTAAGACGAGAATTTTGTGGGAAATCAGAATCAAGTAAACAATTATTGGGTTGTTTGCGGTAATTCTACAGTGTTCAAAGATTCTGCTGGAATCAGCAACAACAGAAGGACACTTATACAAAGAGACGCTCTAATTACTGAAAACAAGAAGGCTTCATGGGGAATCTAAGCCTAATAAACAATTATGGGGTTGTTTGTGGCAATTCTACGAAGTAAACGAGGATTTGGGGAAAATCCGAGCCAGAAAACTACTCTAGTTCAATCGAACTTACCCTGGGGGTAGCCTCTCGGTACTACAGTACTGCGTGCTACTATCATATGCCCAATCTGGGGAATCCATATCAAATAAAAGTGCATTTGGATGATTTGGAGGAATTGTCGGATTTATTTTGGGTAATTCGACGAATCGGGAAATTACTCTTATTCAATCGAACATACCCTCCAAACATATCCCTGCCCTGTCTTGTTGTAGGCCTCTGGGTAACATAGCAACCAAGAGCTACCATAGAAACCATGATGGCGGCCTCCAGTATATAAAATGGACGACGAAACACGTATTACCCTAACAACATGACGGAAACACGCATGCATACTAACACCACGTATCACCACGGGGATGACGTCACAACATAGCCGCTTACGCGGGTTACCATGACAACACAACACGGCACCACTGGGTCACGTGACAATGAAGTGACATCATGCCACATGATCCAGTGGCGCCATGTTGTGTTGCCATGGTAACCCGTGTGACTGCCCATGTTATGACGTCATTCCCATAGTGATACAGGTGTCAGTGCGCATGCGCATAGCGTGATGTTATGGTGATACGTGCTCCTGTCGTCCATTATAGTATAGCTCGTACGCTTAACCCTCATTTGGATGATCTCATGGATGATCTTATGTGACGTCATAGTCACGTGATCCAGCGATGCCATGTTTGGTTGTCATGGTAGCTGCGTCAGCGGCTATGTGACGTAATTACCATAGTGATATGTGGTGTCAGTGCTCATGGGCACCGTGTATTTTAGGGTGATACGTGCTTTCCACGTCCATAACTAACAAACTACTGGCATTCGGCATCCCGTTTCCATCATATGAGGCCATGAAGGATAGATATGAGGAAATCCTGAGGTATAATGTACCATCCCTTCCCTCTTAACATCATCTAGGTATCGAACAACCACGCCTCAAGGCACCCCACTTCCAGCACTCCTAACTAACCAACCGCAGGCTTTTTGCATCCCTTTTCTGTCATATGAGGCCACGGAAATGCTTCAATGAGGTATAATCTACCAGCCCTCTTATTCTTATCTGGGTATTCATCCGGGTACTTCAGTAGGAAAGGTATAGAAAGACTGCGAGCTCCGCTTTAAGCTCATTCCTAATCACCTTCCAGTTCGAGGTTCTCGGGGGTCTGACCCCAGTAACCTACTGCCTGTGAGCGCACTCAAATTAAATAAGATTATTTGCCCTCGACCCTCGTGGATTCATAAGGAAATAAAGTTATTCTGGTCGCAAGGGATTTCAATCCCTCATCGTCCATGTGCGCCTTCGGCGAGCTGAAACTTTTCGTTCATTCTTTTACGCTCATTTGTGTCCTGGCCGTCGTCGAGTGGATACACGCGGATCCGACCATGCAATAAGAAGATACTGTCCAAGAAGAGATACCAAAATAGACCGAGAAGAGAAGTGCCATTAACAGAGCGATACCAAAGACCTGCTCCCGCTGATAAAGAAACAAATAGAAGCTTTGGAGTTTTTATGTGGTGCAAACAAAGAAGGGCCAGATGTCGTTCTAGAAGCATCTTGTGAAGATTTGCTTACGTCTTTATGCAGATGTGCAGTCAACATGCTCGAAGACAAGGTACCATTGAATGTAATGGAAGACATTGTGCGAGAACATGATAGTGTATTGAAGCCGATGACATATGATAAAATTTCTACCGATATAAAAATATGTCTGTTATGGAAATTTGATTTTTTTTTCTCATCACTCCAGTTCTGGGGGAAGCTCTGAGGAAAGTATTAAAAGGATATACATGACACGGAATGCACATTTGTTCACTGACCGTCGTCGAGTGAAGACATGACAGTCCAGTCCGAGTGCCAGCGTGGAAGGATAAAAACGAGAGGCCGCAGGTGTATCGTTCTGTGTTTATTACACGCCTTCATGTCTATAAAAAAACAATTAGTAGAAGGATACTCAGCAATTCATCTGACAACCATCAACACAAAGACCCAAATTTGTGAGGGGAACCTGTGTTACTATTTCGTCCTCTGAGTTCGAATGTGTTCTGTGAGTCATTTGGCACATAGAACACATTGGAACTCAGGGGAGGATTTTTAGCCTTCGCTGGAGATTCAAGTTGTAAATGCGGTGCGTGATTTATAGAAAATTGCAGTGATATTTCGCTTCTATTTAAAAATAGTCTGTCAACAGATTTTCATTTTTCGCATGGTTTAGTGTTGGTTTTGATAGGGATTTCATAGAACGGGCATGTAATAAAAGCCTTTCCCAGATCAGACAACATGCACAGTCACGAAGATGTTTACTTCCCCGTGTGGCAGTCGGAAAAAAAACAAAGAAGACTGGAACTGAAAGACTGAACAGAAATTCAGATACACCGTGATTTCTATCTCATGCTGACATGAAGCCAAGAACGTAATCAAGGCAGCTAATGGTGATTTAATAGAATACGCATGCAAATGTGCCAGGAATCTATTGAATAAAAATGTGCCAATGACCAAATCCGAGATCGCCCAGCTGATTCCATACAAACACCAAATACGGAGGGTAACCTTACCAAAGGATAAACTATCAAATCGGGAAAAAGACAGATCATATAGAAAGAATGACTTTTACGGAATTACTCAAACCTGTCGTCAATGTATTGTTAGATATCCTTAGCCAATAAACGGGCGTATTCGTAACACATTTGTCATCTCTGAACTGACCTTCGAAGAGAGCGGACACAGTGCAATCCCGTCGTAGTTGTTCTCTAAGAAACTATTCACCAGTGGAAGATTCTGATTCAATTGAGTCGGAACTATCTGAAAGCCATTAAGAGGATATGGAATTTGAAGACGAAGAAGACGATTCTACTTTTGTTATGGGAAATATCGTCAGAAGTGCCAAAAATGATTACCAAGAATAATTTGAAAACCTCATGAATAGTTGTATCAAGGATGAAATGCACAAAGAAGATTCAGTCGAACAAGCAGCCACATCCCTTGAAAGTTATGTCAGACAAGCCATCGACAAGAAATACATTGATGCTCTGGTGTACACTAAGACTTTTTGCAAGGACCCCTACACTGCCAAGCGTCTCCGCGAAGAAGAGGAGTATGACTTTGAAGAATGAAATTTTAAATTTTTCTTATGTTGTTTATTTATCAACCTGCATTGTTACCTGTACCCGTATGTAGAAATTTGTGGTTTCTACGACAACTATCATGCATTGGGTATCCTCCAATAGTACTTTATCACATCATAGGTATCCTTCAATACCCCAGATGGGGATAAGAGGGCTTTGTTGTAAGACCCCATCGAGAGATTTCATCATGGTCTCCGTGACCCTGTACGTCAAAAAGGGATTTTATAAGCATACGCGGACCACGGAAGGTGGAATACCCAGATGAGGATAAGAGGACCGGAAGATTATACCTCATTGAAGAATTTCCTCGTGTCCCTCAAAACCTCATACGATAGAAAAGGGGTGCCGAAGGCCAGTCGTTTGTTAGTTAGAGGTACTGGAAGTGGTGTGCCACGAGACATGGATGTTCGATATCCAGATGAGGATAAGAGGGTTGGTAAATTATACCTCATTGAAGAATTTCCTCATACCTCTCATGGCCTCATACGATGGGAAAGGGGTGCCGAAAGCCAGTCGTTTGTTAGGAATGCAGGAAGTGGAGTGCCGCGGGACGCGCCCGTTCGATACCTAGATGAGGATAAGAGGGGTTTGCAGATTTTCCCCATGGAGGTATTTTTTCATGCCATACGACTAAAAGGGGATTCTCAGACCAGAGACATTTTCCGAAAAGTAATTCTCAAAAAGGATTCCACAGAACGTCGTAGTTAAATACCTAGATGAGGAAAAGAGGTCAGACTTTACTAATGGATTTCCTCGAGCCACTCATACGACGAATGACAAACACCTTGGTCTAGGTTCAATATGCTGTGGCAGTGAGTGGGGTCAAGCTATAAATGGAGTGATCTGATTGGTTGAGGTCAGAGGCCGGAACAGGTCCAAAGATAGGCTGAAGAGAAACTACGGATAGTCAGAAAAGGGTCAGTAACTGGCAAACCAGGTCAGTTAATAGTGAATAGAAGAATAAGCCACAGAATATATCGGGGATAGGGAGAAAAACAAGGATTCTGCAGGAGTCCAAACCAGAAAACTACTCTTATACAAAACAGCGCACCTCTTATTGGAAAAAGGGGATTCTGGGAACCAAATAAAGTGATTTTAATCAGTTTTTGGTTATTTGTGATGAATGTTTGGGTTGTTTGTTGTAGTTAGATATACTCCCACTGAATTGAACACACCCTTCGTACATACCCCAGTCATATTGGAGGACTTTGGGTCACCTAGCAACCACGTGCTACCATAGAAACCAAGATGGCAGATTCCAGTGTACAAAATGGACGACGGAAACATGTATCACCCTAACAACACGCGCTGCGCATGCACACTGACACCACGGATCACTATGCTAATTGCGTCACCACATGGTTTAAATGAGGAATTAAATGTGCGAGCTATACTACTGTCCATCTGGTATATTGGGGGCCGCCATGTTGCTTTCGTGGCAGAAGTGGTTGCTATGTGACCTAAGATCTTCTAATAGGACGGGGGTGTTCTGAGGATGTGTTTCTGTAATCTGTGTAATCTGTATACGGAAATTCCCCTCTATCAGGAGCACCAATATATAAATATTGATTTCTGGATATGATGATCATAATGATAATTATTAGATGATTTTGTATGATTGTTTCATTTGATATAAAGTTTCAATTAAAGTTACTAACAGATCTGTTTAATTTTGTTCATTTGTATAGCGGGAAAATCTAATTATCTGAATAGACCCGACATCCACCCCACATCGCCAAAAACTGTCTAAAATCACTTTATTTGGCTCGCCCCCACCCCCCGAGTTTTCCTTTTTTATCTAATAATAGGTGCATTCTTTTGTATAAGAGAAGTTTTCTGGCTCGGATTTTCTACAAATCCTTGGTTACTTCATAGAATTACCCAAATAGACCCGACAAGTTTTACTAATTCGGATGCCTTCGGAATCATCTGCTCTGTCTATCCTGGTCTAGTTCATAGTTTATTCCCTTTATTCCTGGGCCTGTCCTCTCTATGCTATGTCTTCCCCGCCATCCCTTAAGAATTTTGACTTCCTTAGATGTGTTTGTGTGCTAGTGCACATGCAGAATGTGCCAATATGTTCCATGTGCTAGTGCACAATGTGCGCACAACACATACTGCTCTATGACTCATCTCGGTATTTGAGGATACCTGCTACATGATTCCTATACAGCTCCTAGCTCCTATATGACTCCTAGCTCCTATACAGCTCCTAGCTCCTATATAGCTTCTATGTGGCTCTCTTGGCACAATATCCACAGAGCCGAGAATTCCGCATGTCTTCAATCGATGATGGCCAGAGCACAAATAAGCTTACAACAGAGCTTGTACCATTTTGATAACTTTCCCACTGAAGTACCAGGACTATTATCCATTACGTATCCTTCAATAGTACTTCACCATGTCATAGGTACCCTTCAATACCCAGATGAGGATAAGAGGGCTTTGTTGTTAGACTCCATCTAGGGATTTCCATATAGTCCTCATGGCTCAAGCGATAAAAAGGGGATTCTATAGGTATAGACAGAAAAGAGGAATGGATTCCACGGAACGTGGTCGTTGAATACCCAGATGAGAATGAGAGGGCGGCCTGGAAGTTAGACCAATTAGACCTTACTAATGGATTTCCTAATGCCCCTAATGGCCTCATTCGAGAAAGGGGGATTCTTAAAACGGGATTCCACGGAACGTTAAAGTTAATACCCAGATGAGATAAACGGTTATACCTCAGTAAGGGATTTCCTCAAGGCCTTATATGACGAAAGATGAATATCTTGTCTAGGTACAATCTGTAGTTATAGTGGATGGAGTTACGCTAAATGGGGTGATCTGATTGATTGAGGTCAGAGTCCGGGACAAGTCGGGATAAGCGAAAGAGAATCTAAGACTAGATAGGCTGCTAGGATAGTCAGAGTAGGGTCAGGCAAAGCAGGTCTGGGAATGGAAAAATAAGCCACAGAATAGATCGGGATGGGAAAGCAGAAACTACTGTTATACAAAGGAACGTGCCTATTATTGGAAAAAGGATGATTCGGGGGGGGGGGGGGGGGGGGTGGCAGGGGGGGGAGGGGGGAGGGGGGATCCGTACCAAATAAAGTCTGTCTAGGTAGTTTTTGTGATTTGAGATTTTCTGGTCTATTTGGATAATTAGATTTATTCATAAATAAAGGAGCACACCTCCAAATGTACTCCCGTCTTACTAGATGGTTTGGGGTCACATAGCAACGGCGTGCTAACATAGAAACCAAGACGGCGGCCTCCAGAATACAAAATGGACGACGGAAACACGTATTATCCTAACAACACGTGCTGCGCACGCGCACTGATACCACGTATCATTATGGAAATAAGGTCAGAACATGACCACCACCTGGGTTACTATGACAACCAAACATGGTGTCGATGGGTCACGAGACTATGACGTCACCCCCGGGTTCCACCGTGGGGCGCATAAGATCAGGGATTAAGTGTGCCTGCTACCTTACTCCCATGATCACAATTTTTCCGACTCCGTTGCAGTTACTGGTAGAGCCAAAGCGTTTTCCAATTTTCGGTCAAATTCTCAAACTTTTCCAATCAGCTGACAAAATTCTCCAAAATTCCGACTTCAATCTGTGACCGGTTCGGTTTTTCGAATTCATCATTCCGTTTCACTTACAATGACCAGACAGTTCGTTGGCAGACGCAGGGATTGCCTGAATAGCTGTCAGTCTATAGTCCTTGTGTAGCCTGGTCAGTATAAGGGAAAATTCATGAACCTATCTGGGAAATGTACAAAATGAAAAGATTTACCCCAGAGGTAGGCCTCAGAATCCATCTCAGTGGTTCAAAAAATTGAACGTTTTCTCCGGGAGAGTCCCCCTAGACTCCCTTCCCCACCACCACCACCATCGAGAGGAAGATGCCCCCACTCAAACTCTCCCCAACACCAACCTGCACACCCCCCCTCCCCCCCCCCCCCCCCAGACATGCCTATAGCAAGTCGTACTGGAACCCAGCTCCCAGTTAGAAATCTGAAATCTGATCATAACCTCCCACCCCCACCCACCTCCACCGCATTAAATACCCTCTAGCTATGACTGTAACCATGGTGCAAAACAACAGTAAAGACGAGGCTGCAACAATGAGTGAGGACATTATCAAGCACCCAAACTCCAGCATCCCACTTTCTGCGCCCTTATTGTTAGACTTGCACGACTGATAGAACGCTCGCACCACATTTTCGCGAAGAGTCGTTCGTGGAGTTAACCTTTCGAAAAATTTCTCAATGGCTTTTCTGTTCGACAAGATTCTTCTAATCGTTCGTCTGTTCCAATCCCTGCTCGATTGACTTTCTGCCTTATTGCACGCTAAAATCAATTGGGTTAAAATCAACCCAAATCAACAAGGTTGAGTGAATATTAACCCAACTTGGGTTCATATTCACTCAACCCAGTTGATTTGGTTTGATTTTTAACTCAACTGATATTAGCGTGTGGGAGGAATCATACAGTTTTTCGTTATACATAAGGAAGATAACCCTGCGTTGGTAGAAAGAATCATTAGTGGCAAGTAGTATGTCTCGCACGTTTGAGGTCCATTCTGGATGACCTCGGTGGATGACCTCGGAAGTGACATGTCACGTGACCTAGTGGCGCCATGTTGTGTTGTCATGGTAACCCGCGTGAGTGGCCATCTTGTGACGTCATCTCCGTAGTGATACGTGTTGTAAGTGCGCATGCGCAGCGCGTGTTGTTAGGGTGATACGTGTTTCTGTCGTCCATTTTGTATACTGGAGGCCGCCATCTTGGTTTCTATGGCAGCACGTGATTGCTATGTTACCTAAGGCCTACAATAGGACAGGGGTATGTTCGGAGGGTATGTTCGATTGAATCGGAGTAAATCTAATTACCACAAACAACCCGACAACTTGTATTATTTCGAATTCTTCCAGAATTCTCTGCTTCTATCTATATATGCAGTAGTTTACGTCTACCTAGGCATGTTCCTTTATTCTAGAGTATACTCCAGTAGCGTAGAAGAGCCTATTAGTTGGAACAGTTTTACTTATTAATACTATATTTAGCTATTTCTGGTCTATTCTTGTTAGTTCTGACCCTATTCCAAGTACTCTTGTTGTTTCATATATCTAGATTATAACTAACCAATCAGATTGCTTGATTTCCCATAATCTGTATACAGAGTTATCTCCCTTCTGTATAACAAAAGACTATATCCAATGGCAATATCCCATGGAATCCCATTTTTTGCAAAACACCTGTGGCTATGGAATCCCTTTTTTGTCGTATGAGGCCATGAGGGCTATGTAAAAGCCCTCAATGAGTCCTCATTTATTATCCCTCATACCCTCATTGAATTTTGAGGTTATGAGGACCTTGAAAAATCCTCCAATGAGGTATAATATAATGAGTATAAGAGTCGTAGTAAATTAGACCTCATTGAGGGATTTTTACTACGACTCTTATCCTCATTTCAGAAAAATGGAATTCTCCAGAACTCCAGAAAGAACCCCAATTTGGGCACCCCTTTTTTGAAAAACATATGGCCTTCGGCACCCCTTTTTTCTGAAATGAGGATAAGAGTCGTATTAAAAATCCCTCATTGAGGGATTTTTAAAACGACTCTTATCCTCATTTCAGAAAAAAAGGGGTGCCGAAGGCCATATGCTTTTCCAAAAAGGGTACCGAAATTGGGGTGCTGGGGATATTGCCATTGATATAGGTTTTTATTATACAGAAGGGAGATAACTCTGCATACAGGTTATGGGATATCAAGCAATCTAATTGGTTAATTATAATTTATATAAATGATCTAGATAAATGAAACAACAACAGTACTCGGAATAAGGTAGGAACTACTGGTATTACGTACCACCTTACCAGTAACAGGATGATACAAAGCATTTGGTAGGTTAATACTATGAACGGTTAGGATGGGACCTATAGGGGAATATACCAACCATACTCTGCTGCCGTTCTGTATTACCAGGCATTGACCCCACCCCAGAATACCGCTCAATAATATGAAGCATCTGGTGGATCAGTAGTACCAAGGACCAGCAAGAGACCTACAGGGATATGTACAACCTATGCTATACTACCGTTCTAAACTACCAAGCATTACCCCAACCCCCACAAAATCACTAGGTCTACCATAACGTACTACATATACCAGCCATATAATAAAACAAAGCAATCGGTTGGTTAATAGTACCAAGCACTAAAATGGGCCTATAAGTGTATATACCGCCCATACTATAGTACCGTTCTAAACTACCAGACAGTACCCCTACCCACAATACCCCTATGCCTAGCATTGCATACTACCTATACCAGTCATAGGATAACATAAAGAATCAGGTGGATTAATAGTACTAAGGGCCAGCAAGAGACCTATAGGGATATGAACAGCCTATATAGTAATCTCAGATAAGTATCCTATAAAAGGTATCCTCGATAGGTATCCTTGAATAATACAATACCAGGCCATGGGTATCCTCAAAAACCGAGATGAGGCTAAGAGTCGTAGTAAATTATGCCTCATTGAGGGATTGTTAATGGTCCTCATAACCTCAAAATTCAATGAGGCTATGAGGGATAGTAAATGAGGACTCATTGAGGGCTTTTACATAGCTCTCATGGCCTCATACGACAAAAAGGGATTCCACGGGCGTTTTCCAAAATGGGATTCCATAGGATATACCTGTTAAATACAGAAATGAGGATAAGAGTCGTAGTAAATTATACCTCATTGAGGGATTTTTCAAGGTCCTCATAACCTCAAAATTCAATGAGGGTATGAGGGATAATAAATGAGGACTCATTGAGGGCTTTTACATAGCCCTCATGGCCTCATACGACAAAAAGGGATTCCATAGCCACAGGTGTTTTGCAAAAAATGGGATTCCATGGGATATTGCCATTGGATATAGTCTTTTGTTATACAGAAGGGAGATAACTCTGTATACAGATTATGGGAAATCAAGCAATCTGATTGGTTAGTTATAATCTAGATATATGAAACAACAAGAGTACTTGGAATAGGGTCAGAACTAACAAGAACAGACCAGAAATAGCTAAATATAGTAATAATAAGTAAAACTGTTCCAACTAATAGGCTCTTCTACGCTACTGAAGTATACTCTAGAATAAAGGAACATGCCTAGGTAGACGTAAACTACTGCATATATAGATAGAAGCAGAGAATTCTGGAAGAATTCGAAATAATACAAGTTGTCGGGTTGTTTGTGGTAATTAGATTTACTCCGATTCAATCGAACATACCCTCCAAACATACCCCTGTCCTATTGTAGGCCTTAGGTAACATAGCAATCACATGCTACCATAGAAACCAAGATGGCGGCCTCCAGTATACAAAATGGACAACGGAAACACGTATCACCCTAACAACACGCGCTGCGCATGCGCACTCACACCACGTATCACTATGGAGATGACGTCACAAGATGGCCGCTCATGCGGGTTACCATGACAACACAACATGGCGCCACTAGGTCACGTGACATGACGTCACTTCCGAGGTCATCCACCGAGGTCATCCAGAATGGACCTCAAACGTGCGAGACATACTACTGTGGCATCACCGATGAAAAAAATCAAAAGTCATTTTAGAAGCCAGTGGTAGAGTTCTACTATAAGATAGTGAGAGAAATATCTAGAAGTGCAGGGACAGAAGACGATTGTACTAAAAACCAGTAGAATAATGCTTAAAGAATTTCTTTTTTGTCCCAGAACCAGTAGTGTGAAATCTGTTTTGGCTGCAGTCCCCTTTCAGGAAAGGTTAGGCTTATTATCCCAAAATAGTGGTATATGAGGAACATTTTAAACCACGTGCCCATTACAGAATATAGTTTTTTATTGCTTGGGGTTTTAACGACACTTTCGATAGCCAGCGTCATCTCGTGTCGGACAGTTTTACGGATGGAATAAGCCGGAATACCCAGAGAAAAACGCCGGGCTGGGGCGGGCAACTGTCAGACTCACCAACGTACTAACTTCACATGAGCAGGGTTAGTATTGGTTGATGTTAAGTACACCATCAATGTAGAGTACGCGTTAGTGCACAGCCCCACCGTGTCCCCACGTGGGCAATCGGGTATAGATAACTTGCCCATTGACACGACGCAGTTACCCCTGGTAGTAATCGAACCGTGGACCTTTCGGTTTGAGGTCCAATCCGTAACTAGTGAGCCATCGCGCTCCCTAAAAAAGCTGCGTTTAATTTGATAGATACTTCATACCGTCGTGAGTGACTCACGACGATACGAAGTATTTATCTAATTAAGTATTGCCTTCTGTAAAGAGTCGCGACCAGTTAAGCCCAGTGGATTAACAGAAATTTGTCGATTAATCTGTTAAGATCTGAGTGCATCAACAGGAAAATATCGACATCATGTCCAGACCATTAATTTGAATCAGTGACATAGATTTAACTCAGGTGACCTCCCTTTTCGCTTTCCGAGGATTTCGTCAGTACTTTCGTGTTCTGTAGGATATTGTCCGTGACAATTGTCAGTTCACTCTTGAAATAGCTACCAGTTCATTTTTTAGCTCAACTTGACAAAGTCAAGTTGAGCTATTGCCATCACTTCTCGTCCGTCGGCGTACCTTTGGCACACCTCACATGTCGCATTTATGATCAGATCACTTCATTTTAAATTGTTTGACAAATTATGTCACGACTGCTGAGAAGCAGCCATGACATAGTTTGAAAAGGAACCCAAGGGATAATAATTTATATCGGATTTTTGGTATACTTCAAGTAAATGTGTGTGTGCGTCTGAGAGAGAAAGAGAAAGAGAGCGGGAGAAAGAAAGAGAGAGAGAGAGAGAGAGAGATGTTTCTATAGCTAAATTATTTTATATGTGGGTCAGATAACGATGGAACGTAAAACAAATTACAAGGTGCATTGGTTTTATAGAAGAATGTACTAACTGCGGACATGCAGCGGGAATTTATTTATTTAAAAATTATTGGTGTTTAAGGTCACATATTTCTGCACAATGTCTAATCATGACCACGACAGTTTTACGGGTGGAGGAAGCCGGAGTACCCTGAGAGAACCACCGAGCAACGGCGAGCGACTGTCAGCTCCCCAACACACTAACTCCACACAAGCAGGGTTAGCATTGGTTGAAGACAGGTGCACCATCGACGTGCAGTACGACTTAGTACACAGCGTCACCGTCCCCCCACGTGGGCAATAGGGGTGAAGTGTCTTGCCAAGGACACAACGCGGTTGCCGCAGCTGGGATTCGAACCGAGGACCTCTGCAGCGGGGAATAGCGAGGTTCACATCTTGCACCATGACCATTTTACCTTAATGACATTAATATTATAATGAGCCATGTGACTGTTCACTCTTCTGAAAGTGGGGGCATAATAAGTTTAAAGATTGTTGTAGGCACTGCGGTGTGCCACAATGAGAACTCGACCGGTCAACTCAACTGGCCATTCGCAGATTCGCAGATTCGGGCGAATGGCCAGTTGAGTTGACCCAGCGAATGCCAGAAGCCCTCAATAAAATTAGAACTGGGAAACATACACGACTGAAAATATTGGCTCCCCATTAACATTAACTTCTAGTTTGGGGTATGCGATGTAAAAATAATGATACCAGGAACATACCATTTCTTCGGTCTTGTGGCGACTAAATATTCTTTTATACTTCGCTTCATTGCGTCCCGCTTTCGACTATCGATTTTGCAGGCAGGATACTTGCAGACGTGACTGTCGTTAGTTCTATAAATAACCGATATGCTGCGAATTCGAAAAGAGGATCATGTCCCTTATTTGGCAACGTGATGTCATTAGTTAAGGAGGGCGTTATAGGACAAGATTGTGTGGAATAAGAGCATGACTTTTGTTAGTGGGCTCGGGGAGGGGGGGGGCTAGTCCCCCCCCTCTGGATCCGCCCTTGAACAGACATCGAGGTACTGCCCCTCCCCACCCATTACCGTTTTGACACCAAAATATTTTGTTTGACACTAAAATGTTCAGAATGGCTAAAAATATGACACCAGACAACACAATGGTCGTGTTGCCATTACCCACATGTTGTAATAGTGCATCTTGAGCGTGTACATATTCAAAATTCCGAAAAGACTGTGCACTTTGATACACCCAGTGGTTCAGATACAAAAGCATAAAGGCAATAAGGAAAAATTATTATGATTGTTCTTATACTTTTGAAAAGTGTTCTTCTTCTTCTTCTCTCTCTCTCTCTCTCTCTCTCTCTCTCTCTCTCTCTCTCTCTCTCTCTCTCCCCCGTCTCTCTCTCACTCTCTCTCCCTCTCTCTCTCTCTCACACACTCACTCCGTATAGAAAAGTACAACGCCCTCGGTCACTCGTTTCGAAAGCTTGTAATGCTCTATAAATAGTAATGTAAACAAATCGTAACCATCATAACCAAGCACGCGGTTCTATTAAGCAGTTGCAAAATACAGATTTTGCATCAAGGGCCTCTGAGACACACTGTATTCAGGTAATTATGGACCCAATACATACTTATTTTGTGCACAGAACGACATGCATGTGTGAATGGGTTAATCGATTTGGCACGAGTGCCAGCGCTGAAGGATAAAACGAGAGGCCACAGGCCTCCGGTTTTATCCTTCAGCGATGGCACAAGCGCGCCATATATATACATATCGATTAACCTATTCACACGCGCGTGTCCTTTTGTATTTATAACACGCATTCACGTCTATAAAAAAAACAATTATTAGAAGGACACTCAGCATCATCGTCCAAAATAGTCTGTCAACGATTTCCGTTCGGCACATGTGTGTGGAACGGATTTTCATTTTCCGCATGGTTTAGTGTTGCTTTAGAAGGGGAATTCATAGAACAGGCGTGTAATAAAAGATAAATCCATATATAAGAAACAAGCACAAAAGAATAGTAGTCTCTTAACCCTTTGAATCCTGGTGGTATCTTCCATGTCAGTTCATATGCTGCAATTAGAAGAGTCCATATTCATTATTTGGGGGTAGACCAATCAATATTTTCAACGTGCAGCCTTAGGGCTGCACGTTGAAAATATTGATTGGTCCACCCCATCCTTAACTTAGAAGGCATCCTACTCAATGAAAGTACGACATACCATGTCCCTGAGCCGGTAAACGGCCTATGGTGTTCAAAGGGTTAAGCAGGTAACTAGCTAAGTGTATATGTCATGTCATTCAGACTGTAGTTTTTTTTCTCTCAGTCAAAAACAAAATATTTCACCACTTAACTGATGATGCCATCAATTATTATTCTGTGATGGTTAAGGATATAACACGTTGCTGAACTAATTGAATAAAATTACTTGAATTATGTCATAAATAGGACTGCAATCACAATTTTTTGTTCAAATCGACTTTCAAAAGAATATCGAATCACAACGAGAATCTCGAATCACGAGGCTGTGAAACCGACAGAAACCATAATGATAATAATCATCATATGTATACGCTGTTAACTAACCTCGAGAAACCGAAGATGGAATGCTCGGCCTCTCACACAGGCATGAATGGCTTTAAAACCACAACATCGCGTTTCGAGGTTACCACCGCCAGTGTAGGACAAAAACTCACTAAAACATATCCCACCCCATACACACACACCCAAGATACAGCCTTGCAGGACAAAATTCCACCTCACAATATTGATAAGTATAGGATGAAATACCACAGATTGTTATACCTATTTTGTGGGAACAAAACACTCTTGATATTTTATGCGTTTTGTTTTTCCCCTTGTATGGGAATAAATACCCCCTGTCGTGATAATCCCGGTGACACCCCTGCCTCTTTCAGGCGGGTCGCCATGATTCAATAATAGGGGTGCTCTTGCCAGCTTTTAGGGGAGGGGCAAACATGATATTTCGAATGCCTTTTGATGGGGTGGGGTCCTCCCCAGTTCTTAACTAGGGCCCTCCGGCTGTTACCCCCTCCTCCCACTTCAACTGGAAGGAAGGGGAGGATGGGTAACAGCCGCAGCATCCTAGTTATGACTAGGCCTCCCACCTCAACGAACATCGTGCAAAATTCAGTGGTCTTAGATCCAATCTGAGGCGTTTCTAGAGCGTGTAGCCATACACTGGAGCTCTATACAGTGTATGTTATGTGAAAGTGGCACTGAGCCAATGTTTTTGGGGAGCAGCAAAAATTTTAGGAGGAGCAAGGCTCCACAGGCCCTCTGTGGCTACGCTATTGGCCGTTTTTCACTTTGATCTTTGGTTTATCATTGACACACAATGTGAATAAGTAGAATATTCAGTTAACGATATTGTACCAACACGTGTATTAAATTATGAATTATTATGGATTATTATTCCTAATTTATGGCCCCTCATTTATTCCTGCTGTTCTGTATTACGTGCAAATAATAACAGATGAATAATGTGTAGGGATGTTGCTAGAGGGTGTTGGTTTTGGTTTTGGGGTGGGCCCCTCTCAAATTCCGAATTTCCAACTGCATTCTCATCATTGGTTCTGGAACATCCAAGCTTTGAGAATATCATTTGCACTCACTTACTGCAACACGCCCTTAAGTGGGAAGTTTTCAACTGCTACCTGTAGTTTCCAACTGCTGAAGAAGTTCGAGTGCACTCTCTCCGTTTATATTCAAAATATATGTCATTTGGGGTCTAGAGGTAGAAATTTTGATTCGAGCTACAAAATCCAATGAAATTGTGTTTAAAAATCACTGAATATTTGTTTGAAACGATCAAAGAAACAGGTGAAATGCCACAAAATCTACTACCATGGGTTATGAAATTTTCAACTGTTGGTGGTTTGAGGCTTGAAATTTCCATCTTCATGTATTAGTAGTAGGAGAGCGATGGATCGTGCCTTATTGGCAGGATTTCAGGGGACCAATGAAAGGAAGTAGTAGGACAGCAATTGTTCTAAAGCTCATTTGCTCGATCGAGTGACTCCACATATCACGCGAACGACACGAATCCAATCGAGCAAATCTGCTTTAGAGCAATTGCTCGTTCAAGTGACTCGCACATACTGCTCATAGCCCCATTTCAATATCTGAGGATACCTATGGCTTGGTATTGTATTATTTGAGGATACCTTTCGAGGATACATTTTATAGGATACTTATCTAAGGACACTATTACCTATTTGGCCCAACCTTCTAGGCCACCACAAGACATACCTATCTCAAATATCCCTTATAAGCTATCGAACAGTTACTGAAAGGTAATTGCTCGAACGACTCGAAGCCCATCGAGCAAATGAGCATTAGAGCAATTGCTCAATCGGGTGACTCCACAAACTGCTCGAACGACTCGAAGTCCACCGAGCAAATGTGCTTTAGTGCAATTGCTTGTTCGAGTGACTCGCATATACTGCTCTTAGCCTCATTTCAATATTTGAGGATACCTATGACCTGGTATTGTATTATTTGAGGATACCTTTCGAGGATACATTTTATATGATACTTATCAAAGGACACTATTACCTATTTGGCCCACCTTCTAGGCCACCACAAGACATACCTATCCCAAATATCCCTTATAAGCTATCGAGCAGTTACTGAAAAGTAATTGCTCGAACGACTCGAAGGCCATCGAGCAAATGAGCTTTAGAGCAATTGCTCGATCGAGTGACTCCACATACTGCTCGAACGACTCGAAGTCCACCGAGCAAATGTGCTATCGAGCAATTGCTCTTTCGAGTGATTCACACATACGACTCTTAGCTTCATTTCGGTATTTGAGGATACCTATGGCCTGGTATTGTATTATTTGAGGATACCTTCTGGAGAATCCCCTTTTTGTCGTATGTGCCTATGTGCTAGTGCACAATGTGTGACATTGTGCCTTTTCACATAAGCACATATCGGCACGTCTTGTATGTGCCTATGTACTAGTGCACAATGTGACACATTGTGCCTTTTCACATAGGCACATATTGGCACATCCAGCAATTGCCTATGTGGTACCTGTAATGTGTACAATAGAGCATAAACATGTTTAGGGGCATCAGGATAAATAGAACAGCGAAGGCATAACATAGAATGTAGATACATAGGTAGAAACAGAGAATTTACTGGGAAATCAGAGCCAAGTAAACAATTATGGGGCTGTTTGTGGTAATTCTACGAAATAAATATTAAGTGTGGAGTCTGGGGGAATCCGAACCAGAAAGGGGGTCATAAGCTATGTTTTTGAGACAAAAAGTGAAAAAAAAATAATGAAAATTGGATGGTGATTTTTGTCAAGACCACTGGCCGGTTTTGGACGTTACGCTGGGTGAAGGGTTAAAATTTTGAATGGACTTGGGGGATCGATAGACACTCTATCAACCCCTCACCTGATAGAGGGACCACAGGCAGAGATAATAGTGCATTTTGTGCACAATAAGGTTTAAAATACAGATCAAATTCAAACTGCATCCAATGCCACATACGTTCGTGGAAAGTGTATTGTGTATTTTGCCTTATGTAGGGTGCTTTATGTGTTCACATATTCAAATTAATTTTTTTAAAATTATTAATACGGTTTTAATGACACTTTCAATAACCAGGGTCATATCTTGTTGGACCGGTTTTACGGATAGAGAAAGCCGGAGTTCCCACTGAACAATTACTAACCCCGCACAAAAAGGTTGGCATTGGTTGAAAGGATGTGTACCATCGATATGCAGCACGCCTAAGCACACTTTGCGACCAAACTCCCTCTCAGGCAGCTGTAAATAACCCTTTACCTAACGGATCGGCCCGCTTAATGTACAAATTGAGCAGCTGATAAAAAAATTACCAACAAAACCATATCATGTGACTCCCTCCTTAGAACGAGCTCGTCGAGCTCGTTCCAATGAGGGGTCACATGATATGGCTTTGTTGATTTTTTTTTTTTTTTCCTTTATTTGGGGGGGGGGGGGGGGGTTGAAACATTTGAAAAAATAATATTTAAAATAATTAATTTTGATATCGTCTGCTTTGTGTAAAGTGTTTTGCCCAAGGAGACAAAGCAGAATCAGGATAAAAGTGGGTAAAGTGTTTGGCCCAAGGAGACAAAGCAATATCAAACCTTCGAGTTGTTTATCTTAAGGCAAATGTTTTGGCCTATGACCCAACATGGATCTCTTTTATGTAATAATTTCAGTTAATGAATAGGAATGAAGACTTCTGGAGTTCGTTGGTGGCTAAATGCATTGTGGAGGCGCGGTTGCGTTGCGGTAACTCATTCTCATCAGATTACCGAAGTTAAGCAATGTAGAGCTCGGTTAGTCCTTGGATGAGTGACCGTCTGGGAGATCAATTCGGCAAGGCACTTCACCCCGATTGTCCACATGTCGTGTACTAGGGTGTATTGCATGTCAATAGTGCACATGTTTTCAACCAATCTAACCCTGCCTGTGCTGCAGTGCGGCGTCACGATATGACCTTGGCTGTTAATGTGTCGTTAAACCCTAATAATAAATAAATAGATAAATGCATTCATCCACAATCAAGTAAAATCTCACCGGCCAGAGGATTATTGGTGGAGTTTTTTTTACCTGGTGAGTTTTGTCTGCGCACCTACCGCCATACCGGACTTTCATTTTATCGAAAACACAATCGAAACATAATCATGAATGTCGACAAGATTATTGTGTGGTGTATTGATAACTTGAAATGGACTGACGATAGTTTCGAATTTTTCTTAAACCATATGCGCACGCTGAGTTTTGGGGGCTTTTTTATTAGCATCGATACATAATTTGTGTGTATCTACATCGCCGCAGTTTGATGAATGCATTTGTAGGACAGATGTGTAAATTCTACAAATGGCACGTTCAAAGTTGCAGATTTCTACGGTGTTTACACATTGCAGTTACAAACTTTCTTGACATCAGTCTCAAACGTCACATTTTGGGAACTGACCTTCAAATAGCGCATCCATCATGTAATTGCTTAATATCTAAATGTTCCCCAGGACATTGTAGATGTGTTAAAAAAAGAAGGGGTGCTCAAGCAATTGTAAATACCAAACGTCATATTTAAATCCCAACAACCTGGGAAGGTGTGATTAGAATTTTGTAAGTAACTTTCATTCTATATGAAAATCGAAAATCGGAATAAACATTTATTTAACTTTGAGGGAAGAAGGAATTTATTGAAACACCTTGCAATATTCACTGCTACTTACATGTATCCCTATAGTACTTGATTCGGCACCATAAATCCAACTATTGAAAATTTGAGCATAAAAATTAATAGTGAATATTTTTTCGACATTGCTCAATTGGGTGCGCGGGAGTAACATTTTTTTTACACATCCATTAAACTTTAAACCCTTGTATTTAAAGGACTCGCCGCTATGTTTCTGCATTCAACTGGTGATGTGTACGCCGGAACTTTTACCCAGCACCGTTTAGTCACGCTTCGAATAGTTTCCAAATTTTGTTATACAATTATCGATCGTCTGTCGCGCAGTGTGAAAATGAAAACATCCAAAGCAAAATAAAGTCGGTTCACAAAAAAATTAGTCAATCAAAAATGGCATAATATCAAAAAACAATCATTTCCAACTACAACATTAACCCAGACCCGTGGCTGTCTCGCAGGGGCGTAGGAAGCTTAAATATTGTGAGGGGGAGGGTATTGTAAACGGGGGCTTGTAAGGGACAGCATGGTCGCCTTTGGCAGCACGCTCTGCGTAGCCGAGCCCGGGGAGAGTGAGCGAGGGGGATACTCACCCCGCTGGTGCCGGTCCGGGCCCCCACCCGGGAAAATTTGTGAAATATGAACTACTGAGAACTCATTTCCTCGCTTCTCAAGTGAAAAAATCAAGGTATCGTTGCTGTTAATTTTTGGTGTTTATAGGAGGATGTATGTCAGAACAGTATACGTACGTAACATGTTAATTCTGCCTTGCATTTAATTCTGCCTGGCAAGATTTATGTGCGCCTGTATGATGTAGAATATGCAGATGTATGTGGTTATTTTCATGTAGATACTAGATATGATTTACAAAGTTTTGGAATAATTGGGTTTTTTGGGGGGTCTAAATTGGTCAACTTTATTTCGGTAAAACTTCGGACATCCTGACATGCTTCGAACTTCTTTTAAAAAAAGTTTCTCTCAGCTGTTTTGCAAATCTGCCCAAATTTGTACTTCTATTTTCGCTATAAGTAATAGCCACCAAATGGTTGTGAATGGACAACAGCCGAAGAAAAACAGTGATACGGATTTCAACAAACACGCCCAACAGAAAAGATAACGAATGCAATTTAGCCTGGTTCCCAAAATACGGTGGCTGATTTAGGCCACCCTCAATACTTTTTTTTATCTCGAAATCTCGAGATAAGATCTCGAGATCTCGATAAGCTGTGTCGAGATCTTGAGAAAATATCTCAAGATCTCGAGAAAATATCGCAAGATCTCCGGAGATAATATCTCGAGATCTCAAGATAATATCTCAAGATCTCGAGAAATTATCTCAAGATCTCAAGATAATATCTCAAGATCTCGAGATAATATCTCAAGATCTCGAGATAATATCTCATGATCTCGAGATAATATCTCGAGATAAGCATATGTAATCGGTGTCTCCCATTGATCATTAGCATGAATTCACCCCTGTCACACAAACTGTTTATTTACTTGTCGCATCATTTCCGACTGCAACATATTCATGCCTCTCATGACAATTACACGAATCAACTCCTGTCCCTCAGAAAAGTGGAAAAACTTATCAACCAATCACTTTGTTGCATATTAGTTATGAGAGCCCACCAAATCTCAGTCCAGCACCAATATACATGTAAGACGAGTCTCATCATCCGAGCTTGCACTTGCTGGTGTCTTTTTCCCACTCCAATCCCAAAGTGTCAACCCAGCACCCGGCACCTCCCAGTATCTGCTGTAGTCCCTTTTACCCTAAAACACAACGTTTTCTCACTACTTTACAAGATAAAAAGGTTGTGTCTGTCTAACACTCCAAATTCAAATTGTTGATCCAGTACCCGGTACCTCCCACTGCACAATGTAGTGTTTTTTACCCTAAAACTCAACGTTTTCTCACTTCTTTTCCTCCCAGCCCCATGCTGATTGTAGTGATGTTCTCCCTAAAACACAAAATTTTACTGACTACTTTACAAGACACACACCCATAAATACCAAATATTTCCTTCCAGCTCCACACTGAATGGAATGATTTTTACCACAACTCACAAAGTGTACTCACTACTTTGCAAGACACCAACCCGTAAATACCAAATAGCTCCCCCAGCTCCACGCTGAAAGGTTTCATCCCCATAGTGAAATCAATCACGCACTCCCCTGGTGAAGTTTTCACCTACTTTCCACTTTGGTGACTGAGACACATAGTCTCTTGACACGCTGTTATTCCACAGACCCGTCATACAGCATAATTTTAACACCATTCTCGCGTCCATTTTGACCGAGCAAATCGACGGTGCTACTCGGTGTATAATAACCTTACACCAGCGACATCTATAAACCTACCGTCGGATTCCCTTTCTTCTCGTTGGTTTGAAAAGTCTGGATTAGGCGTAACTA
Source organism: Pictodentalium vernedei (assembly GCA_031216915.1). Lineage (NCBI taxonomy): Eukaryota > Metazoa > Mollusca > Scaphopoda > Dentaliida > Dentaliidae > Pictodentalium > Pictodentalium vernedei. Next base: position 234,203,375 of record CM062294.1, read on the forward strand.
GTTACCTCCTGCAGATACGGCATCCGGACGAGTGATTAAGGCCCTCACGTATTACCAACGTCAGTGTAAGAAAAGGGCTTACCCAGTACAAAACTGCAGATGCTAGACAAAACCGTGAATTTATAGTCGATACTCAGCAATCTCCTGACCCCCAGGACCAAATTGAAACCCATAACCCTGAGCCCAAGAGGCGAATGGATCCCCCCCCCCCCCCAACCTCCCCGGTGAATCCCAAACGTGGCAGAATGGGCATGACTAATATTGTTTCCACACAAAACCCAATTACACATATTAATGAAAAGATTGTCCTGTCACCCTACAAGTCTCAACGGTCCCTACACCTTTCATACTTATCCAGGGAGATACCCGAAAGTGACAACTCCAACAGTGGAGTATCCAGTCCCGCGCATATAATGAAGGACAACCTGAACCCGATTCCCAGTATCTCCGAACAAGATGAAGCTCCCCCAACGTCGTTTACTGCCACTCTTAACCAGCTACAACATGGTACCCCAATTAACAATACGATCCTCCATAATCCCACACTCTCACCCGGTCACAGGAGAGCCCCCCCCCCCCCCCCCCCACCGCCAAGGGGCCCTTGGTTCGGCAACCGCGTTGTGTCCTTGGGCAAGACACTTCACCCTCATTGCCTACGTGGGGGCACGGTGGCGTTGTTTACTAAGGCGTACTGCACGTCGATGGTGCACCTGTCTTCAACCAATGCTGACCCTGCTTGTGTGGAGTTAGTATGTTGGGGAGCAGACAGTTGCTCGCCGTTGCTCGGTGGTTCTCTCCGGGCGCTCCGGCTTCATCCACCCGTAAAACTGTCATGGTCATGATTAGCCATTGTGCAGAAATATGTGACATTAAACAACAACAAATAAACAAATAAATTGGTTGGTCCCCTATGAGTAGTATGTCTCGCATGTTTCATGGGCCAGTTGGATGATCTCATTTGGATGATCTCATGTGACGTCATGTCACATGACCCAGTGGCGCCATCTTGTGTTGTCATGTTAACCCGCATGAGCGGCCATCTTGTGAGGTCATCCCCAATGTGATACGTGGTGTGAGTGCCCATGCGCAGCACGTGTTGTTAGGGTGATACGTGTTTTCGTAGTCCATTTTGTATACTGGAGGCTGCCATCATGGTTTCTATGGTAGTACGTGGTTGCTATGTTACCCAAAGGCCTATAACAAGACAGGGGTATGTTCGGAGGGTGTGTTCGATTGAATCGGAGTAATTTCCCGATTCGTAGAATTACCACAAACAACCCGACAATTTGTACTATTTCGAATTCTGTCGGAATTTTCTGCTTCTATCTATCTATGCAATAGTTTTCATCAACCTGACCATGTTCCAATGTTCTGGAGTATACTCCATTAGCGTAGAAGAGCATACCAGTTGGAACAGTTTACCTTATCATTACTATATTTAGCAATTTCTGGTCTATTCTTGTTAGTTCTGACCCTATTCCGAGTACTCTTTTGTTTTATTTATCTAGATCATTTATATAAATTATAACTAACCAATCAGATTGCTTGATTTCCCCATAATCTGTATGTAAAGTTATCTCCCTTGTTATGTCAAAAGCCTATATCATTCCCAAAGCCAATAAGCTATCGAGCAATTACTGATAAACCACTGCTCGAACGATTCGAAGTAGATCGAGCAAATGAGCTATCGAGCAATTGCTCGTTCGAGTGACTCGCACATATTGCTCGAACGACTCGAATCCCATCGAGCAAATGAGCTATCGAGCAATTGCTCGTTCGAGTGACTCGCACATATTGCTCGTCGACTCATTTCAGAAAAAAGGATTCTGTAGCCACAGACGATTGCCAAAAAGGGATTCCACAAATGGGATTCCACAAAAGGGATTCCATAAGTGGGATTCCTTCTTACCTCGAGTCACTCGCACACACTGCTCGAATGACTCAAATCCCATCGAGCAAATGAGCTATCGAGCAATTGCTCGTTCGAGTGACTCGCACATATTGCTCGTCGACTCATTTCAGGAAAAAGGGATTCCATAGACACAGGCGTTTTCGAAAAATGGATTCCACAAATGGGATTCCATAAGTGGGATTCCATCTTACCTCGAGTGACTCGCACATACTACTCGAATGACTCGAATCCCATCGAGCAAATGAGCTATCAAGCAATTGCTCGTTCGAGTGACTCGCACATATTGCACTTTATAGCAACCACGTGCTACCATAGGAACCAAGATGACGGCCTCCAGTATACAAAATGGACGGCGGAAGTACGTATCACCCTAACAACACGTGCTGCGCATGCACACTCACACCACGTATCACTATGGGGATGACGTCACAAGATGGCCGCTCACGCAGGTTAACATAACAACACAACATGGCGTCACTGGGTCACGTGACATGACGTCACATGAAATCATCCAAATGAGATCATCCATATGTTCATATGTTAGCATTTTGGTATCTTTTGACATTTCGGAACCCATATTACGCTTCTATCCTGTCTCCGAAATGTCAAAAGATACCAAAATGCGAGTCTTTCAAAGGAACTTTAAAGCGAGTGTTAAATTAAGATAGATCTAAGCGGCCATGTTCAAGAGAAGCGACTAACTGAGAATAAATGTCCTGGCTATCTAAATAAAAATTGTGGCATTTCTCGAAAAATTCATTCCAGCCAATTCCAGTTGGTAGGTGTGTTTGGCTGTGGGTCCTTGCGAGTAGACGGGGAGGTCCCATGCTAAAGGTTAGCGGATGTGCCGCATCGGTGCTAAAGTATAGGCACGTTCTTATGAAAGGGAGCCACAGAGCTCATTTTAGAATAGGAGCAGTCGCGGGCCAAGTCGGTGGCCATATGTGAGAATTGGATCAGAAACACGAAGTACGAGCTCAGGGAGCTATATGCATCTAGGTAAACGGCATTACCTGTTTTGGAAGACTAGCCATACGTAGGCAGAGAAGGCTTTGCCTGTATGAACATTATCCTGAGATAGACGTAAGGGAGAGATTAACCCAATTGGTGGCGACTGCCTGTGTGAAAAGCGTCAAGTAAAGTGACAATAAGCCAGTGGCCGTGTAACGGCAGAAATGAAGTGACAATCCGTCGTCTGTTAGAGCAGAGGCGTCCCGATAAAGTGAAAATACGCCAGTGGCCGTGCAACGGCAGTGAAAGGGTGAAGAGAAGAGGCGACCAAGGAACCAATACCAGCGAAGAGAAGAAAAAACCAGCAACAACAGAGAATGCGGGCCCGCAAGTGACTCAAAAACTGTGGGTAGGGGGTGATTGACGTTTTGTATTCTTATTCTTGTGGATTCCATGCAAGTCACCAATTATCATATTTATTTTTTTATATATATGTATTAGGGTTGTTGTTTTCAGTGAACCCCTGTTGATTTATGCTTTTCGAGGAAAAGTTATTAACCCCTTCAAGATAGATAAGAACCACCCAAACAAAAGTGAAACGGGCGGGTTCGTCACGGTGAGACATACGTTCACGCACGGATTCAAGCGACACTCCTTGAGTTTGGCTGAATACGCGGCGGGAATCTATTTCCCCCAGTAGCGACAAAGCCCAGGTTTCCGACAGGTTTAACAGCATTCTCCCTGCTAGCTCATATAGCGACTGTATCAATCCTATTGGTGGAGAAAACGCATAAATGCGTTCAGAACCAACTATTGTTGGGAAGGTGAGTTCACCATGTCAGAAGCCTTAAACCGAATGTGCTTCGAATATTTTCCTAGAGTCTGAACAAACAACTCATCAAGAACGAAAAGTGAGAAGTATATATATATAACATTTAAAGGGCCACGCAAAGTGGATAAATTCGGGTTTTGTATACTTTTATCATTATTTTGATATATAATATGTCGTTATTCACAGCTTTAATTCGTATTTAGGGCATTGTGAAAATTTTCCAAAAAAATGTCCAAAGATACGTTGGACGACCCCTTAATGAATCGATGACTGAATAAGTCGCTCGCGACACTTGTGATATTCAAGACTGGCCCAGTCACTGACCGTCAAACTAAAGTCTCTTTCGAGGTAATATGAACAAATATTTCGGGGTCCTCCCAGAAGGCGGCAATCTATTGTATCCACACCGTTAACCAGTGATGTGTAATAACCATCTTAATCACCCACAACCAGCTTCATTATAAATGAACAGTTCAGCTAGACTGATTGCAATTAGCAGAAACTCTATGAACATGAAGATGAACATATACACAAACTCCAATCAGTGTTGTCTCCCCCTCGCTATGCTTGATACACCACTGCAGTAAGTTACTGAACTATTTTTATCTAAATTTAGAGGCGTTTTTACGCTAAAAATACGGTTTCATTTATGGCGACAACAATATATACCCCACGTGACAGGAATATTCTCTCGCTGTATAAATGCGAAATATTCCATAGTGATTGTTCGTAATCAAAGATTATTACAAGAAACACGATTGAAAATATATTTCTACCACAATTAGTCACAAATGATAACGATTTGGTCCCACTGATATCGAGATACCGCAAAAATACACCAGCTTTTTTGCCTTTTCATTTTGAAAAAAAAATCATTGAAAAGCTCGCTCAATTCGATCCAGTGGCGATCATGGAAATAGTGGTGAAACCGGAAGCTGCAAAAGCAATGATGCTCGCAGATCGGTTTCGGGATACCCCTATCCGAATTCGTGTTAGACCGGTTCTCATACCGAAATCGGAAGATATCAAAATGCATCATAAATTAACATAAATATGGCCCATTATGGGTATCCGAAATTGGATGCGGGTATTTGGGATAGCGTAAAAAGCCTCTGATTTACGGTATTTCCATCTTTTATAAAACCGGAAGCAGGGAAGAAAACATGGCAACGTGTGAAACAAAGATGCCTACAAAACTTGCCAGTTGTAAAATATTGTTAATGCTCTCAAACCAATATTGCAATGTATTTTAAACTGAGCAACCCGAGGTGCAAAAAAGAAAACGTTCAACAAAAACTCATAGCACTCTTTGGCAAAAGAAAATTAATCTTTTGATTTTCAGGCACCGGCGCATTTGTTTGTTTTTTCGGCCCGCGTTCGTCATTTTTCTTTCGAAGGTAATATTCAAAATGTACAAAACTACCAAGTGATTTTAGCGGTAGCCATTTGCGATGCATTATGTCTATACACTGATAAAGTATTGTTATTCTCTTCGTGAAATGCGACACGATTCTCACATGTATACAAAATATATATTTATTTAACTGGTTGAGGACTAGATTATTTTTGGTGGTCTGAATTTGTTCATCAAAAATTGTTCTATTACAAATTATTGAAGAGTGCCAAGGCACTCTCCAATAATTTGTAATAGAACAAATTTGTATAAACAAACTATTATTTACATTTAACTGAATACGAAACATGGGTAAGGAAAATGTTACTTTTGCACTGGTACCCTCATTTTTTTGAAAAGCCTGATTGTGGCTTCTAGCCTTCAATCAGTGAAAAAACTCATTATTTTTTATCTCCATTTTAGTTGTTCTATTTTGATTTTGTGTTGTGTGATCGATGTTACAAAAACAAATTATCAGCGAAATCAAAATGGAAGCTCTAGTATTTAATTTTAGGTGCTTACAATTGGATTTTAGGCATCGGCAACCTTTCCATCAGGAATAAAAAATAAACATAAAAACCGCCCTCCCTCATACGTTTTAAAAAAAAAATGCTTGAGAATAAATTATTTAATTTTGTTTGGCCTGAGTGGAAAAGTGATGAATAAACTCTTGTTTAATGATGCAACGACAATTTACGATAGACTATGTGTAAAATTAGTAAAATGTATTAAATGGAGAAACCGCATAACAAATTCAATTTCCTTGACTTTAGAGGTACTATAGAATAATGTTCGAATTTTGGGGAAAAGGAAAACTATTACTGAAACAAAACGAATGATAAGGTGTCTGTCTATACCAAAAAAGTTTCTTTTAGCTAAAAACTATATTAGGCCAAACAAAAAAAATACATTTGTTTCTAGAGCAATTATTTTTACAAATCAAAGAGGGTGGGGGGTTTTTATTTTTCATTGTTTGTGTTTGATAACCGGTAGAGTGCTAAATTATTTGTGTCGAAAAAACTTTGTTCACATGCTCTTGCCTTGTTAACATTTATAGGATAGTGCCTATACACAGGTACTCGGCACAAGCTGAGAAATCGAAATAAAAATGATATCTGATAGCATTTTTGAATCGATGCTGACGTGCCCCATAATGGTATATAAAAAGGTACACAACTCGCTTTTCGAAAACGATAGCACACATCTTCATTATACCTATCAGATTTGATTCACCCAACGTATCCATCAGTATCCGGTGTCAGTGGAAAGATTGGGTGGGGGGGGGGGGGGGTGGGGGGGGGGGATAAGCTTTACAATTCATGCTCAGAAAAATCATACATGAAAAGAAGCCAATGGGAGAATGGGGATGTTTTTGTGCCAGTCTTGCCGTTTTGATGGATGCCGACAGCTTGAGTTTTCAAATGAAGGATAAAAAATGTATAAAAGATAAATGTGAACACCAGCAATGAATGAATGTAGATCCAAGGTTAGTAATTGATAAAGGTGTATGGTTAATATTTGAATCTGCCCTCCATAGACAATGGGACCTCAAATTTTTATAATAAATCGGAGAATTGTCGATCGTAACCCACTTTCCACTGAACAGCAACTTGTCCGACTTAGTGTTTTTCGGCCTTTTCTGTGACTTCTCCCAGTTATGAATAACCTAAGAATACTCAACGGTCGCGTAATACACCATTGTAAAGCATATTCTTCCCCATTCCACTGATACCGAGTACTGCTAGATACGCTAGGTGAATCAAATTTGATATGTGTATAATGAAGATGGGTGCTATCGTTTTCGAAAAGAGAGATGTGCACCTTGTTAATATTTATATACCATGATGGAGGCACGTCAGCATCGATTCAAAACTGCTATCAGATATCATTTTTCTTTCGATTTCTCAGTTTGTGCCAAGTACCTGTGTGCTTATAGGCACTCTCCCATCAATTGTTACAAGGGAAATCCGTACAGGCTAAATAATTTCACTTCACAGATTTTATGAAACACATCCACAAAATATGAAGCCTTCAAGTTGTGATACCTGTAACTCAGAAGATTGCCCAAACTGGACTTCCAGAACACGACCATTTAATAATGAAATATGAAATGTAGTTGTGTTCAATTATATATATATATATGCATCTTTTCAAAAAACAAATACCATTTACATACTATTTGAGTTATTATTTGCAGTGGTCTGAACCACCCACCACATCGCCGATTCGTAGCTCAGCGACGATCACCGGACGAAGGAAGGTTGTTCAGATTCTAGAATACCTGTAGCTCACTTGCTCACTATTATGGGAGTGAGAGAGGAGTACTCACGAAGAGGACAAGGCATTTCTTTAGCTGTCATAGAATATAAATATAATTTTTTATATAATTTACATTTTTCAGCATTAACTGGTAGAGTGCTGGAAGCCCATGTCTGGGCTTTATTCTGAAGTGCCGGTACCACACCTTGAAGGCTCACATTCAGTGGATGTGCTTTGTATTATCTTTGTAGTGATATGGTTTAGTCAGTGAGGGTTTGCCTTGTTACAATTTATGGACACTCTCCCATAAATTGTAACAAGGCAAAGACCTGTGTTGAAGTTGTGATGGCCAAAAATAATTTAGCACTCTACCAGTTAACGTTTATATATATTTATCAGGTAAGGTTCGTGAAGGGTATTTCTGGTTGTTTTATAAAACAAAAGTAGGTATTTTGCATATTTTTTAGCCTCACTTGTAGTTCCCTTTTTTCGCTCTAATTGTTTGTTTTGTAGATTTTTATATATTGAACGGGTCTGAGGTCTGTAGGCAGTATAATATGAGGTTTAGGTATGGTCCGCCGATGGACTGCAATGGGTGTATGGGAATTGTGGGAACATCTTGCGGCTATTAGAAAAGGGTGTTTGTTCGAGCGAGCGATTGCTTGGTTGAAGAGGATGCTTGGGAAGACTGTTATAGCTGACGTCATCCCGATGAACATTTCTTACGATGGTGAGGTGGAGGGTGGATGGAAGATGGTTGTGGATTCAAGGAGGAAACGGGGAGGGAAGAAATGTGGATGGGGACATTTGATGTGTGGGATGCAAGTGAGGAGGAGAAGTCCAGTAGAAACATTCAGAGGGTGAAACCAGGACAGGACAGGCTAGAATCAGGGGGTCAGGGTCACCATAAGGCTGCTAGGCGGGGTTTAGAAAATAGGTTCAATGTTTTAGATTCTGATGCTTCTGGGGGGGGGGGGGGGGGATAATGGAGAGGATGAGAGAGAAGAGGTGGCTGTTGATGTTGATAGGACAAATAAGGTAATGAGAACGGCCAAGAGAAAGAAGAGTTCGGATGCCAATCAACCGAAGTAAGTTACTGTGATATAGGGTCTGCTAGTACCCTAGTTCTGTGGAATTTTTCTCGACTTATTATTTTATTTCCGAGTCGCAAGTGGAGACTTGTAGAAGTGAGAGAAGAGATGGATCAGCTGTCCGAACGGGAGAAGCCGAGATGTTCGGATAGCTGAAATATGAGAAGCTGAAGGAGAAGAGAAAACTTCGGAATTTATGAAAAGAAAAGAAACAATAACACTGTCAGAAAACTGTAACAGAAAATGAGAAATTTTGTAATTATTTGTTTTGGTTTAACCCTTTACCCAACGCAGATGATATCAAAATTTACAATTTTAAATATCATTTTTTAAATTTTTTCAAAACATTTCAACAAAACCATATCATGTGACCCCTCGTTGGAACGAGCTCTACGAGCTCGTTCCAACGAGGGGTCACATGATATGGTTTTGTTGAAATGTTTCGAAAAATAACATTTTTTCAACTGGTGAATTTGCATATTATGAGGGTGGATGCGGGCGATTCGTTAGGTAAAAGGTTAATAAATAAGTAGATTATTACTTTGATAGTTTTATATCGGCTGCAACATCAGCCCTCGGTAACTTCACATAAGCCTTCGACCTTCGATCTCAGGCTGATGTGAAGTTATCTCTATGTAAATATAAATATCGGTGGCGATTGGAGGTTATGTTCTTCAGATCGATACCGATTTCTTTGCCAACAGAAATTGTTACTTCTTGCAAATTGTATTCTAACTAGACTGTTGGGCACAAAGTATGTTTTTGTGGAATTATGCTACCCACCTGTTCTTTCTTTTTGAAAAGTTTTTTTTTATTCTTAATGGCAGAGAGGAAAATTGAACAATTCGGAAAAAACTGTGTTACTTTCTTGTGCATGCTCATGAACAGAATATATAAATTAATTATTGGGTCACATTGCACATTTGAGTTCATTGTGCTTGCTCGAACACTGCAAAATAATCGCGTTGTCACGAGAACAATCACAAGGATATCACAAGGATATCTCGATTTTAAACACTTTTTTTTTTTTTAACACTTTGCACGCATACATGTTTCTTTCTTTCAAAACTTGGCATTCGCAATTTTACGACCTCCTGCATCATGCTACTTTCTTCTCTATTCATTTTCATGAACAGAAAAACCCTAACGTGGTATGTACAAACATGTAATTGTCAACAACTGAGATTAGGATGTCACTGTTTTAGGTCCCCATGTGCCGTTAGTTGAAGTAATTGGGTTGCGTGAACACGAGCCGAAACTCTTTAGTGACGGGGATAAGAAGGTTATGGTTTTCGGTCACCGTTCAATTTTGAAATTTTGGGCTATTCTTTCGGAATTTCTTAACTTGTTGAGTGCTGGAAGCCCAAATTTGGGGATTTACTTAGGGTTTCACGGTATTTCGATATTTCATCGAAACTCTGTATTTTTGTCAATATCGATTCCGTACCCAGCCAATTTCACCTCACCCGATATACCGACCTTCACGATATTGTCGATTAGCAATGTCGATATTCTCAAACTGATGATAAACTTAACCTTTTGGACTTCAACTTCATCTAAATTCATCACACGCACGCTATAAACTACCATACTTTTATTTAATTTAGATATGGTTCCAAGCCAGAAAATAAGCTTACTGTCATCAGCAAAATGAGGTCCCCAGAGGTGAATTTAGTGATTACCCTGCATAGCAGGGTAGCATCACTAAATTTACCCTGTGTGAACCTCAGTCTGAATCAGGGTCTGAAAACTAAACTAACTAATGATAAACTTAACTTTTTGGACTTCAACTTCATCTAAATTCATCACACGCACGCTTTAAACTACCATACTTTTATTTAATTTATATATGGTTCCAAGCCAGAAAATAAGCTTACTGTCGTCAGCAAAATGAGGTCCCCGGGGGTGAATTTAGTGATTACCCTGCATAGGAGGGTAGCATCACTAAATTTACCCTTTGTGAACCGTAGTCTGAATCAGGGTCTGAAAACTAAAAAGAAAGAAGTACCCAGAGGATAAATTGGCCCACTGTGTGGGATAGTGTCATCAAATTCACCCTCTGGGGACCTTATTCTGCACATGTCAGACTGCTTATTTTCAGGCCTGTATGGTTCCTTTGCAAAATTAAAAGCACGCGGTTCTATTTGTTCCAAGCAAGAACTATTGTTGCGAAGTGAGCCCACAGGGGTTAAATGAGATCGCAAGCTCGAGGTACGAGCTCGAGTTCCTGAATGTGATATGGGGTTTTATTTGGGAACTCTGTGAACTCAAGTTTATTTCACTAATTTAACAGTGTATGGAACAGGTTATGAACAGATTTGAAACTACAAGAAAATTACATGGAATCGTATAAACTGGCGACCAGAGTAGTGGCGTACTCTGTGGGTATACGCCAGATGTTCTGTTGACAATATTAGGCATACCTTTGCAGGCCAATATTGTCAACAAGCAGTAACATTGAAGGATTTGTTGATAGATGGAACAATAACATTCGGCAGTAATTCCTGGGAAGTTGGTGTTCGAATTGTCTAACAAATCATAATATTACCCGGTGAGACTCCCCGGACATCTAGGGATGCTGAGTTGCACACAATTGCACCAGTCACCAGAACATTCTGCAGGTTACCTGTCGCCCAGCAGAATACTATTTGTTTGCCGAGATTCCATGGACTGCATGCAGACTGATCGACAGTCTGCATGGCAGTAAGAGTCCACAAAATGGCGACCCCCACGTCAAAGGACTTCCCCTAAATTTCCCTGAGTTCAGGGAGAATTTGCTGACGGTCGTCACGTACCCCAAGTATTGCATCAGAAATTTGGTGTATATAAGCACCAATTTCTGACTGCTTAGACAAGTTGTCTCTGGGCTCCTGATAACTACGGGACGGTCTACAAGAAGAAACTTGGATGCCGCCACTGCTATTGAGGTATGAACTTTGTTGTTTAATACATTATACTTTAGGCTAGCAAGAGACAACGACAGTTAGTCGTAACGAGTGAACACATTTGAATTATTAAAATAGTAGATAATTTGAAACTGGTCTTCATTAAGCTGTACACGATAAGTACGTGAAGTTACTGAGCTGAACCCAGAATCTGGAGCCTGTGTCTGATATCTTCTGGTTTAGGAATCACAAAATGCCACGGGCTGGTGGGAACTCACAGAACTGCCAGTAATCACAACGTTTACAGTCCGAACTTACGATCTCTGATCAATAGACTTTACTTAACATTCCGCAACACTATCGCAAAGTACGAGCAGTATTGCGTGCATTTGGAATTCTGCATAGTCATATCAATCAAGGATTGTCAGTTCTCAAATACTCGATATTTACTCATATCGTGGTATTTAAAAAAATACCGTACTTGGTATTACAAATTGGAATACCGTGAAGCCGTAGATTTACTCTGAAGTGCAGGTACCACAAGTAAGAGGCTTCATATTCTGTGGATGTGCTTCATATAATCTTTGAAATGAAATCATTTAGTCTGCATGGATTTGCCTTGTTGCAGTTTATGGGAGAGTGCTCATAGGCACTCTCCCACAAATTGTAACAAGACAAAGAGAGGGGAACGTTTTTTGCTGGCCAAAAATAATATAGCACTCTACCAGTTGACTGGGTGTAGGTTACATGTAATTGTCATTATGGGAAAGAGAAATTATGTGTGTGTACATACAAAAGACTTTTCACTTTTGATATATGAAAGCAATGAAACAGCTCAAGTAATGGAGGCTATTTGCACTTCCCAATTACCAGAATTTTATTTCAAAACTTGATAGTTTATTCTATCAAGCTTCCATCGAGTTTTACACATTGTTTTGAATCATTACACTTCTTGTTAGAAAAGAACCATTATATTTTTTAGTTTCACAAAATTGGGACGAGTGTAGTGAGAACGGCTGCTGAAGGTGGGTATTTCTCAGAGGCTGACTAGCCATTTGGTCCATCGGAAGATTCCCGGTGCCCAGTCCCCTATTGGACTCCTCCTGCCCCCCCCCCCCCCCCCCCCACACACACACAAATTAATGCAGTCCAACACCTGTTGGTGCGTAGAATTTCGGGAAAATGACCAAACGGCAAAATGGATCCGATTGCGTAGACTGCTGGTATATCGAAATGTTCTCTATGTGGATTGTCACGGGCAGTCCACAAAGAGGACATTTCGATAAACCAGCCGTCTCGTCTGCCACGGATCACTCAGATGAAAGGAAACAAAAATCAACATTTTCTCCAACTGGGTCGGACTATGGTCTTCGCGATGGGTCACCCCCACCCCCGGTAGAACCATTTTTGTCGAATAAGCGATGAAGTCGGTACAAAATGCCATCGAAATGTCCTCTACGTGGATTGCCATTGATCCCTTTTATGAAACACTGGTAAATTATCTCCCAAATTTACCACAATTATCGTATGCAATGCGGATATTTGCGCATTTAATAATCTAATACATCAATCCCCCGGGTACTCGCCCCTGCACTCTCCCTCCTAATCTCCCAGCATTCAGAAACAAACTGTTTTATAGTTTCCCCAACAGACACTTTCTCAATTGCCCCAAATATATATACATTATGTTATTTGGGCATTTACACCGGGCCTGCCAATTTCAGAAGAGCGATTTATTCGCTCGCCTACTGCTCTCCTTAAAAAAATTAAGGAGGGCGAAAACTAGCCCTCCTGGCCTTAGAAAATAATGATTACTATAACAGCCTATTCCTAAACCTCACATCTTTTCAAATCTCTGCTATTTTAGTGACTTCTGTAAGACGACCACACTGCCCCTCCCACACCTACGGGCCTTGTCGAGGCCTGGAGGTGTGGGAGGGGCCGAGTAGCCATCTAAAGGGGACTACCTTGTTAGCAACACTGAATAAAATGTACAAAGCTCATTAGGCAGAATTCATTAATAGTAAAATTTCATTTTGCCACTTTTAGCTTTTGTAATCTTGAGGAGAGCTAATCGCTCCTCTAGGACATGCGAGAGCAGCGATTTTTAGCCCTTCTGCATTTTTAAGAATGCCAGGCCTGATTTACACTGTACAAAACCCACGTGAATGCCCTTGGTCTGGACTATTCAGTTGGGGTTAAAACCCACACCCGACAACTGCCTATGTTTCACCTTCGCTGATAAATTTAATTGCAATAAAACATGCATATGGACAGATTGCATAACAACGATGAACATATACATATAGAAAAGAACATACATATATATGAATTATAATTCAAATACGGGACAGGTAAATCTCTATGTACAAACGATTATAAAGCACTTAGCAGCAATTGCCGGGTATCAAAGAACTGTCGGATTACGCTGCTAACTTTCGATACAATTTCTGGACAATTATTTGATAAAATTAGTTTCATTTGATCATCTATATTTAATTCACCAAAGATCGCATGATATCTCTGTGTGGTGTCAAATAATATAGTTCTTAATTCGACCTATGCAGGACACCCCATTATGAAATGTTTTTCATCTTAAATTTTTCGGATTGAACAAACACAGTATTACCCATTTTCCAATTCAATGGGAGGTTGATGATGCCGTCCCTTTTCTATAGCAAGGCAATGATTACTTATTCGGAGACGGGTGCATATGGACCTATCATCACTTGAATTCTAATACACAAGATATTGTTCAAGCTCAGGCTTGCTCTTAAAGAGAAGTATGTTCTTAGTTTACTGTTATGCGCGTTTATTTGAACATTAAAATCATTTGAATGCTTTGCATAAAGTCCATATCTGTATGCTGATACATTTATATTACAGGATGCTAAACGACAAGAAAAAAATACACATATGTGCAAATCTTATATAAATGAGGTTTTGGTCTGAATGCTTGTTTGTGAGGCTATTCATTTGTTGTGGTTTTCTTTATTTACAAAGAACCTACTGTAGTGTTTCTGATAACTTGGTATTATCATAACAATAACTGTATTACTGAAAACAATGCCCGATTAATATTCTAAATAATGCACAATTACTGTTAATATAATGCACATCCCTGGTTTTAATAACAGCGAAGACGAAACACAGGGAGTTGTTTTCAGTGGCTTTGAAATATCACTTGTGTGAGCTGTACTGTTAAACAGGGTCTTCCAAACTTCGGTCACATGATTGCATTCCCCTCAAGTGAGAATTTTATTAAATGTTCATGTTTCCTATGGGAGCCTGGTAATAATTCTGTGGCCATGCGTTTTGGTTGAGAATATTTCGTCAAACGAGCTGTGAACGATGTATGGTTATATTTCTGGAGAGTGCAGAGGCTGCTACGAGATTTGAATTTGCACCATGAAGGGTACGTTTGATGAAAAATTATCTATTCCAATGTTTTCTGTCTTCTGTTTTCGTTGTTCACATAAGACTGTATTATAAATGTATGTTTCATACTCATGACTCAGTACTTTGAGGTTATATATTTCAACTGGAATCCAATTCAAATATGAGAAGTATACAACAATGGATCACCTTTTCAATCTTAATCAGATTTTCCCTGATCTTGAATGGTTTTGGGAATGGGATGGGTTTTAAGTAGTCGATAGCAAGATTTGTAACAATGTGGTGGGTGTCCAAACTTTGATGGAGAAACTTTGTTCCTCTTTTAAGTAAGAGTGGCACCCAAGAATGGTAAAAAAATATCTCTGTATTTTTTTCACTCCTCCTTCGGACTGCATATGTATGCAATGTTTTCCTGTGCAACCCATGGACCTCATCCGCCAACTCCACCCCATGTTCACAACAATAACTATCTGATGCACTGTCAGGACTGGTGAAAACTGTTAGTTATAGACAAGAGCCAATATTCTAAACCATTTACATTTGTATTTTCTAGAATTGTATTTTCTGCCTATTAATATAACTGACTAAAACGGATCATTAACGTTTTAAAAGATATGGCAATTTGTCATCTGACAAACTGCCACATCTTTGAAAATGCTAATGATTTATTTCAATTCATTTAATAAAGTCATAACTAGAAAATACAATTCTAGAAAATACAATTGTAAAAGTATTATAGTATTGGCCCCAGTTTACTGAAATGTGATTAAGTGCGAAAGGAATGCTTACCTGGACTTTTTGTCGTCGTCGTAGTCGTCGTTGCTGCTGCACCTTAAAAGTGAAAAAATAATAGTCACAAAACAAATCAAACAATATCTTCATTTCGCAGTATAAATCAAATACAACTTTTGAATATTCTACAAAATATATTATAAATAGTGCATAGCTGGCAGTGGACTAAGCAAAAATAGTTGTCCTCGTGGAAGAATAGCCCATATTCTGGAGGCGTGTGGACTGTTCTTCCCCCGGATCATTATTTTCGCCTAAAAACTTTTACTGACGTCATCCATTGTTATTCAATGATATATAGTTTAACTTTCCCATGGGGGGGGGGGGAGGGGGGGGGGGGCGTGGGGGCATTGCGGTAACCGGTTCTCGTCAGATCACCGAAGTTAAGCACTGTCGAGCCCAGTTAGTCCTTGGATGGGTGACCGTTAGAGCGATCGATTCGGACTCCCGGATTGTGTGCTTGAGCAAGGCACTTAACCCCAATTGTCCACATGTGGGCACGATGACACCGTGTACTACGGCGTACTGCACGTCGATGGTGCGCATGTCTTCAACCAATCTAACCCTGTTCTCTCCGGGTACTCCAGCTTCCTCCACACGTAAAACTGTCACCGACACGATATTATCTTGGCTGTTAAAGTGTCGTTAAACCCTAATAAATAAATAAATAAATAAATAACTATCCCATGCTTAATAGTTGCATAGTAAGATATCCAACAGCTAACTGTTGGATATTTTACATCTATTGAACTATCCAACAACAATTTTTTTTAAGTAGGATAAATAGCTCGTTGATGTTGGATAGGCGAGAAAAAAAACCCTAACAGCCCTCGACGGGGAGCTTTCTTTCGCCTATCCAACATCAACTCGTTATTTATTCACTACATAGTAAACGACATGCCTTGCAAAAAATATTTTATATCGAACAATGCGAAGAAGAATCCTTCTACCCATCAGGATTCCAGTTTTAAGTACACAGCATTTACAAGAATGAGATTGTCCAAGACAGGCAGTTTCATTCTTGAATTCAGCAATAACGAACAAGTCTTGCGGAGAGAAACAAAACTTTCTTAACCATTTACCCAACGAATCGGAACACATCCGTCCGCGTAAATATGCAAATTCAGCAGCTGAAAAAATACTATTTTTCAAAACATTTCAACAAAACCATATCATATGACATGATATGGTTTTGTTGAAATTTTTGGAAAATTTTTAAAAAAATGATATTTAAAATAATAAATTTTGACGCTATCTGCGTTTGTAAAGGGTTAAAAGGGCGCGTTGTGTTCCAACTGTCGAAAATTAGTCCTACAATATTCCACGTCTACTTCTAGAGTACACAGTGCACGGGAATAAAGCACGGTTACTTTTTAGAACACTCGACATGTAAAATTGTCGGAAATAGTATAGTACCTCACAGCCATTAAAAGGAAGGGAAAGTCACATGAGATATAATATTTGAGAAATATTTTACAGTACAGTCGCCGTGGATTGGTCGTTATCCACGCGTGGGAAGTGATGATGCGTTTGACAAGTAATAAAAATCAGCAACAACAAAATTTTAATTAATGTAGCACCGGGTTGTACTTTTGATGATTATTTCTATAATTATTGTTTGGAATCTAATATTATTGCCTCTGGGGAAATATTGCCCACCCGTTGAAAGTGAACAGTCCACGGCGGCTCGTCATGTACAAGGAAATGGCATAGCCGAAAAGGCTGTCTTCCTCACATTCCCTAAAAGGGTAAAAATAAACTTTATTAGGACAGCATAA
Source organism: Pictodentalium vernedei (assembly GCA_031216915.1). Lineage (NCBI taxonomy): Eukaryota > Metazoa > Mollusca > Scaphopoda > Dentaliida > Dentaliidae > Pictodentalium > Pictodentalium vernedei. Next base: position 234,220,661 of record CM062294.1, read on the forward strand.
ATATCTTGCACGATATTATCAAATAAGAAAGTGTGATTCATTGGAGATCTCAGAAAATATGCCCGGGATGTTTGGGGATCTCCAATAATTCTTCACTCTACACGGACTTTATATGAAATTAGTCGCTTCAAGGCATACCAAGTCCAGAACAAAACCCGCCAGATTTGGTCCACAGACCCCGTTTAGATTCGTGACTACACATTATCGTTACTGTCACCTACACAAACAGTTAATGCGTTCAAATTGTTGTGTGGTTGGAAATCTAGTGGTCGGTTTGCACACACAATAACTGGAAAGGGTTAGTACTTATTTAAAGTCATCCAGTTGGTATCTGTTAATCCATCTTGTATTTCTAGACAGTCTCGATATCTGCCTGATCAAACACAATCGCTTTGAAAAGTGATGTGTACAGTAATCCCATTCAGAAACTCAGATTTGAAGAGGTAAAAGATGAAAGTTGTTTTGATGGAAATTGTTAAAATGGTACATTCATTTATTGATATATTATCGTGTAAAGTAGTTTTCAGCATCTTTAGCTTGGCTATATCATAGGTATGAAATTGAGTTTAGCCAATCGTTCTGGGCGTTTATTCTTGGTCCCATTTTACCAGTGAAGCAGTGCTTGTTTACCACAGTAAACGAGCATTGCTCCTCTTAATCTTTTACCTAACATGAAAAGCAGACGACACTTGCAAACAAAATTCTTGAATAACTTTTTTTTTTCATTTTTTGTCTCAAAAACATTGGTTATGACCCCATTGGGGCGAGCTCGTTCAAAAGAGGGGTCATAATCTATGTTTTTGAGACAAAAATGAAAATTAATTGGCCATTTTTGTGAATAACCCTGCTCGTTTTGGCCGTTACGTTGGGTAAAGAGTTAAGGGATTTCCACAGGTGAGCAAATGGTACAACTTCCAACGTGACATTTATATTTTCAAAGACACTTGGGCACTTTCACATGTTGTTTACTTTGAATTGGAAACAGCGTCTTCGGCGCAAATGGTATGATGGATGTTTTTATGATAGAAGCTCTTGGGGAGCGCGGTGGCTCAGTGGTAGACTGTTGGACTTCTGTGATAGAGGTCCCAAGTTCGATCCCCGTCCGCGGCAACCCGTGTTGTGTCCTTGGGCAAGGCTTCTTATCCCGGTTGCCAACATGGGGGTACGACGCCGTGTAGTAAGGCGTACTGCATGTCGATGGTGCACATGTCTTCAACTGCTTTAACCCTGCTTGAGCGGAGCTTGAACAGAGTTAGAATGTTGAGGAGCTGACAGTTGCTCGTCGATGCTCGGTGGGTTCTCTCCGTTTACTCCAGCTTCCCCCACCCGTAAAACTGTCATGGTCACGATTAGACATTGTGCATAAGTATGTGATCTTAAACACCAATAAATAAATATGGTAGGAGCTCATGATATCCAATCAGGATTATATTCCTCGGTGTTTCCGGACCAGTCACAGAAAGCACACTAGCCTACCATACTCGATGAGTTTTAACCGTTAGAGTTCTAAAAACCCATATGTGGGCTTTATTCTGCAGCGCAGATACTGCGACTTGAGGGCTTTATATTCTGCGAATATGCTTCGTATTATCTTTGAAGAGAATTTATTTTGTCTATCAAGATTTTCCTTGTTAGGGTTTATGGGCACTCTCTCATAAATTGTAATAAGACAAGAACACATGAACATATTTTTATGACTGAAAACACTATAGCACTCCACCAGTTAGCTGTAACGAACAGTCCGGGCATGTTGGATTACTGCAGTTGATAGTACGCAAATATGAATTGAGACATTTATCAGTCAAGTACATCTTGAAGGGAGGTCCAGTAAAATTTGGTAGTGTAGGATCGACATTAATTATTCCTGATCCTTGGGTAGGAATGAAAGGGGAATTCTGCAGAAAATTTTGTTTGGGTTTGAGTGTTTGCAGTTTACCAGACTGTCTTGTATCCATGTCAGATGGGTTTGTGCAGATATTAAATAAATCACTGAAACTCATAGGTAAGTTCCCATTGAACTAGTCATGCACGAATAAAAGTGCATGGAGTCCATAAACGTCATCAAGCTTTAGGTCACAAACCTTTTTAAAAAAGTGAATTTGTATGTCCATTATTTTTTTTATTTGCTATAATTCAAATGACCTTTTTGTAGGCTGAAGAGACTAGTTTTACATTGTGTATGTCCCACATGTGATAGACTAGTTGACTGTGGATCAGCGAGAAGTACAGTACAGTCGCCGTAGTCTGGTCGTAATTCACGCTTGGGTAGTGATATCCACGCATGCGCTTACCAGATAAATGAAAGGAGCTTGCCTGTAATAAACAGTAATGCACAAAAGTGGTATCCTGTGGTCATTGTTGTTTTCAAGTTATTCAGCGGACAAGGAAACACACATTTAGAATTCAAGATGGCTGCCATATTCAAAATGCCAGGATAGAGATTATTAAATGTAACCTTCCTTTAGTCAACAGTTACGCACTTGAAAAAGTGGGACCCATTGGTCATTTGCTTCTCAGATTATTACATGGACAAGTGCAAATTATAAAATATCCAAGGTTTCCACAAAGGCGGCCAAGTTGAAGATGCTAGAATGCTGGTTATGGAAAGGAGCCTCCCTCTAACCTCAAGTCAACTGTAATTCATCATAAAAAATACGACCATTTGGACATATAAGTTTCAAGTCATTTCTTGGACACGCAATCGTTAACGGGCGGCCGATGGGCGGATGGCCTGACGGGCCAGCGGTGACCCGACGGACGACCCGGCTGAGAGACAGACAGCCTACTTCAAAAAGACGCCATGTAAAAAGAATGTCATAATGTTTCAGACCTGGAGCTCTGACAGTTTACGAGAAAATAGTACGAATGGACAGAGTCTTATGGTATGGAGCCCGGGAAGTGACAGGCTTCTCTCTTTTTTTATTTCCTTTTAACGAAATATTATTTCGTTTTAACAAAATATTATTTCGAAATAACTAAATAATATTTCGAAATAACGAAATAATTATTTCGTTTTAACGAAATATTATTTCGAAATAACGAAATAATATTTCGAAATAACGAAATATTATTTCGTTTAAACGAAATAATATTTCGAAATAACGAAATAATATTTCGAAATAACGAAATAATTAATTCGTTTTAACGAAATAATATTTCGAAATAACGAAATAATTATTTCGTTTTAACGAAATAATTATTTCGTTTTAACGAAATAATTATTTCGTTTTAACGAAATAAGTATCTGTAGCGGTGGGCAGGGCCAGATTACACGGCCTCGCTACTTTTTTATTGCAAATTCTGCATACTTAGCTAGTAACACGGTTATATATTCTAGAAAAATATGAATTTTACTCATTAAAATAAATGACTTCACTTTATTGTTGAATAAATTTAGTCGTATTCACTTGAAACACTCGCCAATCAATTAACGTTATGATCTTTCTGTTTTTAGCGTTATTTTTTTGTGCTATTCCGTGTATCAAATAGTGGTTTATCAGTACAGAAAAAACTGAAGTGGCGGAATGTCTATGGGTGCCCCCCCACCCCCCTGCCCTACATGGCTTGTCGTCCATACTCTCCTCAAAACATTCTGATTATATGCCCGATACCGATAGACTATAAATGGCCAGCAAAAGTAGAAATGGAAAACAGAGAACGACACTATAAGATGCATACGTATACGGCCATGGGGGCTCGGGGTTGGGGGGGGGGGGTGGTTGTGATGTCGGGGAAAATCGTTTTTTTCTGGCAGTTTTCATTATATTTTGGACCAAGCTTCATTGACCTTCCTGTAGTTCCAAACACTCAGTCTAATGTCTTCATATAAGGAACACCGCCCTATAAGACCAAACTTGGAACCAAAGTCCGTAATATATCTGTTTTTGGCGTTGTACGTCTCACAGGGCGCGCCACATCAAAAAATTATATTACGGACTTTGGGTGCTAGTTTGGACTTCAGTCTTATCAGAGTGAAAACGCGTCTGATGACTTTGGATACACGGGCGTAACAGTTTATTTCAAAACATTTCCCGGGAGAGCATGCATGCCCCCGTGCTATTTGGGGTGTGGGAGGTGAAGGGGGGGGGGGGCAAATCACCGCCGCCGCTGCCTATAAACATTTCTGTCAGAAAATAATTGCTGAATTTGTATGAATCGAAAGCAAGCAGCTTCAGATTTTGAGATGTCAAAAATTATATTGTTAAAGTTGTTGACTAAAATCTGTAGCTGGATAATTCACAACTCAGGTACCCGGAGTCTCAATAGAATTGTTCTCAGAGCCTCAGGTTTAAAACAATTTCTTTGGGGAGGCTCCCGATCCCCATCAACGGGAGGGTGACACCCTTTACCATACACTTCCCGCCCACCTCTGTGTTGGATACCTCAGGCATGCCTTCGGCACACAAAAGTCCGCCCGCCCCCCACCCTCTCCTCTATGTTGGATTTTTCAATACGGCTGGCTTCGGGCCTGCGGTAGAAGGCCGCCAGTCCCGGTCTTCCACTTTGTTTCCACGTCCCTCAATGATGCCAGAAAAAATCTTCCAGCCCCTTCTAAGATAATTGCCCCTACGACTATGATAAAATGACGTTTCCCCCAAATGGTTGGAAAAAAAATTCAAAACGTTTAAACGGCCTAATTTTCCAGAGTCTGATTGTAAGTAATGAAAGTAAACAATTATTTATGGGGAAAAATCGACAGAATATAGCATTTATGCTTATGATAAAGTGACGTTCCCCCATAAAGTTGGGGAAACAATTCAAAACGGCTATTTAAAAGGCGTCATTTTCCTGAGTCTGATTGTTCACAATTATTTTTCTCTCTCAAATAATGGAAGTGAACAATTATACATGCTGATTCATGGAGAAAAATTGGCCGAACACGGCATTTTCTGACATGTTTGCATCCTCCATTATTTGAGAGAGAAAAATAATTGTGAACAATCAGACTCAGGAAAATGACACCTTTTAAATAACCGTTTTGAATTGTTTCCCCAACTTTATGGGGGAACGTCACTTTACCATAAGCATACGAGCATTTTTTTAGAAGGGCTGAAGATTTTGACCGAAAAGTGATGCTGCAGGCATCATTGCGGCATGTGGAACCGAGGTGGGTGAGTGAGTGAGGAATGGCGGCCCTCCAAGGGGGTGGGGGTGGGGGATGGGGGTGCTGTGGACGGAAGGACTTTTGTGTGTGCCGAAGGCATTCCGAGGTGTCCAATACGATGTGCGAGAGTGTATGGTAGGGATGTCCCCCTCCCATTGGTGGGGATGGGGGGGGGGGGGGGGTCCCCAGAGAAATTGTTTTAAGTCATAGGCTCTGAGAACAATTCTAGAGCCTCCAGGTGCCTCAGTTGTGACTTGTCCAGTTGCTGATTTTAGTCAATAACTTTAACAATATATTGTTTGACATTTCAAACTCTGAAGCTGTTTGCTTTCGATCCATACAAATTCATCAATTATTTCCGACAGAAATGTTTATAGGCGGCGTAATCCCCTCCCCGCACTCCCAACAGCATGGGCATGCTCTCTCGGGTATTTTTTTTTTAAACTGTTAGGCCGGTGTATCCAAAGTCATCAGATGCGTTATCATCCTGATAAGACTGTAGTCCAAACTAGCACACAAGTCTGTAATATAATTTTTTGGTGTGGCACGTCCTGTGAGACGAACCATGCCAAAAAAAAATATATAATAAAATATTACGGACTGTTGTTCTAAGTTTGGTCTTATGGGGCGATATCCCTTATTTAAATACAATAGAATTGAATGTTTGACACTACAGGTATGTCAGTGAAGCTTCCCCCCCACCCCCCCCCCCCCCACCCCCGCCCCAAAATTATGAAAACTGCATGAAAAAGATGATTTTCCCCGGCTTCGCAGCCCACTCTCCCATCGAGTCACCTTGGCCTGTACGTCTATGCATCTTATAATGTCGTTCTCTATGTGTGTGTGTGTGTGTGGGGGGGGGGGGGGGGGGGGGGGGGGGATACCCTTGGACTTTCCGCCTTCTGCACCAATAAACCACGCTATGATATACAGACTAAGACCAAAAAAACTCTGGTAATACACATATCGCGATAAACGGAGAGAACGTAACGTTAATTGATCGGAGAGTGCTTCAAGTGAATACCACTAAATTTATTCCTCAATAAAGTGAAGTCATTAATTTTAATGAGTCAAATTCATATTTTGCTAGAATACTTAGCTAAGTAAGCAGAATTCGCAATCGAAAAGTACTGAAGCGGTGTAATCTGGCCCTGCTTGCCGTTATAGATACTTATTTCGTTAAAACGAAATATTATTTCGTTAAAACGAAATAATTATTTCCTTAAAACGAAATAATATTTCGTTATTTCGAAATATTATTTCGTTAAAAAGAAATAATTATTTCGTTATTTCGTTATTTCGAAATAATATTTCGTTAAAACGAAATAATTATTTCGTTATTTCGAAATATTATTTCGTTAAAACGAAATAATATTTCGTTATTTCGAAATATTATTTCGTTATTTCGAAATAATATTTCGTTAAAACGAAATAATATTTCGTTATTTCGAAATATTATTTCGTTTAAACGAAATAATATTTCGTTATTTCGAAATATTATTTCGCTATTTCGAAATAATATTTCGTTAAAACGAAATAATTATTTCGTTATTTCGAAATATTATTTCGTTATTTCGAAATAATATTTCGTTAAAACGAAATAATATTTCGTTAAAACGAAATAAAAAAAGAGAGAAGCCTGTCACTTCCCGGGCTCCATAGAAAGCAGTAAACAAACCAAGCGGAAGCCTTTAAAATTAAACAACAAGCCTTTATAGAATTCCAGCTATAAGATAACCTACCAAATTATTAAAGGTGCATACCACTTGAACAAAACTTAATTGTGAGAACACACATTACCGGCTACTGACTTTGACCATACTGAGGGTTAAGTACTTAGCGTGAGTTCGTTGACACTGTTGTTGTTGTTGTTGTTGTTTTACAGCGGTGCTAGCTGGCAAATTATAATGGTGTCTTTATTTACTCATTGAGCTGTTACCAAGCTTTAGTGAACCCTTGTATTTCGTAGCAGAGATTTAAAGAATTCCACAAACCGTAAACGCATCGAGTGGTAAATAGTCAGCCAATAGATACAGGCTTTAAGCTCAGCATTAGAGAGGCTCTTTCCGTGTGGGTGTAATCAGCTACATTATTTGTGATTTTGGGAAGAAATACTTTATTATGTTAATTGTAAGTGTTATATCACATTAGTCTTTAGGCCACTACCAGACCCGGTGGGATCCAAGTGGTGTTCCACTTGAAGAAATTATTTGGGATCCAAGTGAGTTACACATGAGGGCATCATTTCGCGCATTTGTTAGCCAAGTCAGTGGTACTAGAAGACAACTTTCGTTGCAATGGGAAATCGATCACCAGTCACAGTATTTATCATTTATTATTAAATGGCCATGAATGCGTTGTATACGTGCAGTAGGTGGTAGGTCTAGTCTATGTGACGTGATTTGTTTAGCATGTTGTAGTTGGATTTTAGCGGTCGGTATACCTCTTGAATTTGAATTCAATTCGGGATTGATTTGCGAAGTCGTCGCCGTCAGCTCAGTTCCGCGCAGAGACCAGGTGAGAGTTCACAGGTTTTAGGGTATATTTTGATGTATACTTAGGCTTTGTTCGACGGAACGCTCTCAGGGGTAACGCCCTGTGCACCTCGACTACATTCAACTGACAACTCACGAAGAGAGAAGAAAATTTTCCAACTCGGAACTGTTTATAAGTATTGTTTTTAATATTAGTTTTATTTCAGGGAAGTTTTCATATATTTAGTTTTGCAAGTGTGTTGGGGAGGATCGTAGGGTGTAATAAGGAGGTTTAGGTGATAGGTTTTTCCGGTTTTGTTGTTTGTTTGCTTTAGTTGCCTTTTTTCGTGTGTGTTTGTTGCCCTGGTATTTTTGTCGTTTTTGTCGTTTTCGGTCATTGTATAATATTTGTAGTCATGAATGGTAAGTGCACGACGGGTGTTCAGACGGAGGTAAGTATGGGTGTTAAGGGAGGTCTGGGGGAGGTGAGTCGAGGGGTGCAGGTTGGGGAGAGTGAGGATACGGAGGCGTGCAGACAGTGTAATATGAGGTATGGTGGTGGTCGGCCAATGGAGAGTAGTGGGGTATGTGCGAATTGCAGGGATATTTTACAGTTGTTAGAGAAGTGTGTTGGATTCGAGCAGGAGATTGCAGAGCTGAGAGGGAGGTTGGGGAGGGCCGGTGTATCTGGAGTTACCCCATTGAAGGTTACCTACGATGGTGAGGTTGAAGGTGGGTCGAAGGTCGTTGTGGTCTCAAGGATTAAACTGGGAAGCAGGAAACGTGGGGGAATAATGCTTGATGTGGGGGGTGTAAATGAGGAGGGGGGTTCTAGTAGGAAATTTCGGAAGGTGGCGTCAGGTCAGGGCTGCGTCGAGTCCGGAAGCCAGAGTCGGCGTAAGGCTGCCAAGGTTGCTAGGCGGTGTTTAGAAAACAGGTTTAGTGTTTTAGACTCTGATACTCCTGGGGACGAGAGTGAGGGGGAAAGTGTGGGGGGCGAGATGGTTGGTGATGATGATAGACCAGACGGGGTAAGGAGGGCGGTCAAGAGAAAGAGGGGGCCAAGAGCTTGCAAAACGAGAGGAGGTGCAGGTGATATAGGAACTGGGGCCAGAAGAAGAAAATTAGTTGTAGCGGGGAGCAGCATTGTACGTGGGATTGACAATGTAGTTTGTGGTCCTGATAGTTCCAATCGAACAGTCTTGTGCTTTCCGGGGGCGAAGGTGGAGGATCTCAGGGACCGGGTAGATGGCATTGTGGCAGGGTCAGGACCGGAACCGGTAGTGGTGGTCCATGTGGGGACCAACAATATCAGGGAGAGAAGGTCAGTAAGTTTGGTGGAGTCGTATAGAGGCTTAGTCGGCAAACTGCTAAGTAGGAATGCAAGGGTAGTCGTATCCGGGGTCCTTCCTGTCCTTGGAGGTGGGGACGAACGGAACTCAAGGATTTTGGCCCTAAATGAAGAGTTGGAGGACTACTGTGTTGATCTGGGAATACCCTTTATCGACCATTGGGACACGTTTTGGGGCAATGGGAGCATGTACAGGCGTGACAGGCTGCATCTTAGCAGGGTGGGGAAACGGGTATTGGGGGATAAAATTCTACGGGTAGCAGAGCCTTTTTTGGAGAGGAGTGGGGTGGGAGGTCAGAGGCAAGTATAACTAGAGTGGACATAGGTGGGATAATCAAGAGTGAGGGGGACAGAATAAGTTTACCAGGACTAGCGCCAGAAAACAATGGGCCCAGTAGGCGGAAGCCAATGAACCTCGGTACCCTGAAAGTGGGTTATTGCAACATCCAGGGTCTTCACCGGCAAGTAAGTGAAATTGCTACATTGATCGAGGCAGAGGAGTTTGATGTCATGGGCTTAAGCGAGACGTGGGTAAGACACGAGGAACGGGTAGACCAAGTAAGCGGATGTGTGTGGATAGGTGTAGGGCGAACTGAGGGGCAGAAAAAGGGGGAGGGGTAGGCATGTACATTAAAGAGGATTTAAAACCGTCGCTGATCACAGATCTGGAAGATATCATCACCTCGGCTGAGGTGTCAAAAGAAATTGGATGGGTAAAGATCAGTCTGAGAAACAAAAGTATTGCCCTTGGGATTGTGTACTGTGCGGTGGAGGGAAGAAAACCCGAGTGGAATGACTCGATATACTCACAGGGCTCGATTTGTTCGGTTTCGCATCGCAGTTTGCGATGCATAAATCCCGGGCCGCGATTCAATATCTGGACATTGATTAGCAATAATAAATAGCATGTTTCGTTTATTATGGAAAGTACCGTAAATGAAAAACATGCCTTCTCAAAGCGTTCAAGAAAATCTGTTGTAATATCAAGTAAACTGATTGTCGATTACACAATACAACTTTAACTTGTATAGTTATTTAGGGTATAATACTATTCAGAAGTTGAATTGGTATACATGGAAATCCCGATGACATCATTATGATTTTCATTTCGAAAGTAGAGGGCGCGTGCTTATTTGATTCGCGGCTTTCGATAGAATGCAATCAACTTTGGGTGCCGGTACTGGAAATATGAAAGGTCACGGTGTAAAAGTAAAAACTGTTGAGAGTTGGCAAAAGGAAGTTGACCCAAAAGCACACTGGCTACGATGGACGACTGATGATGATGGGAAGCATGTGACTACGATTACATGTGGGATTTGTACAGACTACGAAAAACAAGTAAATAATTTGCGTAACTTTTCGCGTGCGATGATATTGGGATTAACAGGCACAGCCTTGAAAAAAGACAATGTTGTCAAACATGCTCAGTCAGAACCGCACAAAAAAGCTGCGAGACTGAAGAATCCATCAGTGTTAACACTTGACCGGTTGTTCAAAACCCCAATTGGGCGCTCGATTGCACAAAGCAATAGTAATGAGGAAGAAAGGGTTTCGAAACTAATAGACATAGCATACACACTCGCTAAAGAAGAACTCCCGTTCACGAAATTCCCAGTATTTGCCGAACTTGAGAGGAAGCACGGTGTTGATGTTGGTAATACCTACATAAACGATAAAAAGTGCAGTGAATTTACAGCTTTGATTGGCGAACACATGAAACAGGGTTTGATGGCTAAACTCCTCGAAGCTAAATATTTCACACTGCTTGTGGATGGCGCAACTGACAGTGCTGTTGTGGAAAATGAAATGATGTACGTTATGTTCAATGATGTTGAAAGTGGTAAGGTCGATTTCCGTTTTTTTAAAGTGTCTTGCGTCGAGAATGCGCGTGCCTACGGTTTGAAAAGGGGCATTGAGGATGCATTCGAGGAAGCGGGTCTCGCCGATTTTAGTTCTCGTATGATTGGGTTTATGGCTGATGGTTCAAGCGTTAATTTGGGCGAAAAAGATGGCCTACTGGGCAGGTTTAGGAGGGAAAATAACATGCCATGGCTGTTGGGGGTACACTGTCTGAACCATCGGTTGGAGCTGGCAATAAAGGAGGCATTTAGTGGCGTGCTTTTCAAAGATGTTACAGATATGTTGGAAAATCTCTACAAGTTCTATGAGAAAAGTTCTAAGCGCCTCCGAGAGCTACGCGAACTTGCTTCGATTTTGGAGGAGAATATCCAGAAGCCAGAAAGAGCAAATGGTACTCGTTGGGTACAGTTCAAACGAAGGGCTTGTAGCATACTCGCGAAATCGTTCGAAATTTTCGTTAGCCACATGGAGAATCTTGCAGAAGACACATCAACGAAAGCTGAAGACAGAGCCAAAATACGTGGCTACTTGGCAAAGATAAAGCGGTTTCAATTCGTTTCAGCACTCTTATTTCTTTCTGAAATACTGGAGCCTATCTCTAAGTTGTCACTCTACCTGCAGGGTGACAGCGTTGATTTACTGCAAGCTTATGCTGCTTTGGAAAGGACTCGCCATCGTTTAGACAAACTACTAATCTTGCCAGTTTCAAATGAATGTCAAACTACAGAGAGTTGCAAATCGAAAACGTTTAACTCTGGCCTATCAAATCTAATAGACAGCGCAAAATCAGTACTACTCTCTGAAGAAATCGAATCTGATAAGTCACAGGCATCTGTTTCTGTAGCAGAAATTCCGATGGTGACGTACAAAGGCGTGAAATTGACTCATGTAAATCAAGGTTTAATGAACTTTAACACCCATAGGCAAGAGCTCATTAACAAATTACAAGGGACACTAAACCGCCGTTTCGGAGAGCTAGACGAGTTGAAGGTCGATCCAGGTGATAGCCAATCCGAGTCAGGGGAGTTAATTGTCGACTCCAGTGTTAAGAAATCTGATTCCCGAAAATCCAGTTCCGCAGCCGCGTCAAATGCCAGTGCCGATATCAAATCTCATCTTGGTGCACTAAAACTTCTGGACACCTCATTGTGGCCAACTGAGGAGAAGGATCTTCTCCAGTTTGGAGATGATGAACTCAATGCCTTTATTGAACATTTTAAGACACTCCTAGAGAAAAATTGTGTAAATCTCGGCGAGATTCACAATGAATGGCAACAACTTAAACTTTATTGGTGCACAGCGTTGAAGCATCTCAAATACAATGATGTGTGGGAAACCATCCTCATCAAGTATCACCAAGAGAAAGACAATTTCAACTATCCAAATTTCATACACGTAGTTCAGATTCTGAGGATTTACCCCGTCTCTAACGCAAAAGTAGAACGCGGCTTTTCGGCAGTTAATCGCGTAAAAACAGACTGGCGATGCAGTCTGGGCAACTCCATTCTAGACTGTTTGATAAGAATCGACATTGAAGGTCCAGACCCTCATTCCTTTGATCCCACGCCAATCACCAGAAAATTCTTTGGAAAAAGAAGGCACCCCAACGTCCTTCCATATGGACCAAGAAAGAAGATGAAAGTGGGCAACGCATCTGAGTCTGTTGCCAAAGATGATGATAACTAGATTGACTGGTCATTATCATCCTTGTCAAAAGACCCAGATGTATTGACAAGACTGTAGCTCATTTTAACACACAAAACAGTTGATCACTTGAAGCGTTCTGATTTATTGAATATTGTTATAAAGACTAGGTTTCTACCAACAATATCAGTTTCTAACTTTCATCGCCATTACTTTTGTTCTCGGACTCCAGTAAGAAATTAACCCATTTTCCATGATTTAGTAGAATGAGAGAAAAAATAGAAACTTGCATAAGTTAACCCCTGGCATCCAGATCTGCTGCTGCACTTGAGAACTCAAAGACAAACGATCATAGGAATACATAAACACAAGAGGACGAAAACATTGAACTGAGTGTGCCCCAGAGATTCGTCCTCTGATAGACCTAGTATTCCTGTAATAATGGGTTTGATGGCGTTGGCTTAGTGGGAATGAATACATTACTTGATAATGTATTGATTCCTGCCAAACCGAAGTCGTCAACCCTATTATTCTTCGGAATACCTGGTCCGAGGACATGTCCCTGGAGCACCCCCGATTCAATGTTTTCGTAGTCTGGTGTTTAATAATATTCCCCGCCAGCCTCCATTTGCCTGATTAGAATCTTGTATTAGATACTAGATTCGAATGAGACAAATGAATGCAAGGGGTTATATTAAACTGCTCAAAAGAAGAACCTTGGTTTAATATAATAAAGATCAGTTATTTTATTATCTGTACGTGTTTTCAGTGAAAGAAACCAAATTGTGCGTCGAAGCCAATACTCGTGCCGAAGTCACCCGGGTCCCCCTCCTTTTCGGGTTTAAGAATCAAAGTTCCCTCCTTGTGTTAAAGCCTATCACAACACCCCCTCCGAAGCTTTAATTTCACAAGCAGAAAATCAAAATGGCCTAATATTTATTTTGCGTAATTTTCGCAAAACTTTAGGCCATCCTGATTTACTTCTTCCGCGAATTGAACACTGACCTCTCCAAACTTTTGAAACTGGGGGGGGGGGGAGGGGGAGGGGGGGGAGAGGGGGCAACAGGGGAAGAACATCCACCTTGTCCTGTTCCGTCGCAAACCGACCCCACTTACAACACTGTCCGCGCCTGGAAACCCGATCTAAGAGATGAATCGACCCTATTTAAACATTCTCTTCTGAAGGGGGTGGGATATTTTAAAGTAAGGTTGATACATCTCTCCGTGTCAGGTTCACAGACAAGATGTAATCATACCTATGCTAATTGCTTGCAAGCTCCTTTAGTGGTCGTCCTGCGTCCTGAGGCTGAAGCCTCCCCCCCACCCCACCCCCATATATCTTTTTCATTTCTCCGCTGTCAGCACCCGGCCCCTGGGCTCTGACGCGGCAGCTAATACTATTAGTAATAGAGCGCAGTGTTAAAGATGTTGTGAGAGGATTTTTTCATTAGCAAGTTTTGTTAATTAAAAAATTCTGTCACAGCATATTCAACAATCAGACCTAATGCTATTAGCTGCATGATCTGTGTGACTGTCGAAGCCCAAGGGGGTGCTTGCAGCGGAGACATGAAATTATTTCTTAGAAAACTGAATGTTGTTGTAGTTTCAGTTTTAGTTCCTGGAACTGAAAACGAAACTGCAGCAACATTCAGTTAAATCCCTGATTTAGTGAATACACAGCACAAGAGGCTCGATGCGTTGAAAGAATTGATCATGTCATTGGAATATCATCATGCACTTGGGGGTTCAATAATTCAATCAAAACGAAAGTCAAGTAAGAATATATTACTTTTATTTTCTCCATTCAATTTATTTGAACAAAAATGTTGACAATGAATCACAGTGAATGACAGGTTCGCCTCCGCCAAAATTCGTTTCCCACAACTTACCTAATTCCGTTCGTGTATGCACAGTACCCATGATGGCATCTTTGCTCTATGATATCTGATGGCAAATGGCAAAATTGAAATTGTTGTCATTTTCACCTAGGGACGGGTGAAACTTGTACACCAGCGAGACTGAGCGAGTGACAGTCAAAAGCTTCATAATCATGTGAGATATTGTCACCCACATGTGACGTCACAATCAGCAATGATTGAATGGTAAAATCACGTTTATTCGGCAGTTTGTCAGAGCTTGATTAAAAAATATAACTTTCTAGTTAACAACATGATAATTTGAAAGACGTTGTTTAAAAATCTTGATTTGGGGGATACGAAAACAAAGTGAATTTGCACCCCAAAAGCCACCAGAAGGCTCCATTTGATAGCACATTTCAAAAAGTTTTCTGGGGGGAGAACCCCCCCAGACCCCCCTAACTTGCTCGTGCCTTCGGCACTCGCATAGATGCCTTCGGCATCTACTTACACAAAACTGCTAATCAATTTTTTCAAAACAAATCGAGCCCTGACTCAACACTAACGTCCAATATCACTGAACTAGAAAACAGGGGTCTCGGTATAATTCTGATGGGTGACTTTAATGGACACATAGGTGACAAGGAAGAAGGCATAGAGGGTGGGGACAAGAAAGTCAACAGGAATGGAAGGAAGCTGTTGAACTTCACAAATGAGCTCGGTCTGAAGATTCTGAACAGGAACGCTTGATGTAAGGGGAAATGGACCTGGGAGAGAAACGACAGAAAATCAATAATTGACTACATTCTCACAGATATGAATTTATGGAGGGAGGTGATAGGGGTAGAAGTGGACGATGAGGGAAAAATGGAGTTGGATAGTGATCACAACTTGATTACAGTGACGATGAGGGCCAAAAACCTAGAGAAAAGCAAAGGAAGCTTCAAGGAGGTTTGGGGACTCAAAAAGGATGCCGACTGGGCGAAGTTCGAAGAAAAACTGAAACCAAAGCTTGCAGCCGTACACAAGGGGGGGTAGTGTCCAGAAGATGGCCGACGCCATAGTTGTGAGCCTAGTGGAGGCAGGGAAGGAAAGTGTAGGAAAGATTAGGGTGCCAACACGGGAACTTGGGTACAGAGTGAACGAAGAACTGAAAAGGGCCATAAAGGTTAGAAAAGCTAAATGTGCTGCATACAGGAGAAGTAGAAAACTTAAGGGGGTGGAAAGCAATGAGGCCATGGTAGCAAAGGAAGAATACCAACAAGCACGAAATAAAGTAAACAAGATTAAAGACGACAACCGGAGAGTGCGAAATAGCAGTCTTATTAGGACGATAAGAACGACAGGGGGGTCGAATTATTTTGGAAATGGGTGAACAAACGTAACAAAGGGAATAACCTCCAGAGCATTAAAGTAGATGGCAGAGTTACAGAAGAGCGAGATCAAATCGCATTAGAACTAGTCAAGCACTGGGAAAAGCTAAACGATAAGCGATGGGGCATGGGGAACCCACCGGAGTGTCCAAACCAGGTCGAGGAAAATCTCTCGGACTTCGGGTGTAGCGAAATCAAAACTGAGGAGGTGCGAAGGGTGATCTCAAAATTGAGGAATGGAAAAGCGGGAGGGGTGGACGAAATTCCTAACGAGTTTATCAAAAAAGGGGGAGAGGAACTCTTGGAAAGCCTAACTGCCCTATTCAATTTAGCCATAGAAAAACAAGAGGTCCCAAAGGAGTGGAGGGAAAGCAAAGTGACATTTATTCCCAAAAGGAGGAAAAAGACGTTTTGGATAACTGTCGAGGGATCTCTGTCAGTAGCAACATTGGAAAGGTTTTCTGTAAAGTCCTTTATGGGAGACTAGAGGAGGTGATTGAGGAGAAGGGTTTTTTGGGAGAAATCCAGAATGGCTTCAGGAAGGGAAGGAGAGTAACCGACCATCTTTTCACGCTATCCCAAATAATAGAATCCGCGAAAGCAAAAAAGAAAAAGATGTTTATGGCCTTTTTGGATGTCAAAAAGGCATACGATAGAGTATGGAGGGAGGGTATGTGGTGCAAGCTGGAGGCTCTGGGCTTAGGAGGTGAGTTTGTTGGAATTATGAAAGCATTGTATAAAGATGTACAGAGTGAACTTAGCCTGGGAAACATTACAACAAAACGTGTGCCTATGGAGATAGGCCTAAAACAGGGGTGTATCCTTTCGCCAATCCTGTTTGCATTGTACATCAAAGGGTTAGGAGATGAACTTCTGCGTAGCGACGAGGGGGTAGCAGTTGGGGACTTGAAGATCCCAGGGCTATTTTTTGCAGACGATATGGTTCTAGTGTCAGAAAGCGAAGAAGGGCTAACGAAAATGCTGGGAATTGTTGGGAAATATGGGAGCAAATGGAGACTCGAACTTAATGAAAGCAAGAGCAAAGTTATACCTGTGGGCCGCAAAGTGGACCCCACTCGAAGGTGGAGAGTGGGTGAGTTCTGCATTCCGGAAGGGAGCAGCAAACTTCTCAGTGTAGGAGAGACAGTTGATTACGAGTATTTGGGGGTAAATATAAACATTACAGGAAGAGGCATCTACCGAAACCACACAAATAAATTGATTCTGAAGGGGAAGCGAATCCTTAACCAAATGAAACTTATAGGGAGAAACAGTTTCAATAAGGTTTTCGTGGGGAAAACCATTTGGGAAATGGTAGGGCTGCCAAGTATAACATACGGTATGGAAGTGGTACCCCTAAACCAGACGGCCGTAAAGAGCTTGGAAATCTTACAGAACGATGCAGGCCGATGGATAACGGGGTCGAGTAATGCCGCGGCGCTAGAAGCAATCAGGGGTGAGCTTGGGTGGATGAGGATCAAGGACAGGATAGACCTGTTGAAACTCGGTTATCTTATTTGGTGAATCTCCCCGACAGCCGATGGTGTAAAGTAATGTTCCTGCGAATTTTCAACTCAAATATCAAAACGGGGTGGATGGCCCAAGTGAGGGAGCTAGTAGAGAACTACTCATTGGAGATCTCGGACCTGGACGTTGGGGCAAACCAGGGTAAAAAAATTGTCAGAGAAAGGGTCATGGAGGATTGTAACCGTAATTGGAGAGAGGGGGTCAAATCAAAGAGGTCTTTGGGTGGCCTGCGTGATAAAGAGAGGCCAGGTTTTGAAGAGTACCTTGATGGCACCTTTGGGGGATCACTGCTGTTCAAGCTGAGGTCGCGATCCCTGGAGCTGAGGGGAAAAATTGGGAAAGACGGTGAAAGGGAGTGCCAGATGTGTAACTTGGGCATGGTGGAGACCCTGGAACACTTCCTTCTAGAATGCCCAAAGTATCAGTCTAGAAGAATGAGATTCAATGGGAGTATAATGGGGAAGTGGGATGGGAGAATGAAGGACATGTGGTTAGGGGGAGACTCAAAGGAGAGGGTTAATGTGCTAATCGGAGAGATTGGGAAGATTGGGGCAAGGGATGTCATCAAGCAGTTCGTCTCCGAATGTTGGGAGGGGAGGAGAAGCGTGGGAACAGGGAGGCAGTTGGGAGTTCAGGGGTAACCAAGGCCTTCTCGTCCGAGAACCGCGACAAATCAGCGGCTGGCCAAAGTGTTATTATTATTCACTGTCCTTTCGTCTGTTTTAGTGTACCGGTACGTTTTATGATTAGTGTTCTCCTGACTGCATTACGACCTGACAAACGGACTGACATTCAATACATGTACATATGTTGCTTTTATTTGTTAACAGTAAACCATAGAACAGGTTATTTAAAAACGAATAGTCATTTCCACTGGGGTTTGGGATAAATATCAAAACGAAAG
This sequence comes from Pictodentalium vernedei, assembly GCA_031216915.1. Taxonomy (NCBI): domain Eukaryota; kingdom Metazoa; phylum Mollusca; class Scaphopoda; order Dentaliida; family Dentaliidae; genus Pictodentalium; species Pictodentalium vernedei. Next base: position 234,238,754 of record CM062294.1, read on the forward strand.
AGGGAATGAGATATTTGAATATGATACTTATAATAAAGAAATTAAGTTGTTGTTAATATTATTAAAAGTTATTTATTGAAATTGAGTTTGTGTCGTGTGCTCGCCTCTGCTAATTACGTTTATTCAGAATTCCATCCCTCCCCCCCCCCCCCCCCCCCCCCCCATCATTTTCCCTTCTAGTTGCCTCTAACAGCATTACCAGACAGAGACTAGAGCTGTAGCTGTTCCAACTATACACAGCCTGTGACCAGGGCAGCGTGATATCAACTAGACCTATAGACAGCCACGACCAGGCTACAGAGTGAGTTATACCAACACGCCACAACAGTATTTAAGACGCAAGCAGTTGGATAGGTAAACCAACCATTATCCCAGAGCTCCATTTCTACCCTGAACCAAAACCTTTTCTTTTTCTTTTCCTATAAATAGTGTTCAGTTTTGTCTGTTTTTATGCAAAACAGACTGGAGGCAGAGTAATACCATTTACTGCCAAGCTGTCTCAGTGTTGGGGGCAGGGGTGTCCCAGGAATAGTCAGTATTTGTGTACCCGTGGGGTGACTGGTGAGCCTTGGGTCATTATTTATTTAAGTCTAGAGTGTTGGGCACCTTCAGTGGAGAACATCCTCAGCCGGCATGCTACAGTACTAACTGTGCTTTATTAGAACTTGAACAATAACTGTGCTTTATTAGAGCAATAACTGTGCTTTATTAAAACTCAAACAATAACTGTGCATTATTAGAACATAGACAATAACTGAGCATTATTAGAACAATAACTGAGCTTTATTAGAACAAAAACAATAACTGTGCATTATTAGAAACAATAACTATGCTTCATCAGAACAAAAACAATAACTGTGCATTATTAGAACACTACTTTGCTTTATTAGAACAAAAACAATAACTATGCTTTATTAGAACACAAACAATAACTGCGCACTATTAGAACACAAACAATAACTATGCTTTATTAGAACACAAACAATAACTGTGCATTATTAGGACAATACATGTGCATGTGCCCCAATTCAGAAACCGATATCTAATTTTAAAAATGAATTTAAGGTTTCTGGAGATAAAGCTGAGAATTTACAAAAGGTGGGTTTTTTGTCATATAATACAGGAGGCTCTTGGTATTTGCTGCCACAGAAAAATTGTTTTCATTTACTGAACCCTGATGGTTTTCAAACATGACAAAAAATACATAAAATTGATTTAAACTTAAGTGATGAGCTCAGGAACTGGTTAAACTGACTGGAAATAATTGATGTTATTCATTGATGGGCTCTAATTTAGTTCTTACAAGGATGTTACGCAAGCTTTTGTTTTTCTTATAGGCGATGACAGGTCGAAGATTCAAAGGTTCATTTAATTTAGCATTGGTTAAATTGAACTCATCTTTTAACAGTTTTACTATTTTGATATTCATTCTGTTGTATGTTAAAGTGAAAGGAATGATGGACCTCCTTTCGCATTCTCCCCCTGATATGTTCATACCAAATGGCCAGAGGGTTTGAAGCGTATTGATCCAAAAAGCTTCACGTTTTTTTTCTAAATTCAGCCATTTCTTCTGCGTCTTTAATTGGTGGTTGTTCAATAGGATGGATTTCGAAATCGTCCAAACTATGGCCAGGAGGGTTAAAATGTTGTGCTACAGGGGCATCAGCATTATGTTTTATGTCCTGTTTGGGTCTAGTAGCACGTTCTCGGAAAGGATTTTGACTTTTACCAACATACTGCTTCCGACAGCACTTACACGTAATAAGGTAAATAATATTTGGTCTATCACAATGGAGGGAGTTATGGATCTGATAATGATTTTCGTTTGTTCGGAAGAAAACTCCTCTTTCTTATCAGGCATAAAAGTATGCAATCTACAACGAGGCTTTTTGCAATTAAATACCACGCCATTACCATTCTACAACGTTCTGTTGTGTTCAATTTTCAGTGGTTCGAAATCAATAGTTTCAGCTGGACTTTCGAACTTTTTCAGAGTTTGAGATTTCAGGCTATGCAAAAAGCACAGTGAGTACCCCCTCGATCTGAGGGCGCCAAATAGAGTAGAACAGGCTTCATTGAAGTTCACCTTATCACTTGAATTGCGGTGGAAACGAATGAGCTGTGATTTGATGATACCTTTAAATGTATGTTGAGGATGAAATGATTTTGTGCTACTTAAATGCTTGCAAAATTAGGACTGAATCTTTTGCCCATAGGACAACCCATTATTTGTAGAAAATATTCTCCATTGAATTGAAAGTCATTACCGTTTAAGCTCAGCTCTAAAAGATCCCAAATTTGTTCATCCGGGCGTTTTGCATCCAGATATTTTTCAAATGCATTTTTAACCGATTTAACACCTTTATCAATATCAATGTTCGTATACATACTGTCGGTATCCAAAGCAGCCAGAAAGGCATTTTTCGATATTTTCAATTTCGAAATTTTGACAGGAAATCCTGTGTATTTTTTAAATAGCTCGGATGTCTATTTGCTACAGGTTTCAGGTGATAATCAATTAGTTCCGAGATCGCATAAAGTCGTCCTAAAGAGGAGTCATAAGCGCTGTTTTTGAGGCAAAAAAGAAAATATAATGAAAATTGAATGGTGATTTTTGTGAATAACTCTGGTTGGATTTAGCTGTTACAGTGGGTAAAGTGTCAAAACAGAACACTGGGGGAGAGATGAAAGACTACGCTCTGATATTTTTCCCTTGAAAACCATAAGATACGTTTTTAGCCTCTATTGCCTGCTCACAATTTTGAGGTCCGTGACGCAAATGTGACTATGAATAGTTTATCACCACATGTCTTCCAGCTTGGAATTGAGGGGATCGCCATACCCTCACACATGCATCAGAATAATCTGTACCGTCTACCATTATATGACTGAACAGAAACCTCCATCATGCAGTGACTGTGGGATTATGTTCACTACATCATATGACTAGAGGCTGCCCCATGGACCCCATGGAATCTGAACTAGAGGGAAGTTGGAAAAGTTATCACAGTGATGACTATGAAATCGATTTCAGTTTAACCATTTGAAACCTTGTTTCCTGGAATGTTATGTGTACACTTATAGTGAAAGGGTCAATCAAATATCAATATACAGGGCGGATATAATAATAACTGCAGTCTGCAGCCGTCTGACTGGAGACTGCAGTTATTTTATCATCCATGCCCCGTGAAAAAACTTTTATAATGAGACACAAATACGACGAAATTATGCCTTGGATAGGCAGTGGCCCTCACACACAAACACATTCAGTCACTCTCTCACACACACACACACACACACCCCTCTCTTTTTTATTCCCAATAATTTCCCATACACACTTAGCCCAAAGCCTCAGGCTAGCTGATGAACACATCCAGGCAGTAGAGATTTAGAGACTCGGATGTAGATACTTATAAGTTATAATTAAATTATGAGCCAACAAAGGCATGTCTATCCATATCCCTTGTCTAAAATTATGAGTCTCTCTCTCTCTCTCTCTCTCTCTCTCTCTCTCTCACGCACAGACCCACCAGACGCGGATCCAGGATTTTTTGAAGGGAGGACCGCTAATTACCATTACATTTAGTCGAAACTTGGACCCAAAGTCCGTAGTATAATTTTTTGGTTTGGTACGTCCACAGGACGTACCAAACCAAAAAAGTATATTACGGACTTTGGGTCCAAGTTTGGACTACCTCATAACAAAGTAATAATATGATCCTTTACGTATTTGCCCCTCTTCATGGGAGTCTGCCCCCCTAGTTGCCCCCCCCCTCCCCCCCCCCCCCCCCCCCGCACAAAAAAATTTCTGGCGCCGCCACTGTGGATAGGAAACTCGGTCTTACGAGTTCAAATGGTTAATAATCGTTTAGTTTACCAAGGCCACAACAAGCGATTTCAAAAGAATGTAAAAAAGTTATTGGTGAAAGCAGAATTACCAAAACACAAGCCCTAGAAGAATCATGGGAGCTCATGCTGTCCTTAGACAGAACATTCTTTTTACAGAATACAATGAAATATTACGTTTGAGGTATGACCTGAATAAAAGTCACTTGCATCGTGGCTTAAAACAAAACATTACTCACCCTGGTGGATGGAAAAGCAATGGATATAAACGAGGCGAATAAGCTGCATGCTCTTTGCAGACACAAGCATAGTTTTAATCAATGATTCGAGAATACTGAAATCAGTAGCAGTAAAGGCAAATAATCGGATTCATAGTGGGCTGCAATGTTGGTTCTTAAGGCTGTTTGATTAATAAGAACTCACGACCAAGAATTAAGAATGCCTCCAAAACCCCCACCCCTCCACCCCCAATCATCAAATTTCAGTGCACATTTTATCTAAGAAAGAAATAACCGGTCACGTTAATGACTGAAAATCGAGAAATGGGTCCCTTGTCAATCGGACCTTCAGTATTGAATTGACTATTATGAAGCTATCGCAGTAGGCCGCTTAAAGCCTCTAGGCAATGGTTACTTGGAAATAATACCCACATATGAGAAACCCAAAGAAGCAAAAAAAATAAGAACAACAAACTGAAAATTAAAAGTGGAATTGATCACACCTTTAGCAGTAGCCGAGGAGGGTTAAAGATGAATTGATGGAACATCCTGGTTGGAAGAGCCCCCCCCCCCCTACACCCCCCCCCCCCCTCCACGAGAGGTAGTAGTATGAAATTAAAGACAGCAGACATAAGCAAATAGAAATCTTAATTTACTGCGTACGATCCACTGCTTTTTAGATATTTGTCTGCAAATATTAGTTACTTGCCACATGAGATAATGGATTAAAAGTAAATTTCTTCTTTATACAAGGTATAGCATCACCCCCATGGTCATTGATTGTAAGTGCCCAACGACTTGGGAAAGAAAAACTAATGATCTTAATTCTCTCTTTTTGGAAATAAAGGCTACTTACGCAGTGTTTCACATGATGTCATTGCCGTATCATATGCTTTCTTTTGTTCTGCACATTCGTTTGGGCACTGCTTTACTGCAGGGCCTAAACATTGGCTGTAGTGGGTACTATAGGCACTGAAATATAAAACAAATAGACTTAGAATCCCATTTAGTATATATGTGTTTCCCATACATAATCATATAAGTGTCATGTTCAACAAGACTTTTGATGTACAAACACAATCTGACAAATTTTGTAAGAAAATCATAATTTTCACCTTTGTATTTCACTAACTCAGTCGACCGATCAGCAAAAAAATCAGATTTTTACAAATATTGATGGTATAGCAATAGAAGACATACAGGAAAACTGAAAGAAAAACAAGAAGGGAGATAGGCAGGCAGGCGGTGGGCAATGGAAGGTCTAATGAATCAATGTAAAGTGTGTATAAGAAGGCCTTTAATGTCACAAATTTGGCAATACAAATTCATGGTTAACAATCAGATTAAACATATTGAACAAAACATTTGTGTCTCAATGGAGGCTGCATTAATCACACACCATTAATCTATAATATAGTGCATGCAAAATCCAGCCATCCAGGCAAACTCGAAGTGTTAGTAAATTCCATCAATACCAAAGAACAGAGGTGACAATACAGTACCACCATGTATTATAAGTTACATAGTCTCTTAATGGACCGGTTCTTGATGAGAGAGGGTCAGTAGAATTTATACCAGGGCTCACTCCAACGGTGACCCTACAACCACAATGATGAACGCCCACGGATCATCCCCACACAAGTAACACCCTTCTATATCCGGAGTTCTTGGTCCCCAGATGTCAATGTTTCACAATAAAGATGTATTGTGAATCAGCATGAAGATAATTGCTTATTGTAGCGAATTTGTATTTAATAACATATAACAGAATACAACGATGTTTAATGTTTAACGTTCATGCACGTGTGGTTGATCACTTATGATTGTTTATATTCAAGTTAACTGCACCACTGAGTCTTTTCTCATCAATTTCACTAGCAGTGTCTCCACGAATCGTTTACCACAAACAGATGCCATTTTGTCTTGTTTACAATCTAAGGGAGATAACTCTATGGTTCTTCCCATGCTCGCGGTCACCCGGTATTAAAAAATATCGGGTCTGTGGTGTGTTCTGAATTCGCCCATTCAACCAAGTGCTTTAAGGTATTTCTGTAGTAGAGGTGGGGTAAACATTTACCATTTTACAGCATAATACATTGCATTCCAGTTTCACGAAGTTAGAAATAATAATGCTCACAGATATGGAAGAGTTTGAATTTGGAAATATACTTTTTGACGTTATATCGTCAGGTTTAGACGTCAAATTGAAAAACAAAAATAATGAGTTCTTATACTTCAATGCTCTATGAAACGGCGAACTTTAACTAACATGGGATGCACACAATTTTCTGACCGAAACGTCATTGACATCAGCGAAAAGGTTTTTCATGGTTCAAAATGTCATGAAACGGTCTTTAGATATGGTTTTAGTCACAACATGCATCTGCAAAGTTTGAAAAGCATACTCATGATGATTACGAAAATATAGGGGCTTTAAAATATTGATGTAATTCAGCCTCGCTTCGCTGCTGGTGGACTCTTTTGATACAATTAATTTGAAAGTTTTAGAAGGAAGTTACGGCAGTGTAGAACCGCCACACCACAGTATATTTCCAGGGATTCCTAATCTGTTTAAACAAATTACTAATCTGTTTAAACAGATTACTAATCTGTAAATACAGATTACTAATCTGTTTTTACAGATTAACTAATCTGTTTTTACAGATTACTAATCTGTTTTTACAGATTACTAATCTGTTTAAACAGTTTACTAATCTGTTTTTACAGATTAACTAATCTGTTTTTACAGATTAACTAATCTGTTTAAACAGATTAGTAATCTGTAAATACAGATTAGTTAATCTGTTTAAACGGATTACTAATCTGTTTTTACAGATTAACTAATATGTAATTACAGATTAGTAATCTGTTTAAACAGATTAGTAAACTGTAAAAACAGATTAGTAATCTGTAAAAAACAGATTAGGAATCCCTGGAAATATACTACGGTGTGGCAGTTCTAGCTGCCGTAGGAAGTAGATATAAATTGCATACCAAGTGACATGATCGTGGATGGGGTGGGAGTTCGCAAAAACGGACTAGAGAAGAAAGAAGAAAAGTTGAAGGAAAAACAAATGGATCACAATTCATGTAAAACCAAGATTATTGTCTGAAAACAAATTTTGACAAAACAATTCTATTAATTTTAACCCTTTACCTAACACGAAAGGCAGATGACACTTGCAAATAAAAATGTTTTTGCGTCAAAAACATAGCTTAGGACCCCTCATGGGACGAGTTCAACAAGGTCATAATAAGGGGTCATAAGCTATGTTTTTGCGACAAAAAATAAAAATTGATTGGTGATTTTTGTGAATAGCGCTGGTTGGTTTTGGCCATTATGTCAGGTGAAGGGTTAATAGTACCGTGACCTCCGATCTTGTGGCTACCGACTCTTAAATCGCTTGGGTTTCGTTTTTGTATATGCAAATATTTTTTGCAAGTTTTGTTCAACAGAGATATACAAACCAAGTATTCTCTCCTGGAAACAAAAAAGTTAAATTTTTAGTAATACTGACCTTGTCCTTTGGACGACGAACCTAAAACTCGACATAGCTCTTTTCCTGCATGGGGTTACAGACTCCATCTTCGATGGGCATGCATTAGCTCTGTACAGAGATTTGCAAAATGTACTCAACCTGGGAAACGTCACTACAAAAAGAGTTCCAAAGGCCTTAAGCAGGGATGCCATCTGTCACCGATTCTATATGCATTGTACATAAAAGATTTAGGAGACGAGTTTATTACAAGCTTAGAATGTGGGGAGAGGGGTCAATGTTGGAGAGATAAAAATCTCTGGCATATAATTTGCCGACGACATGTTTATTACCCAAGAGTGAAAACGGACTACAGAAACCGTTAACCGTGGTAGTAACGTACGGGGATAAATGACTACTTGAACTGAACAAAAACGAAAGCAAGGTAATATATGTGGCCATACAGTAGAGGAGTTGCGAAGGTGGAGGTCTCATAAATTCTTTATTGGTGAAGATAATTTTTTTTTTTTATTCATTTATTGGTATTCAAGGTCACATATTTTTTCTCCACAATGGCTACTCGTGACTGCAATATCAAGATAAAGTCAAATTTAGTCAATCGTTTATACTCATGTTGCCCATTTTTGAGGACTTCCACCCCAAGCTTTGGAGACTCAGGGTCCTATTCTATTGGTGAAGAGGAAAGCAAGGATATAACGATGGGGATATGGGAGAATATGAATAGCTGGGAGTGAATTTATGTGTTGCAGGTAGAGGCATATGGTATAACATTCTTCGTGTGAACAAAATATGATCGCATCAATTTAAGTTGCACACTCAAATATCTTTGTCAAGTATAGCCCTTCAGCTGTTTTTGTCCTCAAAATTGGGGGGGGGGGGGGGGGGGGGGGGGGGGAGGGGGGGAGGCATTCAACAATTAAGTGTACTTATTGAGTACTCAAGTATCTTCAAACATTTAATACTGTCATACCTATAATCAACCCCACCCTTACCAAAAATTAGTCAAAACATAGAAAATATGTTCTTTGAAAGCAAAATGTCCAAACTGTGGAAAATGTGCCTGAAAAACTGGTATGCCCCCAGTAGATTTCTCTGCTCTGTAATCCAATGACTAAGCTGGAATGGATAAAAGCTCTCAACTTCCATGGACATTACTCTAATGCTAACATAAATACACACTATACTTTTGGAAAAAAAACTGCCTTTTATGACAGGAAAAATAGTGTTTCAAAACTCTGAAACAACATGAATCTCATATTTGTTTTAGACAAAAATGGGTTTGGAGCTATATAATTCACTGATATCAGTAGCCACCCCATGTTATCCTAACAATGAATGTAAAACTTTCTTCCACCTACCGAAAAGGTCGAAAAATAGACGTGAATTGGGCTCCCGGTATGCCACGTTTCATCAAAAACTATCATATGATTCATCATTCAAATAAAGTTTATAAAAAACAAACTTCCTGTGGTATTATATTTCTTATTTGTGATAGCTTTTCTAATCACATCCTAGCTTCTGAAGAGATTTCACGTTAGAGTTAGATGAATACCTTGCAATTTTAGTAGAAATGAAACCTCAATTTCCCCAGAAAAGCTCCCAGACTCATTGATATGACACCGACAAAACAAACAAGAGGCCCCAAGTGGCCTTAATCGCTCCCTGCCAAAGTGGTTTAAAGAAGTATTTGGGGTCACATTCAGTTAGACATGGTTCATCAACACTACAAAGGAATGAAATCATGAAAGGCAAATTTTATGGAAAAACACTGAGGAATGGATTTGAACAAACCTGAACCTAACATGCCCCCCACCGCCACCCCGTCACCCCACACAGAGCAAATATTGAGCCAGGGACTTAAATTGAACAAACTTGAATCTCCCCCCCCCCCCCCCCCCCCCCCACATCCTATTGATGCTGCTTACCAAATATCAAAAGATTTTGATTGGTGAATTGGAAGAAGAAGATTTTTTAACAATATTCCTCATATTGCACATTTGGGCTCCAAGTATGGACCCATTGAACTGATTTTAACAAACGTATGCATGTTTGGAGCAGTGGTATGGGAGAAGATTTTTAAATGTTTTTCTCAGTACTCACAGTGTTAAAAAATGATGACTCAGCATTTTTTCAAAGTCCTGGAAAAGTACCATTTGAAAGAACCGATGGTAATTTTTTTAACATTCCTTTCTGCTGTTCCTGAGGAAGCTTCGAACAAAATAAAAATTCTCAGTGCTGTGTAGTTTTAGAAATATAGGTGTTTTAAATGTATTCTATTTTCAGCACCTGCGGTTCCAATGGGGTGACAGGAAAAATGTTCTTTGGCATAAGTTAGGTACTTATGGTTTAAATTGGCCTCTCAGTTTGGAAAATAGAAACTTTGGTACAATTCAGGCTCCCACGGGAAGCCCAAATATGAACCCAGGGACTTGGCTTTAACAAACTTATATCTCACCGCCTAAGGATACTGTATACCAAATATCAAAAGATTCTGACTGGTGGATGCAAAGAAGATTTTTTAAAGAATATTCCCCACAGGGAGCCCAAATATGAACCCAGGGACTTGGATTGAACAATTCTGAATCTCACCGCCCTAAGGATGCTGCATACCAAACATAAAAAAAAATTGACTGCTGACTCTGAAGAAGAAGATTTTTAAAGAAAATTCCTCATATTGCACTAATTTGAAAATTTGGGATCCCACAGAGAGCCCAAATATGGACCGAGTAATTGACTTCAACAAATATGTGAATCAATCATCCAATGATGTTATATGTGAAATATGAAAGCCTTTGGACCAGAGGTTGGGAGAATAAGATTCTTTAATGTTTTCCCCATTACCCACAAGTGTTAAAAAATGCTGACTCAGCACTTTTTCAAAGTCCCGAAAAAGTACCCTATGATAAAACTGATAACAATTTTTTTTACCATTCCATTCTGGTGGTCCTAAGAAAGCTTCACACCAAATAAAAATTCTCAGTGCCATGCAGTTTTGGAGATATGGACGTTTTAAATTTTTCCTATTTTTCGCTCCTGCGGTTTTCATGGGGCGACAGGAAAATGTTTTTTGGCATAAATTAACTACTTTTGTACCAATAAAACCTCATATCAAATTTGGTTCAAATCAGCCTCTCAGTTTGGAAAAGAGAAATTTTGGGTGGGGAAAAAATTTTGCCCTTCCCATAACGATGGCAAATGTAGCCCCTAGAACTTCTCTTGAACAAATCTGAGTTTATACCTCAAAAGGAAGCTGCACACCTAATATCAAGTCTCTGCTACTGCTGGTTCATGAGAAGAAGATTTTTTAAGATTTAGGCTCACTTTTTGGGCGTGGCCCTACTAAAGGGCGGGTCAACTTGATTTGAACAAAATTGAATTGACATATGATTGGGAACATGTACACCAGATTTGGTTCAATTTGGTTGAGTAGTTTGTGAGAAGAAGTTGATAATGTAAAGTTAACGCCGGACACCGGACGACGGACGACAGACGAGGACTACGGACAAAAAGTGGTTAGTAAAACTCCCCTTGAGCTTCACTCAGGTGAGCTAAAAACTATTTTCCAATAGTATGACCAGTACTGCATCTGTATTGTCTTATAAAACTGTTAAGTGGCTGCGAGCTAAATTAGTTTTGGTTATTAAACTTTTTTAACATGTTTTTGCCCTGTCATAATTTATGAGAGTGTCTATATGCACTCTCCCATACACTATAGCAAGGCAAAGCCATACACACTAAATAATTTTACTTAAAAGATAATATGAAGCATATCCACAGAATATGAAGCCTTTAGGTCTTGATACCTGAACCTCTGCTCGAAGCCGAAATATGGACATTCTGCAATCTACCACTTAAAATGTCTGAACCCGGCAAATATTGATTCTGCACTCTTCAGTTTGAGCTGCATGTAGCCATAATTGCACTTTTACAACATTCAGTTTGCTTCTCACAAACATCCTTTCGGAGATGGGGGGGGGGGGGGGGGGGTATTTTAGTAAAATGATTCCAAAGAGATGAACCATTAACCAGATGGTTTCTTCAAGAGGAGAAACAGAATTTGCTGATTGATGTTTGATAAATGTGAAGATGTAGGGTGGTGTGGGGTGGCTGAGAATTGGCTGCCAGTTATTGAAAATGTAAACCAAGTAAATGAAAAGCAGCGAAGCACATCATGCGATAGAGGGACAGAGAGACAAACTGATGGACAATAATAACAACCAGTCATACATTTTGGAAGTAGAATAAAGAAGAATATTGACTATCATACAATGAAAAATGGAGTGAGAAGAGCCAGGATAGGCTGTAAACTCAGTGGAACATGAGTGTTGCAGACCCAAAGCAAATCATATGAAACAGAAAGTTTAAGCTATTAACATCACTCTCAGAAAGTATGCTGTACAGCCTTGTGAAATACATGAATTGAGTAGTTCATTGTGGGGTGGGGATGGGAACTGGGATCAGAAATTGAAATATATTTCATAGTTGCTACTGCAACAGTGTTCTATAACATGGCAAACATGTCAGCACAAGTACTGTACAACTATACTGTTCATAAAAAGTATGGGATATCTTAACTGATGTTGATATTTTCGGAAAATGGCATTGGATACGCATGATTGGACACATCAATATGTTACCAAGTTCAGTGTGGATCAAGAATGTCACCAGGCCATGAAAACTTTGTGCAGGTTTTCCGCACGATCGCCGAGTTAATGTCTGTGGGGTACGTTTTGAAATTTTCATTTGTACTAGACAGGCTTTTTTCTGAGGTCTCATCATTTTCTTCTTGGTATAAACTCGTCCATCAATAGTTTCTGGTCGAAACGTAACTGTTGAGGTATGCGATGCGAAGACTGACATGTGACGAACTTTTACGTGCCGTTGGCATGTTGGAAGCTGGCAACAGACAGACTGCAGTGGCTCAAATTCTCAACGTGTTTCAATCGGTGATTAGCAGGTTATGGTCACGCTACCGTCAGACAGGCAATGTTGATGACAGATGTCGGTCAGGTCGTCCAAGGGCAACCACTGCTAACCAGGATCATTTCATCCGAACCACAGCATTACGTAACCGCCATCAAAGTTCTGCAGAAAACGGGACAGCAGCTGCACTAAGCGACAGATGTGCACGTCAGTGGTCAGACTATACAAAATCGCCTACACAGCTGAAATTTGTACGCTCGGCGACCTCTCATAATTCCACGTTTGGCTGGTCACATCGCAGCAAGGTGTAATTGGTGTTGAGCACGACAACGCTGGGACAATCGTCGGTAGAGCAACGTCATGTTTTCCGATGAACACAGACCCCGTGTCGCTACAGAGTTCCTCCAAGAGGAGAACATTACTACACTGCCTTGGCCAGCACTATGTCCAGGCCTTTCCCCAATCAAGCATGTCTGGGATGTGCTTGGCAGGCACCTACAACAATGCCAACAGCCCCCTACCAATGTCCAGAAACTCGCCAAAACACTGCAGGAAGAACTGAATAACATCAATCAAGCTAATATTGGACGTTTGGTGGGTGAGGAGTATGCCATGTCGGATCTGCGCTTGTCTTGCAAACCGAGGAGGATTCACAAGGTATTGAGGTCTTGGACTAAATGTTGTAAATTCTGTATGAGAGATGAATGTGGTAAATTCTCTGACTGACCATCCTTATCTTCTACACCTCAGTGAGTGGAATGTGTGCTTGTCAGACACACAACTATCACTGAAATCATTTACCAGATGTCAGAGTGCAATACCTCAACTGTCTTTTTGATGAACATATAAAATATTTCTTCATATATCTCACTTTTATCAAATATCCCCTACCTTTTTTTAATAGTTTATATTGGCTGCTATGCACAATTTCACATTTGTCATTTTATTATATCATTTTTTCCCCATTTTTCCTCCTAAATTTGCTCCAAAAATGTTCTTTGGGAGAAAAAGTTGTTTTTATAACAGTTTTTACAGCTTAATTTGGTAAAAACATTCTATAACAAGTTAGTGGAAGTGTTGTATAGGGTTTCTGGCTGTGTGTTTGTATGGTGAATTGGGAAGGAGTTGAAAAATTTGAAATCTCTCTCTACCTTAGGAGTAACTGGGATCATGAAACATATAATTTTAGAATGCCCCAAATATTTGTCTAGTAGAACAAGGCTCCTTGGGAAACTAATGGAAAAAGGGATGAGAACACGAAGGATAAGTGGATGGGGAATGGCACGAGGGAAAGGGTCCATATATGGTGTGGGTGACAAATAAAGAGCCAATAGGGAGAGGAATTATAAAACAGTTTTTAACTGAATGCGGGAGATAAGAAGGGAGGTGGGGAAATAATCTGGTGGTGAACTGGGTTGATGTAGGCATCCTCATTAAAAGACCACGACAAATCAGCAGAAGGCTAAAGATTCAACTCCTTCAACAAAGTTGAAATGACTTATTGGGATAGTTAGATCTTTTTTCGTTCTTGTTCATTTCACTACAGCCACATTTTAACGTGAGGGTGACCAAATTTGGTAAACTTGTTATGAGTGACCTCATTTAATTTTAACCCTCGGGAACCTATTTCCAACTTTGATCACTTTTTACTACAGCAGAACAGGTGCCCCGACATGATCTGTCTGGGGAAACTTGCAAGTTACATTCTAAGTGCCTTTGTAGTTGTTTCTAGGAGTCTTGGCTGCCTATATAGGCAGCCAAGACTTACCTAGAAATGACTGCAAAGCTACAGGGTGTACACTGTCTTTTGTTATCCTTTTCACATTTCAGCTACATATACCAATCAAAAAAAATGTTAAAGTTTTGAGTCTCCCAATTTTGTAGTAATATTGGAAGACACTGCACGAAATAAAAATTCCCAAATGAGGGAGGGAGTTCAATTTCAGTGAGGGACTGCCTAAGAATCAAAACATTTTTTTTTCTGCCTTGCGCTTGTTTTGGCATATTTCATTAAAACATTGTGATCCCATTATCTCTGTATTTCCATATTACACAGCTATAAAACTCCCCACACCGTTTTGAGGGCACTTGAAATTGTGTACATCCATTTTTTAGTTCAAATATTGCCCGCGATGCCCGTTGGACGTCATTTTCTTAACCTTCAGCTTCAACCTCATTTTTACTGCCAGTCTTTCGAAATTTTGGGAATATAATCTGCACAAAAACTATATCTAAAATCTTGTGCCATCCTTGGAAATTCAAGCCATTAATTATGATCGAACTCTGAAGTAACGTCACGGGGAGGGGTCATAGGGTAAAGACTTGACGTGTGTCGGGATTGTTTTTAATTTTTTGTATGATATAGAGCACTAACAATAAAGAGATAGCTGGGAGGGGGAGGGGGGGTGGGGTGTTTGTTGTTTTTTTTCCATTTGCTGCCATTTTGACGTTTTTACGTCACTTAAAAGTTTAGCTTATTTTTTTACATATTTTATTAAACGCAGCCTTTTGTGACTCAGGAAACTCTGTATTTATAAATGACACAGCTATGAAACTTCATACACTGTTTTCTGGTTATTTCAAAATGTGCGATTTTATATTTTCATTTCAAATTTACGAAACCGATACCAGCGATGCAGATTTTTCTTTTTTTGTATATCTTTTACTTTCAGCATTACTTTGAGGCTCAGCCTTTTGAAATTTGGGGAATATAATCTCTGCAAAACCCCTATCTCAAAATGTCCTTCCAGGATACAAATTTCACAACAACCATTATGGCCAAACTCTGAGGTGACGTCATAGGGGTCTTTGGGTCAAAAATTAAAATGTGTCAGATTTTTGAAAATTTTAGTGTGTTGTGAACCTAAAAAAATAAGAATTATCTGTTTATTTTCATTTGGCAAAATTTTGACGTTTTTACGTCACTTCAAAGTTTAACCTATTTTTTCACATATAATGAAATTAATAATAATTACTATAAACATAATTTTTTCACATATTTCATTAAAACATTACCTTCTCATTCATGTTTTAATGGGGTTGTGATCAAGCTCTTAAGCCATCAGTCAAATTCTTAAACGAATCTAACGCTTTTATGGCCTAAAACTAGTTTATCCCTCGAATAGTCCATTGACTTGTTTAGATTCAATCGGCTGGAACAGTGGCGGACTCAGCCAAGAAAACTTACCGGGAAATGAACTGAGGTAGAACTCCGGACCCAGAGAAAATTTTGATTTTTCGAACGGAATGAGCGCTGCTTCATCGCAGCTAAGTGACAAATTGCAGTTCACACAGAGGACATTTCTATGGCACTTTTGTATCATCTTCGTCACTCATTCAGCAAGAATGGTATCAGTAGGGGGTTGGAGTTCACTGAACTATCGGGTCGACCATAGTTAGGGCCCATTGGGAGAAAATTTGGATTTTTCAAAATGAAAGAATGCTGTTTCCTTGCATCTGAGCGATCAGTGGCAGACTTGACTGCTGGTATTTCGACATGTTCTTTATGTGGACTGCCATAGAGAACATTTCAATATGCCGGCATTATATGCAATCAGAACCATTTCGCGTGTTTGAGGTATCGCGGAACTAAATATTGAAATTAGAGTGAACCGCCTTAAAATGTTGCACTCGGAAATGACGCAATCTCTAAAAATAAACAGCCTTGGGAAAATCCGTTGTTTCAATAAAAGTTTGAAACATTCTATTGACATCTTGCATTATTGTTGAATATTCCTGATAAAAAAGAGGGTGATTTGATGACTTATGGACCTAAAAAATACAATTTACTTTTTGTGTGTTTTTGTAGGGAATTCCCTGAAAAATATGTGCACGTGACCGGTACTTCCCTTTGTGTCAGTTTTTCTCTCTTATTTGTTGCATGACCCCCTGTTTTCAGATCAGAAAAAGTTGTCTGAAGGGCTATACTTGACAGAGATATTTGAATGCCAAAATTAAAGTGATGCGATCATATTTTTTTCCACCTGAACGTTATAATGGTCACCTATGGGAAAATATTTAGTTCTGTGAGACCTATAGGAAATATGTTTTTTGGCTTCCAGACCAGATTCAGTTATTATTTTGGGGGATTATTTCACATTTAAATATTTATTTGGGGACCATACACCTTACCAAACCATTTTATTGTTTTGAGAAGTTACATTTTTGTCACAGTCAGCAATTAAAGCTATATATTTCCAAAACTGGGGCTGTTCATGCAAGAAAATTCACATCTTGAGCAAGTGTATTCCCCAGGAGCACACTATAACCTCTGGCAGCTGCTAACTAACAGCCTATCTTACCCTATTGACATATTTATTTAAACCATGGTTTCTCCTTATATTTCTAGGGGCAGGGAGGATTCCAAATTTTCCAACCCCTCCCAAATCACCATTCAAACACAGACAGAAAACCTACACTGCCCTTCTATTCACTATTATTTAGAAGTTTTTCTCTTCTATATTATGCTCTTCAAAATGTTGGAAAACAATTCCTTCATTGAAAGAGTATATTGGAACACAAATTTGAGGAAGGGGTGGGGCTACAGTGGAAAATAACATAATAAAATTACAAATGTGAGTGAATGGCATTTGTGCATAGCTACCAATATAGTTGTCTAGTACTAGTGCTGCCATGGTTCCCCTGACACAGCATAAATTTACAGTGACAGTTGTGAAATATTGCTCTTTCCCTGAACCAAGTCCTCTCTCCCACACATATTTAACCCTTCTGCTGATGATAAACATTTGGAAAGACTGAACAGCATGTTTTAGAGACTGAAGTTAGTATCATACACTTTCAGTTTCTTATGATTTACTTTGAGGCTTCAGCACTCATGGTCCACTGAGTTATTTTTCAATTTAACAACCTTGCCCTGGCTCTTCCACTATATTTTTCATTGTATGCCATTCAGTACTCTCATGTAGACCTCCTACATGTGTGACTGCAAGCCTATTTGTCTGTCTGTCTGTGTGTCTGTCTATTCATCAGACATGGTGTTTCTTTGCTTTTCACTTGCCTGGATCTACATTTTCAATAATTGGCAGCTGACTAACTTTCACCCCTCCTCCCCCCTGCCCCCCCCCCCCCCCCACACACACAGGTATATTAAACATCAAATACCACTATATTCTTGAAGCAAATGTCTGATTCATCCTCTTTGGAAACATGTTTTCAACAATTTCAATCTTTTTGCCAGAATGGGTGTCTGTGGGGATTAAAACAAAGGTTATGAAAGTGCACTTATGGGAACTTGCAGCATAAGCATAGCACTATAGAATCAATATTTGATGGTTTTAGGCATCTTACCAGTGTTATGAGATATCACAGTAGCAGGTATTGGTCATTCTTTTGGAAAAAAACACTGTTTTATGTTTTGTCAGTGCCATACCAATGGCTCCATGTGCCTTTACTGAGAAAACTGAGGCTTTTCCTTCACAAAATTTGCAAAATATTCATCAATACAATGTGAAATGTCTTCAGAAGCCAGACTGTGATTTAAAAACTATTACAGATGGGAAAGTTCATATCACAGTAGGTTTGTTTTGGGTCAATATCAATTAAATTATGAATTATATCACATATTTTGATGAAAAGGGGCATACCGGGGGGTCCTATTCAGGGCAAAATTTTACTACATCAGATGGTGGAATAAAATTTGACATCAATTGTTAGGATAAACTGGTAGAGTCCTCTCATATTGGTGAAATATATAGCTGCATCCCCAGTTTTGGAAACAAAATTGACATCCATATTGTTCCATGGGGTTTGGGACACTGTTTTGCTTGCAGTATGGTTAAATGAGACAGATTTTTTCTAAAAATATTTTGTGCTGATGCAGATGTTAGTTTTATTTTGGGATCAGGGTAGTTTTTTAAAGAAAGCTGTAAATTCTCATCCTTCTCAGTTAATTTATAAAGAAACAGGATAGAAAAATCTTTTGGAGGCAATTCCAGTTTTCAAGCCCACTTGACAAAGTTTGGACACTTTTCCTTTAAAGAGCAAATTTTCCATGTTTTTGACTCAGCCAAAGCCAAAAGTTGGATTCTAATGCAGAAATGACTCTTTTATCTCATGGAAGTGGTAAAATGTCTCTTTGGTGGGGTTGGGGATGATTATAGGTATCGCGGAACTAAATATTGAAATTAGAGTGAACCGCCTTAAAATGTTGCACTCGGAAATGACGCAATCTCTAAAAATAAACAGCCTTGGGAAAATCTGTTGTTTCAATAAAAGTTTGAAACATTCTATTGACATCTTGCATTATTGTTGAATATTCCTGATAAAAAAGAGGGTGATTTGATGACTTTTGGACCTAAAAAATACAATTTACTTTTTGTGTGTTTTTGTAGGGAATTCCCTGAAAAATATGTGCACGTGACCGGTACTTCCCTTTGTGTCAGTTTTTCTCTCTTATTTGTTGCATGACTCCCTGTTTTCAGATCAGAAAAAGTTGTCTGAAGGGCTATACTTGACAGAGATATTTGAATGCCAAAATTAAAGTGATGCAATCATATTTTTTTCCACCTGAACGTTATAATGGTCACCTATGGGAAAATATTTAGTTCTGTGAGACCTTGAGCGTTTTCGTGAAATTTCAAGCACCAACAGGTGTTGGGCTGCATCAGTTTTATGGGCCTCAGTGCCCCCCCACCCTCTCCAAACCCAATACGCGGGAATTTTCTGGTGAACCATACGACCAGTCTGCCTCTGAACTGGAATATTTCAGTTAGTCAAAGAAGATAATGTATTGCTCTCTTTTCTGACAAACAGAAATATTCACGCCGAATGGATCTAAAATACCATAAACATCTAAATTTTAAAGTAAATTTCCTTTCTTATTATACCTACCACAATTGTTTAATACAGGCTTGCACTACAATGGAAGTCCCCAACTCGGAAAATATACTCTCTATTTCGATCTTTCCCAAGGGATTTGGGAAAGAAAAGTGGTGCAAAAGCACCAAAAAAAAAGCCAAAACAGGGTCGAGTGCTACCGGCGCACACCCAGTAGGGGACGCTCTTCTCCTAGTACAGATCCATGGCTTCCGGTACCAGTGCGCAGTCAGTAACTAATGAATCACGAATCATTCTTTTGAATCCTCCAACATAATACATTGGAGTTTTATGATCAGCGGAGAGGAAGGATTCTTACCCGAATAAGAAGACGGGAGGGCCTCCATGTAAACAATTGTGGTAGGTATAATAAGAAAGGAAATTTACTATAAAATTTAGATTTCTTATCAACCTACCCTACAATTGTTTACTACAAGCTGAATAGACAATGGGAGGAGGGAATCACATAACCAACTCCTACATAACCCGACTGCAGTGGAAACATAGACAGAAGAGTTCCCAAGGCCTATCAAACCACAGCATCACAAACATTAGTAAAAGACAATTAGAGATGAGGCGTATGGCACTGCATGATGCACAGACAGAAAGGACAGTAACACAGCACAGGGTTGGAACTGACCTTGAAGCCTAATGCCTAGGGTAGACAACAGCCTGAGCAGAAGAAAGAGGGTCCGAAGAAAAAAGGTCCCTAGACTCTCCTGCAACTGATGCAGATAGAAGGTGGAGAAAGAAGCATTTCTCCAGTAGGCTGCCTGCAAAACATCCAACAACTTGACGGAGTTAGCATAAGCCCAGGAGGTAGACAAGGCACACACCTATAGTGGGCAGAAATGCGATTGGTAATACAATAATCAGTAGCTAAACAAGCATAAGCCGTGAGAATAGCAAGACAAATCCATCGAGATGTGGATTGAGGAGAGATATTCTGTTAGCCAAGAAAAGGAGACAGAAAGAATCGTTTCCTGCTTTTCCAAATGAACTGTGTCCGGTTGAGATAAATGCGAAGAGCACGAACCGGACGAAGTGCACGAACAACACTGTTGGCAGAGCTCCTGAAAAAGGCCGGATCAACAGAGAGGGCACGAAGCTCACTTACCCGTCTGGCTGAGGCAAAAGCTATCAGAAAAGCCGTCTTGTATGTGAGAAACGCATATCCACCTGGCATAAAGGTTCGAACAGCCCCCCCCACCCCCCCCCCCCCCCCCCAAGCAAAGCAGCACCCAAGAAATAGTCCATCTGGGATAAGCTGCAAAATCCTAGCTAGGCCTTTTCAAAGAAAAGTGC
The DNA here is from genome assembly GCA_031216915.1 of Pictodentalium vernedei. Lineage (NCBI taxonomy): Eukaryota > Metazoa > Mollusca > Scaphopoda > Dentaliida > Dentaliidae > Pictodentalium > Pictodentalium vernedei. The sequence continues at coordinate 234,259,377 of CM062294.1, forward strand.
CGAATAAGCTTGGAGAGATATGAATTAGTGCCGATACGACGCTTTCCCACATACGAAAAAGGTCTCCGAAAGCATGGACCTGTACCCTTTGATGGTAGCAGGCTGGAGACCCCGAGGATCAGACAGATCGAATGATCGGCAAAATCAACAGAGTGACCAGCAAACCATCGACAGAAGACCTTCCACTAAGCCGCATAGGCTAAAGCAGCGGAGTGCTGCCTTGAAGAAGAAATGCACTCCACTGCGCATCTCGAAAAACCTCTACGAAGAAGGCAGGACCTGACAAAAGATATGCATGAAGGCACAAAGAAGTCGGGTCGACATGAAACCTCCTCGGGTGACCTTGGCAAAGAAAGTCGCGACGTGGTGAGAAACGTGTCAGAACCGCCGTCAACAGAGAGCGGAGCTGGTTGATCCGCACTTGTTGATGCAACAGGGGAGCAATGAGAATGATTCGACAACAGCAGGTTCTGATCTTGGCCAGAACCTGAGGCAGAATCGGAACCGGTGGGAAGGCGTAGCCGACTTGGCCATTCCAATCGAGTGACAGAACATCCATGGCGAAAGCCAGAGGACCCGGACAAGGGGACACGAAAGTGTCCACCTGATGGTTCTAGCGGGTCGCAAAGAGATCGATGTGGTGACGAGTCCAGAGATCGCAAAGCGACTGGAACACTGCCCTGTGAAGCATCCACTCGGTGGAAATGACTCTGCCCCATTGGGACAGGGAGTCGGCTAGGACGTAGTGGGAGACGTGCCGGAACCACCGCCAACAGAGAGCGGAGCTGATTGATCCACACCCGCTGAGGCGACGGGAGAGATCAGAATCTGAATGATTCGACAACTGCAGGTCCGTATCTTGGCTAGAACCTGAAGCAGAATCGGAATCGGCGTGAAGGCGTAGCCGACAAGACCGTTCCAGTCGAATGACAGAGCATCCATGACGAAAGCCAGAGGATCTGGACACAGGGCACGAAAGTGTCCACCTGATGGTTCCAACGAGTCGCAAAGAGATCGATCTGGGGACGATCCCAGGGATCGCAAAGCGACTGGAACACTGCACTGTGGACCATCCACTTGGTGGAAATGACCCTGCCCCGTTGGGGCAAGGGGTCGGCTAGGACGTACAGACGACCGTGAAAGTGACGAACAACCGCTCCGGTGTTGACATCCTGAGCTAGCAGTAGAAGATCTCGAGCCAATTTGTACATGGGAACTGAGGGCGTGCCGCCCTGGTTGCGAATGTAAGCGACCACTGTCGAATTGTTGGACAACAGAAAGACCTGACGATCCGAAAGGTGGGGGATCCACTGACGGAAACTCAGAAGAAGAGCAAGAAGCTCCTTCTGGTTGATGTGAAGAAGAGCTGCTTGATCCTAGCCCCATACACCGTGAAGGGAAAGACCAAGAGGATCCAACGTCACACCCATCCGCGATATCTGGCATCTGCTGTCAGAACACGATCGGACGCGGGCAAGTCCAACGGAACTCCCTGCATAATCCACTGAACATCGTCCATGGAAGAAGGTGACGATGAAGAGAGTCTGGTAACTGAAGCACCAGATCCAGAGGATCGACATTCGGCCTCCAACGACTGAGCAGAAAGTGTTGGATAGGTCTGACATGCAGCCGACCGAGAGGAATGAGATCCGCCACCTAACCGCGGAAGTCGCGCAGGCGGAGAATACTCCGAGCTGTCGCAGACATGGACTGGGGCAGAGTCAGGGCGAAAGCTGAGAGAATCACAGCCCTTGCCCGGGAAACCACCACCGTATTCAGCTGAGTACGGAAGAACATCCCCAGATGACAATACGACAGAGAAGGGACTAGGTCCGACTTCTCCTCGTTAACTCTGAACCCTAGCGACGTGAGCAAGCTCAACAATGTATCGGCATCTGACTCCAGAAGAGCAGCAATGGAGTGCCTCTGGAGGTTACAATCCAGATATGCCGAAGTATGCTGGACTGTAAGCAATGGAAGGCTATCACATGCAACATCGTTCGGGTGAAGGCCCAAAGAGCCAGGCTAAGGCTGAACGGCATGGCCTTGAACTGGTAAACTCGCCACAGAAAAGAGAACATGAGATACTTTTGCGTTGTCCGATGAATTGGAACATGAAAGGAAGCGTCTGGCAGGTCGATGCTGGAAGTACCTGGAAACCATAAGTAGGCTCATTGGAGGCAACGGGAAGGCACTTGGAAAGAACCTGAGTGAGCAAGGAGAGGGCCTCCCTAAGCTCACAGCCTGTGGCAGCCAGTTCGACATGGGAATGAACAGGCAGAGTGCCTTCACTCCTGATCCTCTGAACCAGCGAAGGGTCAACGATCCTCCAGAACACCCGACGTGGGGCAACGGGCTGCAGCCGAAACATCTGCAGGCAGATGCTGATAGGGGTTTTCCAGACCCCGAGAATCAACAGTGCGGGAACTCGGGAGAGTCACCGTGGACCTCTGGGGACAGAAAGTCCAGGCTGCACACAAAGCGTCGGTCCCGCAAAACTGGCCGTCAGACCAGAGTACGTGGACGGAAACACAACAGAGTCCATGGTGACCCCACCAAGAACATCCGAATCCAAAGAGAAGGCTACTGGGCCCAACAGCTGAGAGACCACAGCCGGCAGCCCCTTCCGACTTCGCTGAGTTGAAGTCAGGGAAGGCTGAGCCCGACTACACTACCAGACATCTCTGCAGACCCCTGCAGGGATGGGATAAGCCGAGGTCGGCTGAAACAGTGACCAATGACGTTGCATACAGAAAAGCAGTAGCAGCAGATACGACGGGAGCTGTTGAAACTGGTGTAAAAGTGGAGACAGCAACCAAGCTCGTTCCAAAGGAGGAGTCACAACCCTAGTGACAGCCTCAGATGTCAACTGGAGAGGGACCACAGTCCCGGAACTGGGCATCTCTTCACCAGACAACTCAACAGCTCCCACAGTAGCCACCACAGGAAAAGACTTTCACCAGGCGTAGTCGTGTCGGGAGGCCCCGATCGACACTTTTCCCCTTCCCCGCAGGTGCGGGAGGAACGGCCACGAGAACGCACCACATGCTTGGGCAAAAGGCATTGCCCCAAGGAACAGTCCTGGGCATAACAGAGGTGAGAGCAGTAGAAGAAAAGGTGAATTCAACTGATGTAGAAAATAGAACACCCCCAACTACGTAACGAGAGAAAGATGGCAGAAAATAAAGGACCGGCAGGAACACAACTGAACCCAGACGGCCGACAGGGACCTTAAAAACAGAAATTCTGTCCTCAACAGAGAGGTGAAATCCTGTCCATACAGCCTCCAACTGACACCAAACTCCAACAATAATAATAATATCCAAAAGGATAACATAAATTTATCAACCAAAAAATTATTTGCCCGTACCGCACGGTATGCAAAAGTTGCGCACGAACACAGAGAATATACAAAATACAATGAAAATGTGGTGGAAATTAATAACGAGAATATATATACCACAGTCCTGTTATTATACGATACTCAGATCCATAATTCTAGTCACAGGTAACCATTATCAACGAGTTGAATTATCACTGTTTCGTAATACAAATGTCCGCACATCATTCCAGGAGGGCGGAAGAAAAAGGAATGATTCATTAGTTACTGACTGCACACTGGTACCGGAAGCCATGGATCTATACTAGAAGAGAGTCCCCTAGAGGGTGAGCGTCGGTAGCACTCGACCAGTTTGGGCTTATTTTTTCTTGGTGCCAAATCCCTTGGGAAAGATCAAAATAGAGAGTATATTTTCCGAGTTAGGGACTTCCACTGTAGTGCAAGCTTGTAGTAAACAATTGTAGGGTAGGTTGATAAGAAATTCATTTTCTTCGAATCAATGCAAGAGATGTTTCTCTGTCAAGATTAGATCTGCCCGAACGTTAACTCTTTTGGCGTGGATTACCCCGAGGAAACAGAATTCTCAGCACGTAATAATTTTCAGGAATTTTACTAAAATACGGTTTATTAGATTAAAGAGTTATAATTCTTAAAAGCGTTCCAGGTATCTCATAGAGTGTTTTTTCAGAATTGGATTTTTATGTATATATTGCCGTACATTTTAGTAGGATTTTGTGGAGACATTCTCTACTAATGTCTGTATCTTTGCAGTTAGGATAACACAGTAGGGGATCTACATTATTAGAGACAATGTGATATAGTCATTTCAAAGCGTAAAGGTGGCAACTGCAATGCAGATGCGTTGCAGCTGGAACCTTTATGCTTTCCAGTGACAATATAGCTGTTCTTGGATAGAATAAAAATCGTGCACAAAAAATAGGAATGCGTTGATGTTTGATTGATAGCACATGAGATGGACACACACAGTTGTCTAAAATGCCGACTATAGTTGCTTACCGCGGGTTGGCGTGCTGTCGACTTTAGCTGCATGTCGTGCCAAAAGTGTTAATGAGATTACCACACTATTAGTCTTGTTTGTTTACTACATACTATATAAATAAAACTAACACAAAAGGCGATTAATACGCCCACTTCTTGCTTAGTAGAATGCACCACTGAATGTTGAGCTTGAGAAACCAATAATAAATCCAAGTTCATGGGTCTCATTTGTCTTCAAATAGGTTAATTACAATGGGGATGTGTTGGCCATATTCTAGGTTTCCTATACTTCGATTCTTACTCCCCTTCAATTGAGCGTAGCCCATCCATACACAGTAACAATCGAACATTATTCTTTACTTTTGAAAATATTTTGATCGGGACGGTTGAAAACATGAAATTTTCTTTTAAAGCTTAAAGCTTACAAAAACATGTTACAATTGGTTCCCGGCAAATCTTCGGATCCTGTTTTCTTTAACAAATCTACTTTGAGGCCTATCACTTATCCGCAGTTACAGTCTTTCATTAAATTTGTTATCAGTAGCATCGGTAGAGACAGCTCCTTATATTCGTCACACAGCTTTAGGAGAGGTGGTGCCTCATGGGCTTTTCAGGCAAAAGTTCCAGGTGAATTAATCCAACTTTTGGGTGACTGGTCCAGCGATGCATATAAAAATTATTTATATTATACTCTAAACGATAAATTTTTTGTTGCTAAGAAAATGAGAGACCTAATTTTAAACACAGATATTTGACTTTTCTCATTTTCCTTTTTGTATATTTCAGCTAAAAACTCCAGAAATATAGCCATTATTTCCGACTCCATTTGTAAATATGTGACGGATATTTATGATACGCAAGTGATACCATATCCAGGAATCTCCATTTCTGGTATTACTTATCTGATCAGTTCAGGAAAGCTCAAGATTGACTCTTTTTCTCATATTATTTATCATGTGGGTACTAATGACATTGAAAAGAAACCTACAGATATAATTGCCGCCGCCTTTAATAATTTAATTACTGTTTCAAGGGGTCATTCTTCAGCCAAATTAATGTTTTCAGCTATTTTACCTCGGCCAAAAGATTTTGACACCCTGGGTAAAAAAGTAATTCAAGTTAACTTAAAATTAGGTGAACTCAGTTTAGAGAGGCATGTACAATTTTTGAAGTCTTACAGACCTTTTTTAAAATGTGGCAAACCAAAAAGGGAATTATTCGCTGAGAAAGATGCTCTTCATTTAAATTTTGAAGGAACAAGGCTTTTGCGTTCCTACTTCATCCAAATTATCAACAGACTATCTTAACTCTGATTCAACATTGTTTAAACATTAAAATCCTTCTTCTTTTACAGGTTTCACCGTTTGACTTACATGGTCGCTTCGGCTTCCATGGGTCTTTTGGAGAGAGAGGGGCCTCGGTTAGGTGTTCCCCAACTCCAAAATTTTGGGTTTTTTTGGTGAAAATGTTTTTGAGGATGGGTATGTACAATTTCTTATTAATATTATTGTGTCTTTCTCAGTGAGTGGTGTCTTCATTTATGTTCAAACTGCATGTCTCTGACTCAGTTTTATTTAGTTGTATTTATTTTCATATTTTTCATTTATTTCTTATAACAAGCTCTATGTCCATTTCTCCTTTTAGCTTTATATTACTAATTTATTCATATATTATAATCTTTTTTTTTTTTTTTTGGTGGCCTTTGGCTTGGTGGATTTAAAAATAGACTTTTGTGGCTCTCATTCATTGGAAAATGTTTTATCACTCTCCAATGGATGATAGCGATTTAAGTCTGCTCTCTTACACTCATTGATTCAGTCAATTTAGTCCTAGTCATTATATAATCATTTCACATTTGAAGTTAGAGCCTGTTATGTGCATGAGTGTGTGTGTGTGTACATCATTATCTGTTTTGTGTATTAACTTTTGTTTATTGTATGTGTCAAGCATGATTGTATGTCACTGTTCTTGTATTTCTGTCCCATTGTAATTTTACGTCCCGGTCATGTTTTCACGGCAAAATAAAAGGTTAATTTTATTTGGTTTTCTATTTTAACCCCAATTGTAATTGGTCTCATTTGTCTTCAAATAGGTTAATTACAATGGGGATGTGTTGGCCATATTCTAGGTTTCCTATACTTCGATTCTTACTCCCCTTCAATTGAGCGTAGCCCATCCATACACAGTAACAATCGAACATTATTCTTTACTTTTGAAAATATTTTGATCGGGACGGTTGAAAACATGAAATTTTCTTTTCCCACCCCACCCTTCCCTTGTAATATATACTTTGGTGGATTTAAAAATAGACTTTTGTGGCTCTCATTCATTGGAAAATGTTTTATCACTCTCCAATGGATGATAGCGATTTAAGTCTGCTCTCTTACACTCATTGATTCAGTCAATTTAGTCCTAGTCATTATATAATCATTTCACATTTGAAGTTAGAGCCTGTTATGTGCATGAGTGTGTGTGTGTGTACATCATTATCTGTTTTGTGTATTAACTTTTGTTTATTGTATGTGTCAAGCATGATTGTATGTCACTGTTCTTGTATTTCTGTCCCATTGTAATTTTACGTCCCGGTCATGTTTTCACGGCAAAATGAAAGGTTAATTTTATTTGGTTTTCTATTTTAACCCCAATTGTAATTGGTGATAACCTGGTTAAAATTGTTGCAGATGAGAAATTTTAGAATATGCGCATGTCCACCATAATGTTTGAGATGTTTGATCGAAATTGGTTCATAAATAAGGGAAGAGTTGCACACACAAAACTCTTATACAAATCAAAATGAAATCTTCTAAGTTGAAGGGGAGATAACCTGGTAAAAATCATCATAGATGACACATTTGGAAATAAGCGCATGTTCATTCATTGGTGACCATGTTTAATAGTTTCTTCAAATTTGGTTAAATAATGTAGGAGGAGTTGCATGAATCTCGTTTGAAGATCCATAATAAATCTAAGTTCAGGGGAGATAACCTGGTTGAAACGGTCACAGACGAAAAATGTTAGAATATGCACATGTTCACTTACTAGTCAAAATGTTTGAGACGTTAAAGTGGAAGGGGAGATAACCTGGTAAAAATCATCACTGGTGAGAAAGTTGGAAATATGGGCATGTTCACTCATTGGTGACCATCTTTTAAGAAGTTCCATCAAAATCGGTTCCATAATGTAGGAGGAGTTGCACACAAAAAATCTTATTTGAAAATTCATAATAAATCCAAGTTTAGGGGAGATAACCTGGTTAAAATTGTCGAATATGAAACATTTTAGAAAATACTCATGTTCACTTACTGGTCATACTGTTTGAGAAGTTTCACCGAAATCGGTTCAATAATGTAGGAGAAGATGCGCACACAATAATCTCATTTGAAAATCCATAATAAATCTAAGTTCAGGGTAGATAACCTGAATAAAATTGTCGTAGATAACCCATTTAAGAATATGCACATGTTCACTTGCTAGTCATAATGTTTGAGAAGTTTATTCAAATTCGTTCAATAATGTAGGAGGAGTTGCGCACACAAGAATCTTATTTGAAAATCCATAATAAATCTAAGTTCAGAGGGAGATAACTTGGTTAAAACTGACGCAGATGACAAATTTTAGAATATGCGCATGTTCACTTGCTAGTCATAATGTTTGGGAAGTTTCATCAAAATCGCTTATCAAACACTAATTATAGGGATCATCATCCAACATTTAATTAATGAAGCACCGGGTACAACACAGTGCTTCATTAATTAAAATTTTGCTGATGATGATTTTTATTACCTGGAGCACGCATGTGTGGACATCACTTCCCATCGCATGGATTACGACCAGTCCATGGCGACTGTATGGTATCTCACTTATTGACTGGAATATCCATAACTAGAGCACCAAAGATTATCAGTACATCTTGGTGAACAATATCACATTACATCAGGTGTAGTACGTTCGGAAACTTCACAAAATGAAGGTAAACAAACTGCCCAAAACAGTTTTGGATTCCATGCAGAATTTGATTGGTGGCTTGGGGATCGTGATATGAATGGTCATCACAAAGATCTCACATGCCAACAATGAACGCATTTGAGAATCGTTTTAAGAAAGAAATATTTTTTATGTTTCCCATCCCTATCGCGGTGTTGAAGTCTATTGGACCCTTGTTACAGCACTGACAGTGTAAACCTGTGAACTCAGATTACCAAGGTTTTAAACGATAACCATTTGGACCCTGTGGTTTGACGGAGGAAATCCCTTTTTCAACGTTTAATTCGCATATGAGTAGAATAGCTTGACATTTATGCCTTAACGGAATCCCCACCACAATAAATAGCAAAAGCTAACGTGCGATCTCGCTTTGGCGAGATCGCGTGTTAACTGCTGCTTTTTATTGCATCGAAAAAATTTTGCCAAGCCATAAACAGCATGGCTTGCGTTATTTATCGTTATTTAGCTTAACCTGTTAACGAGTTATGGTGTAAGCTCTTTTATTTCCAGGCCGATAGGCGTCGGGGTGAAACGACTAACGGCAAGAACTAGCAAAAGTATGATAAAGCAGCCACTCTACGGGTATTTCAGTCTTAGGGTTTCAGGATAGCTAAAACAAATCTCACTCAGCAGTGAAAGGATGAAAGAAATTTGTTTATTTGGCTTGTCTAATAAGGAATATTGGCTTAAAATATAAAGAAACAAGAGTCCAACTTAAGAGACAACTGTTTTGAATTTGGTTATTCTTTCCTTTGATTATAGCGGGTCATAAATGTTTTACTGTCGCAAATCGAGATTTGCCATTAACGTACCCGGGAGTCAGTATCAATACCACTGACATCTGTAACAGTAGAACTCACAAATATATCCCGAGTCGGGCACCAAAATTTATTGTTTGCAGCCTTGCCTGTAAACATAGACAGTTTCTATACAAATATTGAACAATTTAACGTAGCTTGTGCCAAAATTATGACTCTTAAGGAAGAATAGACCAACAGATGGGGGAGAGTGGACTATTCTTCGTCGAAGACTACTATTTTGGCAGTGTTATTGGCCTGCCGTTCAATAATTATCATATAATATTGAACGAAACTAGTCAGAAGAATCATGCAACTCATTGGGATTCCACTTTCTATTATCAAGGACCACTTTCTATTGTCAAGGACCAAGAAATACACGGAACACTGCAATGTGTGAATGCGTTCGTCAATACGGCACGAAGGCCAACGTGGAAGGATAGGAACTGGATATGCAGGTAATTGGACGATTCGTCATGATTGAAGATTCGTCATAACGACGAATCATCCAAATTACGATCACGAAGAATCGTCTTTTAGGTTTTCAACGAAACGTCCAAGGCATGGATCTGTAACATTTAATTATTTTTAAATTTTTGGTCGGTTGATTTCATTGAAGTTTCGGGTACTTTCATGTGGGATATTTTGAAGTAATATCAAAAAGTGTTTAAAAAACATGCTTATTGTTTGGAGTATAATAAGAAATGTATACTGATGAGTTTTTAATGCCTCTTTGATGTGACATCAAAAGTGTTTATAAAAACAGGATATCCACAGCCTCAAGTTCTATCCTTCTGCGATGGCATGAGTGCGTATTGATGAATGCACTCTCGCATCGTTGCGTTCTGTGTTTAAAACACGCCTCTACGGCATAGAATCTGTTAATTTAAAAATTTGGTCTTATTTATAGAATTTGACAGTTCTGGTGTCTGTTTGGAATAAGAGCAAAAACAAAACTGGGATGTGATTGGCAAACACACGTGACAGATCGATACGTTAATAGAAAAATATGAATGAAAATTGTGCCCAAATAAGTTATTTGTTCATATTTTTAAGAAACTTGTTGCCGTTATCCGAGAGATATTTGCTTCAAAGTCAGAGCTTGAGTGTTATAAAATCACTCAAGATTGAGTTAATGTTGATTAGATTAGATTAGATTAGATTAGATTAGATTATTTATTTAACGGTATAGATAAAATGCAATACATGATAATTATGATTCATAGAAATACATTATCAAAGCTTGTTAGTCTGTGTGAAACACACAGACTATTGTTTTTGAACGGTTTCTTTTTCTTTCTTTTTTTTCTTCTTTTTTTTTTTTTCTTCTTCTTCTTCTTCTTCTTCTTCTTCTTCTTCTCCTGTCTTCTGTCTTCTCATCACTTTGTTGTCCGCAAGATAACTCGAAAACGAATTGCCCTATCTCGCTGATTTTTGGCATGCTGACAGACAGCCACAAGTTCTCGGCCACCTATGTTTTTCAGATTCCTGGGGTATCAGGGGTGTCTGTAGGGGTGTTTTGAAAGTGGGTCACATCCATATCTCAGGCGTGGTATGACCAACAGACCTGGGACCAACACCAAATGAGTCGACACTCGATGGAGGTTCAAAATATGGGTCAAGGTCACGGAGGTCATCTAGGGGTCATTGAGTGCATTTTTCAGAATTGCTGGAAATCACATTTTTTGACCCCCTAAAGTATTCCTGACGTACACACATGCATTTTGACGTAAAAAAAAAGTGGGCGTGGCCAATGTTTTGAAAGTGGGTCACGCTCATATCTCAAGTGTGGTATGACGTATGGACCTGGGACCAACACCAAATGAGTCGACACTCGATGGAGATTCAAAGTATGGGTCAAGGTCACCGAGGTCACCCAGGGGTCAATGAGTGCATTTTTCATAATTGCTGGAAATCACATTTTTTGACTCCAAATGCTTCCCCAAAATTCCGACGTGCATTTTTTAATGGAAAAAGTGGGCGTGGCCAAATTTTTTGAAAGTGGGTCACTCTCATATCTCAAGCATGGTATGACGTATGGACCTGGGACCAACACCAAATGAGTCGACACTCGATGAAGATTCAAAATGTGGGTCAAGGTCACCGAGGTCACCCAGGGGTCAATGAGTGCATTTTTCATAATTGCTGGAAATGACATTTTTTGACCTCCAAATGCTTCCCCAAAATTCAGACGTGCATTTTTTCACGAAAAAAGTAGGCGTGGCCAAATTTTTTGAAAGTGGGTCACGCTCATATCTCAAGTGTGGTATGATGTATGGACCTGGGGCCAACACCAAATGAGTCGACACTCGATGGAGATTCAAAATATGGGTCAAGGTCACCGAGGTCACCCAGGGGTCAATGAGAGCATTTTTCATAATTGCTGGAAATCACATTTTTTGTCCTCCAAATGCTTCCCCAAAATTCAGACGTGCATTTTTTCACGAAAAAAGTGGGCGTGGCCAAATTTTTTGAAAGTGGGTCACGCTCATATCTCAAGCGTGGTATGACGTATGGACCTGGGACCAACACCAAATGAGTCGACACTCGATGGAGATTCAAAATATGGGTCAAGGTCACCGAGGTCACCCAGGGGTCAATGAGTGCATTTTTCATAATTGCTGGAAATCACATTTTTTTACCTCCAAATGCTTCCCCAAAATTCAGACGTGCATTTTTTCACGAAAAAAGTGGGCGTGGCCAAATTTTTTGAAAGTGGGTCACGCTCATATCTCAAGCGTGGTATGACGTATGGACCTGGGACCAACACCAAGTGAGCCGACACTCGATGGAGATTCAAAATATGGGTCAAGGTCACCGAGGTCACCCAGGGGTCAATGAGTGCATTTTTCATAATTGCTGGAAATCACATTTTTTGACCTCCAAATGCTTCCCCAAAATTCAGACGTGCATTTTTTCACGAAAAAAGTGGGCGTGGCCAAAAATTTTTGAAAGTGGGTCACGCTCATATCTCAAGCATGGTGTGACGCATGGATCTCAAGCAAACATTAAATGAGTCGACACTCGATGGAGGTTCAAAAATATGGGTCAAGGTCATGGAGGTCACCTGGGGTCATTGAGTGCATTTTTTCAGAATTGCTGGAAATCACATTTTTTGACCCCTAAAGCATTCCTGGCATACACACATGCATTTTAACGTAAAAAAGTGGGCGTGGCCAAAATCTTTAAAAGTGGGTCACGCTTATATCTCAAGCATGGTATGACATATGGACCTGGGACCAACACCAAATGAGTCGACACTTAATGGAGATTCAAAATATGGGTCAAGATCACGGAGGTCACCCAGGGGTCATTGAGTGCATTTTTCATAATTGCTGGAAATCACATTTTTGACCCCCTAAAGCATTCCTGATGGACACACATGCATTTTGACAAAAAAGTGGGCATTGCCAAAATTTTTGAAAGTGGGTTAGGCTCATATCTCAAGCATGGTATGACGTATGGACCTGGGACCAACACCAAATGAGTCAACACTTGATGGAGATTCAAAATATGGGTCAAGGTCATGGAGGTCACCTAGGGGTCATTAAGTGCATCTTTCATAATTGCTAGAAATCACATTTGTTGACCCCCTGAAGCATTCCTGACATACACACATGCATTTTGACGTAAAAAAAGTGTGCGTGGCCAAAATTTTTGAAAGTGGGTAACGCTCATATCTCAAGGATGGTATGACACATAGACATGGGGACCAACACCAAATGAATCAACACTCCATAGAGGTTCACAATATGGACAGGGTCACTGAGGTCGCCCAGGGATAACTGAGTGCATTTTTTTGTATTGCTGGGAATCACATTTTTGGAGACACCTAATGCATTCTCTTGACAAACCTTTTGAATGCTGTGCACATATATGCCTTTTCTGGTTTCTTAGAAGAATTGTTCTGATTCCATTATGAATATCTGTAAATACTGTTTACGAAAATCCATTCCAGATTTGTTTAAAAATATGTTACTCCCGAAAATAACCCTCCATAAATTCTCTTTCTATATAGTTTTTTTCCTAATAGATATTTTAACGCTTTTCTTACAAGCTTGAATTTACTGGATGCAGTAAATTCTATTTCTCTAGTATTAACATTATTTTCTATTTCAATGATTTTTGTCTGATGGATTCTTTACTATTCTACTGAAATTTGCCACATATGTAGAGCTTCATTAGAAGTTTCTCACCTGGATCATGGCATTTCTGAAGTTTTTCTTTTTCTGCCAAAACCGTGCAAAATGTTGTCACAATGTTACGTTTTGCCACAATTCTCAAACAAGACCCAGGACGATTTGGCTGGAGCTTTCATTATATTTGTAGCATGACTTACTACACCTGACTACATAAGCTGTATTACCCACGTTGCTCCCTTTTGACCTCAAAATTCCGAGCAAAGTGCAATTTTGGAAAAACTGGTCAATTTTCACATGCAATTTCTCAGCTCTACGGCCACATTTTTTCAAAACGTTTCCTATGAGAAGTTTGAGCATTCATCCAAGAATAATTTGGCTGTTATATATTCTATTCAAAATTTTAACCTTAAACTCGTTTTCGAGCCTTTAATAAGAGTAACCTTAACTCGTTCATAAAAATGGCTCATTTTTAGTTCATTTTTCTTCCATTTATGAATGGTATATCGAAAAGTGATGCACATGGTCGTATTCACAATTACCTATCGAGCATATTTTCTGTTGTACGTTTGGTTGTAAAGTTTAACCATATGCCCATTCTGTTTGCATAAAGATAGATGCTGTCCAAAAAACTCATGCTTTTTCAGAATTTGGTACCATTAAGTGACAATTTACTCCATTCCTAATTGATTGAGTGCTGAATGTTTTCAATAGCTGCATGCAGCAGTCATAGTATGAAAACTTTTGTTTTATATGTGAGTATTAAAAGTTTAACCCTTAGCAGATTTGAGACTCTCATATGGGTACTGTCTGAATAATTGTGATTTTGGTAATATCTTAAAATTCTGTTGACATTCAGATTTACAGTTCAAGTCCAAGAAGATTTTCCTTGATAAGGTAGCTGTAAAGTTTAACCCAATCCCTGTTTCGGATGCATAAAGACAGGTGCCGTGGAAAATAACTCCATTTTTCAGAATTTGTTAAGTTTAAGTCGCAATTTACTCCATTCCTAATTGATTGAGTGCTGAATGTTGTCTATGGGTGCATGGGGCTAGCAAAGTATGACAACTTTTGTTTTACATGTTATTATTAAAAGTTTAATCCTTGGCAGATTTGAGAGTTCCCAAGTGGGTACTGTTGAAATAATTGTTATTTTCGTAAAATCAGTACCTGAATATTGGTAAGCATGCAATGATCTTTCGGTCCTATATAAAGGTGTAAATAGTTAAAGTTGAACAGTTCATCAGACAGAAATAATGCCAAACTCTGCCGTTGACAGGTAAATAATGAATGGAAATTTCATTGCATTGAAAATAAAGTGGCCACGAACCGTTCCCACGGTTTCCACGCGAGGGGTGGTGTTTTCCACGAGGTCAGAACACTCGATTTCGTGCCCAAATGTCGGCCAGGCTTCGTAGAACAAGTTCTGAAAATTGCAAGTCACTGCCTTCAGCGGTCTGGACAGTGAGCGTATGTCTGAAGTGCTATTTTAATGTCTTATATGCAAATTCTCAGTAATCTTTTCCCGCCAAAAACCTACTCACCGCCGTTTTCTTTTCGCTTTTAACTTCCGATGATTCTCATAGGTTTCAAGGTTGCGATGGGATCCCTGGATGCTGTTCTTAAAGAAACTACTTTGATTTACAGCCATCCCTCTGTAAGCCACGCTCTATTGTAACTTTTAAGTGGACCTACCCCAGAAGGGGGCACCACGAGAGACTGTGCCCATTCCCACCCTCTTCTTTCGCTCCAACTTGAAAAAGACCAAATTCAGAAAATTACCTCCTCTCTTCAAAAACGCTATATGTCAGCGAACTTTCCGCGGATTTCCAAGAAATTTTCACTCAGCATTCACGAATAGTTGCTCCATCGGATGCCTGGAAAGGAGACACGAATTGTGCATTTCCTCAAGTCCAATTCGAAAAGAGCGTATGCACATGCGCGTGAGGCTCCCACGGGCTATGCGCTCGGTTGTT
Organism: Pictodentalium vernedei; assembly: GCA_031216915.1. Classification (NCBI taxonomy): domain Eukaryota; kingdom Metazoa; phylum Mollusca; class Scaphopoda; order Dentaliida; family Dentaliidae; genus Pictodentalium; species Pictodentalium vernedei. The sequence goes on from CM062294.1 coordinate 234,274,612, forward strand.
GGATTTTTCAGGCACAGGTCAAGTTGGGCAGAGCTTCTGGAACGAACGTTGAAAATTTCGAGTCGCTACTCCAAAAACTCTCTCCACAATCTACTGTACATGTAACGAAGTGTATACTTTTTATGACCTGCCGGCAGTACCAACCACCCTTCTAGTTTTATATCTTGTTATTATTATTAAACGTTTAACCCTTGGCAGATTTGAGACTTCTCTTATGGGTACATCCACGGTGTTTTCACCCGGTCACAGGACTCAAGAAAGATACTAAACTGTCGAGCGGGGATAGAACACATTCTCAGAATTTCAAGTGGCTGCCTTGGACGGTCTGGTTACAATTGGCGTATGTCCTTGTTATGCCCACAACGAATAATCAGGGGCCATATTGTTTTACCTCTGTCTTTCCCTCTATCTTTCTGCATATAGGGTATATTGTTTGTCCGTCTAACCTCTCTTATTAGCTCATCTTGACAAAGTCAAGCTGAGCTAATTTCATCCCTCTCTGTCCGTCGTCCGCCGTGCGTCAGCACCATTTTTTGGTCTTCTCTTCCAAAGCCACTAGGCCAATTCAAGCGAAAGTTTGTGTGAGTGATGATTCCAAAGGGGCATTGCATTTTTGTTCAACTCAACATGCCCAGTCCCATAGGAAGGGAGTGGGAAAAATGCTCCAAAAATTTTTTAAAATCTTCTTCTCAAGAACCAGTGTGTACAATGACTTGGCATTTGCTATGGAACTTCCTTTGGGGAGTAGAATCAATTTTTTTCAAACGAAGTTCGTGAAGCAATATTTGGCTTTGTAATGGGAGGGATAAGATTTTTGACCCCGCCCAAAATTTCTATTTTCTTAACCGATGGTCCGGTATGAAGCAAATTTGGTATGTGGTATTATTGGGTCATAAGTACTTGACCCATGCAAAAAAAAAAAAAAAAATTCCCGCATCCCATGGGAACCCTGGGAGCTAAAATTAGAAATATTTTCAAACGTCCATATTTCCCAAACCACACGGAACAGAGAGATGTTATTTGGTATGAAGTATCCTTAGGACCAGTAGAATTGAATGGTTAAAAAATTGTCATCGGTTATGTTAGGGTGTTCTGTAATGGGCATCGAAAAAAGTGCCGAGTCAGCATATTTGCAAAAATTAAAAAAATCTTTTTCTCCAGAACCAATCATCAGAATCTTTTGATATTTGGTATACCGCATTCATAGGGGGGTCAGATGCAAGTTTGTTGAAATAAAAAAGCTCATTGGTTCATATTTGGGCTCTCTATAGGAGCCTGAATTTTTAACATAGGGTGAAATGGAAAATATTCTTTAAAAATCTTCTTCTTCAGAACCACCAGTCAGAATCTCTTTCTCTTGATGTTTGGTATGCATCATTGTTACGAGGGTCAGATTCCAGATTGTTCAAACCAAGTCCCTAGGTTGATATTTGGGCTTCCTACAGAAGCACAAATTTTAACTTTGTTCAATATGGGCAGGGGGGGGGGGGGTGGGGGGGGGGTGGGGGGGGGGGGGGGGTAATTTCTTCTTCAGAGCCACCAGTCAGAATGCTTTCATATTTGGTATGCAACATGGGGGTCAGATTCAAGTTTGTTCAAATCAGATCCCTAGGTATATATTTGGGCTCGCTATGGTAGCCCAATTTTTTTACTTAGTGTAATATGTGGAACTTTCTTTAAAAATCTTCTTCTTCAGATCCATCAGTCGGAATGCTTTCATATTTGGTATACAACATCTCTAGAGAGGGAGGGTGGGGGGGGAGATTCCAGTTTGTTCAATTCGAGTGCCTGGGTTAATATTTGGGCTCCATATGGGAACCTGAAATTTAACTTAGTACAATATGAGGGGATTTCTTCAAAAACCTTCTTCTTCAGATCCACTAGTCAGAATGCTTTCATATTTGGTAATTTGGTATACAACATCTCTAGGGGAAGGTGGGGGGGGCAGATTCAAGTTTGTTCAAATCGGATCCATAAGGTAATATTTGGGCTCGCTATGGTAGCCCAAATTTTACCTTGATGCAATATGAAGAAATTTCTTTAAAATTTCTCTTCTTCAGATCCAACAGTAAGAATGCTTTCATATTTGGTACACAACATCTCTAGGGATGTCAGATTCAACTGTGTTCAAATTGAGAGCTTGTGTTAATATTTGGGCTCCCTATGGAGCCGGAATTGGCCATTTTGCTGAAGAATTAAAAAATTTGTATTCAGTACCCTCTAGAGGTGTGTAACTAAGATTAATCCACAAAGGTTGTATCAAGGGGCTTCATTGGGGAGCTCAACATTTTACTTTATGATCAACTGAAGAAAAGGCACGATGCCCGTATTATTTTTGTCACTCCTGAGGGACTCAAGAATTGAAAGTGTAGCCTATGGAGATGGCTTGTTTAATGTGCTCATTCTTGGACTCTGTTTAAATTGTGTTCTGTTCAAGATGAGTGCTTCAGGCCCTGTGAGGCCTCATTTTCCAGATGTGTACGTATTGTCAGAATTTTGACTTGCTTCAATATTTTACAAAACTACTGGTTGTTAAACTTAGTCCATTTTTAACTCAACTTTGGCGAAGCCAGATTCGAGGTATTGTCACGGCCCGTCGTCTGTCTGTCCGTCTGTCGTGCCGTACACATGGCTCGGGCTAGAAGCCGTATTTATGAAACAAAACTTCTTGGGTACCTTTTGTTGTCACTGTGAAATGAGAACAAGTGTTTTGGGGCCCGGTCCGAAATTCAAGATGGCTACCGGCAGCCATTCTGTACAAAATTAGGTGCAATCAGATTTTTTTGGGCGCAGAACTTCATATGAAAGCTCTGATTTGAATAATTTTTTGTATGAATGTTTATTACCATAGAATACATCACATATAACACGTTTTTTTTTTCGTGTGTAAATTATGCAAATTAGACTAACTTTTGATTTAATTAGTGTTATTTTCAGCACTGTATGTGCAAATACCAATACGGCTCGGGCAAGAGGCCGTATTTATGAACTGATCCTTATGAAACTTCTTGGGTACCTTGGTTATCACCGTGGGATGAGAACGAGTGTTTTGGGGTCCGTTCTGAAATCATGATGGCTGCTGGCAGCCATTTTGTACAAAATTAGGTACAATCAGATTTTTGCGCCGAACTTCCATATGAAAGCGCTGATTTGAATAATTTTTTGTGTGAATGTTTAGTAACGTGGGATACATCACATATAATACTGTTCTTTTTCCCTCGTACATAAATTATACTAATTAGACTAACTTTGATCTTTTTAATGTTACTTTCAGCACTGTAACAGCAAATGCCAATGCGGCTCGGGCTAGAGGCTGTATTTATGAACTGATCTTACGAAACTTCTTGGGTACCTTTGTTATCACCATGGGACGAGAACGAGTGGTTTTGGGTGCAGTCCGAAAGATTCAAGATGGCCACCAGCAGCCATTTTGTACTTTAGTTAGTGCATCAATTTTTTGTACAGAACTTATGTATGAAAGTTCTGATTTGAATAAATTTTTGTATGAATCTTTAGTACCATGGGATACATCACATATAGTATAGGTTTGTTTTTCTTGAGCAGAAATTATGCAAATTAGTGCACTTGTCAACACGACTCGGGCTAGAGGCTGTATTTATGAACCGATCTTCACAAAACTTCTTGGGTACCTTTGTTATCACCTTGGGACGAGAATGAGTGTTTCTGAGTGCGGTCCAAAATTCAAGATGGCTGCCAGTGGCCATTTTGTACCGAAATTAGGTCCAATCAGTTTTTTTTTTGTACACAACTTCTATACGGCACAGGCTGGAGGCTGTGTTTATGAACCGATCTTTACAAAACTTCTTGGGTACCTTTTGTTATCACCGTGGTACGAGAACGAGTGTTTTGAGGTGCGGTCCAAAATTCAATATAGCCGCCAGCAGCCATTTTGTACCAAAGTTAGTGCAATCAGTTTTTTGTACAGAACTTCTGTATGAAAGTTCTGATTTGAATAAATTTTTGTAGGAATGTTTAGTAACATGGAATACATCACATTTAATACGTTTTTTTTTTCTCGTGCGGAAATTATGCAAATTAGATGAACTTTGATTTGTTCAGTGTCACTTGTACACAGTAAGCGCATATGTTAATACGGCTCGGGCTAGAGTGTGTATTTATGAACCGATCTTCACAAAACTTCTTGGGGTACCTTTGTTATCACCTTGTGGACTGGAATGAGTGTTTTTGGGTGCCTTTGCTATCACTGTGCTATGAGAACAAATATCTTTGGGTTCAGTCAGACCCACTCTGGGACTCAAAGATTTCCTTTTAAGCCCCCCCCCCCCCCCCCCCCCCCCCCCCCCGACTAAAGTCGGGTGGCATATAGTGATTGAAGTGTGCTTGTGTCCGTCCGTGTGTGTGTCCATGTGTGTGTGTGTGCCCGAGCCAATAACTCGAAGACTGTTAGGGCCACAGTCATCAAACTTCACACAATTATAAAGGACCATGGGAGGATGTGCCACACACCATAGCTGGGGTTTCTTTAGTTATAAAGTAGTTTTTGCTCATACTTCAGGCTTGGTGTGACCTATAGAAATACTACCTACACCAAATGAGTTGAAATTTGCTGGAGGTTCAAAATGTGGTCCACCTCTATGCGGTCAAGAGATGTCATTAAATGCATATTTTTTGCGACCTATTAGGAAAGTCACTTTATACCAATTAATGCAATTCTGAAGATTATATGTGTATCTCATCATTCAAATGGCAGCGGCAGTAATGTCAATTTCTGATTCCTTGATCGAACCCTATAAATGGTGTGCACATTTATGCCTTTTCGGGTTTCTTAGAAAAATTGTTCTGATTCCTGTATGAATATTTTCTCCATGAATGAATTTCACAAAAAGCATTCAGGGAGTAAGCTGTGACTGTCACATACAATAACACGATCTGTTTATTTAATCTCATTGTACAGAATTAATTCCCAAACCAAGTTAATATAAAAACAAACAACTTGATCATGAAGAATTCCAGTGTACATGTAATTGTAAAACTACAATGAAGATTTGTTATTGAAACCTATCACAAAACTGTCAGGATGCCGGTAAAAGATGCAATACTGACATAGTTGACTGTACTGTTAACTGTGTTAGTGCTATGACTGTTTAAAATTAATTTATTAGAGAAGTTCTAGTTTTATGTATGCCTTGTTTAGGTCACTAGATGCCCTTTTAAGAGTAGGCCTTCAAATGAGCTCTTGGGGTTTTTAAGGTTTTTATGACAATATCTCCGATATAGAGTCTATGCACCCTTTGTCAGTGCGACAACTCAAATACGGATCGTCCTATCTCTATGCATTTTGGCATGCTGGTTAACAATACCCAGTTTGCACTCATCTGTGTTTTTTGCACCCGTTCGATCTGAATGACAGATCTGAAGTTGGTGGCACAATTATTTCAAAGTGGGTTGCGCTCATCCTTCAATGTAGATGTAGACATGGAACTACACCGACTGAGTTAAAAATTGCTGGAGATTCAATATATGGTCCACCTGAATGGGGTCATCAAGTGCATATTATTAAGAATGACTGGGAAATGCATTTACACCTTAATGTATTTCTAAAGTTTATGAATGTATTTCATCACTCAAATTAGTGGGCAGAGCCAAAATTTTTCATTTCTGATTCGTGTATCGAACCCTTTGAATGCTGGTCACATATATGCCTTTTCTGGTTTCTTATAAAAATTGTTCTGATTCCTGTATGAATATCTGTAAATACTGTTAACGAAAACCCATTTCTGATTTGTTAAAAAATATTTTACTCCAGAAAATAAGCCTCCATAAATTCTCTTTCTGTAGAGTTTATTCCTGATACTTTAACCCTTTTCACACAGACTTGAATTTACTGGATGCAGTAAATTCTGTTTCTCTAGTATTAGAAATGCACTTACAAAACAACATGGAATCAGTATCTATACCGTAGGGAGATGACATAGCCATGATAGATTTGAACTAGAATACTTTCCAACTGGCATTCGATTTATCGGATGTCACCGCAGCTTTCGAATTGATGTAGGCCAGAACGCCACGTTTCGATTCACCGATTCCCAAAATGGGCTGAGTTTAGTTCTTTTGAAGGTTTTTCAGTCAGGTGTAAAAATAGTCTGTCAATGGAAATCTGTATATAGAGCACATGTTCCGTACGGATTTGTAAATATTGAAATGGAGGAAAAGTAATATCCCCAAATGGTTCGCGCGACCTCTATAGTAGAGAATTATACCAACCAACCAGTCAAATGCAGATATCAGTATTACTCGTATTCGAATCATACTCAAGTTTTTCGTTTGAGCAAAGAGAAAGCACGTGAAAAGCTGAAGTGTAAAAGTCAACTCACTCGCAGTATCCCTTGTCCACCATTGAACCAGAAGCTTGTGGTACGGGGTGCTGTCTTGTGCAATAGTCATATGTTCCCATACATGTTAAGGTATTGCCACCATCTGCAAGAGAAAATAAACGTTGAAACTAGCGTTTACAAAAAAACAAGAGGCCCAATGGTGCCCGAGGCACTCACCTGAACAAAGTTGTTTAAAGAAGAACCAGTTATCATCTATGGCTAGTCAACACTACAGAGGAACGAAGTTATTTAATATTTATAACTCTGTTGTCTAAGCCAGATTTTGTTTTAAATAGTATGGGAATGCTACCACAGAAATAATGCCCAGATTTCCTGTAATGCAAAACTAGGGAGTCTGTTACCCATGGCGTCCTTCTTCAAGAAAAAAAAATGTGAACTAAAGAAGCATTTCCCCAAACGTAGTCCTGCCGTTGTATCGTGAAAGGTTTTGAATTCCTAGTTTTGTTCTTTGATATCTTAACCCTTTGAGACTTTAAGTATCCTGACGTTCAAAAGTCACTGGGATTTCGTTTTTTTTCAACGTTTATCAAAATGCGCTGTCAAACATCGGAGAGTACAAATAACAAGATATATTATAATATTAGAACGTTCCTTTTCATGTTCTATCGGTCGATAGTACCTGAGTTTGTGTGATTTCTGAAATAAAACCTGAAGCAGCGAAGCTTCAGGTTTTATTCAGAAATCACACAAACTCAGGTACTATTGACCGATCGAACATGAAAAGAAACATTCTAATTATTTTATTATGCCGAACAAAAAATAACTTTCATTGTTAACCGTTAACTGCAGCATGCCATCAATCTTTTAATAACAATGTAGTCGAATCCCAAAACATGACGTCATTTCGAACGAATGACGTCTCTTCGAAAATGACTTGTCACAAGTGCCGTCATTTTGGGAGTTTCTATATAACCAAATGCCAGTGTTTACAACTGCATCATGTTGTTCATGTTATAATTCATTGTTAATGCTTGTGTGATAAGTGGTATAAATTAATGGAATATAAATTCATGTTTCTCGGACGACGACAGTTGATAGACAGAGGCTCAGTAAGGTCGAGGAGTACTAAACTTGTGGAAATATAATTGATTGAAGTCATAACTGAGACTCATATTCAGGATTCACTGAAGTGGTGAACAACACGTGAGTGAGTTTTTTAATATTTTTGATTCTTTTGAATTCATTGTTTGCAGATAAAATTGAAAACACACCCACTGAAGATGATATATTTGTTGGTAAGTTTGTGTCTACCAGTGTTGAAAAGAGTTAAACGGACACGGAGCCAGCGTTTGGTGCTGAGAAATTCCAGTCGATGCTGATCAATGGAAGTGGCGCTTACATTTTCTTTGTTCTCTTGTCTCCAGGGAAAAACGTTCCGACAGTACCCGCGTTTTGCCCCAAAACTCCAGTACTATGACTTTTAGAAGGTGTCAAATTAACCAATCACGGCTGATGTTACAAACGTGAGGTATAATAATTCACATTAGCGATTATCTAGTTGAGAGCTACATAATATTTTGTGGTATGAATTTGTTATTCAAAACTTGTTTTATTACAAATTATTGGAGAGTGCCTAGAGGCACTCTCCAATAATTTGTGTTAAAACGAATTTATACTTATATAAACAAAATATTATTGCGCTTGACTGAATATGAAATATAGGCAAGGGAAGTGTTGGCTTTTCCTCTGGTATCCTGATTTTCCGAAAGCACTGGTAGTTGCGGGGTTATAATATTAGTATTTTAAGCTGCGATAACATTTGGTTCAATGGTTGTCACTGAGCACTATTCGGGAGAAAACAGGAAATGAGGTTAAAACTTTAGAAAATCGAAAAATTATAACAAAACAAATGACAACAAAGTAACAAGGTGCTGCTTGATTTCGTACGTCAGAAGACGTTCAAAAGTGTCAACGCGCTATTTGATTTCGCACGTCATAAGACGTACAAAAGTAGCAAAGGGTTAAACATATTGGCCTCGAATTATTCTGAAATATTACTGGATTATCAGTTCAGGAGTCAATACCATAAAACTGTTACAATTGTCTTTTCTAGAATTGTATTTTGTACCTATTAATATAACTGACTAAAATGAATGATTAGCATTTTAAAAGATTTGGCAATTTGCCAACTTGCAAAATGCCACATCTTTGAAAATGATAATGGTTCATTTCAACCCATTTAAAGTCAAAACTAGAAAATACAATTCCAGAAAATACAACTGTAAAAGTTTTATAGTATTGGCCCCGGCGTGAATACGGTAGCAGACACCCAGGATCCATTGAGACCTGCTGTCAATTTGTGTGTTGAACGTATATATTTTTCGTGTTCAGAAAATTCATTTTCATGTATCATTAATTTTATAAGTATTTAATAGACATGTATGGAATATCAGACCTGGGAATTTCAAAGTAAACAATTTTCCCAATTATACAGCACTTTGAATCCCAATTTACATAAAGACCAAGTTTTTAATGCAACACCATGAATGAACATGAAAATGGAAACCGTTTGATTGTTGAGTTATTTTCCGGGAAACCTCACTGAAAAACATGACGTAGATGTTGAGAAGGAAATGTGGAAGACACTGAGGTAAGTGTGAATGATTGTGTGTAAAGGCTATTCATTCGCTGAAGTTTTCTGAGTCAACTCCGAACGAACTGTAGTGTTTCTGGTAACTGGGTATTATCAGAACAATAACTGTGTATTATTCTTCCGAATAATGCACAATTACTGTTAAGGTACTATTTATTTATATTTATTTATATTTATTTATTAGAGTTTAACGACACTTTCGACAGCCAGGGTCACCTCCTGTCGAACAGTTTTACGGGTGGAGGAAGCTGCAGTGCCAGGAAAGAACAACGACTAACTGCAAGCAATTGTCAGAATCCCCAACATACTACCTCCACACAAACAGAGTTGAAGACAAGTCCACGATCGACGTGCAGTACGCCTTAGTACACAATGCCACTGTGCCCCCACGTGGGCAGTTGGGATTAAGTGTCTTGCCTAAGGACACAACGCGATTGCCGCAGGTGGGATTCGAACCGAGGACCTCTCTGCTTGCAGCCTGCATCTCTACCTACTGAGCCACCGCGCTCCCTGTTAAGGTATTACATACACTTTATCATACCGTGTAGACCTTTTCGTTTACTGTGTCGATGACAGGTGCGTAGCCAGGACTCTACAATAGTGGGTGTCGTAGCCAATTTTTTTTTCATTTTTTGTGGGGGGATGAGGGTGGAGGAGAAAGGGTGACATTTCAAAGGTCATTGTGTGGGGTTTCGGAGGCCTCCCCTAGTCCTAACTAGGACCCTGCGACCATTGTTCCCTCCTGAAGGGAAGTGGGAGGAGAGGACAAGGACCTGAGGGTCCTATCTTTGATTAGTCTCCCCCACCCAGACCCCAATATCTCCGAGAAAATTTTGCAAAATTTACCAAAATTTAGTGTTCTAAAAGCGAATCTGATGCATTTGTAGCGGATGTAGCCTCTATATTGGCAACCATTCGAGGGCTCTATGTTGTGTGAAACTTGCATTGGAAAAATGATTTAGTAGGCCAGTGAAAATGTTAGGGGAGCCAAGAATCCCCCAGAAACCAACACTTACACCCACCCCCACCCCACCCCCATAGCTACGCCACTTGTAGATGAAGCAAGATGACGGGTGGGTATCAGCCAGAGAGGTAAACTCCGAAATTACATTGCTATTCTATTCATGTGAGATTTTCTGGCGACCTTTTGCAACGTACAGGAATTGAACAATTCTCACACAAGCTTCATGGTTTGCTCATAGTTTGTGTGCATGGCACATTATCGACTTTCAAAAAGAGTGCAATTTAGTCTTCGAAATTCGAAGCTGCGGCCAAGATGATTTTTCATGATTTCTCTGCACTCACAACAGCATACACACAATATTTTATGTGTCCCTTGTTCTTTGTATGTAGGATCTTATTATATACCACAGGATGTCACCATAAACAGTTCAGAATTGATGCATCTTTAGTTTGAAAAACATGCATTGTTGACCATGTAGACCACATCAAGTTTTACGGTTTACAGTGTTCACTGAGCCGTTTTTAAAGAAACCATTCGCTGTGTGGACAAAGATTTTGTTCACAGCGTCGACTACACAATGTTATGAGCAGAAAACGATTTGTACTTTGATCTGATTAACTGGTTGAGGGCTAGATTATTCTTGGTGGTCTGAACTTGTTATTTAAAATTTGGTTTATTACAAATTATTGAAGTAAAGTTAAACGTGACGTAGATGAACTTACACATACAAGCTTTGTTGTTTTTGCCCTGCATTAATTTGGGTCATATAAAACCAGAACTGGGCAACTGCCCTTGGTATACCCTCACCCCATCGAATGCCGGCCAATGTGGCATTATCACAGATAAGAAGGACAGACAGAAAATTTTATTAACCCTTTACCCAACGTAACGGCCAAAACCGGCCAGCGCTATTCTCAAAAATCGCCAATTAATTTTCATTACTTTTTCATTTTTGGTCTCAAAAACAAAGGTTATGACCCCTCGTTGGAACGAGCTCGTCGAGCTCGTTCCAACGAGGGGTCATAACCTATGTTTTTGAGACAAAAATTTTAAAAAATGAGTTATTCTAGAATTTGTTTTGCAAGTGTCGTCTGCTTTTCATGTTAGGTAAAGGGTTAATGAAAAAAGGACTATCAATCATTAGCAGAATTTCTTATGTGCATGAATAAAGCATGTCAGGTAAGATTTTCTGATGATCCACATATCAAAATTTGTGGAATTAAATTCTTTGAGCACGGGACTGGTGGGTATCTTGGAAATTCAAACAATTTGTGTACTCTGCTATTTCCATATACCCATGTCGGCATACAACGCTAAGAGCCTCATTTAGCTTCCGAGAGGGGGGGGGTCTTGAAAATGTGAACGAATGCAGTCATGTCGACATACAACTCTAAGAGCAGCATTTAGTTTCCGGAGGGGGGGGGGGGGGGGGGAGGGGTGCAAACCTTAACGGAGAAAAAGTTGCAGGTACGAGTGGGTGGTGGTCTTAAAAATGTGAAAAACAAAAAATACGTACTCTGTGATGCTCATATACCCATGTCGGCATACAACGCTAAGAGCAGCATGTAGTTTCCGAGGGGGGGGGGGGGGGGTGGGGGGGGTCCAATGCTTAACGGAGAAAAAGTTGCAGGTACGAGAGGGCGGTGGTCTTGAAAATGTGAAAAACAAAGAATGCACCACTTTCCCCTCCCTCACCCATCCCCGGTACCTCCTTTACTTTTTATTTCGCTGTATACAAAGTCTGATAAATTTCCTTAACCCTTTACCTAACATGAAAGGCAGACGACACCTGCATAACAATTCTTGAATAACTCATTTTTTTCATTTTTTGTCTCAAAAACATAAGTTAAGACCTCTCAATGGAACGAGCTCGGAGAGCCCGTTCCAACAAGGGGTCGTAACCTATGTTTATGAGACAAACTAGAAAGATGTCACGCATGCAGCCCAACTCTCCCAGCAATGGCAATGCTTAGACACAAAATCATCTGAGCTATGTTTTGTTAACCGTTTACGTTTCCCATATTCAAAGTTGGTCTGTAAGACTAGCTTGAAAATACACATATCAACTTTGGGCATTGGGCTATAGGAGTCATTTTTTTACATGTAATAACTCTCAATCCTCAAAATGAATTTTGGGAATAATTGCCTAAACGACACGTGGGTGGGCGTCGGGAGGGGGAGGCGGGAGTGAGCCATATTCAAACTTGGCCTGTATTACTAGCTGGAAAATACACATATCAACTTTGGTTGAAATCAAATAATCCAAACTGGAGTTGTCGGTCGGAAACCTTGAAAAGCAAAACTTTAATCCGAAACTTTAAGCTGGGAATACTAAGTAAAACCGACTGCAAAAAAGGTTAAATATTTCCTAAAACCAATAAAAGAAATCATTGATGTAAATGCAAAAAAAGATATCATGACACTGATGTAAATGCAATCATTAAGTTGTACTGACTATGCAAAAATTAAAGTAACAAAGTATGTGGTAAAAGTCTAATTTCCAATACAAAGAAACTAAGTCTGAAAACATGTTTAAAAGGGGTTAAAGTCCCGCCAATATTAATTAAAATCCCAGTAGAAAGCTTCAGTGGACAGTACAGACATTGTCCCAAATGTGAACTAAACTGTTTCAAAAGTTAAAGGTGTAACTCTGCAAATAAAAAACTTTAACGAAAGAATTTAACCTGGAAGTTCTAAATTAAATTGACTGCAAAAAAGGGTTAAATTTGTCCCACAATAACCTAAAACATAATGAGAATGATACAATCAATAGTAATTAATATTAATTAAAAAGAAAAAAAACTGTAACCTGCACTAAAGAACTTTAACCACCAACTTTAACCCAAACTCTAAATGTTAACAGACGGACAGTCGGACAGACAGACGGATGAAAGTCATGAATATAGCCCTGACTGTAAACAGTCAGGCTAAAAATACCTAATTGGCACCCGTGGGGGAGGGAGGAGGGGGGAGGGAGGTTATAGGAGTAATTTTTTCCCGCATGTAGTCACTCTAAATCCTTCAAAATGCATTTTGGGCCAAAGGAAAAATATTGCTTAAATGGACCTGTGTTAGGAGGAGGAGGGGGTAAGAGAGGGGGATTATAGAAGCCAATTTTTTCCACGTGTAGCACTCTAAATCCCTCAAAATGCATTTTGGACCAAAAAAAAAAGGGCCTAATGGGAACCGGTGAGGGGGGGGGGGGGTTAAAAAGATTCTGCACTGCATGTAGTCACTCTAAATACTTCAAAATGCATTTTGGAGCAAAGAAATAAAATACCTAATTGGCGGGGAAGGGAGCAGGGCTATAACTCATTTTAAATAAACAATTTTCATTGGATAATGGTGGTCATCGTACTTGACGAAGACATTGTTGCTGTTCAGACATATTACTAAAAAGAATTGAAATCCGTTAACTTTCGTTCAAGTTATGCAATAAACAAAGTTTGGACAGACAGACGGATGGACAGACAGATGGATGATCATACGGACGGACAGAGCTCTATGCTATATCCCTCCCTTGTGGAGGATGAACAGTAACAAAGTATGTGGTAGAAGCTTCAGGCCCGTCGGAACGAAATTTATATTGGGGGGGCTGATATTGCTAATTTGGGTCAACTGGCTGATACTAAATGGGTATGGGGTATCCAGATGCCGAAGGCATCTGGTGCGAGTGCTGAAGGCACGAGCTTTTTGAGGGGGGAGGGGAGGGGAGGGGAGGGGGGTTACTCCCCCAGAAAATTTTTTGAAAAGGGCAATCAAAGGAAGCATTCTGGTAGCTTTTGAAATGCATTGCTCAAAACGTTTGCACATCAACATATGCAGGTGCATGTTATACATTCAGTGATACGTTCATAATTCTAATCCAGGGACATAGTAAGCTAATTTTATTTGGGGGGGGGGGGGTGGGAGGGGGGGGGGTAGGACCTATATTCCCATGACGCGTCATCCGAGCAGCGAGTGGGGGTGAACATGAGAGGGGGGTATCCTCCGTCTCGTTGGTGGGGGGTTCGGGGGCCTCCCTCGGAAAAATTTTCGAATTTAAGATGTAAAAACATGCATTCTGGTTGATTCTGAGGAAATAAATCGTATATTCCTATGACGTGAAGCGTCATCCGAAACCGCGAAGAGGCGAGTGGGAGTGAGAACGAGAGGGGGTACCTCCCCGTCTCGTTGGTGGGGGTCCGGGAATTTTTTTAATTTAAGATATACAAATATGCATTCTGAGTGATTCTGAGCAAATACATCGTCAATAAGGAAATACGTCAGCTCTCTGATCAATTCAGCGTGATTTCCGAGCAGAATGACAGGAATAGTGAACATGCAATGAATTACCCTGTGGTTGGTTGGAGTTTAACATCGCTTTCCACAATTAGGCGAAAACATGACTGTCAGTTTTATTCGTGGAAGAAAGCCCACATGGAACCCACTCAATCCAGTAATCATTAACAGCAATGTCGGAATATGGTAACCAGTGGGCATCCCGTGTGGAGAAACCACCAACCCAGCCCCCCCCCCCCCCCCCCCCGGTTCCTACGCCACGGTTCTAATATGAGTTAAATAATGTAATGTCCAGTTATATTCAGATTACATCGGTTGCTCCCATCCTGGATAACCTAACGACGAAATATGAGCAAATTATTGGGGGGGCTGCAGCCCCCCCGGTTCCGACGGGCCTGAGCTTAATTTGAAATTTAGATAAATTAAGTTCGAAAATCATTTTGAAAAGGGTTTAATTAATGCCAATATTATTTGAAACCACTGTATACAGGTTCAGTTGACCTTTCCCAAAATGAAAAACAATGACGTTGTAACACAGTGTTTGAAGAATGAAAGGTACAACCTTCAAAAGGAAAACTTTAATCCGAAACTTTAAGCTGGAAATACTAAGTGAAACTTACTGTTAAAAAGGGTTAAATATTTCCTAAAACCGATAAAAGAAATCATTGCTGTAAATGTAATCATTAATTTGTATTGACCATGGAAGAATTAAAGTAAGAAAGTATGTGAAAAGCCAAATTTTCAGTGCAAAGAACTAAGTCTGTAAACATGTTTAAAAGTGTTTAAACTCATGCCAATATTAACGAAAATCACTGTAGAAAGGTTCAGCAGGCACTAGAAATTGTCCCAAATGAGACCCAGTGACATCGCACTAAACCGCTTGAAGAATTAAAGGTGTAACTTTGTAAACAGAAAAAACAAACTTTAACCAAAAACTTAACCTGGAAGTTGTAAGTTAAATTGCCATACAAAAAAAAGATTAAATATTTCCCAAAATAACATGAAACATAAGAATGATACAATCAATAGTAATTAATATTAATTTAAAAGAAAAAAACTTTAACCTTGACTGAGAAACTTTAACCACAAACTATAACCAAAATTCTAAATGTTAACTGGCGGACAGGCGGATAGACGGACGAAAGTCGTGACTATAACCCTGACTGTACACAGTCTGGCTAAAAATGAAAAAATAATGAAAACTTATTGCCGATTTTTGAAAATAGCGCTGGCCGGTTTTTTCCGTTACGTTGGGTAAAGGGTTAACCTTGTTTTTTTGCTCTCCGGTGGATTTAAGATGCCCCATCAAGTGTATCATTTACCTTTTAGATTATCAAACTCGATCGCATTCGCACAGAGGAGGTTATGAACGCACTAAGCGCAAATGCGATCGAATTTCCGATTCCGCATCAATGAAAAGGTCTGTTCATTTCGGAAACATTACCGGGTTATTGTTTTTACTGTTTTATATTTATACAAAAACATGGACGATTTCGAAACATTCGTTGACGCTTCGAGAGTATTCATATAACGATAATTAAAGGATAAAACGTAGTTTGCATCAATAAACTCTGCCCAAATGTAAGGAAATACGTGTACTATCGATTGCAGCCGGCAATAAGGGCGAAAGCTTGATATATATTCCTATTTTCGAGTTTTGAGGTCCCATAAAAAACTTGATGAGAACTTTTTCAAAAGGATTGAATGGGAAGAATCTGAACGAAGAGGGGTAGCCACTTCGTTCAGATCGCTGAACTGGCACGGAAACAAGTATGGTAAGTGAGTGCAGTTGTTCAAGTGATTGTTCTACCAGGTTTTTCACGTCTCTTACCAATCCGGAGAAGACAAAGGAATTGGTTGAATGCCTTTTATCTTACAATCAACATGTATTTTGTGTGTATTAACTCCGCAACTGTTGTGTATCTGACCCCCTGATACAGATGATTGTATCAGGGGGTCGGATACAAGGATGTTCCTTTCGAGTGGGTTCCATTTTTATACGCCCGTTTAAAAAACGGTCGTATTATGTTATCAGTCTGTCCGTCTGTCCGTCTGTCTGTCTGTCCGGGCCAACATTGGGGGTTTAGGGGATATTATTATTAGGGGCTAACTCCAAATTAAGGTAGTGTTAGGGTTAGGAGTGGGGTGGTGTTAGGGTTAGGGGTAGCCCCAGAGTAGGGCTTAAGGTTGGGGAGGGTTAGGTCCCGGGAGTTGGGGTCAGGTGTGGGGTTTTAGTTTTAGTAGCCCCTAAACCGAAAAATATCTCCTAATGCTATTGGTTTGGCTAGGGTGGGGTTGGGCCAGGGGTGGGGTGGTGTTAGGGTTAGGGGTAGCCCCAGAGTAGGGCTTAAGGTTGGGGGTTAGGTCCCGGGGGTGGGTGGGGGTTAGGGTCTGGGGTGGGCTTTTAGGGTTTAGGGTCGGGGTAGGGTTAGGGTGTGGTTTTTGGGTGGAGGGGTGGGGTTGGGTTAAATACAAGTTCGAGGGTGGAGGGGGTGGGGTTCTGGGTAAAATAAGGTTTTGGACATACAAAATGTTTTTTTGGTAGCCCATAAACCCAAAATGTTGGAGCGTCCGTCTGTCCGTCCGTCCGTCTGTCTGTCCGTAAACAATTTGTTTTCCGTTCATTTAAAGTCGAACACCTTAGCGGATCGACATCAAACTTTCAGAAGTTGTTTTTAGCATTAAAATACGGGTTAAGTTCGATATTGGTGTTTCTGAGTCCATCTGCTGCAGAAATATGGTCCTTTGAAAACACAATTTTTCTAAAAAAAAATTGGTTTCCGTTCATTTAAAGCTGAACGCCTTGACAGATTGACACCAAATTTTTCAGATGTTGTTTTTAGCAATGAAATACAGATCAAGTTCGATATTGGTGTTTATCAGTCCACCCACTGCAGAGTTATCGCTCTTTGAAAACACAATCTTTCGAAAAAAATTGGTTTCCCTTCATTTAAAGTCGAATGCCTTGACGGATCGACATCAAACTTTCAGATGTTGCTTGTAGCAATAAAATCTAGGTCAAGTTCGATATTGGTGTTTCTCAGTCCATCTGCTGCAGAGTTATGGTCCTTTGAAAACAAAATTTTTGAAAAAAATTGGTTTCCATTCATTTAAAACCGAACGCCTTGACGGATTGGCGCCAAATTTTTCAGATGTTGATTTTATACACCCGTTTGAAAAACGGGACGTATTATGTGAATGGTCTCTCCACCCGTCTGTCTGTCTGTCCGTCCATGGACACATTTCGTTTCCGGACGATAACTTTAGTTATAATGGTTTGAGCTGAGTTAAATTGGCATGTGGATTTAGCATGACAAAATACAGGATGGGTTCGATTTCCGTTTCTAGCGGCCCATTTGCAGTAGAGTTATGGCCCTTTATTTATGGGAATTTAGCCCAACTTTTCGTTTCCGGACGATAACTTTAGTTTGCCTTGACCAATTTATTTCAAATTTTCAGTTTTTTGTTTTTGACCACAAAGTACAGCTCAAGTTCACTTTTGACCACTCGCATATACCTTTCCAGAGTTATTCCCCTTGAATGATTGCAAATTTGTGGATTTTGTGGTTTCCGGATGATAACTTTAGTTTGCCTTGACCGATTTTTTTCAAATTCTCAGATTTTGTTTTTGACCACAAAGCACAGCTCAAGTTCACCTTTGGCCATAATCGAATGTACCGTTCCATAGTTATTCCCCTGGAATGATTGCAAATTTGTGAATTATGTGGTTTCCGGGTGATAACTTTAGTTTGCCTTGACTAATTTGTTTCAAATTCTCAGATTTTGTTTATGACCACAAAGCACAGCTCAAGTTCACTTTCGGCCAAAATCGCATGTACCTTTCCTGAGTTATTCCTCTTGGATTTGTGCATTTTGTTTTCCGGATTATAACTATAGTATGGCCTAACTGATTTTTTATACGCCTGTTGAAAAACCGTCGAATTATGGAATCAGGCTGTCTGTCTGTCCATTTGTCCGTCCATTTGTTCATCCGTTGGTCTTTCCGTTCGTCACCATTTGGTTTCCAGATGGTAACTTTAGTATTTTTTTTTTCGATTGACTCCTAAACTTGCTATGTGGTTTAATCAAAACAAAAGACAGGTCAAGTTCGAATATGGGGTCAGTTCGAACTTCGAAGTTCTTCATGAATTATGGACATTGTTGGGCATAGAATGCATCAAATATTTGGTTCCCGGATGATAACTTTTATTATTTGTTTTCCGATTGGTCCAAACTTGGTATGTTGTTTAATCACAACAAAATACAGGTCAAGTTCGAGTATGGGGTTGGTCCAAACAATTTTCACCCTCACCCCTATCCTTACCCCAACCCTTCAAAAATACAAAACGGGCGTATATTGTCCCGCTACGCGGTGCTCTTGTTTTTATTTTATTCATCCGTACGAATAAATATTCCTTATATATTCGTCTACATTCTTGACTTAACCCCAATATATTGTAAGATAAAATTATTATTACCATTATGTGGATGAGCAAAATATGTATCGGAGTCTCGCTCCGGGTTCTAAGGGTAGATCACGACTCGTCTTCGACTCGTCGTGATCTGCCAAGTTAGAACCCGGAGCTCGACTCGGATACACATTCTGTACATCCACATAATGATAATAATCTCTATTTATCCCACACCTATTAATGTAAAACACTGGATTTCCACTGTTCTGCCCGTGCGATAAAAATAAAGTTGCATCGCACATGTGGTGAAACAAAACACGTTCGATTTAGCCCATTTTCTCAAAATGTTCATGCTTGGCAGACTCTGGAGGGTTAACAAGTGCTTACCGGAATAGTTTGTCCATGCAACTTGTAATGTCACTCCAAGACCTGCGAATGGTCAATTTTTCTTGAAAACTTACTAGATTTTCGGAGAAATCCACAGAAAATGGGAATTTAAGCTTTTAAGAGGTACATCTCCTTAATCAGTCGAAAATGGGTTAAGATCTCGATTTTTGAAAACCCTTACTACTTACAAAATTTTTTCCTATCAGTTTTGCATCCGGTAAAAGAAGTTACGTTTCTCTTTTGATGTTGTTGGTGTCTAAAAACAGACTATTTTTTTCAAAGTTTTGACATTTAGCAGCCCATGGAGGGTTAACAAATGCTTACCGGAATATTTTATCCATGCAACTGGTAATATGATACCAAGACCTATCAATGGCCTTTTTCTCTTGAAAATCTACAAGATGTTTGTAAAGAAATCCAGGGAAAACATGAGTTTTTTAAGGTTTTGATTGGTATCGCTGTTAACCACCCCAAAAAGGGGTTAACACTTGGAGTTTTGAATATCCTTATTACTTACAAAAATGGTTCTCGGTGAATTCCCTTAAAACAAAGCAGACTATGTTTATCTCTCGGGTATACATTGGGTGCTGTGCGTGTCCGAAAACAGCCCATTTCAACAAAATTACGATGCTTGGCAGCCTGTAGAGGGTTAATAAACCCCCACCGGAATATTTTGTCCATGCAACTTGTAATGTCACACAAAGATATGCGAATAGCCAATTTTTCTTCAAAACATATAAGTTGCTTTTTGAGAAATCCACAGAAAATTGGAATTTTAAGCTTTTAATGGGTATCTCTCTTTTACCTGTCCAAAATGGGTTAAGCCTACGACTTTTAAATACCCACGCTACTTACAAAAATGTTTCCGTTTAAATTTTGCAAACGATAAAAGAAGGCACTTTTCTTTGCGGCGTACCTATTGGGTGCTGTTGGTGTCCACAAACAGCCCATTTTATCACATTTGACTTTTAGCAGCCCGTGGAGGGTTAACAAATGCTCACAGGAGTATTTTGTCCATGCAGCTTGTATTGTCACACGAAGATCTGAGCGTGGCCAATTTGTCCTGAAAATCTACAGGACTCGTTTAGAAAAATCTCCAGAAAACGTGAATTTTGGAGCTTTTGAGGGGTGTTGCAATTTAACCAGCCCAAAACGGGTTAACGCTTGGTTTTTTAATACACTTATTACATGCAGAAATGATCCACGGTGAATTCCACTTCCAATAAATGAAGTTACGTTTATCTCTCCTGGATCGTTTTGGGTGCTTTGGGGGCCCGAAAACGGCCCATTAGTCATCAAAATTTTGATATTTGGCAGTCTGTGGAGGGTTAACATATACATTGCCTAATATCTCTTGTATATGTATAGTTGTGCCACAGACAGGTCTAACAATGATGAATGTTTAAAAAAAAATCTGCAAGACGCGTTTCGAGAAAGTGGCTATAAACCCTAATTTTGACAGTTTTTTGCCAATTCTAGCGAAATAAGGGTAAAATCGAAAATTCCGCTTCGGTACGCTTTAGATTTTGTGCCCCTCTATGCGTTTGCAAAATTTTGTGAAAATCGGTTAAGAAATGGCATCTGAATCGTACGGACAAAATGTGTGGAAAAAAATAAACACCAAAAAAAAAAAATAATATTTATCCGTAGAAAAAACAATAGTCTTTTCCAGAGGGAAAAGCCTAATAACAATTAAACCTGAAAAATGAGCTCAGACGGATGTTCCAAAATAACAAACCGTTTACAGATGAAGTATTTTAGGCTTATGGGAAACGAGAAAAAAATTGCCCATGTTTTAGAAGCTGCCATAAAATGCTGTGTTATCTATTATTGTTGTCTTTGATTTCAAGAATTGCATCTTTCACTGGACCAAAAGTAAACAGGAGACAAAGACATGAAGACTCCACAATAATGTTCCTGAACATTTACAAAATTTGCTATTTTTTAAGGGTAACCGTCTTTGCATTCCAGCACTTTTTGCGTTGTACCTGAACGACTTAGAGAATTTTCTGAATAATAAAAAGTGTAAGGGATTACGTATTGACCATCCCTCACAGTTAATGGATGGAAGTTTCCTTTACTTACAACTCTTGGTACTGTTATATGCAGACGACACCGTTCTACTATCTAGTACCGGGAAAGACCTGCAACATACATTGAATATTTTCTACGAATACTGTTGTAAATGGAAACTCGATGTAAACATAAGTAAAACCAAAATAATGAAATTCGGAGCGCGAGTTGGAAAGAATGAAACATTTCTGCTAGGGGGGAATATTATTGAAACAGTGAACAAGTATAAATATCTGGGCGTGACATTCTCGAAAAGTGGAAAACTTTCTTTAGAAATAAACAATAGGTGTACAGAGGCTAAAAAGACAACGTACTCAATGATAAGTAAAATGAGACAAAATAACTTGACAGTTGATATTATGTTAGAAATACACGAAAAATCGGTCGTCCCAATCTTAACTTATGGATGCGAAATATGGGGTTGCGAAAACATTTCAACGATCGAAAAACTTGAACTATGGTTCCTTAAATTCATTTTGAGACTGAAAAAATCAACTGGAAGTAATTTCGTATTTGGTGAATTGGGACTGCTACCAATAGGAATTAAAATAAAAACACGTATGTTAAATTTTTGGGCTCTTCTTGTGTCGGGTAACGAGAATAAAATCTCAAATTCCTTATGCTTAGTTCTCTATACGAATTATATCAATGGTCTGTATACAAGACCTTGGATTGAAAATATTTCCTCCATCTTAAATAAGTTGGGTATGACATGTTTGTGGACTAGTCAAAGCATTGTTAACAGAAAGTACTTTGACTTTGTTATTAAACAAAGACTCAAAGACACATTCATACAAGATTGGCGAGCAAATATGTCAGGCTCAACGAAGTATCAATTCTATAACGCGATAAAATCGAATTTCTGTTTTGAAGATTACCTTCGTAAACTACCCATTTCGTTGGCCACACCCCTTCTTCAGTTTCGAGTCAGAAATCATAGGCTCCCAGTCGAAACTGGTAGCTGGACGTCAGTGGAATTTTCCCAAAGAAAATGTAACTTATGCCATGCAGATCTCGGTGATGAATTTCATTATATCTTTGTTTGTAACAAATTGAAAGAACTAAGAAAAAAATACATAAAACCTTACTATTGTCGAAACGTGAGTATGTTCAAAGCACAGAGCCTCTTTGCTAGTACAAATACTAAGCAACTCTGTAACCTTGCAAAATTTGTTAGAGCCCTAAAAGCAGTCGTAACTACCTTTCCCGGCTGAAATTAAATACTCCTCTCCCCAACCGAGATGACTGAACCCTGTCAACCATGATCCCGGATAGAGCTCCCCAGTAGCTCCCCATTATACCACAGCTCATGCCCTAAACCACCTCCCGATGATGAAGTTAAGTTCCATATTTCACCGTTCTCTCATGTAATGAAAGCTATGAACTGCCCGAGGTGGTGGCCCCCAGTCCTCAATAGAGATAACAAACACTCAATAGATTTATCAACAGGTCTATCGTTGATGCATATTTTATATATTGTTCAGCTCTGAACCGTCCGATACCGCTTGTCTAACAAGAAGTGATTTATCTGTATATACAACACAAAGCTGTATAGAGTCACGTCTGCTACGGTACGTGAGGGTGTGAGTGTGTAAGTTTGCGTATGGGGGAGGGGTGTAAAGGGGAGGGTGCTTAACTCGAATGAATATCTGCATGCATATATGATTGTGTATACCGAAAATATTTACTATGTTTATATGCAACGTATAGATTGAAAGTCTTAAGACACTCTCCTCCATGAAGAAGTCGGTGAAAATTGGTCAATTACCCGATAACGCGTCCATGAGTTCAACTGTATATGCATAAATGTTGTAAATATAAAAGACTCTTCGTTAAATTACTTGTATAATATTGGTTTATATTAACGGAGAGTAGGCCTATATGCCCAATCTGTAAGGATATCAAAATTAATATTGAACCCACACCGCCTACTTGCATTGTGTATTTATGTATGTATATAAGACTTTCAGAGACGTATTTACATTAATAATTATACGCATGTGTAGGCGCACATATATAGCTGTGAATTGACTAATATTTCCCGGACTATACGAGATGCACCCCATAAAGGTTTACTCACACAGCCTGGGTTGCGCAAATCCAGTAATATTAGATATACTTTCCAACATCTAGCGTTCTCTGGTTAATTAGTTCTCTGGTTGGAGAGTCTGGCGGATGCCCGCCGCTGCCCGGTAGTTCTCTTCGGGTACTCCGGCTTCCTCCACCCGTGCGTCTGCTCGACACGATATGACCCTGGCTGTTGAAACTGTCGTAAAACCCAAATAAATAAATAAATAACAACATCTAGCGTTCCCAGGCTCCCTCTCTTGCAATCTTACGCACACCTAGATTTTTCGATGCAAGGGGATACCCCCTTGCAACTTTCGTAGGGTGTGCCCTGCAAGAGTGGGAGGTCCTGGGTAAACGCTACATGCCGACCTCTAATGATGGGCATAATTTGCACCTCGCCCGAAAAAAGTGTCAATTCGTGTGGAGATTCGAAACCAGAAATTAGAATGCAAATTATTGCCCAGACATGTATTTTTCATAGTCACCGACCCTCATAGTGGCCCATGGTGCCGAATACTTTAAATACATTACAGTACGATCGTTGAGTGTTCATTAGTTTCCCGACGTTCGTTACAGATGAACTGTCCTGCCCCGCCCTGCTAAGGGGGTGGGGGATGGGGCAGACTACCCGTATTCCTGTATCTACAGAGCTGCATGATTACCCCCCCCCCCCCCCCCGAGACTCAACGGCGATGCTCCATGAATCCTATGCAAACCACCACCACCCTCCCCCACCTTCGCATCATATGAGAGAGAGAGAGAGAGAGAGAGAGAGAGAGAGAGAGAGAGAGAGAGAGAGAGAGAGAGACACACACACACACACACACACACACACACACACACACACACACACACACACACACACACACACACACACACACACACACATTAATTTGTAGTAAGCACCCGCCACGGACATGTATTATAATTCTACGTACATTGCATGTATCATTGCTTTACTTTACTCCATGTAAATGGAATAAGTACTGAATAAAAAAATAAAAAATCACAAACTTCACGCCCTTCGTTTCCAGTAATAAACAATACCGTATCTGTTCGATAATCACTCGATAAGTGATCTCTTATCTTTTTGTTACCCAGGGCTACAAGCATATCGGTTTAATGATTCATCAATGAAAATAGACAAACTCTTTCTTAAAAGACATTTGGGGGTTCGTTTGGGACAACTGTTCTTTGTTAACTTATCTGGCTTCGATTACAAGAATGCAATAGGTCCAAACAAAACTTCACAAAATCTTATGAAAGTCATTCAAATCTTTGCTTTGAGCAAAACAACAAATAAGCACACTGAGTTTTAGGCAAAAAAAACTTCTCCAACAGTAAAAAAGAAACAAGATAACGCATCTTACATCAAAATTATGTAAACGTTTCACATGCTGCGTAATCGAATCTGTTTTAGTTTCTACAAATTTATAGCTCTGCAGTAATATTGGAAATAAATTGTAGTCTTAACACAATATTTTTCTCTACAATATAGTGATCGTCAAGTATAACACCAGAATTTGGCCTCACTTCCTGGAAAGCTCTTGGTGAACTTTCCTGGAAATGAGCCCAGAATAAAGTGCTGTAAATGAAGGGCAAGTACTGGTAAAATTATCTTGCGTTTATAATTATACTGCACTTATTTGCATCGTGAGTGTGAGAGTAACACCGCTATTTATTAGCGTTCCGCAAATACACAATTTATGTGTTCTCTGTCAATATTTTCCTTCGAGAAGAACCTTTAAGATGGGCAGTAAGGTTCAAGTTGTTCCCTCTGGGTAAGAATATCATCAAAAGGAATCCACTGTTTGTCTGGTTTAGAATCTCGTCCCCTGTAGTGCTCAAGAAAGTTAATAGAGCTTGGCAATCATGGGCATCTACTTCTAAAACGTTTCCCAAATAGCAATGTTTTAAGTACAGGGCCACCAAGAACGAGGACGGGGCCCGGGGCAATGTGTAGAACGCGCGTCGGGCCTTGTGAGCTGCGAGGGAGCTAAGCGACAAACGTGGGGTCTGGGATCCCCATAGCAATTCCTTTTTTAAATTAATGCTAGGAGAAGCATTGTCCTGCATTTTTCTTGACAATATCCACTCAATTATTTCCTTACAATGTCGGTATTTTATTACCTGTATTTCTGTGTGTATGGTGCATTTTCCCAAAGATAATCGTGTCAAATACGATGCACGAAAGACCCGTGGAAAATCAACAATCTGGAGTTTTTTTATATGAATGGAACCTGGTAAGTAATGCAACTGCGTAATCTTGCCACCTCCACCAGCGCCGGAGACGCGTACCAAAGCCTTCACACGTCTTTCATCTCAGACGTATCAATAGGTCAGCCTGCACTTTTTTTTAACTTCCGAAAACCCCAGGGCAGTTGCACCCTTACCCCACCATCACGACGCGAGTGTCTAAGTACATTGCAGAGATGAGGCCACCAACCGAGGAACGGGCGGTCCACGTTCATTGTCTATTTCAGATGAATTAAGCTTGTTTCTCCCAACACTTTTCATTTCCCAGTTTGAACAAGGAACACCAGATTTACATTTATTGTAAAAACCCGAAATATTTCTAGTGTATAAACATTTGCCACCCACCATACAGCATGTAGTGTCATCGTTCCGGGCACTTTGGTCAGATTAAACTCCAGTAAATTTCAGAAGCATTTTCAATTTGGAGACGGGCGGGCGGGCGGCCTATTGGAAGGACGGACGGACGGACTGACAGATAGGGGGACGAGTTACGACAGGCAGACACCGTCAGGCATTTTACAGACACAATCGACGAAGGACAGACAGTCAGAAAGGACAGACAGACAGACAGACAAACAGACTTTTATTTTACATCAGAAGAACAAGGTATTGATGTCACTGTGTGATAAATCGCGCCATAAGCGCAAAATTCGCCATCCGATTGATGAGAAAATTAGACTGGGAACTCATATTTTTACTGACTTTAGTGTGATGTTTTCATCATTAATAGCCTTATGTGAAACACGTAGATTCCTAGTACCGTTATCCTAGAATGACATCTAGAGAAAATCATACTCAAACCCTGTGGAAACGTATTTTATACTCTAGTGAACAGAAATCATTTTGGGGTATGAAACGTTACTGCGACAGCCAGATACGTGACTATCCACGCGTTTCGAGTATGCAGCTCCGGTAGGAGCAAAGTTTAGAGCAAAGGCAACAATTTTACCAAGTTTTATATGATCACTGATCATTAAGAAAGGAGATGGCATGACCACAGATCTCGACGTCGAACTCACCGTGGGTTACCAGTAGAGCTGTAGGTTTTTAAATTTCTTGTTCGGTTTCGGTTTTGGTTTTTCAGGTGGAGTAAAACCTTGGTTCGGTTCGGTTTGTTCATGAGGCCAAGTAAAATTCAATAAAACTCATTCTTATGTCCGGAGTCATAACTGAATGGTAGTGAAATTGAATGAAACTCAATGAATGCCCGAAATAAGCTATAATACATGTACATGAAGAATCAGGAAGGCCAATATAATAATTACCTAGATATACAGAACTTTTATTGTGTTTGGCCATTTTCCGAGGTCTGACACCTACACGCAACTTGAGGAAAGCTGCAAACACAACTAAGCTGAAATGTCGGAAATCCACAGAATGTAGCCTTCCCAGAGTAGTGAGAGTACCCAGACACTGCCATTGGCAGTGTCTGGGTACTCCCACTACTCTGGAATGGCTACATTCTGTGAATTTCTGCAGCAAGAGAGTATTTAATAAAAAACGAAAAACCTTAGATTACGGGATGTCGACGGTTTCGGTTTCGTTTTTTTAAAAAAACTAAAAACCTCGGTTCGGTTTCCTTTACCCAACGAATCGCCCGCATCCGCCCGCGTAATATGCAAATTCAGCAGTTGAAAAAAAAAATTTTCACAAAATTTCAACAAAACCATATCATGTGACCCCTCGTTGGAACGAGCTCGTCCAGCTCGTTCCAACGAGGAGTCACATGATATGGATTTGTTGAAATTTTTTGAAAAATTCTAAAAAAATGATATTTAAAATAATAAATTTTGTTATCGCCTGCGTTGGGTAAAGGGTTAACCTACAGCTCTAGTTACCAGACAAAGTATTATATTAAATCTATACAAATTCCCGTCAGAAGTAATGTGAGGATTCTGCCATTGTTTATTGACCTCAAAACATATGAAGCCAAACTCAAACCGCGGGAATATAACCCCAAAGCGCTGTAGGGTGAGAATTGAGTACTTTTATGATAACGTATCTGGCATCGTGTATCTGGCAGAGCAATGGTAGATAAGCTCACTGTACGTTAAATCTGAATGATTCAACATCGTTTTCATGTTGATTTATTCACCACAACGACGATCTTAGTTAGGTGTATAATTCTATAGTTGTCATTTCATTACAAGGTGTCAAACCATGGTAACGTAACTGGCATGCGACAATCGTAACGCTTCAGGTTCATGCACAGGGATGTTTAAATCACATAAGTCTCTAAAACTCCGTCCAAGAAGCCGGTATTAATTAATTTAGGCATAATTTCTGCTCCGATTTATGTTAACGGTGTAGACAATATCTTGATACGCCATACGCAATGGTACAAACATCAAATGTAACGTATCTGACATCAAAAGTGGTGACCATAGAAGAATGCCAACCATTGCAATCGAACATAAACACGTCTAGGGGCGTTGGAATACTTTATAAGGAGATGGGGGAAGTCATAACAGAACTTGAAGATACATACGTCGAAACCGAGAATTTTGTGAGAAATCAGAATCAAGTAAACAATTATCGGGTTGTTTGTGGTAATTCTACAAAGTGTTCAAAGATTCTGCTGGAATCAGAATGGAGAAGGACACTTATACAAAGGGGCCATTCATTCATTCATTCTGGGTGGACGGACGGATGGATGGATGGATGTGTGGGTGCTTGATTGGTTGAGTGTGTGGATGTGTGACTGACTTGCTGTTTAGGGTAAGAAATTAAAGTACCACCACCTCGTTTATTTTTTATCAACCCGCTATTTGCAGTTCATGATTTCCTTACTTTCGCGTCGGAAATCAACTTTTAATCAGTGAAAATATACCTTGAAATAAAGCCAACGCTGGTTCGTCAATGTAGTACCAGTGAAATAACTGAGACAGTTTTTTCGCTGGTACTACATTGACGAATTCTGTAAGTTTGTTAAGTTAGTTCGAGCAAGACAACTTAAGCCCACAATAATTTTTACTTGGGTTTTCACCAACCGTCATTCACTCATCGTCATCATCACATGCAGTGCTTTCCGCCCTAGTTCGTCAAGCTAGTTCGAGCAAGATAACTTTAGCCCACAATAGTTTTCACTCGGCTATTCACCCTTCGCTCTGCGTAGCGCCCAAAAAGACCAACGCTTTTCACAGATTACCACCGAATCTTTGTGATTTCTCTCTTGTTGTTGCCTTGGAGATGTGGCTATGTGGCTTATGACCCCTTATTGGAACGAGCAGGTGTGGTGATATGGCTTATGACCTCTTATTGGAACGAGCAGGTGTGGCTATGTGGCTTATGACCCCTTATTGGAACGAGCAGGTGTTTTGTTTCTTTTTTTCTCAAAAATGAGGCTTATGACCCCTCATCAAAGTGAGCCTGTTCCTGTGGGGACATGGGCGGTGTATCTCGACATAACGGATGGAACAAATTGCATAGAACTTGATTACTATTAAATAGTGTCATATAACATCCATGCCGGACGAAGGGTTATTCATTCATTCATTCACTCACTCGTTCGTTCTTAGTTTTACTAGTGTCATTCATTCATTCATTCATTCATTCATTAATTCATTCATTCATTCATTCATTCATTCGTTCGTTCGTTCGTTCGTTCGTTCGTTCGTTCGTTCATTCATTCATTCATTCATTCATTCATTCATTCATTCATTCATTCTGAGTGGAGGGACGGATGGATGGATGGATGTGTGGGTGCTTGACTGATCGAGTGTGTGGACATGTGACTGACTTGCTGTTTAGTGTAACAAATTAAAGTACCACCACCTCGTTTATTTTTTATCAACCCGCAAATTGCAGTTCATGATTTCCTTACTTTTGCGACGGAAATGTGGCTTATGCCCCCTCAGTGGAACGAGCGCGTGCCGGTGGGGGTTGTGAGCTGTGCTTCTGACGCAAGGGATGGAAGATAAATTTGTCTCTCAAGAACTTTTCTTATTGGAGTCGTCTGTTCTTCGTGCTCGAATAAGGGCTGTTATGTTTGTTAATTATCAGTTATTAAATTGTACATTCCATGATGTAATAAAGTAATATTATTCATTAACAAGTCAACGAGCGCGTGTCGGTGGAGGTTGTGAGCTGTGCTTCTGACGCAAGGGATGGAAGACAAATTTGTCTCTCAAGAACTTTTCTAATTAGAGTCGTCTGTTCTTCGTGCTCGAATAAGGGCTGTTTTGTTTGTTAATTATCAGTTATTAAAGTGTACATTCCATGATATAATCAAGTAATATTATTCATTAACAAATCAGTGAAAATATACCTGGAAGTATAGCCAACGCTAGTTCGTCAGTGTAGTACCAGTGAAATAACTGAGACAGTTATTTCGCTGGTACTACATTGACGAACTGTCAACTTCGAGCAAGATAGCTTGAGCCCACAATAGTTTTTAATTGGGTATTCACCAACCGTCGGTTCGGCAAATGATCGTCATCACCACATGCAGTGCTTTCCGCCCTAGTTCGTCAAGCTAGTTCGAGCAAGATAACTTTAGCCCACAATAGCTTTCACTCGGCTATTCACCCTTTGCTCTGCGTGGCGTCCAAAACCGACCAACGCTTTTCACAAATAACCACCGAATCTTCGTGATTTCTTTCTTGTTGTTGCCTTGGAGATGTGGTTATGTGGCTTATGACCCCTTATTGGAACGAGCAGGTGTGGCTATGTGGCTTATGACCCCTTACTGGAACGAGCAGGTGTTTTTTTTTTGTTTTTTGGGGGTTTTTTTTCTCGCAAATGAGGCTTAGGACCACTCATCAAAGTGAGCCTGTTCCAGTGGGGGCCGTGAGCGGTGTATCTCGACATAACGGATGGAACAAATAGCATAGAACTTGTTTACTATTTACTAGTGTCATATAACATCCATGCCAGATGAAGGGCCATTCATTCATTCATTCATTCATTCATTCATTCATTCATTCTGGGTGGCGGGACGGATGGATGGATGTGTGGGTGCTTGACTGATCGAGTTTGTGGATGTGTGACTGACTGGCTGTTTAGGGTAACAAATTAAAGTACCTCCACCTCGTTTATTTTTTATCAACCCGCTATTTGCAGTTCATGATTTCCTTACTTTTGCGTCGGAGATAAGGCTTATGCCCCCTCAATGGAACGAGCGCGTGCCGGTGGGGGGTTGTGAGCTGTGCTTCTGACGCAAGGGACGGAAGATAAATTTGTCTCTCAAGAACTTTTCTTATTAGAGTCGTTTGTTCTTCGTGCTCGAATAAAGGCTGTTATGTTTGTTAATTATCAGTTATTAAATTGTACATTCCATGCTGTTCCATGATGTAATAAAGTAATATTATTCATTAACAAGTCAACGAGCGCGTGTCGGTGGGGGTTGTGAACTGTGCTTCTGACGCAAGGGATGGAAGACAAATTTGTCTCTCAAGAACTTTTCTAATTAGAGTCGTCTGTTCTTCGTGCTCGAATAAGGGCTGTTTTGTTTGTTAATTATCAGTTATTAAAGTGTACATTCCATGATGTAATCAAGTAATACTATTCATTAACAAATCAGTGAAAATATACCTTGAAGTATAGCCAACGCTAGTTCGTAAATGCAGTACCAGTGAAATAACTGAGAGAGTTATTTCGCTGGTTCTACATTGGCGAACTGCATGCGCAAGTTCGAGCAAGATAACTTTAGCCCACAATAGTTTTTACTTGGGTATTCACCAACCGTCGGTTCGGCAAATGATCGTCATCACCACATGCAGTGCTTTCCGCCCTAGTTCGTCAAGCTAGTTCGAGCAAGATAACTTTAGCCCACAATAGTTTTTACTCGGCCATTCACCCTTTGCTCTGCGTGGCGTCCAAAACCGACCAACACTTTTCACAAATAACCACCGAATCTTCGTGATTTCTTTCTTGTTGTTGCCTTGGAGATGTGGTTATGTGGCTATGTGGCTTATGACCCCTTATTGGAACGAGCAGGTGTTGTTTTTTCTCGAAAATGAGGCTTATGACCACTCATCAAAGTGAGCCTGTTCCAGTGGGGGCCGTGGGCGGTGTATCTCGACATAACGGATGGAACAAATAGCATAGAACTTGTTTACTATTAACTAGTGTCATATAACATCCATGCCGGATGAAGGGTCATTCGTTCGTTCGTTCGTTCGTTCGTTCGTTCGTTCGTCCGTCCGTCCGTTCGTTCGTTCGTGTTCGTTCGTTCGTTCGTTCGTTCGTTCGTTCGTTCGTTCATTCATTCATTCATTCATTCATTCATTCATTCTGGGTGGACGGACGGATGGATGGATGGGTATGTGACTGACTTGCTGTTTAGGGTAACAAATTAAAGTACCTCCACCTCGTTTATTTTTTGTCAACCCGCTATTTGCAGTTCATGATTTCCTTACTTTTGCGTCGGAAGTGTGGCTTATGCCCCCTCATTGGAACGAGCGCGTGCCTGTGGGGTTGTGAGCTGTACTTCTGACGCAAGGGAGGGAAGACAAATTTGCCTCTCAAGAACTTTCTTATTAGAGTCGTCTATTCTTCGTGCTCGAATAAGGGCTGTTATGTATGTTAATTATCGGTTATTAAAGTGGACATTCCATGATGTAATTAAGTTATACTATTCATTAACAAATCAACTTTTAGTCAGTGAAAATATACCTTGAAGTATAGCCAACGCTAGTTCGTCAATGTAGTACTCGTGAAATAACTGAGACAGTTATTTCGCTGGTACTGCATTGAAGAACTGCGCAAGTTCGTTAAGTTAGTTCGAGCAAGATACCTTTAGCCCACAATAGTTTTTACTTGGGTATTCACCGACCGTCGGCTCTGCAAATCATCGTCATCATCACACGCAGTTCTTTCCGCCCTAGTTCGTCAAGCTAGTTCGAGCAAGATAACTTTAGCCCACAATAGTTTTCACTCGGCTATTCACCCTTTGCTCTGCGTAGCGTCCAAAACCGACCAACGCTTTTCACAAATAACCACCGAATCTTCGTGATTTTTTTCTTGTTTGTTGTTGCCTTGGAGATGTGGCTATGTGGCCTATGATCTCTTATTGGAACGAGCAGGTGTGGCTATGTGGCTTATGACCCCTTTTTCTAGAAAATGAGGCTTATGAACCCTCATCAAAGTGAGCCTGTTCCTATGGGGTCCGTGGACGGTGTATCTCGACATAACGGATGGAACAAATAGCA
The DNA here is from genome assembly GCA_031216915.1 of Pictodentalium vernedei. Taxonomy (NCBI): domain Eukaryota; kingdom Metazoa; phylum Mollusca; class Scaphopoda; order Dentaliida; family Dentaliidae; genus Pictodentalium; species Pictodentalium vernedei. The sequence continues at coordinate 234,307,176 of CM062294.1, forward strand.
TAGAACTTGTTTACTATTTACTAGTGTCATATAACATCCATGCCGGATGAAGGGTCATTCATTCATTCATTCATTCATTCATTCTTAGTGTTACTAGTGTCACTCATTCACTCATTCGTTCGTCCGTTCGTTCGTTCATTCGTTCGTTCGTTCGTTCGTTCGTTCTTTCATTCATTCGTATAGTGTTACTAGTGTCATTCATTCACTCGTTCAATGATTCGTTCACTCATTCATTCATTCGTTCGTTCGTACGTTCGTTCTGGGTGGACGATCGGATGGATGGATGTGTGGGTGCTTGACTGATCGAGTGTGTGGATGTGTGACTGACTTGCTGTTTAGGGTAAAGAATTAAAGTACCTCCAACTCGTTTATTTTTGATCAAGAGCACTTCAACAATTCATCAGATAATTTATACCCTGTAGTGCCCTCTTGCGCTAAATCGTCAATTTAGCATCATTAAGATAATTTCAGATCCACTCCTCTTTATTCCTTTTAGGTTAGTCACTAATCCTTTACCATATGTAGTGCCAGAACGGGAAGCCCTATTCATCAACCCGCTATTTACAATTCATGATTTCTTTACTTCTTGTGTCGGAAATATGGCTTGTGAGGCCTCATTGGAACGAGCGCGTGCCGGTGGGGTCGTCAGCTGTGCTCTCGACGCAAGGGATGGAAGACAAATTGGTCTCTCAATAATACTTCTTATGAATGTCGTCTGTTGTTCGTTTTAAGGGCTGTTATGTTTATTAATTGTTAGTTATTAAAGTGTACATTCCATGATGTAATTATGCAATATTATTCATTAACAAATCAACTTTTAATTAGTGAAACTATACTTTGAAATACAGCCAACGCTAGTTCGTCAATTTAGTACCAGTGAAATAACTTTAATCCCAAATTCTCACCCGGTTGATCATTGACCGTCTGCCAAGTGTAACGTCAAAACTGCCAGCGCCATTGACAACTATTCAATTTTCAAGATTTGTACACTTTTGTTTGTTTTTCGGGATTTTGCTTTGTTTTTTTTTTATTTTTTTTTTGTTTTTTTTTGTTTTTTGTTGTCTCTGAAATAAGGCTTATGACCCCCTCGATGATGATAGTTCATTCATTCATTCATTCATTCATTCATCCATTCATTCATTCATTCATTCATTCATTCATTCATTCATATTACTCCACCTCGTCTTTTACAAATTCACTCACTCATTCTCTATCCTCATTGAATCCATTGTTTTACTGTAAAGTCCTTTAATTATGAATTTATTTGTTCAATCATTCATCCAAGATACCATATCACTTTGATGTGATGTTAGGTAGGGTGATGTTGCACCCGACGTACTTGTATATAAACTACAGTGTTATTATCCTGTTTGTACAGAATAATTTGTTTCTAAACAAACTCCCAATTACATACTATTACCGCAACAGACTGTGACAAGAAATGAAAAAGCAATATCGTCTCAACCCGTCCAACAGTTGAACTATGTCTGGGACTTAACCTCCTTTTATCTTCATCTTGGAACAATATATTGTAGTTATGTCTTGTATATTTGTCCAGCGAGAAAGGATGGTAGTATGTTGGTTAATTATGGCGGGTAACATTACACTCGACGAGGTGCAGGTAGACGCAGAGTACGACTTTATACAGCTCTATAATGAGAAAATATGTTCCTTGGCAGAAAATGATGAATCCCCATATAAAAATCACCCAACTGACTGCAACTACTTTCCGCCTAGAGACTTTCAGTCAATGGCTTGTAAAATAGACGCAGGATTCTCAATATTCCATCTCAATTGCCAAACCCTGAAGGCCCATTGGGATTCCTTCCAAAACATGATATATAACCTACAAACAGGAAAGAACTTCTTCGATATAATAGGACTTACCGAAATTTTCCAAATTCCTCCAGAGATGTCGTTCAGTCTGGATGGCTATGCCCCGATTATTAAACGTATGAGACACGAGAATGATGATGGTCGAGGAGGGGTTGGTCTATATATTAAAGAAGGAATACCCTTTAGAGTTTGTAATGATATTTCGTTCTTTATTCCCCATGTTTTCGAATCTCTTTATTGAAATTAAAGATAAATACCAACCCAGAATTATTGGCGTTATTTATAGACCCAACACTCCTCCTAAAGCCGACATCAACCTCTTCTTATCAAAATTAAATGAAATAACGAATGTATTAAATGCCGAAAATAAAAAAGTTTATATTATGGGGAATCTTAACCTAGACCTTTTAAAAGCAACTACACACTCAAAAACGGAAGAATTTGTTAATCTTATGTTCAGTCAAGGCTTTCTGCCGTATATCACCAAGCCAACGAGAGTAACCTGTCGTTCTGCCAGTCTTATAGATCATATCTTCTCTAATAATGTTTCACAAGCAGCATTACCTGGAATAGTCATATCTGACGTGTCAGATCATTTTGGTGTTTTCTATATTGAGGAAAAACCCAAACCAAAAGATACACCACACTTTAAACTAAAAAGAATAATAAATGCAGAAAGAATTGTTGAATTCAAAACACTTATCTCGCAAAGTGATTTTAATCCTGTAATGCAGTCGAATTGTCCCACTGAGTCATATGAAACCTTTCTAAACATCTATATGGAAGCCTATGAAAGAGCATTCCCTCTCAAACGTGTTCGCCAGAACAAACAATTTGTTAAAAAACAGCCATGGATGACAAGGGGTCTTGTAATATTCTCCAACAACAAAGAAAAATTCTACAAGAAAAAACTCCAAGCTCCCACCGAAAGGAACTCAGAAAACTATAAAAACTACTGTAGAATCTTCAACAAGGTAAAAAAACAATGTAAAGCTACCTATTATAGAGATATCCTAAACGAAAACAAAAACAATATGCGAAGAACGTGGCAGATTTTAAACGAAGCCATCAATAAAGGAAAACGTGAAGCCAGATTACCCTCGTTCTTCATCCAGGACAACATCGAGTTAAGCGAGCCCCATTCCATCGCAGAAGAATTCAACAATTTCTTTATCAACATTGGAAAAAACACATCCGAACAGATTCAGAAAACTAATAAGTCCTACACAGATTACATGGACAACAATGTCTCCAATAATTTTTATTTAATACCCACAAATCCCACAGAAGTCAACCGAGTAGTAAATAAAATGAAGCCAAAATTATCTAAAGACTGCGATGACATCACAACCTGTCTTCTTAAGCATACGATAACCGAAATATTGGATCCTCTAACACATGTAATTAACAACTCTTTCCTAAACGGCAAAGTACCAGACAGGATGAAGATCGCGAAGGTGATACCCATATTTAAAGCGGGTGACGAGCACAGCTTTGCAAATTAGAGACCTATCAGTATACTTCCGGTATTCTCAAAAGTAATGGAAAAACTCATGGAAGTGAGGCTAGCTAGTTTCCTCAATAGGTTTAATATTTTATACCCTCACCAATATGAGTTCCGAAAGCGACATAGTACTATTCATCCAGTTCTTCAAAGCATTGCAATAAAAAATAATAAACAAGAAAAAAACAGCACCTTAGCACTGTTCCTGGATTTGTCAAAGGCCTTTGACACCATAAATCACGAAATACTATTAGGTAAACTGGAAAAATATGGCATCCGAGGTGTCACCAACAATTGGTTTAGAAGTTACTTGTCCAACAGGTCTCAATATGTCACGTACGGAGAACACAAATCGAACTTAGCCAAACCGAGTTGCGGTGTACCACAGTGCTCGATTTTAGGCCCTATTCTTTTTCTTTTATATATAAATGATATTAGTAACTCAACATCACTCAATCTTTTATCATTTGCCGATGACACCACTGCACACTGCCCAGGCTCCGATAATAATCCTATTACACAGTATTTCAATGACGAACTCCAGAAACTATTCGAATGGTGCTCTGTGAACCAGTTAATGCTGAATGCTAAGAAAACCTCGTTCATCATACTTAATCCAAATAAAGGTAGGAACAATAATCTTTGTCAAGAGGTAAAAATAAATAACCAAAACATTAACAAGGTTGGGGCCACCGAAACAGAAAAAGCTGTTAAATTCTTTGGAATTAGCATTGATGAACATTTATCCTACAAGGCTCACATATCTCGATTATGCTCGAAAATAGCACGCGCAAACTATAGTCTAAACAAAGTTAAAAATATCCTCCCCCACGGAGCTCTGAAAACATTGTACTACGCCCTCATACATAGCCATTTGGTATACGGAATCCAGGCATGGGGCAACTCAAGAGCTATCAAAAAACTAGCTGTCCTGCAAAAACGTTCAATACGAATAATTAATAACAAAAAGTACAATTCTCATACAGATCCCCTGTTTAAAGAAAACCAAATACTCAAGGTTTGTGATTTGTTTAGGCTACATGCACTACTGTTTGTGTTTGACTGGCAGAACGGCAGATTACCGGTGTCTTTCAATGATATATTTAAAATTACCGACAATCCATCTGGTAGGAGAACTAGACAGTCAGGCCTCCTATACATAGAAAAAACACGGACCCAAACTCTGGATAAATATCCTTTATACTCCTTCCCGAAACTATGGAATGCTCTGGACGACACAACTCGAAGTATTAGCGACAGAAGCATGCTTAAGAACAAGTTAACTTCCACATTCATTTCCTCATATTCCAGTTATGTCAGCTGCAACAATACCTACTGCCCTGATTGCACTTCGTAAACTTCGTAAATTGTCAAAGTCGTGGTCCGCGTCTAAATCTGGAATCCTCGTCTTGTGCAACCTGTCACGCTTCCTCCTTACAGTGGTGCTATGTAAAATACTATATGGATACAATTAAGAACTTGCAAATAAAAGTCTAAACAAATAAATCATAACATTCGTGATCCTACGATGATGATGCAGCTAAAGTAGACACCACGCCCAAACATCATGACCAACCTCCTTGTCGCAGTCTAAACGATACGAACTTCACGATGGGATTTGTTGCCGCCCTCATGTGTTATGATAAGTAGTGGAGTGAGTCCTATAGGCAGGTTGCTTCTTGCCTACCTTGAATCACCGTCTTTCCGCTGGCGAAAATGAAACACTAATACTCTAATCTCAGAAAAATAATGATTCGATCGTCATTCTCCATCATGTGTCACATAATTGGCTCTCAGTTCATTCTTTCAGTCACAGTCTGTTTGCAATCACCCCATCTTCTTCCAGGGGGTGGCAGGTAGACAGCCAATCTGGCTATGCCACTTCCCACGGTATACTTCTCATTACATTTGTGCAATATGTTTATTTGTAACCATTTTACATGCATGTGTACCGTGAATAAAGAATCTGAATCTGAATCTGGGGCGCTCTAAAAACTGAAAACAAGCAGGCTTCATGGGGAATCTAAGCCCAATAAACAATTATCGGGTTGTTTGTGGCAATTCTACGAAGTAAACGAGGATTTGGGGAAAATCCGAGCCAGAAAACTACCCTAGTTCAATCGAACTCACCGAGGGGGTAGCCTCTCGGTACTACAGTACTACGTGCTACTATGGTATGCCCAAGCTGGGGAATTCGTATCAAATAAAAGTGCATTTGGATGATTTGGAAGAATTGTCGGATTTATTTTGGGTAATTCAACGAATCGAGAAATTACTCTTATTCAATCGAACATACCCTCCGAACATATCCCTGCCCTGTCTTGTTGTAGGCCTCTGGGTAACATAGCAATGAAGAGCTACCATAGAAACCATGATGGCGGCCTCCGGTATATAAAATGGACGACGAAATACGTATTACCTTAACAACACGACGGAAACACGCAAGCACACTAACACTACGTATCACCATGAGGATGACGCCACAACATAGCCGCTCACGCGGGTTACCATGACAACACAAAACGGCGCCACTGGGCCACGTGACAATGAAGTGACATCATGCCACGTGATCCAGTGGCGCTATGTTGTGTTGCCATGGTAACCCGTGTGACTGCCCATGTTATGACGTCATTCCCATAGTGATACAGGTGTCAGTGCGCATGCGCATAGCGTGTTGTTATGGTGATACGTGCTCCCATCGTCCATCGTAGTATAGCTCGCACGCTTAACCCTCATTTGGATGATCTTATGTGACGTCATAGTCACGTGATCCAGCGACGCCATGTTTGGTTGTCATGGTAGCTGCGTCAGCGGCCATGTGACGTAATTACCATGGTGATATGTGGTGTCAGTGCTCATGAGCACCGTGTATTTTAGGGTGATACGTGTTTTCGACGTCCATAACTAATAAACTACTGGCATTCGGCATCCAGTTTCCATCATATGAGGCCATGAAGGATATGAGGAAATCCTGAGGTATAATGTACCATTCCTTCCCTCTTAACATCATCTAGGTATCGAACGACCACGCCTCAAGACACCCCACTTCCAGCACTCCTAACTAACCAACCGCAGGTTTTTTGCATCCCTTTTCTATCGTATGAGGCCACGGAAATGCTTCAATGAGGTATAATCTACCAGCCCTCTTATCCTCATCTGGGTATTCATCCGGGTACTTCAGTAGGAAAGGTATAGAAAGGGTGCGAGCTCCGCTTTAATCTCATTCCTAATCACCTTCCAGTTCGAGGTTCTCGGGGATCTGACCCCAGTAACCTACTGCCCGTGCGCACACTCAAATCAAATAAGATTATTTACCCTCGACTCTCGTGGATTCATGAGCAAATAAAGTTATTCTGGTCGTAAGGGATTTCAATCCCTCATCGTCCCTGTGCGCCTTCGGCGAGCTGAAACTTTTCGTCTATTCATTTACGCTCATTTGTGTCCTGGCCGTCGTCGAGTGGATACACGCGGATCCTACTATGCAATACTGTCCAAGAAGAGATACCAAAATAGACCGAGAAGAGAAGTGCCATTAACAGAGCGATACCAAAGACCTGCTCCCGCTGATAAAGAAACATATAGAAGCTTTGGAGTTTTTATGTGGTGCAAACAAAGAAGGGCCAGATGTCGTTCTAGAAGCATCTTGTGAAGATTTGATTACGTCTTTATGCAGATGTGCAGTCAACATGCTCGAAGACAAGGTACCATTGAATGTAATGGAAGATATTGTGCGAGAACATGATAGTGTATTGGAGCCGATGACATATGATAACATGTCTACCGATATAAAAATATGTTTGTTAAGGAAATTTGATTTTTGTCTCATCGCTCATCACTCCGGTTCTAGCGGAAGCTCTGAGGAAAGTATTAAAAGGATATACATGACACCGAATGCACATTTGTTCACTGACCGTCGTCGAGTGAAGACATGAAAGTCCAGTCCGAGTGCCAGCGTGGAAGGATAAAAACGAGAGGCCGCAGGCGTGTCGTTCTGTGTTTATTACACGCCTTCACGTCTATAAAAAACAATTAGTAGAAGAATACTCAGCAATTCATCTGACAACCATCAACACAAAGAACCAAATTTGTGAGGGGAACCTGTGTTACTATTTCGTCCTCGGAGTTCGAATGTGTTCTGTGAGTCAACTGGCACATAGAACACATTGGAACTCAGGGGGAGGTGGGGGGGGGGATTTTTAGCCTTCGCTGGGGATTCAAGTTGTAAATGCGGTGCATGATTTGTAGAAAATTGCAGTGATATTTCGCTTCTATTTAAAAATAGTCGGTCAACAGATTTTCATTTTCCGCATGGTTGTTGGTTTTGATAGGGATTTCATAGAACGGGCATGTAATAAAAGCCTTTCCCAGAACGGACAACATGCACAGTCACGAAGATGTTTACTGCTCCATGTGGCAGTCGGAAAAAAAACAAAGAAGACTGGAACTGAAAGACTCAACAGAAATTCAGATACACCGTGATTTCTATCTCACGCTGACATGAAGCCAAGAACGTAATGAAGGCAGCTAATGGTGATTTAGTAGAGTACGCATACAAATGTGCCAGGAATCTATTGAATAAAAATGTGCCAATGATCAAATCCGAGATCGCCCAGCTGCTTCCATACAAACACCAAATACGGAGGCTAACCTTACCAAAGTATAAACTATCAAATCGGGAAAAAGACGGATCATATAGAAAGAATGACTTTTAGGGAATTACTCAAACCTGTCGTCAATGTATTGTTAGATATCCTTAGCCAATAAACGGGCGTATTCGCAACACATTTGTCATCTCTGAACTAACCTTCGATGAGAGCGGACGCAGTGCAATCCCGTCGTAGTTGTTCTCTAAGAAACTATTCACCAGTGGAAGATTCTGATTCAATTGAGTCGGAACTATCTGAAAGCCATTAAGAGGATATGGAATTTGAAGACGAAGAAGACGATTCTACTTTTGTTATGGGAAATATCGTCAGAAGTGCCAAAAATGATTACCAAGAATAATTTGAAAACCTCATGAATAGTTGTATCGAGGATGAAATGCACAAAGAAGATTCAGTCGAACAAGCAGCCACATCCCTTGAAAGTTATGTCAGAAAAGCCATCGACAAGAAATACATTGATGCTCTGGTGTACACCAAGACTTTTTGCAAGGACCCCTACACTGCCAAGCGTCTCCGCGAAGACGAGGAGTATGACTTTGAAGAATGAAATTTTAAATTTTTCTTATGTTGTTTTTTTATCAACCTGCATTGTTACCTGTACCCGTATGTAGAAATTTGTGGTTTCTACGACAACTATCATGCATTGGGTATCCTCCAATAGTACTTTATCACATCATAGGTATCCTTCAATACCCCAGATGGGGATAAGAGGGTTTCGTTGTAAGACCCCATCGAGAGGTTTCATCATGGTCTTCGTGGCCTTGTACGTCAAAAAGGGATTTTATAGGCATACACGGACCACGGAAGGTGGAATACCCAGATGAGGATAAGAGGACCGGAAGATTATACCTCATTGAAGAATTTCCTCGTGCCCCTCAAAACCTCATACGATAGAAAAGGGGTGCCGAAGGCCAGTCGTTTGTTAGTTAGAGGTACTGGAAGTGGTGTGCCACGAGACATGGATGTTCGATATCCAGATGAGGATAAGAGGTTTGGTAAATTATACCTCATTGAAGAATTTCCTCATACCCCTCATGGCCTCATACGATGGGAAAGGGGTGCCGAAGGCCAGTCGTTTGTTAGGAATGCAGGAAGTGGAGTACCACGGGACGCGCCCGTTCGATACCAAGATGAGGACAAGAGGGGTTTGTAGATATACCCCATGGCGGTATTTTTTCATGCCATACGACTAAAAGGGGATTCTCAGACCAGAGACATTTTCCGAAAAGTGATTCTTAAAAAGGGATTCCACAGAACGTGGTAGTAAAGTACCTAGATGAGGAAAAGAGGTCAGACTTTACTAAGGGATTTCCTCATGCCACTCATATGACGAATGACAAACACCTTGGTATAGGTTCAATATGCTGTGGCAGTGAGTGGGGTCAAGCTATAAGTGATCTGATTGGTTGAGGTCAGAGGCCGGAACAGGTCCAAAGATAGGCTGAAGAGAAACTAAGGATAGTCAGAAAAGGGTCAGTAATTGGCAAACAAGGTCAGTTAATAGTGAATAGAAGAATACGCCACAGAATATATCGGGGATAGGGAGAAAAACAAGGATTCTGCAGGAGTCCAAACCAGAAAACTACTCTTATACAAAAGAGCGCATCTCTTATTGGAGAAAAGGGATTCTGGGAACCAAATAAAGTGATTTTAGTCAGTTTTTGGTTATTTGTGATGAATGTTGGGTTGTTTGTTGTAGTTAGATATACTCCCACTGAATTGAACACACCCTTCGTACATACCCCAGCCATATTGGAGGGCTCTGGGTCACCTAGCAACCACGTGCTACCGTAGAAACCAAGATGGCGGCTTCCAGTGTACAAAATGGACGACGGAAACATGTATCACCCTAACAACACGCGCTGCGCATGCACACTGACACCACGAATCACTATGCTAATTGCGTCACCACATGGTTTAAATGAGGAATTAAATGTGCGAGCTATACTACTGTCCATCTTGTATATTGGGGGCCGCCATGTTGCTTTCGTGGTGGAAGGTGGTTGCTATGCGACCTAAGATTTTCTAATAGGACGGGGGTGTTCTGAGGATGTGTTTCTGTAATCTGTGTAATCTGTATATGGAAATTCCCCTTCTATCAGGAGCACCAATACATAAATATTGTTTAATGATTGTTATTTCTGGATATGATGATCATAATGATAATTATTGGATGATTTTGTATGAAATGTTTCATTTGATGTAAAGTTTCAATTAAAGTTAAAAACAGATCTGTTTAATTTTGTTCATTTTGTATAGCAGAAAATCTAATCATCTAAATAGACCCCCATCCACCCCACATCGCCAAAAACTGTCTAAAATCACTTTATTTGGCACGAACCCCCCCCCCCCCCCCCCCCCCCCCCCCCCCCCACCACCACCACTCCTCCGAGTTTTCCTTTTTTATCTAATAATAGGCGCATTCTTTTGTATAAGAGGAGTTTTCTGGCTCGGATTTTCTACAAATCCTTGGTTACTTCGTAGAATTACCCAAATAGACCCGACAAGTTTTACTAATTCGGATGCCTTCGGAATCATCTGCTCTGTCTATCCTGGTCTAGTCCATAGCTTATTCTCTCTATTCCTGTGCCTGTCCTCTCTATGCTATGTCTTCCCCGCCATCCCTTTAGAATTTTGACTTCCTTAGATGTGTTTGTGTGCTAGTGCCCATGCAGAATGTGCCAATATGTTCCATGTGCTAGTGCACAATGTGCGCACAACACATACTGCTCTATGACTCATCTCGGTATTTGATTCCTATACAGCTCCTAGCTCATACATGACTCCTAGCTCCTATACAGCTCCTAGCTCCTATATAGCTTGTACGTGGCTATCTTGGCACAATATCCACAGAGCCGAGAATTCCGCATGTCTTCACTCGATGATGGCCAGAGCACAAATAAGCTTACAGCAGAGCTAGTACCTTTTTGATAACTTTCCCACTGAAGTACCAGGATTATTATCCATTAGGTATCCTTCAATAGTACTTCACCATGTCATAGGTACCCGTCGATACCCAGATGAGGATAAGAGGGCTTTGTTGTTAGACTCCATCGAAGGATTTCCATATGGTTCTCATGGCTCATGCGATAAAAAGGGGATTCTATAGGTATAGACGGAGGAATGGATTCCACGGAACGTGGTCGTTGAATACCCAGATGAGAATGAGAGGGCGGCCTGGAAGTTAGACCAATTAGACCTTACTAATGGATTTCCTAATGCCCCTAATGGCCTCATTCGAGAAAGGGGGATTCTTAAAACGGGATCCCATAGAACGTTGTAGTTAATACCCAGATGAGATAAACGGTTATACCTCACTAAGGGATTTCCTCAAGGCCTTATATGACGAAAGACGAATATCTTGTCCAGGTACAATCTGTAGTTATAGTGGATGGGGTTACGCTAAATGGGGTGATCTGATTGATTGAGGTCAGAGTCCGGGACAAGTCGGGATAGGCGAAAGAGAATCTAAGACTAGATAGGCTGCTAGATAGTCAGAGTAGGGTCAGGCAAAGCAGGTCTGGGAATAGAAAAGTAAGCCACAGAATAGATCGGGATGGGAAAGCAGAAACTACTGTTATACAAAGGAACGCGCCTATTATTGGAAAAGGGATGATTCTGGGGGGAATCCGTACCAAATAATGTCCGTTTCGGTAGTTTTTGGTGTTTTTTGTGATTTGAGGAGATTTTCTGGTCTATTTGGATAATTAGATTTACTCATAAACAAAGGAGCACACCTCCGAATGTACTCCCGTCCTATTAGATGGTTTGGGGTCACATAGCAACGGCGTGCTAACATAGAAACCAAGATCGCGGCCTCCAGAATACAAAATGGACGACGGAAACACGTATTATCCTAACAACACGCGCTGCGCACGCGCACTGATACCACGTATCATTATGGCAATAAGGTCAGAACATGGCCACCATCTGGGTTACCATGACAACCAAACATGGTGTCGATGGGTCACGGGACTATGACGTCACTTCCGGGGTCCACCGCGGGGCGCATACGATCAGGGATTAAGTGTGCCAGCTACCTTACTCCCGTGATCACAATTTTTCCGACTCCGTTGCAGTTACTGGTAGAGCCAAACGTTTTCCAATTTTGGATCAAATTCTCAAAACTTTTCCAATCAGCTGACAAAATTCTCCAAAATTCCGGCTTCAATCTGTGACCGGTTCGGTTTTTCGAATTCATCGTTCCGCTTCACTTACAATGACCAGACAGTTCGTTGGCAGACGCAGGGATTGCCCGAATAGCTGTCAGTCTATAGTCCTTGTGTAGCCTGGTCAGTATAAGGGAAAATTCATGAACCTATCTGGGAAATGCATTTTATGTGTACAAAATGAAAAGATTTACCCCAGAGGTAGGCCTCAGAATCCATCTCAGTGGTTCAAAAAATTGAACGTTTTCTCCGGGCGAGTCCCCCTAGACCCCCTTCCCCACCACCACCACCATCGAGAGGGAGATGCCCCCATTCAAACTCTCCCCAACACCTACCTGCGCACCCCCTCCCCCCGGGACACGCCTATGGCATGTCGTACTGGAACCCAACTCCCAGTTAGAAATCTGAAATCTGATCATAACCTCCCACCCCCATCCCATTAAAGACCCTCTAGCTATGACTGTAACCATGGTGCAAAACAACAGTAAAGAAGAGGCTGTAACAATGAGTGAGGACACTATCAAGCACCCAAACTCCAGCATCACACTTTCTGCGCCCTTATTGTTAGACTTGCACGACTGACAGAACGCTCGCACCACATTTTCGCGAAGAGTCGTTCGTGGAGTTAATCTTTCGAAAAATTTCTCAATGGCTTTTCTATTCGACAAGATTCTTCTAATCGTTCGTCTGTTCCAATCCCTGCTCGATTGACTTTCTGCCTTATTGCACGCTAAAATCAATTGGGTTAAAATCAACCCAAATCAACAAGGTTGAGTGAATATTAACCCAACTGGGTTCATATTCACTCAACCCAGTTGATTTGGTTTGATTTTTAACTCAACTGATATTAGCGTGTGGGAGGAATCATACAGTTTTTCGTTATACATAAGGAAGATAACCCTGTGTTGGTAGAAAGAATCATTAGTGGCATCACTGATGAAAGAAATCAAAAGTCATTTTAGAAGCCAGTGGTAGAGTTCTGCTATAAGATAGTTTGAGAAATATCTAGAAGTGCAGGGGCAGAAGACGATTGTACTAAAAACCAGTAGAATAATGCTTAAAGAATTTCTTTTTTGTCCCAGAACCAGTAGTGTGAAATCTTTTTTGGTTGCGTTTAATTTGATAGATACTTCATACCGTCGCGAGTGACTCGCGACGATACGAAGTACTTATCTAATTAAGTATTGCCTTCTGTAAAGGGTCGCGACCCACTAAGCCCAGTGGATTAACAGAAATGTGTCGATTAATCTGTTAGAATCTGAGTGCATCAACAGGAAAATATCGACATCATGTCCAGACCATTAATTTGAATCAGTGACATAGATTTAACTCAGGTGACCTCCCTTTTCGCTTTCCGAGGATTTCGTCAGTACTTTCGTGTTCTGTAGGATATTGTCCGTGACAATTGTCAGTTCACTTTTGAAATAGCTACCAGTTCATTTTTTAGCTCAACTTGACAAAGTCAAGTTGAGCTATTGCCATCACTTCTCGTCCGTCGACGTACCTTTGGCACACCTCACAGGTCGCATTTATGATCAGATCGCTTCATTTTAAATTGTTTGACAAATTATGTCACGACTGCTGAGAAGCAGCCATGGCATAGTTTGAAAAGGAACCCAAGGGATAATAATTTATATCGGATTTTTGGTATACTTCAAGTAAATGTGTGTGCGTCTGAGAGAGAAAGAGAAAGAGAGCGGGAGAAAGAAAGAGAGGGAGGGAGAGAGAGAGAGAGAGATGTTTCTATAGCTAAATTATTTTACAGGTGGGTCAGATAACGATGGAACGTAAAACAAATTACAAGGTGCATTGGTTTTATAGAAGAATGTACTAACTACGGACATGCAGCGGGAATTTATTTATTTATTGGTGTTTAAGGTCACATATTTCTGCACAATGGCTAATCATGACCACGACAGTTTTACGGGTGGAGGAAGCCGGAGTACCCGGAGAGAACCACCGAGCAACGGCGAGCGACTGTCAGCTCCCCAACACACTAACTCCACACAAGCAGGGTTAGCATTGGTTGAAGACAGGTGCACCATCGACGTGCAGTACGACTTAGTAAACAGCGTCACCGTTCCCCCACGTGGGCAATAGGGGTGAAGTGTCTTGCCAAGGACACAGCACGGTTGCCGCAGCTGGGATTCAAACCGAGGACCTCTGCAGCGGGGAATAGCGAGGTTTACATCTTGCACCATGACCATTTTACCTTAATGACATTAATATTATAATGAGCCATTGACTGTTCACTGTCCAGTCAAATTATGGAATACTGATACTGCTAAAGCAGCTATTTTGCGCTGAGCCATACCCCACTTTTCTGAAAGTGGGGGTATAATAAGTTTAAAGATTGTTGTAGGCACTGCGGTGTGCCACAATGAGAACTCGACTGGTCAACTCAACTGGCCATTCGCAGATTCGGGTGAATGGCCAGTTGAGTTGATCCAGCGATTGCCAGAAGCCCTCAATAAAATTAGAACTGGGAAACATACGCGACTGGACATATTGGCTCCTCATTAACATTAACTTCTAGTTTGGGGTATGCGATGTAAAAATAATGATGCCAGGAACATACCATTTCTTCGGCCTTGTGGCGACTAAATATCCTTTTATACTTCGCTTCATTGCGTCCCACTTTCGACTATCGATTTTGCAGGCAGTGGATAATTGCAGACTTGACTGTCGTTAGTTCTATAAATAACCGATATTCTGCGAATTCTAAAAGAGGATCATGTCCCTTATTTGGCAACGTGATGTCATTAGTTAAGGAGGGGCGTTATAGGACAAGATTGTGTGGAATAAGAGCATGACTTTTGTTAGTGGGCTCGGGGAGGGGGGGGGACTAGTCCCCCCAGCCCCCCCCCCCTCTGGATCCGCCCTTGAACAGACATCGAGGTACTGCCCCTCCCCACCCATTAGCGTTTTGACACCAAAATATTTTGTTTGACACTAAAATGTTCAGAATGGATAAAAATATGACACCAGACAACACAATGGTCGTGTTGCCATTACCCACATGTTGTAATAGTGCATCTTGAGCGTGTACATATTCAAAATTCCGAAAAGACTGTGCACTTTGATACACCCAGTGGTTCAGATACAAAAGCATAAAGGCAATAAGTAAAAATTATTATTATTGTTCTTATACTTTTGGAAAGTGTTCTTCTTCTTCTTCTCTCTCTCTCTCTCTCTCTCTCTCTCTCTCTCTCCCCCCCCCCCGTCTCTCCCTCTCTCTCTCTCTCTCTCTCTCTTACACACTCACTCCGCATAGAAAAGTACAAGGCCCTCGGTCACCCGTTTCGAAAGCTTGTAGTGCTCTATAAATAGTAATGTGTAAACAAATCGTAACCATCGTTACCAAGCACGCGGTTCTATTAAGCAGTTGCAAAATACAGATTTTGCATCAGGGGCCTCTGATACACACTGTATTCAGGTAATTACGGAACCAATACATACTTATTTTGTGCACAGAACGACACGCATGTGTGAATGGGTTAATCGATTTGGCACGAGTGCCAGCGCTGAAGGATAAAATGAGAGGCCGCAGGCCTCCGGTTTTATCCTTCAGCGATGGCACAAGCGCGCCATATATATACATATCGATTAACCTATTCACACACGCGTGTCCTTTTGTGTTTATTACACGCCTTCACGTCTATAAAAAACAATTATTAGAAGGACACTCAGCATCATCGTCCAAAATAGTCTGTCAGGCACACGTGTGTGGAACGGATTTTCATTTTCCGCATGGTTTAGTGTTGCTTTAGAAGGGGAATTCATAGAACAGGCGTGTAATAAAAGATAAATCCATATATAAGAAACAAGCACAAAAGAATAGTAGTCTCTTAACCCTTTGAATTCTGGTGGTATCTTCCATGTCAGTTCATATGCTGCAATTAGAAGAGTCCATATTCATTATTTGGGGGTAGACCAATCAATATTTTCAACGTGCAGCCTTAACTTAACAGGCATCCTACTTAATGAAAGTACGACATACCATGTCCCTGAGCCGGTAAACGGCCTATGGTGCTCAAAGGGTTAAGCAGGTAACTAGCTAAGTGTATATGTCATGTCATTCAGACTGTTTTTTTTTTCTCAGTCAAAAACAAAATATTTCACCACTTAACTGATGATGCCATCAATAATTATTATTCTGTGATGGTTAAGGATATAACACGTTGCTGAACTAATTGAATAAAATTACTTGAATTATGTCATAAATAGGACTGCAATCACAATTTTTTGTTCAAAAGAATATCGAATCAAAACCAGAATCTCGAATCACGAGACCGTGAAACCGATAGAAACCATAATGATAATAATCATCATATGTATACGCTGTTGACTAACCTCGAGAAACCGAAGATGGAATGCACGGCCTCTCACACAGGCATGAGTGGCTTTAAAACCACAGCATCGCGTTTCGAGGTTACCACCGCCAGTGTAGGACAAAAACTCACTAAAACATACCCCACCCCGTACACACACACCCAAGATACAGCCTTGCAGGACAAAATTCCACCTCACAATATTGATAAGTATAGGATGAAATACCACAGATTTTTATACCTATTTTGTGGGAACAAAACACTCTTGATATTTTATGCGTTTTGTTTTTCCCCTTGTATGGGAATAAATACCCCCTGTCGTGATAATCCCGGTGACACCCCTGCCTCTTTCAGGCGGGTCGCCATGATTCAATAATAGGGGTGCTCTTGCCAGTTTTTAGGGGAGGGGCAAACATGATATTTCGAATGCCTTTTGATGGGGTGGGGTCCTCCCCAGTTCTTAACTAGGGCCCTCCGGCTGTTACCCCCCTCCTCCCACATGAAATCATCCAAATGAGATCATCCATATGTTCATATGTTAGCATTTTGGTATCTTTTGACATTTCGGAACCCATATTACGCTTCTATCCTGTCTCCGAAATGTCAAAAGATACCAAAATGCGAGTCTTTCAAAGGAACTTTAAAGCGAGTGTTAAATTAAGATAGATCTAAGCGGCCATGTTCAAGAGAAGCGACTAACTGAGAATAAATGTCCTGGCTATCTAAATAAAAATCGTGGCATTTCTCGAAAAATTCATTCCAGCCAATTCCAGTTGGAAGGTGTGTTTGGCTGTGGGTCGTTGCGAGTAGACAGGGAGGTCCCATGCTAAAGGTTAGCGGATGTGCCGATCGGTGCTAAATTATAGGCACGTTCTTATGTAAGGTAGCCACAGAGCTCATTTTAGAATAGGAGCAGTCGCGGGCCAAGTGGTGGCCATATGTGAGAATTGGATCAGAAATACGAAGTACGAGCTCAGGGAGCTATATGCATTTAGGTAAACGGCATTACCTGTTTTGCAAGGCTAGCCATACGTAGGTAGAGAAGGCTTTGCCTGTATGAACATTATCCTGAGATAGACGTAAGGGAGAGATTAATCCAATTGGTGGCGACTGCCTGTGTGAAAAGCGTCAAGTAAAGTGACAATAAGCCAGTGGCCGTGTAACGACAGAAGTGAAGTGACAATCCGTCGCCTGTTAGAGCAGAGGCGTCCCGATAAAGTGAAAATACGCTAGTGGCCGTGCAACGGCAGTGAAAGGGTGAAGAGAAGAGGCGACCAAGGAACCAACACCAGCGAAGAGAAGAAAAAACCAGCGACAACAGAGAATGCGGGCCCGCAAGTGACTCAAAAACTGTGGGTAGGGGGTGATTGACGTTTTGTATTCTTATTCTTGTGGATTCCATTCAAGTCACCAATTATCATATATATTTTTTTATATATGTATTAGGGTTGTTGTTTTCAGTGAACCCCTGTTGATTTATGCTTTTCGAGGAAAAGTTATTAACCCCTTCAAGATAGATAAGAACCACCCCAACAAAAGTGAAACGGGCGGGTTCGTCACGGTGAGACATACGTTCACGCACGGATTCAAGCGACACTCCTTGAGTTTGGCTGAATACGCGGCGGGAATCTATTTCCCCCAGTAGCGACAAAGCCCAGGTTTCCGACAGGTTTAACAGCATTCTCCCTGCTAGCTCATATAGCGACTATATCAGTCCTATTGGTGGAGAAAAGGCATAAATGCGTTCAGAACCTACTATTGTTGGGAAGGTGAGTTCACCATGTCAGAAGCCTTAAACCGAATGTGCTTCGAATATTTTCCTAGAGTCTGAACAAACAACTCATCAAGAACGAAAAGTGAGAAGTATATATATAACATTTAAAGGGCCACGCAAAGTGGATAAATTCGGGTTTTGTATACTTTTATCATTATTTTGATATATAATATGTCGTTATTCACAGCTTTAATTCGTATTTAGGGCATTGTGAAAATTGTCCAAAGATACGTTGGACGACCCCCAAATGAATCGATCACTGAATAAGTCGCTCGCGACACTTGTGATATTCAAGACTGGCCCAGTCACTGACCGTCAAACTAAAGTCCCTTTCGAGGTAATATGAACAAATATTTCGGGGTCCTCCCAGAAGGCGGCAATCTATTGTATCCACACCGTTAACCAGTGCTGTGTAATAATCATCTTAATCACCCACAACCAGCTTCATTATAAATGAACAGTTAAGCTAGATTGATTGTAATTAGCAGAAACTCTATGAACATGAAGATGAACATATACACAAACTCCAATCAGTGTTGTCTCCCCCTCGCTATGCTTGATACACCACTGCAGTAAGTTACTGAACTATTTTTATCTAAATTTAGAGGCGTTTTTACGCTAAAAATACGGTTTCGTTTATGGCGATAACAATATATACCCCACGTGACAGGAATATTCTCTCGCTGTTTTAATGCGAAATATTCCATAGTGATTGTTCGTAATCAAAGATTATTACAAGAAACACGATTGAAAATATATTTCTACCACAATTAGTCACAAATGAACATAAATGATAACGATTTGGTCCCACTGATATCGAGATACCGCAAAAATACGTCAGCTTTTTTGCCTTTTCATTTTGAAAAAAAAATCATTTGAAAAGCTCGCTCAATTCGATCCAGTGGCGATCATGGAAATAGTGGTGAAACCGGAAGCTGCAAAAGCAATGATGCTCGCAGATCGGTTTCGGGATACCCCTATCCGAATTCGTGTTAGACCGGTTCTCATACCGAAACCGTAAGATATCAAAATGGATCATAAATTAACATAATATGGGTATCCGAAATTGGATGCGGGTATTTGGGATAGCGTAAAAAGCCTCTGATTTACGGTATTTCCATCTTTTATAAAACCGGAAGCAAGGAAGAAAACATGGCAACGTGTGAAACAAAGATGCCTACAAAACTCGCCAGTTGTAAAATATTGTTAATGCTCTCAAACCAGTATTGCAATGTATTTTAAACTGAGCAACCCGAGGTGCAAAAAAGAAAACGTTCAACAAAAACTCATAGCACTCTTTGGCAAAAGAAAATTAATCTTTTGATTTTCAGGCATCGGCGCATTTGTTTGTTTTTTCGGCCCGCGTTCGTCATTTTTCTTTCGAAGGTAAAATTCAAAATGTACAAAACTACCAAGTGATTTTAGCGGTAGCCATTTGCGATGCATTATGTCTATACACTGATAAAGTATTGTTATTCTCTTCGTGAAATGCGACACGATTCTCACATGTATACAAAATATATATTTATTTAACTGGTTGAGGACTAGATTATTTTTGGTGGTCTGAATTTGTTCATCAAAAATTGTTCTATTACAAATTATTGAAGAGTGCCAAGGCACTCTCCAATAATTTGTAATAGAACAAATTTGTATAAACAAACTATTATTTACATTTAACTGAATACGAAACATGGGTAAGGAAAATGTTACTTTTGCACTGGTACCCTCATTTTTTGAAAAGCCTGATTGTGGCTTCTAGCCTTCAATCAGTGAAAAAACTCATTATTTTTTATCTCCATTTTAGTTGTTCTATTTTGATTTTGTGTTGTGTGATCGATGTTACAAAAAAAAATTATCAGCGAAATCAAAATGGAAGCTCTAGTATTTAATTTTAGGCTCTCACAATTGGATTTTAGGCATCGGTGACCTTTCCATCAGGAATAAAAAATAAACATAAAAACCGCCCTCCCTCATACGTTTTAAAAAAAAAAATGCTTGAGAATAAATTATTTAATTTTATTTGGCCTGAGTGGAAAAGTGATGAATAAACTCTTGTTTAATGATGCAACGACAATTTACGATAGACTATGTGTACAATTAGTAAATTGTATTAAATGGAGAAACAGCATAACAAAATCAATTTCCTTGACTTTAGAGGTACTATAGAATAATGTTCGAATTTTGGGGAAAAGGAAAACTATTACTGAAACAAAACGAATGATAAGGTGTCCGTCTATACCAAAAAAGTTTCTTTTAGCTAAAAACTATATTAGGCCAAACAAAAAAAATACATTTGTTTCTCGAGCAATTATTTTTACAAATCAAAGAGGGTGGGAGGTTTTTATTTTTCATTGTTTGTGTTTGATAACCGGAAGAGTGCTAAACTATTTGTGTCGAAAAAACTTTGTTCACATGCTCTTGCCTTGTTAACATTTATAGGATAGTGCCTATACACAGGTACTCGGCACAAGCTGAGAAATCGAAATAAAAATGATATCTGATAGCATTTTTGAATCGATGCTGACGTGCCCCATAATGGTATATAAAAAGGTACACAACTCGCTTTTCGAAAACGATAGCACACATCTTCATTATACCTATCAGATTTGATTCACCCAACGTATCCATCAGTATCCGGTGTCAGTGGAAAGATTGGGGTGGGGGGGGGGGGGATAAGCTTTACAATTCATGCCCAGAAAAATCATACATGAAAAGAAGCCAATGGGAGAATGGGGATGTTTTTGTGCCAGTCTTGCCGTTTCGATGGACGCCGACAGCTTGAGTTTTCAAATGAAGGATAAAAAATGTATAAAAGATAAATGTGAACACCAGCAATGAATGAATGTAGATCCAAGGTTAGTAATTGATAAAGGTGTACGGTTAATATTTGAATCTGCCCTCCATAGACAATGGGACCTCAAATTTTTATAATAAATCGGAGAATTGTCGATCGTAACCCGCTTTCCACTGAACAGCAACTTGTCCGACTTCGTGTTTTTCGGCCTTTTCTGATACTTCTCCCAGTTATGAATAACCCAAGAATACTCAACGGTCGTGTAATACACCATTGTAAAGCATATTCTTCCCCATTCCACTGATACCGAGTACTGCTAGATACGCTAGGTGAATCAAATTTGATATGTGTATAATGAAGATGGGAGCTATCGTTTTCGAAAAGAGAGATATGCACCTTGTTAATATTTATATACCATGATGGAGGCACGTCAGCATCGATTCAAAAATGCTATCAGATATCATTTCTCAGTTTGTGCCGAGTACCTCTGTGCTTATAGGCACTCTCTCATCAATTGTTACAAGGGAAATCCGTGCAGGCTAAATAATTTCACTTCACAGATTTTATGAAACACATCCACAAAATATGAAGGCTTCGATCAAGTTGTGATACCTGTAACTCAGAAGATTGCCCAAACTGGACTTCCAGAACACGACCATTTAATAATGAAATATGAAGTGTAGTTGTGTTCAATTATATTTAAGGAATAGTGCATGGCTTGGAGTTGACTACGCCCATATGCCCAGTGAGGTGGTGTAGTTCCCGCCGCGAAGCAGCGAAGAACTACACCACCTCACTGGGCACTATATGGGCGTAGTCAACGACAAGACATGCACTAATCCTCATATTATATCGAACACTCATCTGTCCGATTTGTTAATCTATTACCAAGGTAGCAGCCCTACCAACCATGGAAAAAAATACCATGTAGTTTTTAAAAAACATTTTCTTCTTCCAAAACACGGCTAACTTGGGTTATTGATATGAGCAGAAGACAGATTTTGAATCGGTCGGCAAGGGTAAACAAAACATTTCCCCCACACGGAACTGTATATTCTAGAATCGCGCAACTCGCGAATGAAAACTAAAATTTTCCAAATTTGACAACGCAGTTTGATAATTTCCACACATTTGCCACACATATACATTACCGAATGGGTCAGTACGGGATACAAACTCCGAGGATTCAACTGAATTCCATTATTTATTCGTTTACTGCCCAAAGCATACAATTAAATAGCGAAATAATATGAGCAGCGAAACAAACGATTTTTCATATCCGGACGCGTTCTCATGAAAGTTGGACCCAGGTGTGGATCATTCTCTTCGAAACGAGATATGGATCATCTTCTCAAGGATTAAAATGAACGCCTCGAAAAATGTGACTTCAACAATGGAAAAGCGATACATTTTTCCACAAAGATTTCTTTCCGGGTCGTTTTGTGGATGTTGTGCCTCTGTGAATCGATATTTAAATTTAGCCTGATTAGTTTTATTCGCCCAGTATGAAAAGAAAACTGATATAGTAGTGTGCTAAATATAGAAAACGTGTAGTGCCTGGGTGTAGTGCCTGGTCAGTTCTGTGGATGCAGACTACACGAAATAGGGCTGCAGCATTCGTCCAATCAGGAGCCTAGAAAATCACGTGAGATATAATATATATATATATATGCATCTTTTCAAAAAACAAATACCATTTATATACTATTTGAGTTATTATTTGCAGTGGTCTGAACCACCCACCACATCGCCGATTCGTAGCTCAGCGACGATCACCGGACGAGGGTAGGTTGTTCAGATTCTAGAATACCTGTAGCTCACTTGCTCACTATTATGGGAGTGAGAGAGGAGTACTCACAAAGAGGACAAGGCATTTTTTTAGCTGTCAATGTCATAGAATATAAATATAATTTTTTATATAATTTACATTTTTCAGCATTAACTGGTAGAGTGCTGGAAGCCCATATTTTGGCTTTATTCTGAAGTGCCGCTACCACAGCCTGAAGGCTAACATTCAGTGGATATGCTTTGTATTATCTTTGAAGTGATATGATTTAGTCTGTGAGGGTTTGCCTTGTTACAATTTATGGGCACTCTCCCATAAATTGTAACAAGGCAAAGACCTGTTTGAAGTTGTGATGGACAAAAATAATTTAGCACTCTACCAGTTAACGTTTATATATATTTATCAGGTATGGTTCGTGGAAGGTATTTCTGGTTGTTTTATAAAACAAAAGTAGGTATTTTGCATGTTTTTTAGCCTCACTTGTAGGTCGAGTAAATTTGAGTTCCTTTTTTTCGCTCTAATTGTTTGTTTTGTAGATTTTTTATATACTGAACGGGTCTGAGGTCTGTAGGCAGTATAATATGAGGTTTAGGTATGGTCCGCCGAGGGACTGCAATGGGTGTATGGGAATTGTGGGAACATCTTGCGGCTATTAGAAAAGGGTGTTTGTTCGAGCGAGCGATTGCTCGGTTGAAGAGGATGCTTGGGAAGACTGTTATAGCTGACGTCATCCCGATGAACATTTCTTACGATGGTGAGGTGGAGGGTGGATGGAAGAT
Organism: Pictodentalium vernedei; assembly: GCA_031216915.1. Lineage (NCBI taxonomy): Eukaryota > Metazoa > Mollusca > Scaphopoda > Dentaliida > Dentaliidae > Pictodentalium > Pictodentalium vernedei. Next base: position 234,330,813 of record CM062294.1, read on the forward strand.
GGTTGTGGATTCAAGGAGGAAACGGGGAGGGAAGAAATGTGGATGGGGACATTTGATGTGTGGGATGCAAGTGAGGAGGAGAAGTCCAGTAGAAACCTTCGCTGGGTGGAACTAGGGCAGGACTGGCTAGAGTCAGGGGGTCAGGGCCACCGTAAGGCTGCTGGCGGGGTTTAGAAAATAGGTTCAATGTTTTAGATTCTGATGCTTCGGGGGGGGGGGGGGGGTAATGGAGTGGATGAGAGAGAAGAGGTGGCTGTTGATGTTGATAGGACAAATAAGGCAATGAGAACGGCCAAGAGAAAGAAGTGTTCGGATGCCAATCAACCGAAGTAAGTTACTGTGATATAGGGTCTGCTAGTGCCCTCGTTCTGTGGAATTTTTCTCGACTTATTATTTTATTTCCGAGTCGCAAGTGGAGACTTGTCGAAGTGAGAGAAGAGATGGATCAGCTGTCCGAACGGGAGAAGCCGAGATGTTCGGATAGCTGAAATATGAGAAGCTGAAGGAGAAGAGAAAACTTCGGAATTTATGAAAAGAAGAGAAACAATAACACTGTCAGAAAACTGTAACAGAAAATGAGAAATTTTGTAATTATTTGTTTGGTTTAACCCTTTACCCAACGCAGATGATATCAAAATTTACAATTTTAAATATCATTTTTTAAATTTTTTCAAAACATTTCAACAAAACCATATCATGTGACCCCTCGTTGGAACGAGCTCGTTCCAACGAGGGGTCACATGATATGGTTTTGTTGAAATGTTTCGAAAAATAACATTTTTTCAACTGCTGAATTTGCATATTACGAGGGTGGATGCGGGCGATTCGTTAGGTAAAAGGTTAATAAATAAGTAGATTATTACTTTGATAGTTTTATATCGGCTGCAACATCAGCCCTCGGTAACTTCACATAAGCCTTCGACCTTCGATCTCAGGCTGATGTGAAGTTATCTCTATGTAAATATAAATATCGGTGGCGATTGGAGGTTATGTTCTTCAGATCGATACCGATTTCTTTGCCAACAGAAATTGTTACTTCTTGCAAATTGTATTCTAACTAGACTGTTGGGCAAAAAGTATGTTTTTGTGGAATTATGCTACCCACCTGTTCTTTCTTTTTGAAAAGTTTTTTTTTATTCTTAATGGCAGAGAGGAAAATTGAACAATTCGGAAAAAACTGTGTTACTTTCTTGTGCATGCTCATGAACAGAATATATAAATTAATTCTTGGGTCACATTGCACATTTGAGTTCATTGTGCTTGCTCGAACACTGCAAAATAATCGCGTTGTCACGAGAACAATCACAAGGATATCACAAGGATATCTCGATTTTAAACACTTTTTTTTTTTTTAACACTTTGCACGCATACATGTTTCTTTCTTTCAAAACTTGGCATTCGCAATTTTACGACCTCCTGCATCATGCTACTTTCTTCTCTATTCATTTTCATGAACAGAAAAACCCTAACGTGGTATGTACAAACATGTAATTGTCAACAACTGAGATTAGGATGTCACTGTTTTAGGTCCCCATGTGCCGTTAGTTGAAGTAATTGGGTTGCGTGAACACGAGCCGAAACTCTTTAGTGACGGGGATAAGAAGGTTATGGTTTTCGGTCACCGTTCAATTTTGAAATTTTGGGCTATTCTTTCGGAATTTCTTAACTTGTTGAGTGCTGGAAGCCCAAATTTGGGGATTTACTTAGGGCTTCACGATATTTCGATATTTCATCGAAACTCTGCATTTTTGTCAATATCGATTCCGTACCCAGCCAATTTCAACTCACCCGATATACCGACCTTCACGATATTGTCGATTAACAATGTCGATATTCTCAAACTGATGATAAACTTAACCTTTTGGACTTCAACTTCATCTAAATTCATCACACGCACGCTATAAACTACCATATTTTTATTTAATTTAGATATGGTTCCAAGCCAGAAAATAAGCTTACTGTCATCAGCAAAATGAGGTCCCCAGAGGTGAATTTAGTGATTACCCTGCATAGCAGGATAGCATCACTAAATTTACCCTGTGTGAACCTCAGTCTGAATCAGGGTCTGAAAACTAAACTAACTAATGATAAACTAAACTTTTTGGACTTCAACTTCATCTAAATTCATCACACGCACGCTTTAAACTACCATACTTTTATTTAATTTAGATATGGTTCCAAGCCAGAAAATAAGCTTACTGTCATCAGCAAAATGAGGTCCCCAGGGGTGAATTTAGGGATGCTACCCTGCATAGGAGGGTAGCATCACTAAATTTACCCTTTGTGAACCTTAGTCTGAATCAGGGTCTGAAAACTAAAAAGAAAGAGATACCCAGAGGATAAATTGGCCCACTGTGTGGGATAGCGTCATCAAATTCACCCTCTGGGGACCTTATTCTGCACATGTCAGACTGCTTATTTTCAGGCCTGTATGGTTCCTTTGCAAAATTAAATGCATGTGGTTCTATTTGTTCAAAGCAAGAACTATTGTTGCGAAGTGAGCCCTCAGGGGTTAAATGAGCTCGCAAGCTCGAGGTACGAGCTCGAGCTCCTGATTGTGATATGGGGTTTTATTTGGGAACTCCGTGAACTCAAGTTTATTTCACTAATTTAACAGTGTTTGGAACAGGTTATGAACAGATTTGAAACTACAAGAAAATTACATGGAATCGTATAAACTGGCGACCAGAATATACTGGCGTTCTCTGTGGGTATACGCCAGATGTTCCGTTGACAATATTAGACATACCTTTGCAGGCCAATATTGTCAACAAGCAGTAACATTGAAGGATTTGTTGATAAATGGAACAATAACATTCGGCAGTATTTCCTGGGATGTTGGTGTTCGAACTGTCTAACAAATCATAATATGTACCCGATGAGACTCCCCGGACATCTGGGGATGCTGAGTTGCACACATTTGCACCAGTCACCAGAACATTCTGCAGGTTACCTGTCGCCCGGCAGAATACTATTTGTTTGCCGAGATTCCATGGACTGCATGCAGACTGATCGACAGTATGTATGGCAGTAAGAGTCCACAAAATAGCGACCCCCACGTCAAAGGACTTCCCCTAAATTTCCCTGAGTTCAGGGAGAATTTGCTGACGGTCGTCACGTACCCCAAGTATTGCATCGGAAATTTGGTGTATATAAGCACCAATTTCTGACTGCTTAGACAAGTTGTCTCTGGGCTCCTGATAACTACGGGGCGGTCTACAAGAAGAAACTTGGATGCCGCCACTGCTATTGAGGTATGAACTTTGTTGTTTAATACATTATATTTTAGGCTAGCAAGAGACAACGACAGTTAGTCGTTACGAGTGAATACATTTGAATTATTAAAATAGTAGATAATTTGAAATTGGTCTTCGTTAAGCTGTACGCGATAAATACGTGAAGTTACTGAACCCAGAATCTGGAGCCTGTGTCTGATATCTTCTGGTTTAGGAATCACAAAATGCCACGGGCTGGTGGGAAGTCACAGAACTGCCAGTAATCACAACGTTTACAGTCCGAACTTACGATCTCTGATCGATAGACTTTACTTAACATTCCGCAACACTATCGCAAAGTACGAGAAGTATTGCGTGCGTTTGGAATTCTGCATAGTCATATCAATCAAGGATTGTCAGTTCTCAAATACTCGATATTTACTCATATCGCGGTATATTTAAAAAAATACCGTACTCGGTATTACAAATTGGAATACCGTGAAGCCCTAGATTTACTCTGAAGTGCAGGTACCACAAGTTAGAGGCTTCATATTCTGTGGATGTGCTTCATATAATATTTGAAATGAAATCATTTATTCGCTCGCCTACTGCTCTCCTTAAAAAAATTAAGGAGGGCGAAAACTAGCCCTCCTGGCCTTAGAAAATAATGATTACCATAACAGCCTATTCCTAAACCTCACATCTTTTCAGATCTCTGCTATGTCAGTGGCCTCTGTGAGACGACCACACTGCCCCTCCCACACCTCCGGGCCTTGTCGAGGCCCGGAGGTGTGGGAGGGGCCGTGTAGCCATCTAAAAGGGACTACCTTGTTAGCAACACTGAATAAAATGTACAAAGCTCATTAGGCAGAATTCATTAATAGAAAAACTTCATTTTGCCACTTTTAGCTTTTGTAATCTTGAGGAGAGCTAATCGCTCCCCAAGGACATGCGAGAGAAGCTATTTTAGCCCTCATGCATTTTAAGACTGCCAGGCCTGATTTACACTGTGCAAAACCCACGTGAACGCCCTTGGTCTTGACTATTCAGTTGAGGTTAAAACCCACACCCGACAACTGCCTATGTTTCACCTTTGCTGATAAATTTAATTGCGATAAAACATGCATATGGGCAGATTGCATAACAACGATTAACATATACATATAGAAAAGAACATACATATATATGAATTATAATTCAAATACGTGACAGGTAAATCTCTATGTGCAAACGATTATAAAGCACTTAGCAGCAATTGCCGGGTATCAAAGAACTGTCGGATTACGCTGCTAACTTTCGATACAATTTCTGGACAATTATTTGATAAAATTAGATTCATTTGCTCATCTATATTTAATTCACCAAAGATCGCATGATATCTCTGCGTGGTGTCAAATAATATAGTTCTTAATTCGACATATGCAGGACACCCCATTATGAAATGTTTCTCATCTTCAATTTTTCGCATTGAACAAACACAGTATTACCTATTTTCCAGTTCAATGGAAGGTTGATGATGCCGTCTCTTTTCTATAGCAAGGCAATGATTACTTATTCGGAGACGGGTGAATATGGATGGACCTATCATCACTTGAATTCGTATACACAAGATATGGTTCAAGCTCATAAAGAGAAGATATGTTCTTAGTTTACTGTTATGCGCGTGTATTTGAACATTAAAATCATTTGAATGCTTTGCATGAAGTTCATTTCTGTATGCAGATACATTTATATTACAGGATGCTAAACGACAAGAAAAAAGTACACATATGTGCAAATCTTACATAAATGAGGTTTTGGTCTGAATGCTTGTTTGTATTGGCCAACACAGGGAGTTGTTTACAGTGGCTTTGAAACAACCCATGAACCTCATCCGCCAACTCCACCCCATGTTCACAACAATAACTATCTGATGCACTGTCAGGACTGGTGAAAACTGTTAGTTATAGACAAGAGCCAATATTCTAAACCTTTTACATTTGTATTTTCTAGAATTGTATTTTCTGCCTATTAATATAACTGACTAAAACGAATCATTAACATTTTAAAAGATATGTCAATTTGTCAACTGACAAACTGCCACATCTTTGAAAATGCTAATGATTTATTTCAATCCATTTAATAAAGTCATAACTAGAAAATACAATTCTAGAAAATACAATTGTAAAAGTGTTATAGTATTGGTCCCAGTTTACTGAAATGTGATTAAGTGCGAAAGGAATGCTTACCTGGACTTTTTGTCGTCGTCGTAGTCGTTGCTGCTGCACCTTAAAAGTGAAAAAATAATAGTCACAAATCAAATCAAACAAAATCTTCATTTCGCAGTATAAATCAAATACAACTTTTGAATATCATACAAAATATATTATAAATAGTGCATGGTTGGCAGTGGACTAGTAGTCCTCGTGGAAGAATAGTCCATATTCTGGAGGAGTGTGGACTGTTCTTCCCCCGGATCATTATTTTCGCCTAAAAACTTTTACTGACGTCATCCATTGTTATCCATTGATATATAGTTTAACTATCCCATGGGTGGGGGGGGGGGGGGGGGGGGCGTGGTTGCGTTGCGGTAACCGGTTCTCGTCAGATCACCGAAGTTAAGCGAACGTCGAGCCCGATTAGTCCTTGAATGGGTGACCGTTAGAGCGATCGATTCGGACTCCCGGATTGTGTGCATGAGCAAGGCACTTAACCCCGACTATCCACATGGGGGCACGATGACACCGTGTACACGTCGATGGTGCGCATGTCTTCAACCAATCTAACCCTGACTGTGCCGCATTGCGGAGTTACGATGTTGGGGAGCTGGCAGCAGCTCGTCGTTGCTCGGTGGTTCTCTCCGGGTACTCCGGCTTCCTCCACCCGTAGAACTGTCACCGACACGATATTATCTTGGCTGTTAAAGTGTCGTTAAACCCTAATAAATAAATAAATAAATAAATAAATAACTATCCCATGCTTAATAGTTGCATAGTTGTATATCCAACAGCTAGCTGTTGGATATTTTACATCTATTGAACTATTTTTTTTTAAGTAGGATAAATAGCTCGTTGATGTTGGGTAAGCGAGAGAAAGCCCCCCGTCTCGGGCCTAACATCCCTCGACGGGGAGCTTTCTTTCGCCTATCCAACATCGACTCGTTATTTATTCACTACATAGTAAACGACATGCCTTGCAAAAACTATGTTATGTCGAAAATGCGAAGAAGAATCCTTCTACCCATCAGGATTCCAGTTTTAAGTACACAGCATTTACAAGAATGATATTGTCCAAGACAGGCATTTTCATTCTTGAATTCAGCAATAACGAACCAGTCTTACGGAGAGAAACAAAACTTTCTTAACCATTTACCCAACGAATCGGACACATCCGTCCACGCAAATATGCAAATTCAGCAGCTGAAAAAATACTATTTTTCAAAACATTTCAACAAAACCATATCATGTGACATGATATGGTTTTGTTGAAATTTTTGGAGAAATTTAAAAAAACGATATTTAAAATAATAAATTTTGATGCCGTCTGCGTTTGTAAAGGGTTAAAAGGGCGCGTTGCGTTCCAACTGTCGAAAATTAGTCCTACAATATTCCACGTCTATTTCTAGAGTGTATAGTGCACGGGAATAAAGAACGGTTATTTTTTAGAAAACTCGACATGTAAAATTGTCGGAAATAGTATAGTACCTCACAGCCATTAAAAGGAAGAGAAAGTCACATGAGATATAATATTTGAGAAATATTTTACAGTACAGTCGCCGTGGGTTTGTCGTTATCTACGCGTGGGAAGTGATGATGCGTTTGACAAGTAATAAAAATCAGCAACAACAAAATTTTAATTAATGTAGCACCGGGTTGTACTTTTGATGATTATTTCTATAATTATTGTTTGGAATCTAATATTATTGCGTCTTTGGAAATATTGCCCACCCGTGGAAAGTGATCAGTTCACGGCGGCTCGTCATGTACAAGGAAATGGCATAGCCGAAAAGGCTGTCTTCCTCCCATTCCCTAAAAGGGTAAAAATAAACTTTATGAGGACAGCATAGATATCTTGCACGATATTATCAAATAAGAAAGTGTGATTCATTGGGGATCTCAGAAAATATGCCTGGGATGTTTGGAGAGCTCCAATAATTCTTCACTCTACACGGACTTTATACGAAATTAGTTCCTTCAAGACATACCAAGTCCAGAACAAAACCCGCCAGATTTGGTCCACAGACCCCGTTTAGATTCGTGACTACACATTATCTTTACTGTCACCTAGACAAACAGTTAATGCGTTCAAATTGTTGTGTGGTTGGAAATCTAGTGGTCGGTTAGCACACACAATAACTGGAAAGGGTTAGTACTTTTTTAAAGTCATCCAGTTGGTATCTGTTAATCCATCTTGTATTTCTCGAGAGTCTCGATATCTGCCTGATCAAACACAATCGCTTTGAAAAGTGATGTGTGCAGTAATCCCATTCAGAATCTCAGATTTGAAGAGGTTAAAGATGAAAGTTGTTTTGACGGAAATTGTTAAAATGGTACATTCATTTATTGATATATTATCGTGTAATGTAGCTTTCAGCATCTTTAGCTTGGCTATATCATAGGTATGAAATTGAGTTTAGCCAATCGTTCTGGGCGTTTATTCTTGGTCCCATTTTACCAGTGAAGCAGTGCTTGTTTACCACAGTAAACGAGCATTGCTCCTCTTAATCTTTTACCTAACATGAAAAGCAGACGACACTTGCAAACAAAATTCTTGAATAACTTTTTTCTTTCATTTTTTGTCTCAAAAACATAAGGTTATGACCCCACTGGGGCGAGCTCGTTCAAAAGAGGGGTCAAAATCTATGTTTTTGAGACAAAAATGAAAATTAATTGGGCATTTTTGTGAATAACCCTGCTCGTTTTGGCCGTTATGTTGGGTAAAGAGTTAAGGATTTCCACAGGTGAGCAAATGGTACAACTTCCACCGTGACATTTATATTTTCCAAGACACTTGGGCACCTTCACATGTTGTTTACTTTGAATTGGAAACAGCGTCTTCGGCGCAAATGGTATGATGGATGTTTTTTATGATAGAAGCTCTTGGGGAGCGCGGTGGCTCAGTGGTAGACTGTTGGACTTCTATGTTAGAGGTCTCGAGTTCGATCCCCGTCCGCGGCAACCCGCGTTGTGTCCTTGGGCAAGGCTTCTTATCCCGGTTGCCAACATGGGGGTACGACGACGCCGTGTAGTAAGGCGTACTGCACGTCGATGGTGCACATGTCTTCAATCGCTTTAACCCTGCTTGAGCGGAGCTTGAACAGAGTTACAATGTTGAGGAGCTGACAGCTGCTCGTCGATGCTCGGTGGTTCTCTCTGGGCACTCCAGTTTCCCCCACCCGTAAAACTGTCACGGTCACGATTAGACATTGTGCATAAGTATGTGATCTTAAACACCAATAAATAAATATGGTAGGAGCTCATGATATCCAATCAGGATTATATTCCTCGGTGTTTCCGGACCAGTCACAGAAAGCATACTAGCCTACCATACTCTATGAGTTTTAACCGTTAGAGTTCTAGAAACCCATATGTGGGCTTTATTCTGCAGCGCAGGTTCTGCGACTTGAGGGCTTTATATTCTGCGAATATGCTTCGTATTATCTTTGAAGAGAATTTATTTTGTCTATTAAGATTTGCCATGTTACGGTTTATGGGAGAGTGCCCATAGGCACTCTCTCATAAATTGTAATAAGACAAGGACACATGAACAAATGTTTATGACTAAAAACAATATAGCAATCCACCAGTTAACTGTAACGAACAGTCCGGGTATGTTGGATTACTAGAGTTAATAGTAGGCAAATATGAATTGAGACATTTATCAGTCAAGTACATCTTGAAGGGAGGTCCAGTAAAATTTGGTAGTGTAGGATCGACATTATTCCTTATCCTTGGGTAGGAATGAAAGGGGAACTCTGCAGAAAATTTTGTTCGGGTTTGAGTGTTTGCAGTTTACCAGACTGTCTTGTATCCATGTCAGATGGGTTTGTGCAGATATTAAATATAAATCACTGAAACTCATAGGTAAGTTCCCATTGAACCAGTCATGCACGAATAAAAGAGCATGGAGTCCATAAACGTCATCAAGCTTTAGGTCACAAACCTTTTCAAAAAAGTGAATTTGTATGTCCAGTATTTTTTTTATTTGCTATAATTCAAACGACCTTTTTGTAGGCTGAAGAGACTAGTTTTACATTGTGTATGTCCCACATGCGATAGACTAGTTGACTGTGGATCAGCGAGAAGTACAGTACAGTCGCCGTAGTCTGGTCGTAATTCACGCTTGGGTAGTGATATTCACGCATGCGCTTACCAGATAAATGAAAGGAGATTGCCTGTAATAAACAGTAATGCACAAAAGTGGTGTCCTGTGGTCATTGTTGTTTTCAAGTTATTCAGCGGACAAGGAAACACACATTTAGAATTCAAGATAGCTGCCATATTCAAAAGGCCAGGATAGAGATTATTAAATGTAACCTTCCTTTAGTCAACAGTTACGCACTTGAAAAAGTGGGACCCATTGGTCATTTGCTTTTCAGATTATTACATGGACAAGTGCAAATTATAAAATATCCAAGGTTTCCACAAGGGCGGCCAAGTTGAAGATGCTAGAATGCTGGTTATGGAAAGGAGCCTCCCTCTAACCTCAAGTCAACTGTAATTCATCATAAAAAATACGACCATTTGGACATATAAGTTTCAAGTCATTTCTTTGACACGCAAACGTTAACTGGCGGCCAATGGGCGGATGGCCTGGCGGGCCAGCGGTGACCCGACTGAGAGACAGACAGCCTACTTCAAAAAGACGCCATGTAAAAAGAATGTCATAATGTTTCAGACCTGGAGCTCTGGCAGTTTACGAGAAAATAGTGCGAATGGACAGAGTCTTGGGTAGATGTACGGATTGGAGAACAGATGTAATCTGTGTTGTTTTCAGACTTCGTGTCGGCGAAAAATATACATACCCACAGAGGAACATTGTTTCGTTGCTTCAGCATACAGGATCTCATCTTGTTGAACCTCTTTTGGACATCTTTTCATTGCGGGTTCCAAACATTCCATATAGTACATTTTGTACTTTCTAGAATGTAAAAGAAAGGCATCTTTATACTTACGCTTTCTCAGCCCTCATTTCATACTGAGCACCTGTGCACTCCTCTCGTACATCACATAATAGCAAGAACGTCGAGAAGAACACCTGTTGACAGGGTGTGGAAACCCAATTTGTCCCCACTTTGATGGCTCAAGTCTCGACTAACAAAATATTTCAAAAACATCATCAAGGCATGCCTTCGTCGAAGCCATACCTTGATCACATAACTAGAATATTTGTCGGGCGGGATTAAGCTAAAAAAAAGGGGGGGGGGGGTCATGGGCAATCCCTCACTGAAACTGCCCCCTTCCCCCATTGAACGTTTTATAAGCTTGCATGGTATTTGAAAATTACTAGGAAATCGTAAGAGTTAAACATTTTAATTTTTGGATTGATGTTTATTACTTGCATGTGTCTGCAACACAGCATGATTAACACCTAGCACTCTGGTAGTACAACCAAATTTTCTCCAATCACTCTGTTTCTCTCTTGTGTAACTATGAATTTAACCAATTATATATTGCATGACAGAGCTCTGCGAGATCTGTCAAACAAGGTATATTTGTTTAAATATCAAACTCTATTAGGGAAATATTTGCTGCTGAAAGATTTGCCAATTTCACATCAGAGTGCACGGAGTTCATTAACAATTTACCCAGTGCATCAGATGTCAGATTTGTTAATTTAATTATTTTTTCTCTCACATTTTTCACAAAACTTCAACGAGACCATATCATGTGCCCCCTCTGGAAAGGCGCGATAAGTTCGTGACAATGGGGTGTCACATGATAGGGTTTCGTTGAATTCTTTTTAAAAAAAAAAAGATTTTTCTTTTCAACTGCTCAGTTTGTAAATTATAAGGGCGGATGGTAGGGTTAAACGAAGGATTAAAATACATTGTTCATTTATTATAATGACTTCGTAAACATCCAATTTGCTCAGTTCTTAGGAAAATAACACAAATATTATGTGGATGGCATTTATTTTTCGAAAAAATGCATAAATCGAGGATACGGAATGAGTGTTTTGATCACTCGATATTTATGAAATGAGTCTACGAATTTTTCGTTTTGCCTTGCCAGAGGAGCCTCTGGCGAGGCAAAACGAAATACTCGTAGACAAGTTTCATAAATTCGTGTGACCAAAACACGAATTTCATATTCTGTTTATCATATGACACAACAGTTACCAAAAACACATCTTTTACACAAAAAAGAAGGGTTAAAAAATTGAATTTCACCTTGAACGTCATGCATTTTGATTGTGTGACGCGCGTCACCAGTCAAACTGCATGACGTTCAAGGTGAAATTACGCAATCATACGTCATAACCGCATTAATTTGACACAGATCTTTTCGGTGATAACCAATTGGAAAGCGTTCTTTTGAAATTGACCAATCAAATCAACTGAAAGGATTCAGAAGCACTAATTAATATTAATTGAAGATATGAAACGGTAATAAGTCGAGAAAACGGAGAAGTCATATGATAAATATTAACCCTTTACCTAATATGAAAAGAAGACGACACTTGCCAAAAAAATTCTTGAATAACTAATTTTTTTCATTTTCTGTCTCAAAAACATAGGTTATGACCCCTCATTGGAACGAGCTCGACGAGCTCATTCCAAAGAGGGGTCATAACCTATGTTTTTGAGACAAAAATGAAAAAAATAATGCACATTAATTGGAGACTTTTTTTTAAAATAGCGCTGGCCGATTTTTCCCCGTTATGTTGGGTAAAGGGTTAACTAACAAATAAACAAAATAAAAATGATTCCCCCTTTCTCCTTACTGATTTGAAAGATTAATTGCTCGGCACTAAATTTTTTTTTTTTTTTTGCCTTAGACTTCAAAACGTCTTGAAACTATAAGACATCGCCTTTGGTCAAACCGATAGAGTATTAATTAACAGTTCTTAAATTAAGAAAAGTGTGACAAATAGGATGTCACCGCGTGTGACATGATGAGTCCATGTAATAATAATAACACTTCGGCCGGCCGCTGATTATTCGCGGTTCTCTTATGAGAAGGCCTTGGTTACCCTTGTTCTACCAACTGCCTCCCCCTATTCCCGCGTTTCTTCTCTCCTCCCAACACTCGGAGACGAACTGCTTGATGACATCCCTTGCCCCATTCTTCCCAATCTCTCCGATTAGTATATTAACCCTCTCCTTTGGGTCGCCCCCTAACCACATGTCCTTCATTCTCCCATCCCACTTCTCCATTATACTCCACGTGAATCTTGTTCTGTTAGACTGGTATTTTGGGCATTCTATAAGAAAGTGTTCCAGGGTCTCCACCACGCCCACGTTACACATCTGGCACTCCTTTTCACTGTTTTTCCCAAATTTTCCCCTCAGCTCCAGGGACCGCGACCTCAGCTTGAACAACAGGGACCCCCCCCCCCCAAAGGTGCCATCAAGGTACTCTTCAAAACCAGGCTTCTCTTTATCACGCAGGCCACCCAAAGATCTCTTTGATTTGACCCCCTCTCGCCAATTACGGTTACAATCCTCCATGACCCTTTCTCTGACGATCTTTTTGCCCTGGTTTGCCCCAACGTCAAGGTCCGAGATCTCCATTGAGTAGTTTTCTACTAGCTCCCTCACTTGGACCATCCACCCCGTCTTGATATTTGAATTGAAAGTTCTCAGGAACATTACTTTACACCATCGGCTATCGGGGAGATTTACCAAATAATTAAGATAACCGAGTTTCAATGGATCTACCCTGTCCTTGATCCTCACCCACCCAAGCTCACCCCTGGTTGCTTCTAGCGCAGCGGCATTACTCGACCCTGTTATCCATCGCCTGCATCGTTCTGCAGGATTTCCAAGCTCTTAACAGCCGTCTGGTTTAGGGGTACAACTTCCGTATCAAATCAAGTCTCGAAAGAAAGTACGCGATGTGATGGCCCAAGTCCAGGCTGACTTATATTCTAACCACATCTTCAAGAAATCCCGACGTCGAAGGCATGCCTTCATGATGTAGCTGGAAAACTAGCCATCGGGATTTTGTACCACTCACGTGCTGCTAAGGATCGCCCTTAATCATTGACATATTTGTAAATAAAAGGTAAATGTGTACTTCGCTGTTTGATTGTTCACCCAGGTGTAATAACACTTTCAACAGGGGGCATATCTTGTTATACCATAATACGGGTGAAAGAAATCGGAACTCCGAGAGAAAGCAACTGGAAAATGGTAAGTAACCTTCGATTTCTGTGATTTACTATTTCGGACAGGTGGGGTTAGCATTGTTTGAATACATGTGTACCATAGATTTACAGCATGTAGATGCTGCACTTGCCTTCAACCAATGTTCACCCTCTTTGTGCCGGGATGGCGAATTGAAAATTCCGACAGTTACTCGTTATTGCTCAGTGGTCCTCTTCGGATATTCCGGCTTCCAGCGAATGTAAAATTGTCCGACACGATATGACCCAGGCTGTTTGAAAGTATCGTTAAACCCCAATAAACAAACGAAGACAAACCTGTACACATTTAACCGTTTATTTACAAATAGTTTATTTATTTATTGGTGTTTAAGGTCACATACTTATGAACAAAGGCTAATCGTGACCGTGACAGTTTTACGGGTGGAGGAAGCCAGAGTACACGGAGAGAACCACCGAGCATTGATGAGAAATTGTCAGCTCCTCAACAGTCTAACTATGTTCAAGCTTCGCTCAAGCAGGGTTACAGCGGTTGAAGACATGTGTACCATCGCCGTACAGTACGGGATAAGGTGCCTTGCCCAAAGACGCAATGCGGGTCGTCCCGGGCGGGGATCGAACACGGGACCTCTTGCATAGAAGTCCAACAGTCTACCACTGAGCCACCACGCCCCAACCATTTACAAATATGTAGATGGTAGGAGGAATCCTTAGCAAAATGTGAGTAGTATAGTTTAACCCTTTACCTAACACGAAAGGAAGACAACACTTGCAAACAAAATTCTTGAATATTTTTTTTATTTTTTGCATCAAAAGCATAGCTTATGTCCCTCAATGGAACGAGCTCAGAGAGCTCGTTCCAGTGAGGGTTCATAAGCGTTGAAGTCTAATCTATTTATATCTGTGGCATGCCCTATCACTCTCCTCCATAGGTAATTGTAATTTATATAAAAACAAGAAAAAATAGCAACGTGAAGCATCGCATAGGCCCCCTCCTACAATACCATGGATAGCATATGCTGCCCATTGGAGTGATGAGATTTCTCAAGATGGCCTAAATGTCCACCATGAACACACATGTAGACTAACTCAGTTAAAACTCATAATGCATACCCATTCGAAAGAAAGACGAAACTTGCAAACAAAATTCTTTTATATATATCAAAAACAGCTTATGGCCTCCTCATTGGAATGAGCTCAGCGTTGAAAATGCACAATGTGACACATTGTGCATTAACACATGTGCACATGCGACTAAAAATGGATTCTATAACCACCGACATATCCTAAAAAGGGATTCTGTAAGGATTACAAAAAGGAATTCCATAAGTGAGATTCTAAGCTCCTATACGGGTAGTCTTGCCATATTATCTCCAACTAACTGTCCTATGATTAGGCTTTTGCATGCGCACTAACACCACGTATCAGTATGGGGATGACGTCACAAGGTGGTCGCTCACGCGAGTTACCATAACAACACAACATGGCGCCACTGGGCCACGTGACATGACATCACTTTCGAGGTCCCCCAACCTAGGGGGTGAAAACCACATTACATACTACTTATGCTTTTAAGACAAAAAAGAAAAATCAGTATAATGAAAATTGAATGGTGATTTTTGTGAATAGCGCTGGTCGTTATGTTGGGGTGAAAGCTTTAAAAAAAAACTTCTTGGAAATTTAGGAGCGAATAAATAAAATATACAGGTAGTAATCGTGACGTAACTTCTTATTTAATAACACATACAGTACCGGCACTCCAATGGGGCACTGTGGCACAGTAGGTAGAGATGCAGGTGAAAGCCGAGAGGTCCTCGGTTCGAATCCCCGCTGCGGCAACCGCGTTGTGTCCTTGGGCAAGACACTTCGCCCCACTGTCCACGTGTGGACATGGTGGCGTTGTGTTCTAAGGCGTACTGCACGCCGATGGTGCAATTGTCCTCAACCAATGCTAACCCTGCTTGTGTGGAATTAGTATATTGGGGAGCAGACATTTGCACGACGTTGCTCAGGGTTCTCTCGGGGTACACCGGCTTTGTCCACCCGTAAAACTGTCATGGTCGTGATTAACCATTGTGCAGAAATTTGTGACCTTAAACACCAATAAATAAATGCCGGTACTCCAAATTGGTTACGCTGGGCGCCCAACGGTCAGAATCGGTTTCTCAAGACCTCTAATTGTATGGACGACTGGGTGTGTGACTTAACCCTTTGAACATGGTGGTATCTTCCATGACAGTTCAGTGACAGCATTTGCAAGAGTCTATATTCATTATATGGTGTAAACCAATTAATACTTTCGACGTGCAGCCTTGAGACTGCATGTTGAAAATATTGATTGCTCTGCCAAACACATTCACTCAGCAGCCATCCTCAAGCCAGAAAATAAGCAGACTGTCATCTGCAAAATGAGGTCCCCAGAGGGTGAATTTAGTTACCCTCTGTGAACCTCAATCTGAACCAGGGTCTCAAACCTAAACAGAAAGAGGTTCCCAGAGGATAAATTGGTCCACTGTATGGGATAGCACCCGCTGGAGGACCTCATTTTGCAAATGTCAGACTGCTTATTTTCAGGCCTGGCCATCCTACTTTATGAGATTGTGACGTATCATGTTCCTGGTCGGAAAAGCGACCGCTCGGGTTCAAAGGGTTAAGTTCAAGTATCAAATCTTGTCTCGCAAGAAAGTCCATGTGTTGTTGTCTTCCGTCGAGTTGACGAGAGGAGATCGGCCGCCGGCATCGAGTTTCATTTGACTGATCTCATCTCGTCAACGATACGGAATACAACAACGCAGATCAATTGACTATTTTAGTAATTTGTTTATTATATGACACTCAGTATTTTAAACTGATCACAACACCTGAAAAATCGAATACAACAAGAATTATATTAGCCAAATAACAATTAACAATTTATGGAAATAGGGAGTCCCAAATGCGTAGTTATATCGAACGTTCGTGTCGAACATGAAACTTGAAAGTCAAAACAATGGGGGCAAGTCTTGAATTTCAATCGGAATCGCTTTCAGTAACACAGATTCTCCTGCGTTTTGTTGGATTCGCATCTTGAAAATAGTTGTTGATTGTTATTTTGCAAGTGTTCAGAACGGCATTTTCAAATAGACCTCGACTTTAATGTTTGTCAGCGGAATTTAATAGGGAGACACTCATGTTTATGTTCTGTGCTTATGTTCTGTATTTATTTATAGGACACTGGTAGAAATAGTCCGTTCACGTGCGCCTCGTTTGAGATAGGCATGATAACGATCTGGAAAACTTGACATTCTTGTTTTCCGAAGAGCTGTATTTGATGGACAAATTACAGTGGTATTGAGGGGCTATTTGTGGTAGTCATATAAAAAAAACTCCATTCCAGCCGAAAATGTTCAGACTGTAAAATTATTAAGGGGGGTCCGCCACCAACTCCCAACCCCAACCCAGACCACCTACCCACCGCCGCCCCAACCCCGTACAACCCCTTTACGTACATCCTCCATGATAATTTCTTTGAGTGGATACTGACATACACAGCCAACTGCAGTTTTGCATTAAGTGCATGGTATTTGACTCTTTGCCCAACATGACGGCCATATACGGGCAGCGTTCTTCAGGAAAATTGTCTTTGAATTCTTTATATTTTTCTATTTCTGTCTCCAAAAGACAGCTTGTGATCCCTCAATGCAACAAGTACGGTCACAATTTCAGTTATTAAAACATTTTATGCAAGTCTCGTCTTTTATCGGTGTAAGATTATAAGTTATCTCCGCGAACATGTGTGGTATATGGAGATTTAATACCGGGATGTCGGTTTTTAAACACCCAGCCAAAGGCGTGGTGTTTAAATGGGACATCCAGGTATTAAGTCTCCATATACCATATATGTTGGCAGAGGTAACGTTTTTGTCCCGTTTGAAACACGATAGAAGCATAAAATGGAGAAAAAATTGTGGACGCGTATCTCACGCTCCGCAATGACTTGGACAAAATTCGTGAATAATTGTTTTATTTTTACAAACGCAGAATACAACAGATAGAGTTACATCCCGTGGGTCGTTAAGGAAACGAGTAAATAGTATTTTGTTGACATATCGTGCCCAGAGTTCTAATGTGTTCTATGTGCCTGCTGGCCCATAGAACACATTGGAACTGAGGGGACGCTATTTGCTCTTATTTTATTTTTCCCAAGTTATTTCATTTAATTATTCGACTATTTAATTTATAACAGCAAAATATGATCGAATTGTCGGAAATTTGATAATATTTTTATATCGAGGAGAACGGAAGCGAAACGCTTTCATATGTCCCCGATGTTTCGCGTGCCCATATACCCTGGGTGTTGCACGCTCTCGTGTACCTTAGATGTTGGGTGGGTGCACCCTTTACAATTGCTATTTGTCCAAAGCATTCTGGCCAATCAAAAGACAGGATTTATCGGGATATAGGGGCCAGAAAATGTCTAACCTCGGCATGAAGCAGCCATGACTAGATTTGATGAAAAACTAAATCTTCTGCTTATTTCAGAGAAATCAGAAATTCTGTCCTGGGCAGGAATGTCTATTAGCAGCATGCAATGCATTAAATGAGCTTTGGAAAATTCAAAGAATATTCATATTTTTGGCAGTAACAAAACCCCAAGTCCCCTTGATACACCATTATGTTTTTCAATAGTAGTGTTGTAATATTTTTATACCATGATTACCAATTCTACTATATATGAAAAGCCTATGACATAAATTTTAGCTTATACACCAACTGTGGCGAACACGCCAGCAATGGTATTTCAGTAGTTAAAATTTACATCCAAGTTGACCTTTGGAGACGACTTAATGCGAACTTGTCTAAATTTATCGCACATCGCCTCGCGAAGAGTGAAATGAAAGTGGCAATTATTTATAACGTTTTTAAACAAGTTTACCCCATAAAACTCCAAAAATTAACAAATATGCATTGTTTCATGTTAATAAAGCATCCATAACTCGAAATAGTATGTTATTATGTTATTAAAATGAAAAAGATCTTGTTTCTTTTTCTATTTCGTTTCGGTGAAATAATTGACAGCGGAAGTACCGCCACCCGATGCTCATGTAAACAAAAAAACAGATTCTCACGTATGTACGTCTGCTGCTCAGTAAAATCGAGAAAAAATAATAGCGATTCTTAATAATCTGACGGTCATTGTATAAATAAAATATACCCAAAGTAGCTTGGTGTACCAAATGTTCACCACTCGTGGTGAAGTGGTTTTAACCGCGCACCAAAGGCTCCCGGTTAACACCACTTCACCTCTCGTGGTGAACATTTGGTACACCAAGCTACTATGGGAATATATATTTACATTTTAACCACTCAAAAATCCAATAAGTGTTTTTTATTAAAAAAATCAAATATGCAGCGATTCTCTGCTGGCAGTGGGCTTTTCCTTCAGAAACAACACAGAGTGTTATTTATCTTACAATCAACATGTATTTTGTCTGTATTAACTCCGCAACTGTCGTGTATCCAACCCCCTGATACAGATGTTTGAATCAGGGGGTCGGATACAAGCACCTTCCTTTCGCGTGAATTCCATTTTTTTTTTCTTTTTGTTCATCCGTACGAATAAATAGTTCGTTATACATTCGTCTACATTCTTGACTTATCCCCAATATATTGTAAGATAAAATGATTATTATCATTATGTGGATGTACAAAATATGTATCCGAGTCTCGCTTCGGGTTCTAAGGGTAGATCACGACTCGTTTTCGACTCGTCGTGATCTGCCCTTAGAACCAGGAGCTCGACTCCGATACATATTTTGAACATCCACATAATGGTAAGAATCTCTATGTGTCGGGAGTAATTCTGAGACTGTGGATCAAAGGAACACAGACAGACAAAGACAAGTGATTGATGCTCAAGTATATGGGTGTCACTGGCAGACTCCATGGTCATTTTTTTCAAATGTATGTTGCGGAATTTATGAAAAGATACCACACTTTTTTCGATGACGTACATTTCGAATTGACGGCCATTTTGGCTGGAAATCGATTGTTCTCTAAATTACCAGAAAGAATATTAAAGGCTACATCGGTGCATTTCGTGCTTTTCATAAAAAGGTTTGAGATTCTGCACAATTCGGCAGGACCATACAGAAAATATAAGCCGAATTGGTTTCAAACAGACGGACGAGGCATGGCCAATGTTATGAAATGTAAGTCAGCATGATCTACCAATCGTCCGCGTCTATAGGCATCGCTCAATGGGGTTAACCCTTTGCCCAACGAATCGGCCGCATCCGCCCGTGTAATGTGCAAATTCAGCAGTTGAAAAAATATTATTTTTCAAAAAATTTCAACAAAACCATATCATGTGACCCCTTGTTGGAACGAGCTCGTCGAGCTCGTTCCAACGAGGGGTCACATGATATGGTTTTGTTGAAAATTTTTGAAAAATTTAAAAAAATGATATTTAAAATAATAAATTTTGATATCGTCTGCGTTGGGTAAAGGGTTAATGGATGTGAACCCCCTCCCCTATATTTTTTCCAGTCGGGAAATTTTCGTTTGGATACTCTCTCTCTCTCTCTCTCTCTCTCTCTCTCTCTCTCTCTCTCTCTCTCTCTCTCTCTCTTGTTAGTACTAATGTACTTTATTAAAAGTCTAGATTTGATACCTGAATTTATGTCACACAAAAAATGTCAGTCAGTAGGATCCAATTCTGGACGTTGGTGGGCCCAGCTTGACCAATTAAATATTAAATACAGTACGGTCGCTGTGGACAGGTCACTTTCCATGGTTGGGCAATATTTCCACAGACGCAATAATATACTACTCAGAGTTTGCTAAGCACCACTTATTTGACACATCATTGTGAAATTTGCTTGTGACATATTTGCGATATTTTTGGTGGATATGTTTGAGGAATGTATTGAGATGGTCACCAGTGTTTACATTAGCTCTCTTGACAGGCAGACTTTTCGTGACAGTCATGGAAAGCATGTACCCCTTGATTTTCATGATGTTTTCGTGTACTGTCTACATGTACATTACATGTGTAGGATATTCAATCTTCATTTCAACAGAAACCCTTGTGATTTAATGACTGAATATGGCGAACGCAAATGTAAGAAGACATTTGTCTGAAGCAGAAATGTGGCGGGCTGTTGGGATGGTGGAGCAAGGGGTTACCCATCGTCAGGTTGGTGAAGCCCTTGGTGTGCACCATACGCTGATCACCAGAGCCAGAGCAAGATTTCAGCAGTATGGCACACCAGTAAGACGGCATGGTAGTGGTAGAGACGGGGCAACATCTGCAGCTGAAGACCGGTTGTTGATCATTAAGGCCCGTAGGAACCGCTTTGCAACAGCAACCCAGCTTCGCAATGACCTTCAGAATGCATCCGGGGTAAATGTTTCGACGCAGCCTGTCCGGGCAAGGTTGCACGACGGTCGTCTCCGATCCAGAAGACCATGTATTCGCATTCCGCTGCCACTGAACCACCACCAGACACGATATGAATGGGCCATGGACCATGTTGGATGTACCAGAGAAAATTGGCGACCTGCCTTTTTCAGATGAGTCAAGGTACTGCCTAGACCACACAGATAGGCGTTCTAGGGAAAGGAACAGTTCAGGAGAGCGATTCCATCCAGCCAACATTGCTGGACATGACCGCTATGGTGGAGGGTCAATAATGGTCTGGGGCGGCATCAGCTGTGATGGACGTACAGAGCTATGTGTCCTTGACCGTGGTACATTGACTGCACAGCGGAATATTGATGATGAGATCCTGGAGGCCCACGTCAGATTGTATGTAGGTGCAGTGGGTGATAGATTCATTCTGATGGACGATAATGCCCATCCTCATGTTGCCTATGCTGTCCGGGAGTACCGACAGGCAGGTGGGGGGAGGGGGGTGAGCGTATGGACTGGCCAGCAAGATCCCCTGACCTCAATCCAATCGAACATGTCTGGAATGAGTTGCAGCTTGCAATTTCAGTCCGTCCAGTTAAGCCAAGAAGTGTCCAGGAGCTTGGTGCCATGATGGTCCAAGAATGGTACAACATCCCACAAAGGACCATCAGGAACATGATTGGGAGCATGCGAAGGCGTTGTCAAGATGTAATTAACAGTAATGGGTCTCATACTCGATATTGAACCCATATCAGTTCACTCAGTCAATTTTTTGGCATATTAGAAAAATTTCCTCTTTTACCAATAATATCCATTTTCTATGGTTATCGTATTCAAAAGCTAAACAATAGTGTCAAACGCAAACAAAATCTTAATTTCTGTACTTAAATCATTAAAGATATAATTAAATAAAAAAATATATACACTTTTCATAACAATATTTCAACTGAAACGTAAAACAGGTAGTTGGATATACTTGGTGCTAAGCAAACTTTGAGTGGTATATTAGATTTCAAACACTAATTATAGGAATAATCATCAAAAATATAAATAATGAAGCACTAGGTAAACAAGCACTCCTACACTTTCGGGGTTCCCGTGAGGTAATACTAAAATCACGACTGATTAATATACCAAGTACACAATGAAGCCGTCCCTTCAAAAGCATGCCTTGATGATGTACTTCGAATATTAGTCAGTCGGGACTTTAGCCATCTCAGCCGGGACAAATCAAGTTTACCTCCCACTCCCAATCGGTCATTTTCTGGGCTCCTCTGCCCATGCCCGTCGCCACCACAACATTATGTCCATGTCAAGTGTATTATAGTGTGGACATAATAATTTCGATTGTGTCGTGAATGGGTGGTGATGTGGTCGAAATTAACTTTCTGCTTTTTCATTCTATCCCACTGTAGTATTTCAACCGTGAGAAGAGGGATGTGAGAACACTGAATCTAAGGTGCCATTTTAATTTCGATTTTCTCGATTTGGTTTTGATTTCACATTATTTTATTTTGTTTATTAACTTTGAGGATGGACAGTCATGACACATTATTTTGTTTCGTTTATGAACTTTGAAGGATGGACAGACATGACACAGAACATGCTATTTTTTCTAATTTGTCGGTCAGCATCACCTATTTGTAGTGTGTCACACAACTCTCCCCAAAATTTAATACATCCCAACTTTGATGACCATATGCCAAATAATTTCGGAATTATGAACATGGTTTATTGTCGCATCTGAATGTATGTGGCACATCAAAAATACCTTCTATTTTCTAAAAGTAGGCCAGCGTGGCCTTCTTAAAGACTTTACCACTCCTGCTCTCCAAGATGCACATACATGAACAGTTTGGTGACCTTATGCCGTACAGTAGGTATAAAGGAGATACGCGGTGGATACAATTAATAAGTGGCCCAGCTGCCATTGTGAGTAGAGTATTGCTGACCACTGTATAATAAGCCCACAGGTCGTTCATACAGTACAGCCTCTTATATTTATGCAGTGTGTTTACAGTGTAGGTGTAGGTAAGAATAACTTGGATGGCATGTCCTGCAATGAGCCTACATATGTACAGTATGTTGCTCAGGCTCCCAAGCCAGTCGAATTCTTAGGTAATTCGATGCTGTCATGGCCTAGAACGAGTCTCACTCTTAAAAAGTCCATAGTCTTTGTTTTGCTTCACTCTTCCGGAATACTTCCGTTTGTCGAAAAAAAGAGTCCACTCAGATATTTTAGACGATTGAATCTAAAAAATAGCATAAACATTCATTTTCTTTGAATCTTCGCAATAAAGGTTTTTCAGTCAGTTGCTAGAACATTCCGTTTGATTGGAAAATTGAACCAAAATAGGTTCGCTTTTCGATGCGACTGAAATATTCCAGTTGATTTAAACTAAACAAAGACTAGACTGGTTCCAGACCACAACGGTGTCGGTTTCCTGATAGATTTACCCACCATATATTGGCATTCTTTAGCATACGCTGATGTAGCCTCGTGCGAAAGAATGTTCAAATAGGGCCATTGATGCTTGAGTTATGACACAAATATTTGTACGGAAAAAGAAAAAAATCAATGTCAATCAAAGACTCTAACTGCGA
This sequence comes from Pictodentalium vernedei, assembly GCA_031216915.1. Classification (NCBI taxonomy): domain Eukaryota; kingdom Metazoa; phylum Mollusca; class Scaphopoda; order Dentaliida; family Dentaliidae; genus Pictodentalium; species Pictodentalium vernedei. The sequence continues at coordinate 234,354,333 of CM062294.1, forward strand.
TAAAATTTAGCAAGCAAGACTCACCCTATATGGATAGTATTTTCCTATGTTGGTGTATCAACTTCCCAAAGGGCATTCAAATTGAGCTATTGGTTCTTGAATTACGACACAAAACATTTATAAAGACACGAAATCTGACTCGATTTCAAAGCCCAAGAAGGGCTACAACTCTGGTAACAATTTGGGAATGGGACACGCCCTATATGAATAGCTTTTTCCCACGTTTGTCGTCGTCATACCAACCTCAAAGTAGGACTAAGTTTGAGCTAATGTTTCTGAAGGCACGAAATCACAGTATATTTCAAATTCCATTAAGGGCAAAAACTCGGGTAACAATTAGCAGATGAGATCCACACCATCTTGACAGCAATTCCCTCTGCTTGTCTATCACCATACATAGAGAGTAATCGCTTGACTGGACTGGTTACGTGAAATAATTCATGAGAGGTGAGGAACGTTGTACAAACACGAGTGCGAGAATGCGCACGAGTGTTTTACAATATAGTCCCTCGCCTCGAATGAATTATTTCACGTAACCGGTCCAGTCAAGCGATTACTCTGTTTATTACTTTTCATTATTAACGATAATTGTATTATTTAACCCTTTACCTAACGTAACTGCCAAAACCGGCCATGGATATTCTAAATAAATCGCCAATTTTTTGTCTCTAAAACATAGGTTATGACCCCTCATTGGAACGAGCTCGTTCCAATGAGGTGTCATAACCTTTGTTTTTGCGACAAAAAATGAAAAAATTAGTTATTCAAGAATTTTTTTTGCAAGTGTTGTTGGCTTTTCATGTTAGGTAAAGGGTTAAAAAAACAAAAAACAATGAAGTCCCCATTACACCCACGGCAAAGCGTCCCCGTTTGAGCGCACGGATACATGACACAATTGTTGATTGCACAAGACACTTGTGAAGTTATCGTTTATAACCAAACCCAGAAATCCTAGTAAATCACACTTGGGAAAGTAATTAAAAAAAGGTTTTTAAAAGGAGGGGAGCAGGAAAAAATTGCAGACACATTTTCACATTTTTCAGAAAAACCCAGCCCTATTTGCAATTTTTTGAATAAACATTTGCACACTCACAACTCATGGAAACTAAAATCTATAAACTCCCCCTCCCATACGAACCCCCCCCCCCCCCCCCCCCACTCTCCAAGCTTTGCCTACTGAAAAGGATATGAAAAGCACAAAGTACGCAATTTGTTGGAATTTCTAAGACAACGTCCAGCCCCATGCACAAAGAATATTTTCAAAATAAAACATGATCCAATTATACATAATCAGACAGACGGTTGGAAGAATGGGAGCATGTAACCCAGTATACCCCCAATCTCTTTGAGAGTTCATCATAGAATATAACTCCACCAATATAGATGTTTGGATCTTCCTGATATCGTCGTACACGCGCAGAACAAGGTATGGTGCCCACACATTCTGCTGATGAGTTATTATACTTTATATCATGATCAGCTACTCGACTGTGTATAAAAAAGCCTGTGACATCATGCTTGGCAATTTCAGGAGAGCGATTTTTTAGCTCTCCTTACTGCCCTCCTGAAAGAATTAAGGAGAGCGAAAAATTGCCCTCCTAAATATTTTGGTCTGGGATGATTGAGATTACATGTATTATGGTCAGATTAAATTCTTGTTGTAAAGCAAAAATGTAATTTAACTGCGAAGTCACATAACATCACGTAATTTCATTTTGAAAGTGGTTTAGTGGTAAAAGGTAATGGCTGCAACCATACCCAAACACAGTTGCAATCATTTGAAGCAAAATGGGTCACAGCAATATTTTTTTTCTGTCAGTTTCAAGTTCAACAACTGACATCACAGTTTGAGGGGTAATTATTCAAGGAATATTGACACTATAATATACTACCATTACTACTATCCTGTCACTTGAAGCACTTGCACCAGGATGTGGCTGTAGATTCAAACAGACCTGTTGTCCCAGAAAGTCATACGCCTACCACTACCACCTTCAACCCCCCAAGTTCAACCCCCCTTGGGGGGTTGAAGGTGGTAGTGGTAGGCGTATGACTTTCTAGGACAACAGGTCTGGGTACACACACAGGTCTTGTCAAGTGTGTGTTCGGTTGTTGAGTGAGACATCTAGATGTCTAAGAGATTTCGCTTTACCTTAGTAAAGTTAATAAAATCACTGATGTAGTCTGTTGGTTTCAATTTCAATGAGTTTGTTCAACTGGATACTTAAAATGCTGTGTAAAGCTAATTGCTCTCCTAAGCTGATTGAGGAGAGCGATTTTTTGCCCTCCTGCATTTTTCAGAATGCCAGGCCTGTGACAAACATTTTAGCTTTACAAACCAACCTTGGCGAAAACGCCATCAATGGGACTTCAGTAGTTAAAATTTACACCTACAGTGGAACTAGATCCAAGCTGACCTTTGGTGACCTCGCCTTGAATGCAAACTAATCTACATTTATCACTCGTCGCCTCGTGAAGAGTGAAATAAAACCGGCAATTAATTATTACGTTTTTAAATAAGTTTACCTCATAAGATACTAAAAATTAACAAACAAGCGTTGTCTCATGTCAATAAAGCATCCATAACTCGAAATAGTATGTCATTAAATACTAGCACTAATTTAAAACTATTTTCTGGGAGAGGATCCCCACACCCCTGCTTATTGCTTCGCGCCTTCGGGGCTTGCAGGGCCCGTGACGCCTTTCTACACTTTGCCCTGGGGCCCGTTCGTGCTCTTAGCTGCACTGGTAGAGATTCGCGTATTGTTTGTGTATTGCATTCTGCTATCACACTAAGGCACATGGGCACCACAGATATATATCCGTGTGTGGATGCCCTTGTATGACCGTGTCCAACTCCCCCCCCCCCCCTCCTCTTCTGCCACCCTCCAAAATTCGGGATGCTTCCTACGTCCCTGCAACTAGGAATTTATGCAATTCAATTGTGTTTGCCAGAGCTTACAGAAATCTTATTTGTTAAACATGAAATGATTTGCATCAGTGGCTTGTGAGTAGGGTCATTTAGTATTTCCCCAGCTGTCGACAATGTTGAGGTACTACCCTAAAATATGACTCAAGGGTATGAATTGAACAAACGTGTAATCAGTCATTTTACAAATTTGATCTGTTACAGGTACGAAAAATTGTTATGTTGCATATCAAACTAAAAAAAAAAATGCCGATAGGATCACCGATCCAATGTCCAGTTGTGACAGTACAAAAGTGGGTTTAATCATTATCAACTTATCGTCCGGAAGCCAATTGTTTACAATTTACTATGTGAAGGGTCACTGTGACCTTGGCCTTTGACCTAGTGATTCAGAAATAAATAGGGCTCTTTCTTGCACCAATGTCAACCTACCCATGAAGTTTCATGAACGTAGGTGGAACCATTGTCAAATTATCAACTGGAAACCAATTGTTTACGATTTATTATGTTCAAGGTCACTGTGACCTTGGCCTTCGACATAGTGAGTCCAAAATAAGTAGGGGTCTTCCACTCACCCAGGCCAACCTGCCTATGAAGTTTCATGAATGTGGGTCAAACCTTTGTCAAGTTATCGTCCGGAAACCAATTGTTTACGATTTACTATGTTGAAGGTCACCGTGACCTTGACCTTTCACCTATCAAGTCCAAAATAATTAGGGTTCTTCCTCTCACTGTTGCCAACCTACCTATGAAGTTTTATGAACGTGGGTCGAAACATTATCAAGTTATCATCCGAAAACCAATTATTTACGATTTACTATGTTGAAGGTCACTGTGACCTTGACATTTCATCTAGCGAGTCCAAAATAAATAGGGTTCTTCCTCTCACTGTTGCCAACCTACCTATGAAGTTTCATGAACGTGGGTCGAAACATTATCAAGTTATCATCCGGAAACCAATTATTTACGATTTACTATGTTGAAGGTCACTGTGACCTTGACCTTTCATCTAGCGAGTTCAAAATAAATAGGGTTCTTCCTCTCACTGTTGCCAACCTACCTATGAAGTTTTATGAACGTGGGTCCAAACATTATCAAGTTATCATCCGGAAACCAATTATTTACGATTTACTATGTTGAAGGTCACTGTGACCTTGCCCTTTCACCTAGCGAGTCCAAAATAAATAAGATTCTTCCCCTCTCTGATGCCAACCTAAATATGAAGTTTAATGATCATGGGTCGAACCATTACCAAGTTATCATCCGGAAACCAATTGTTTCGATTTACTATGTTCAGTGGTACTGTGACCTTGACCTTTGTCCTAGTGAGTCCAAAATAAATAGGGTTCTTCCTCTTACGAAGGCCAGCCTACATATGAAGTTTCATGAATGTGGGTTGAACCGTAGTCAAGTTATCATCCGGAAACCAATTGTTTACAATTTACAATGCTCAAGGTCACTGTGACCTTGACCTTTCACCAAGCATTTAATTAATAGGGTTCTTCCTCTCACCGATACCAACCTACCTATGAAGTTTCATGAACAATGGTTGAACCATTATCAAGTTATCATCCGGAAACCAATTGTTTACGAACGCCCGCCCGCCCGCCCGCCCGCCCGCCCGCCCGCCCGCCCGAACGTCCGGAACCCGCCCGCCGGGACGCCCGTCCGCCGCCCACCCGGACACCGCGCCCGCCCGCCCGCCCGCCTGCCCACCTGCCCGCCATTCATCAAACTATAAGTCGAGTTTGACTTCATCACAACTCGACTAAAATGGAGCAGAGATATGGGGGTGGGGGGGGGGGGATTTTACTAATTATTTTCCATTACCCAGTGTTAAAATTTGGGTCCTTATGACACGCCTAAATATGCTCCGGGAGCTTGAGTAGCACCATGAACCTATGAATATTACTATTAGAAAATAAGAGCCACGGTCTGGGAGTAGAACCGGTGTTCAGATTCAGATTCAGATTCTTTATTCACGGTACACATACATGTAAAATGGTTACAAATAAACATATTGCACAAATGTGATGTGAAGTATACCGTAGGAAGTGGCATAGCCAGATTGGCTGTCTACCTGCCACCCCCTGGAAGAAGATGGGGTGATTGCAAACAGACTGTGACTGAAAGAATGAACAGAGAGCCAATTATGTGACACATGATGGAGAATGACGATCGAATCATTACTTTTCTGATATTAGAGTATTAGTGTTTCATTTTCGCCAGCGGAAAGACGGTGATTCAAGATAGGCAAGAAGCAACCTGCCTATAGGACTCCCTCCACTACTTATCATAACACATGAGGGCGGCAACAAGTCCCATCGTGAAGTTCGTATCGTTTAGACTGCGACAAGGAGGTTGGTCATGATGTTTGGGTGTGGTGTCTACGTTAGCTGCATCATCATCGTAGGATGACGAATGTTATTGATTTATTTGTGTAGACTTTTATTTGCAAGTTCATACTTATATCCATATAGTATTTTACATAGCACCACTGTAAGGAGGAAGCGCGACAGGTTGCACAAGACGAGGATTCCAGATTTAGACGCGGAACACGACTTTGACAATTTACGAAGTTTTCGAAGTGCAATCAGGACAGTAGGGATTGTTGCAGCTGACATAACTGGAATATGAGGAAATGAATGTGGAAGTTAGCTTGTTCTTAAGCATGCTTCTGTCGCTAATATTACGAGTTGTGTCGTCCAGAGCATTCCATAGTTTCGGGAAGGAGTATAAAGGAAATTTATCCAGAGTTTGGGTCCGTGTTTTTTCTATGTATAGGAGGCCTGACTGTCTAGTTCTCCTACCAGATGGATTGTCAGTAATTTTAAATATATCATTGAAAGACGCCGGTAATCTGCCGTTCTGCCAGTCAAACACGAACAGTAGTGCATGTAGCCTAAACAAATCATCAACCTTGAGTATTTGGTTTTCTTTAAACAGGGGATCTGTATGAGAATTGTACTTTTTGTTATTAATTATTCGTATTGAACGTTTTTGCAGGACAGCTAGTTTTTTGATAGCTCTTGAGTTGCCCCATGCCTGGATTCCGTATACCAAATGGCTATGTATGAGGGCGTAATACAAAGTTTTCATAGCTCCGTGGGGGAGGATATTTTTAACTTTGTTTAGACTATAGTTTGCGCGTGCTATTTTCGAGCATAATCGGGATATGTGAGCCTTGTAGGATAAATGTTCATCAATGCTAATTCCCAAGAATTTAACAGATTTTTCTGTTTCGGTGGCCCCAACTTTGTTAATGTTTTGGTTATTTATTTTTACCTCTTGACAAAGATTTTTGTTCCTACCTTTATTTGGATTAAGTATGATGTACGAGGTCTTCTTAGCATTCAGCATTAACTGGTTCACAGAGCACCATTCGAATAGTTTCTGGAGCTCGTCATTGAAATACGATGTAATGGGATTATTATCGGAGCCCGGGCAGTGTGCAGTGGTGTCATCGGCAAATGATAAAAGATTGAGTGATGTTGAGTTACTTATATCATTTATATATAAAAGAAAAAGAATAGGGCCTAAAATCGAGCCCTGTGGTACACCACAACTCTGTTTGGCTAAGTTCGATTTGTGCTCTCCGTACGTGACATATTGAGACCTGTTGGACAAGTAACTTCTAAACCAATTGTTGGTGACACCTCGGATGCCATATGTTTCCAGTTTACCTAATAGTATTTCGTGATTTATGGTGTCAAAAGCCTTTGACAAATCCAGGAACAGTGCTAAGGTGCTGTTTTTTTCTTCTTTATTATTTTCTATTGCAATGCTTTTAAGGAGCTGAAGAACTGGATGAATAGTACTATGTCGCTTTCGGAACCCATATTGGTGAGGGTATAAAATATTAAACCTATTGTGGAAACTCTCTAGCCTCACTTCCATGAGTTTTTCCATTACTTTTGAGAATACCGGAAGTATACTGATAGGTCTGTAATTTGTAAAGCTGTGCTCGTCACCCGCTTTAAATATGGGTATCACCTTCGCGATCTTCATCCTGTCTGGTACTTTGCCGTTTAGGAAAGAGTTGTTAATTACATGTGTTAGAGGATCCAATACTTCGGTTATCGTATGCTTAAGAAGACAGGTTGTGATGTCATCGCAGTCTTTAGATAATTTTGGCTTCATTTTATTTACTACTCGGTTGACTTCTGTGGGGTTTGTGGGTATTAAATAGAGATTATTGGAGACATTGTTGTCCATGTAATCTGTGTAGGACTTATTAGTTTTCTGAATCTGTTCGGATGTGTTTTTTCCAATGTTGATGAAGAAATTGTTGAATTCTTCTGCGATGGCATGGGGCTCGTTTAACTCGATGTTGTCCTGGATGAAGAACGATGGTAATCTGGCTTCAGGTTTTCCTTTATTGATGGCTTCGTTTAAAATCTGCCACGTTCTTCGCATATTGTTTTTGTTTTCGTTTAGGATATCTCTATAATAGGTAGCTTTACATTGTTTTTTTACCTTGTTGAAGATTCTACAGTAGTTTTTATAGTTTTCTGAGTTCCTTTCGGTGGGAGCATGGAGTTTTTTCTTGTAGAATTTTTCTTTGTTGTTGGAGGATATTACAAGCCCCCTTGTCATCCATGGCTGTTTTTTAATAATTTTTTTGTTCTGGCTAACACGTTTGAGAGGGAATGCTCTTTCATAGGCTTCCATATAGATGTTTAGGAAGGTTTCATATGACTCATTGGGACAATTCGACTGCATTACAGGATATTTTTGATATTTTTGATATATATTTTATTCACCAGCATACAAATTTACAAAAGACTAAACATAAAGTACATGAAATCAGAACATTTACAATATATAAATACAGTTGACACTATATTACAAATCCGTCAGTACTTCATTCGTATACTGGTAGGGTAAGGCATAGCCAGATTGGCTGTCTTCCTGCCTTCCCTCATGTAGGAAAGAGATAGAGCATTGGGATATGAAAGAGAAAAATAGAGTGAAATAGAAAGACTAAGGGGGTAGAAAAAATGAAGAAGTTCTAATGCAACATGGTAAATTCCCATTATCTTCTTTTGAGAATAGCTCGAATAAATCATGTGTTGGTGATGCGAGTGGTGGTCGGAGCCCAGTTGAGCTAGGCACATGAAACGGACTTCACCATTCCTTTATTTATGCGTATACAGAGTGAGAGGCAAACTGCTAATAAAAAAAAATAAAAAAATAAAAAAATAAAAAAAAAAAATAAAATAAATTAAAGAAAAAAAAAAAAAAAAAAAAAAAATAAAAAATAAAAAAAACATGGGGAAGACCGAATCAAAAGCCAGCTGGGACGAGAATACCAGACAAATTACGTTGAGAATGAGTTTCCAATACATCCTGAGAGCTTGTTAATCCAGGTAGTATCCTGGTGAAAAGTTGACGAAAGTCGGTATAAACTAGTGAGAGGCGGTACAAAACCGGGGATGCAACTAGATAGCACAATCTGGGCAGTAGGGATTAGAACAGGAGATATTGTTTGAGTATGTCGAAAGCAATCTTGTAATTAGCGTTTTTTTGAACTTCTTCCTGTTTTTTATTGCCCTGATATCCCTTTCTAGTTCGTTCCATAGTTTAGGAAATGCAAAAACAGGCAGCTTATCTAATGTTTTTGTTCTAGTTCTGTGTATATATAAAAGGTCCGTTTGGCGTGTGCTAACATTGTTTTGGTTATTTACAGAAGGAAAAAAATTCGCAAATGATGCCGGGAGATTTCCATTTTGCCAGTCAAACATAAACAGATAGACATGCAAATTATACAAATCCTTTATCTTTAAAATTCCGTCTTTAGTAAACAGTGGGTCAGTATGAGCATTATATTTCTTATTATTTATGATTCGTATTGATCGTTTTTGTAGTTTAAACAGTCGATTACAAGCTTTAGAGCCTCCCCATAACGGAATTCCGTATATAAAGTGACTTTGTATTAAGGTAAAATATAAAGTTTTCATAACTCTGTGAGGAAGAATTTTTTTCACTTTACTTAGAATGAGATTGGCAAAGGCAACTTTCGAGCAGATTTGGGATATGTGTCCATTGTAGGTTAGATTTTCGTCGATATTTATGCCCAGGAATTTTACTGATTTTTCGTTCTGCCTGTTGCCAACTTTGTCGATAATCTGATTATTAATACATATATTCTCATGGGAAGTATTTTTTTTGTGGGATGGATTGATAATTATATATTTCGTTTTCTTCGGGTTCAAAACTAAGTGGTTGGCGGAGCACCAATTGAATATTTTTTGCAGTTCCTCGTTGAATTCTTCGATCAGCGGGTTTATCTCTACTCCAGACTTGTATCCCGAGGTATCATCTGCAAACGATAGAACATTTAATGTTGTTGAATTATTTATATCGTTTATGTAAACAAGAAAGAGGATGGGGCCTAATATTGAACCTTGTGGTACCCCACATGTTATTTCGGCTAAGTTCGATTTACTGTCACCAAGGAAGACATACTGTGTCCTGTTCTGAAGGTAGCTTTTGAACCAGTGATTAGCATTGCCTCTTATTCCATAATGTTCTAATTTTTGAAGTAATATCTCGTGGCTTATGGTATCAAAGGCCTTAGAGAGATCCAAGAATAAGGCTAGTGTACTGTCTTTACTAACTTTGTTATTTTCTGTGGCAATATGTTTTAACAAATGCATAACAGGATGCACTGTACTGTGATGTTTCCTAAAGCCGTATTGGTGAGGATAGAGAATGTCGAATTTGTTTAAAAAATTTGTGAGTCTTATAAACATAATTTTTTCTAGGATTTTTGAAAAAACAGGCAAAATGCTGATTGGTCTATAGTTCGTGAAATTGTTCTCATCACCTGCTTTAAAAATTGGGGTAACCTTAGCAATTTTCATCCTGTCAGGAACTGTACCCTGGTTGAATGAATTGTTCATTATATGCGCGAGTGGGGTGGCAATGAAGTTTATTGAGTGTTTGAGGATACTCGTCGATACATTTTCACAGTCTTGGCTTAATTTAGGTTTCATTGAATTTACCATATTCGTTATTTCATAAGGCGACGTCGGTGTAATAAATATGTTTTGGGGTTGTCTAGTATTCAGGTACTCGTCAAATGACTTTTGGGGGTTGGATATCAGTTGTGAAGTCTGATTGCCTATGTTTGCAAAGAAGTTATTAAATTCCTGTGCAATGTCCTTTGGCGTATCTATTTTTTTGTCACCAAGATTGAAGAAAGAAGGTAGGGATTTCTTATTTTTGTTCCTATTTAATGCATTATTCAAAACTTGCCACGTTTTACGCATGTTGTTCTTGTTTTCGATGAAGATTTGTTCATAATACATAGCTTTGCTTTGCTTTCGAATTCTGTTAAATACCCGGCAGTAATTCTTGTAATTCCTAACATTGAATTCTGAGGGAGATCGCAACTTCTTGTTGAAAAATTTATTTTTGTTATTGGATGAAACTAAAAGACCTTTGGTCATCCACGGCTGTCGTTTTATGAATTTCTTATTTGGTTTGAGGCTTTTTAAAGGGAAGGCTGATTCGAAGGCATTCAAGTAGATATTCAAGAAGTTATCATAAGCTATATTGGGACAGTCTGCCTCCATAACTGAAGAAAAGTCGCTTTGAGACAGCAACGACTTAAAAAGTTCTATACTTCTGTAATTTATTTTCCTGGAGAGAAGGGGTTTTAAACATTCAGGTTTTGTATGGGCTAATTCAATATAAAAAATTCCAAAGTGGTCTGAAACATCGGTTAGGAATATTCCAGATTTGAATTGATTAGAAATAGAGTTGGTAAAGATGTGGTCTATCAGCGTTGCTGAACGGTCTGTTACTCTGGTTGGTTTGGTGATAACAGGTGTGAAGCCTTCACTAAACATCATGTCAATAAATAAGTCTGTTTTAAGATGAGAAGCTACTTTTAAAAGGTCAATATTGAAGTCGCCCATAATCAGGGCTGTTTTCTTTTCCTTATTAATTATATCTGTTAAATAGTTCATTTTTGAATGGAATAAGTCTATATCTGCTTTTGGTGCCGTATTTGGTCTGTATATTACGCCAATTATTTTTGTCGAAAGTTTTGACTTTAATTCAACAAAGATAGACTCAAATACATGAGGTATAAAAACGGACAGATCTTTACGAACACTGAATGAAATTTCATTTTTTATGAACAGCCCAACACCCCCACGCCTGTCGTCGTCACTAGGCCTTGTGTTTGTTAATAAGGGGTGATATCCTTCTAGATTGTAAGAAACATTTGAGGGGACTTGAAGGATTTCTGTAAGTCCAATGACATCGAATGTGTTTTCTTCATTATTCAGGTCGGAGAGTAGGTGATGTAGTGGATCCCAATGGGCATTTAGACTTTGGCAATTGATGTGAAATGCCGAGAAAGATCCACGCACCCCACCAAGTTCACTAACCAATTCACTAGGCAGGAGGTACTTACATTCTGTATTGTTAAAAATGGACGTAGAGTCATTGTCTTCGGGAGACCTCCCAATTTTATCATTCAGTAGGAGACCAAAGTCATATTCGGGATTAGTCTGGATCTCGTCCAAATTGATACTACCCGCCATGATATCCAAACCGACCACTAACAACACGAACGCACGAGCAAAAGAGAGGGGTTAGTACAGATGCAACTTCATCGAGCACAATGTATTTAGTACCTGGTCTAGAGAAGATAATGTGAGTCAATATTTCATCAGTACTGTTAAATGATAATAACCGTTGACACAATGTTGCATAATATAGAGCAAGGAAAAATATAAATAAAAAATATGTACAAGAGGTAATTTCTAGCATTCAAGGATGGTGTCCTGAATATGAATGTTCTCTGGTTTTTATTATTCGAGTCAACAATGTGGCCACTAGGATAACACCTGATTACTGATTTCCGTTTCACATTTTCTATTTGTGCCAATGTCAGTTCTCGTATAAGCCAACTTCGAAACCGCCATCCCGGCCCTCAATCCATGCAAGGTCACAGGTCGCGAGGTATAAACATTCCAAGAAAACGCGTTATTAGCAATGAAATCGCACTGTTTCCACCTCGCGACCCGCGACTCCGCACAGATCAAAGTCCAAAGATGGCAGTCTCGAAACTGGCTTATTGGTGTCATCCTAGTGGCTGCTGAACGGTTATTGCATTGACTATCGTGGAATGAGGATTGCAAAAAAGTCGTCACTTCTCCTTATAGAGGTGTTTTGTACATCTTTTTAATTACAGTGTCTTGGAGAGTGTCACACAGTTTGTTGGGGAGGGGGGTAGTGACATCACACATTATCCACCAGACATCTTAACAGAAAACTTTTTATGCAAAATAGTATGGTTACAATTTATTTCGGGGGGAGGGGGGCATCACACATTATCCACCAGGTTGAAGAAAATGATATCAGTTCTCCATATAGGGGCGATAGATTGTGTTGAAGAGTACAACAAAATACTCTCCACCACAATGGCACAGAACAAGTTGCATAGCATATCATAAGCAATGACGTACTTGTTGATATTTTGCATAATGTTTTTTTTTTTATGTAAAAGTGATAGAATATAATTTATTGGGCACATCACCCAGTATCCACAAGATTAAAACAGTGACATCAGTTCTCCACATGGATTTTTTTTTTTTTTTTTTTTAAATATGATTGTTCACATACAGTGCATTGGAGACTGCCACAAGGACACTCTCCACTGCACTGGAACAGAACAATTTGCACAGCATATCAGCCACAATGACATACCCGTAGATTCTTTACATAGTTTTGGGTTTTTTGTAGAAATATTTTCTTACCATTCTTTTTTTTCAAGCGGGGAGTGTGGGGGGGGGGGGGGGGGGGACATCACACATTATCTACCAGGTTTGTTGGAGAAGTTGGTTACAATTTATATTATCCACCAGGTTGCACAATTTACTTGGTGGGGAGGGGGGGGGGGGGGTGGACATCACGCAGTATCTGCTTGGTTGCAAAAATGACATCAGTTCTCCATATAATGGTGTGTTTTTTATGTTTTCTTCAGTTGGAGTGCATTGGAGAGTACAACAAGACACTCCCATCCACAGCGGAACAAAACAATCTGCACAAAGTAAAAAAAAAAAACAGTGAAATACCTGTAGATTCTTTGCAAAACACTCCCTTTTTCACTTGCGAAAACTGCTCCGCTCCACCGCAGACGAGAATGTCCCATTGCACTCTCCAATGCTCCAATGTTTTATTGGGGGGGGGGGGGGGGGGGGGGGGGGGTGGCACACATTATTTTATCAATAACATCAGTTGGATCAGAAACGAAATAAAAAAAAAACCCAAAAAACCAGTGAAATACCTGTAGATTCTTTACAAAACACTTCCTTTTTTATTTGCGAAATTGCTCCGTTCAACCGCAGACGAGAATGTCCCGCTGCACTCTCCAATGCTTCAATGTTTTATTGTGGGGGGGGGGGGGGGGGGGAATATGGCACGCATTATCGACCAGATTTTATCAATAACATCAGTTGGATCAGAAACAATATAATACCAGTACATTCTTTTCACACAACCCTTTTATGTAGAATTGTTTGGTTACAATTTATAGTGGGGAGAGGGGTGCTGGCATCACACATTATCCACTAGTTTGCAACAGTGACTTCAGTTATCCACAGAAAAGGTTACATTTGTTTTGAGGTGGGGGGGGGGGGGGGGTATCTTCGGTTATCAAGCAGGTTGCAACAATGACATCAGTTCACCCAATAGTGATGTTATGTGCATAATTGTTCAGTTCCATTGCCCCGAAGGGTACAACAAGACACTCTCCACTACATTGGAACAAAACAATTTTCACAGCATATCAGAAACAATGATATACCAGTACATTCTTTATATGAGACTTGTTTATGTAGAATTGACAGTTACAATGTATTTTTCATGGGGGGGGGGGGGCATCACATACCAGTACATTCTTTATATAAAACTTTTTTATGTAGAATTGCTTGGTTACAATGTATTGGGTGTGGGGGCTTCACACAGTATTCGCCTGGTTCAAAAATGACATCAGTTCTCCATGTAGTAGTGTTTTGTATGTCTGTTCAGTTATAGTAGTGTATTTGAGAATACAACAAGACACTCTCCACTACAATGGGACAAGACAATCTACACTGAATATCAAATGCAATGACAAAATTGTTTACATAACCTTTTTTGTAGACTTTGAGAGGGGGGAGGGCATCACATGTTATCCATCAGGATAATTATTACTTGTCAGGTATTTTGTAGAATTTGGGAGGGGAGGGGGGGGGCGGGGCTTCACATATTATCCATCAGGCCAATTATTACCTATCAGGTTGCAGAAATGGCATCAGTTCTCCATGTAGGTTGTTTTTGTATGTTTGTTCAGTTACAGTGTCTTGGAGAGTGCCATAAAGCACTCTCCACTACTTTGGAACAAAACAATTTGTACAGCATATCTGAAACAGTGACATGTCTGTTGATTCTTTACATAATTTTTGTTTTATGTAAAACTCTATGGTTCCAGTTTTTATTTTATTTTTTTTTTTGGGGGGGGGATGGAACATCACACACCATCCACCAGGTTGCAGCAATGACAAAGACATCAGATCTCCATACAGAGGTGTATTGTGTGTAAATGTTCAGTTACAGTGCCCTGGAGAGTAGAACATGACTCTCTCCACTTATCAGCTTTGACAAAGACATCAGATCTCCATACAGAGGTGTATTGTGTGTAAATGTTCAGTTACAGTGCCCTGGAGAGTAGCACATGACACTCTCCACTACACTGGAACAGAACAATTTTCACAGCATATCAGAAACAATGATATACCAGTCCATTCTTTATATAAATCTTGTTTATGTGGAATACAACAAGACACTCTCCACTCCAATGGAACAAGACAATCTACACTGAATATCAAAAACAATGACAAAATTGTTTACATAACCTTTTTTGTAGACTTTGGGAGGGGGAGGGCATCACATATTATCCATCAGGATAATTATTACCTATCAGGTTGCAGAAATGGCATCAATTCTCCATGTAGGGTGTTTTTGTATGTTTGTTCAGTTACAATGTCTTGGAGAGTGCCATAAGGCACTATCCACTACATTGGAACAAAACAATTTGTACAGCATATCAGAAACAATGACATGTCTGTTGATTCTTTACATAATTTTTGTTTTATGTAAAACTGTATTGTTCCAGTTTTTATTTATTTTTTTTTTTGGGGGGGGGGGGGGGGATGGGATGGAACATCACACACCATCCACCAGGTTGCAGCAATGACAAAGACATCAGATCTCCATACAGAGGTATATTGTGTGTAAATGTTCAGTTACAGTGCCCTGGAGAGTAGAACATGACTCTCTCCACTTGTCAGCGTCGACAAAGACATCAGATCTCCATACAGAGGTGTATTGTGTGTAAATGTTCAGTTACAGTGCCCTGGAGAGTAGCACATGACACTCTCCACTACACTGGAACAGAACAATTTTCACAGCATATCAGAAACAATGATATACCAGTCCATTCTTTATATAAATCTTGTTTATGTGGAATACAACAAGACACTCTCCACTCCAATGGAACAAGACAATCTACACTGAATATCAAAAACAATGACAAAATTGTTTACATAACCTTTTTTGTAGACTTTGGGAGGGGGAGGGCATCACATATTATCCATCAGGATAATTATTACCTATCAGGTTGCAGAAATGGCATCAATTCTCCATGTAGGGTGTTTTTGTATGTTTGTTCAGTTACAATGTCTTGGAGAGTGCCATAAGGCACTATCCACTACATTGGAACAAAACAATTTGTACAGCATATCAGAAACAATGACATGTCTGTTGATTCTTTACATAATTTTTGTTTTATGTAAAACTGTATTGTTCCAGTTTTTATTTATTTTTTTTTTTGGGGGGGGGGGGGGATGGGATGGAACATCACACACCATCCACCAGGTTGCAGCAATGACAAAGACATCAGATCTCCATACAGAGGTATATTGTGTGTAAATGTTCAGTTACAGTGCCCTGGAGAGTAGAACATGACTCTCTCCACTTGTCAGCGTCGACAAAGACATCAGATCTCCATACAGAGGTGTATTGTGTGTAAATGTTCAGTTACAGTGCCCTGGAGAGTAGCACATGACACTCTCCACTACACTGGAACTGAGCAATTTTCACAGCATATCAGAAACAATGATATAGCAGTCCATTCTTTATATAAATCTTGTTTAAGTAGAATACAACAAGACACTCTCCACTGCAATGGAACAAGACAATCTACACTGAATATCAAAAACAATGACAAGATTGTTTATATAACCTTTTTTGTAGACTTTGGGAGGGGGAGGGCATCACATATTATCCATCAGGATAATTATTACCTATCAGGTTGCAGAAATGGCATCAGTTCTCCATGTAGGGTGTTTTTGTATGTTTGTTCAGTTACAGTGCCTTGGAGAGTGCCATAAGGCACTATCCACTACATTGGAACAAAACAATTTGTACAGCATATCAGAAACAATGACATGTCTGTTGATTCTTTACATAACTTTTGTTTTATGTAAAACTGTATGGTTCCAGTTTTTTTTTGGTTTTTTTTTTTTTTGGGGGGGGGGGGGGGGGATGGAACATCACACACCATCCACCAGGTTGCATCAATGACAAAGACATCAGATTTCCAGACAGAGGTGTATTGTGTGTAAATGTTCAGTTACAGTGCCCTGGAGAGTAGAACATGACTCTCTCCACTTATCAGCTTTGACAAAGACATCAGATCTCCATACAGAGGTGTATTGTGTGTAAATGTTCAGTTACAGTGCCCTGGAGAGTAGCACATGACACTCTCCACTACACTGGAACAGAACAATTTTCACAGCATATCAGAAACAATGATATACCAGTCCATTCTTTATATAAATCTTGTTTATGTAGAATTGGTTGGTTACAATGTATTTGGAGGGGGGGGGGGCATCATATACCAGTACAGTCTTTATATAAAACTATTTTTTATTTAGAATTGAATGGTTACAATGTGTTGGGGGGGGGGGGGGCATCACACAGTATCAGCCTGGTTGCAAAAATGACATCAGTTCTCCATGTAGTAGTGTTTTTGTATGTTTGTCCAATTACAGTAATGTATTTGAGAATACAAGAAGACACGCTCCACTACAATGGAACAAAACAATTTGCACAGAATATCAGAAACAAAGACATAATTGTGTACATTATTTGCAGACTTTGGGAGGGGGGGAGAGGGCATCACACATTATCCATCAAGATAATTATTACCTATCGGATGCAAAAATGGCATCAGTTCTCCATGTAGGGGTGTTTTTGTATGTTTGCCCAGTTACAGTGTTTTGGAGAGTGCCATAAGGCACTCTCCACTACGTTGGAACAAAATTTGTACAGCATATCAGAAACAATGACATGTCTCTTGATTCTTTACATAATGTTTGTTATATGTAAAACTGTATGGTTCCATTTTTTTTTTGGGGGGGGGGGGGAGGGGGGGGGGGGGGTGGTCATCACTCAATATCCACCAGGTTTCAACAGGTGTTTATTGTGTAATTGTTTATTTACAGTGTATTGAAAGAACAGACAATTTGCGCAGCATATCTAAAAAAATGGCATACCTGTAGATTCTTTACAGTTTGTTTTTGTAGAAATGTTTTATTGGGGGAGGGAGGGGGTGTGGCATCACACATTATCGACCAGATTTTATCAATAACATCAGTTGGATCAGAAACAATATAATACATTTTGTTTTTGTAAAAATGTTTTATTTGGGGGGGGGAGGGGCTTCACATATTATCCATCAGAATAATTATTACCTATCAGGTTGCAGAAATGGCATCAGTTCTCCATGTAGGGTGTTTTTGTATCTTTGTTCAGTTACAGTGGCTTGGAGAGTGCCGTAAGGCACTCTTCACCACACTGGAAGAAAACAATTTGTACAGCATATCAGAAACAATGACATGTCTGTTGATTCTTTACATAATTTTGTTTTATGTAAAGTTGTATGGTTCCAGTTTTTATTTTTATTTTTTTTTTTTGGGGGGGGGGGGGGCTGGGATGGAACATCACACACCATCCACCAGTTAGCAGCAATGACAAAGACATCAGTTTTTATATTTTCTTTGGGGGGGGGGAGGGATCATCGCTCAATATCCACCAGGTTTCAACAGGTGTTTATTGTGTAATTGTTTAGTTACAGTGTATTGAAGAACAGATAATTTGCGCATCATATGTAAAAAATGGCATACCTGTACATTCTCTACATTTGGATTTTGTAGAATTTTTTTTTTTTTTTTTTTTTGAGGGGGTGGGGGGAGAGGGGAGTGGCATCACACATTATCCACCAGATTTCATCAATAGCATCAGTTTGATCAGTAACAATGTTATACCAGTACATTTTTTCATACAACCCTCTCATGTAGAATTGTTTGGTTACAATTTATTGTGTAATTGTTCAGTTACAATGTATACAAAGAACAAACTATTTGCGTAGCATATGTAAAAAAAAAAAAAAAAAAATGGCATACCTGTAGATTCTTTACATTTTGTTTTTGTAAAAATGTTCGGTTGGGGGGGGGGGGGGGGCATCACATATTATCCACCAGTTTTCATCGATAACATCAGTTTGATCAGATTAAAATCACTTTGCGAGATAAGTGTTTTAAATTCAACTATTCTTTCTGCATTTATTATTCTTTTTAGTGTAAAGTGTGGTGTATCTTTTGGTTTGGGGTTTTCCTCAATATAGAAAACACCAAAATGATCTGACACGTCAGATATGACTATTCCAGGTAATGCTGCTTGTGGAACATTATTAGAGAAGATATGATCTATCAGAGTAGCAGAACGACAGGTTACTCTCGTTGGCTTGGTGATATACGGCAGAAAGCCTTGACTGAACATGAGATTAACAAATTCTTCCGTTTTTGAGTGTGTAGTTGCTTTTAAAAGGTCGAGGTTAAGATCCCCCATAATATAAACTTTTTTATTTTCGGCATTTAAAACATTCGTTATTTCATTTAATTTTGATAAGAAAAGGTTGATGTCGGCTTTAGGAGGAGTGTTGGGTCTATAAATAACGCCAATAATTCTGGGTTGGTATTTATCTTTAGTTTCAATAAACAGAGATTCGAAGACATGGGGAATAAAGAACGAAATATCATTACGAACTCTGTAGGGTATTCCTTCTTTAATATATAGACCAACCCCTCCTCGACCATCATCATTCTCGTGTCTCATACGTTTAATAATCGGGGCATAGCCATCCAGACTGAACGACATCTCTGGAGGAATTTGGAAAATTTCGGTAAGTCCTATTATGTCGAAGAAGTTCTTTCCTGTTTGTAGGTCATATAGCATGTTTTGAAAGGAATCCCAATGGGCCTTCAGGCTTTGGCAATTGAGATGGAATATTGAGAATCCTGCGTCTATTTTACAAACCATTGACTGAAAGTCTCTAGGCGAAAAGTAGTTGCAGTCAGTTGCGTGGTTTTTATATGGGGATTCATCATTTTCTGTCAAGGAACATATTTTCTCATTATAGAGCTGAATAAAGTCGTACTCTGCGTCTACCTGCACCTCGTCGAGTGTAATGTTACCCGCCATAATTCACCAACATACTACCATCCTTTCTCGCTGGACAAATATATAAAACATAACTACAATATATTGTTCCAAGATGAAGATAAAAGGAGGTTAAGTCCCAGATAAAGTTCAACTGTTGGACGGGTTGAGACGTTATTTCTTTTTCATTTCTAGTCACAGTCTGTTGCGGTAATAGTATGTAATTGGGAGTTTGTTTAGAAACGAAAATTTTCTGTACAAACAGGATAAAAACACTGTAGTTTATATACAAGTACGTCGGGTGCAACATCACCCTACCTAACATCACATCAAAGTGATATGGTATCTTGGATGAATGATTGAACAAATAAATTTACAATTAAAGGACTTTACAGTAAAACAATGGATTCAATGAGGATAGAGAATGAGTGAGTCAATTTGTAAAAGACGAGGTGGAGTAATATGAATGAATGAATGAATGAATGAATGAATGAATGAATGAATGAATGAATGAATGAATGAATGAATGAACTATCATCGAGGGGGTCATAAGCCTTATTTCAGAGAAAAAAAAAAAAAAAAAAAAAAAAAAATCCCGAAAAACAAACAAAAGTGTACAGACCTTGAAAATTGAATAGTTGTCAATGGCGCTGAGAGTTTTGACGTTACACTTGGCAGACGGCAGACGGTCAATGATCAACCGGGTGAGAATTTGGGATTGAAGTTATTTCACTGGTACTAAGTTGACGAACTAGCGTTGGCTGTATTTCAAGGTATAGTTTCACTAATTAAAAGTTCATTTGTTAATGAATAATATTGCATAATTACATCAAGGAATGTACACTTTGATAACTAACAATTAATAAACATAACAGCCCTTAAAACGACCAACAGACGACATTCATAAGAAGTATTATTGAGAGACCGATTTGTCTTCCAGCTCACGACCCCAATGATGCTAAATTGACGATTTAGCGCAAGAGGGCACTACAGGGTATAAATTATCTGATGAACTGTTTAAGTGCTCTTGATCAAAAATAAATAAGGTGGAGGTACTTTAATTTTTTACCCTAAACAGCAAGTCAGTCACACATCCACACGCTCGATCAGTCAAGCACCCACACATCCATCCATCCGATCGTCCACCCAGAAGGAAGGAAGGAAGGAACGAACGAACGACCGAATGAATGAGAGAACGAATGACTGAACGATTGAATGAATGACACTAGTAACACTATATATGAATGAATGAATGAATGAATGAATGAATGAATGAATGAATGAATGACACTAATAACGAACGAATGAGTGAATGAATGAATGAATGAATGAATGACACTAGGAAATAGTAAACAAGTTCTATGCTACTTGTTCCATCCGTTATGTCGAGATACACCGTCCACGGCCCCATAGGAACAGGCTCACTTTGATGAGCACGCAGATTCGGTGGTTATTTGTGAAAAGCGTTGATCGGTTTTGGACGCTACGCAGAGCAAAGGGCGAATAGCCGAGTGAAAACTATTGTGGGCTAAAGTTATCTTGTTCGAACTAGCTTGACGAACTGGGGCGGAAAGCACTGCGTGTGATGATGATCATTTGCAGAGCCGACGGTTGGTGAATACCCAAGTAAAAACTATTGTGGGCTAAATGTATCTTGCTCGAACTTACTTAACTAGCTCGTCAATGCAGCACCAGCGAAATAACTGTCTCAGTTATTTCACTCGTACTACACTGACGAACTAGCGTTGGCTATACTTCAAGGTATATTTTCACCGATTAAAAGTTGATTTGTTAATATAGTATTACTTAATTACATCATGGAATGTTCACTTTAATAACTGATAATTAACATACATAGCAGCCCTTATTCGAGCACGAAGAACAGACGACTCTAATAAGAAAGTTCTTGAGAGACAAATTTGTCTTCCATCCCTTGCGTCAGAAGTACAGCTTATAACCCCCACAGGCACGAGCTCGTTCCAATGAGGGGGCAAAAGCCAAACTTCCGACGCAAATGTAAGGAAATCATGAACTGCAAATGGCGGATTGATAAAAAATAAACGAGGTAGAGGTACTTTAATTTGTTATCCTAAGCAGCAAGTCAGTCACACATCCACACACTCGATCAGTCAAGCACCCACACATCAATCCATCCATCCGTCCCGCCACCCAGAACAAATGCATGAATGAATGAATGAATGAATGAATGAATGAATGAATGAATGAATGACCCTTCATCCGGCATGGATGTTATATGACACTAGTAAATAGCAAGCAAGTTCTATGCTATTTGTTCTATCCATTATGTCGAGATACACCGCCCACGGCCCCTACTGGAACGGGCTCACTTTGATGAGTGGTCATAATCCTCATTTTCGAGAAAGAAAAAAAAAAAAACACCTGCTCGTTCCAATAAGGGGTCATAAGCCACATCCACATGGTCACACCTGCTCGTTCCAATAAGGGGTCATAAGCCACATAACCACATCTCCAAGGCAACAACAAGAAAGAAATCACGAAGATTCGGTGGTTATTTGTGAAAAGCGTTGGTCGGTTTTGGACGCCACGCAGAGCAAAGGGTGAATAGCCGAGTGAAAACTATTGTGGGCTAAAGTTATCTTGCTCGAACTAGCTTGACGATCAAGGGCGGAAAGCACTGCATGTGGTGATGACGATCGTTTGCGGAACCGACGATTGGTGAATACCCTTTAAAAACTATTGTGGGCTAAAGCTATCTTGCTCGAACTTGCGCAGTTCGTCAATGTAGTACCAGCGAAATAACTGTCTCAGATATTTCACTGGTACTACATTGACGAACTAGCGTTGGCTATACTTCAAGGTATATTTTCACTGATTTGTTAACGAATAGTATTACTTGATCACATCATGGAATGTACACTTTAATAACTGACAATTAACAAACAGAACAGCCCTATTCGAGCACGAAGAACAGACGACTCTAATTAGAAAAGTTCTTGAGAGACAAATTTATCTTCCATCCCTTGCGTGTGAAACACAGCTCACAACCCCCACCGGCACGCGCTCGTTGACTTGTTAATGAATAATATTACTTTATTACATCATGGAGTGTACAATTTAATAACTGATAATTAAGAAACATAACAGCCCTTATTCGAGCACGAAGAACAGACGACTCTAATAAGAAAAGTTCTTGAGAGACAAATTTATCTTCCATCCCTTGCATCAGAAGCACAGCTCACAACCCCCACCGGCACGCGCTCGTTCCATTGAGGGGGCATAAGCCTTATTTCCGACGCAAAAGTAAGGAAATCATGAACTGCAAATAGCGGGTTGATAAAAAATAAACGAGGTGGAGGTACTTTAATTTGTTGCCCTAAACAGCCAGTCAGTCACACATCCACACACTCGACCAGTCAAGCACCCACACATCCATCCATCCATCCATCCATCCACCCATCCATCCATCCATCCAACCACCGATAATGAATGAATGAATGAATGAATGAATGAATGAATGAATGAATGAATGAATGAATGGACGAATGAATGAATGATCATCCGGCATGGATGTTATATGACACTAGTAAACAGTAAACAAGCTCTATGCTATTTGTTCCATCCGTTATGTCGAGGTACACCGCCCGCGGCCCCCAATGGAACAGGCTCACTTTGTTGAGTGGTCATAAGCCTCATTTTCTCGAGGAAAAAAAAAAAAAAAAAAAAAAAAAAACTGATAAGGGGTCATAAGCCACATAGCCACGCCTGCTCGTTCCAATAAGGGGTCATAAGCCACATAACCACATCTCCAAGGCAACAACAAGAAAGAAATCACGAAGATTCGGTGGTTATTTGTGAAAAGCGTTGGTCGGTTTTGGACGCCACGCAGAGCAAAGGGTGAATAGCCGAGTGAAAACTATCGTAGGCTAAAGTTATCTTGCTCGAACTAGCTTGACGATCAAGGGCGGAAAGCACTGCATGTGATGATGACGATCATTTGCCGAACTGACGGTTGGTGAATACCCAACTAAAAACTATTGTGGGCTAAAGCTATCTTGCTCGAACTTGCGCAGTTCGTCAATGTAGTACCAGCAAAATAGCTGTCTCAGTTATTTCACTGGCACTACACTGACGAACTAGCGTTGGCTATACTTCAAGGTATATTTTCACTGGTTTGTTAATGAATAATATTACTTTATTACATAATGGAATGTACAATTTAATAACTGATAATTAACAAACAAAACAGCCCTTATTCGAGCACGAAGAACAGACGACTCTAATAAGAAAAGTTCTTGAGAGAAAAATTTATCTTCCATCCCTTGCGTCATAAGCACAGCTCACAACCCCCAGCGGCACGCGCTCGTTCCACTGAGGTGGCATAAGCCCTATTTCCCACGCAAAAGTAAGGAAATCATGAACTGCAAACAGCGGGTTGATAAAAAATTAAAGAGTTGGAGGTAGTTTAATTTGTTACCCTAAACAGCGAGTCAGTCACACATCCACACACTCGATCAGTCAAGCACCCACACATCCATCCATCCATCCGTCCCGCCATCCAGAATGAATGAATGAATGAATGAATGAATGAATGAATGAATGAATAAATAAATAAATAAATAAATAAATAAATAAATAAATAAATGAATAAATGAATGAATGAATGAATGAATGAATGAATGAATGAATGGTCACTAGTAAGACTAAGAACGAACGAGTGAGTGAATGAATGAGCGAATAACCCTTCATCCGGCATGGATGTTATATGACACTAGTTATTAGTAATCAAGTTCTATGCTATCTGTTCCATCCGTTATGTCGAGATAAGTGAAGTGAATAAGTGAGTGAATGAATGAATGAATAACCCTTCATCAGGCATGGATGTTATATGACACTAGTTATTAGTAATCAAGTTCTATGCTATTTGTTCCATCCGTTATGTCGAGGTACACCGCCCATGTCCCCCATAGGAACAGGCTCACTTTGATGAGGGATCATAAGCCTCATTTTTGAGAAAAAAAGAAACAAAACACTTGCTCGTTCCAATAAGGGGTCATAAGCCACATAACCACACCTGCTCGTTCCGATAAGAGGTCATAAGCCACATAACCACACCTGCTCGTTCCAATAGGGGGTCATAAGCCACATAGCCACATCTCCAAAGCAGCAACAAGAGAGAAATCACGAAGATTCGGTGGTTATCTGTGAAAAGCGTTGGTCTTTTTTGGACGCTATGCAGAGCAAAGGTGAATAGCCGAGTGAAAACTATTGTGGGCTAAAGTTATCTTGCTCGAACTAGCTTGACGAACTAGGGCGGAAAGCACTGCATGTGATGATGACGATGAGTGAATGACGGTTGGTGAATACCCAAGTAAAATAAAGATTATTGTGGGCTTAAGTTGTCTTGCTCGAACTAACTTAACGAACTAACGGAATTCGTCAATGTAGTATCAGCGAAAAAACTGTCTCAGTTATTTCACTGGTACTACATTGACGAACTAGCGTTGGCTTTATTTCAAGGTATATTTTCACTGATTAAAAGTTGATTTCCGACGCGAAGGTAAGGAAATCATGAACTGTAAATAGCGCAGTACTTTAATTTCCTACCCTAAACAGCAAGTCAGTCACACATCCACACACTCAACCAATCAAGCACCCACACATCCATCCATCCATCCATCCGTCCGTCCACCCAGAATGAATGAATGAACGAATGAATGAATGAATGAATGAATGAATGAATGAATGAATGAATGAATGAATGAATGAATGAATGAATGAATGAATGAATGATAAGCAAGTTATAGGATAACTATTTTCTTCGTCCCTTATGTCGAGATGTACCACCCACGACCCCACTAGAACAGGCGCAATTTGGTGGGTCATAAGCCATCTTTTCTCGAGACCGAAATGATTGAATTGATGAAAAAAGCATCCTGATAATTGGTTGATGGTTAATATCGCTGGTAGTTTTAACGTAATATTGGGTAGGTGGTCAATGACTAGCCAGGTGAAAATTTGTGTGTGTGTGTGTGGGGGGGGGGGGGGATAGATATGTTACATAAATATGTCATGAAGTGTTCCCTTTGATAACTGGAAGTTATTACAGCCGTTGTAGCTACACGAACGACAGACGACACTTGTGAACAAAATTTGGGGAACTAATTTGTTTTACATCCCTTGTGTCGGAAACATAGCACAAGGTTCCACCCGGGAAGAGCACGTTCCAGTAAGGTATCTCAAGTTATATGTCCGAGGTTGGAGATGACGAAATCATGGATTTTAATGGCGGTTTAGTGAATAGCGCTGCCCGATTATGGCGCTACATTAAGTAAATGGTTATTAAAGATTAAATGGGGCGGGGGGGGTCTTAAATTCTCTTATTGGGACTAGATTGACGAATTAGCGCTGGAGGTTCTGTAGGGTATAAATTATCTGATGAATTGTCAATTTTAAGTTGATAAAAGATAAGGGGGGGGGGGGGGCTTAGTTGTGGTCCTAGACAGCAGGTCAGTCACAAACGAGTGAGTAGTTGTTGAATTATATAAATGAGTAGGCTATATTTACCTGTCGAATGCGAAAACTTGATGTTGATGTTTTTACGGTCTGCATAACCTAACAACAGTAGTATGAATCATAATGGATTTACATTACACGTAAAATATAAGAAGATTTTCTGTCTAGTCCTTTAAGGAAAGGCTGCTTCAAAAGCAAGTAGGGTCCGATTAATTTCTGATCAGTTTTTGGTCTGTCATCGCTTTGGTGTATCACAAGAATCCTACCATGAAGAATTAAACACAATGGAATTGCAGGAACAAAATCTACAGCAAGATTTCTGTCTAGTCCTAAGAGGAAAGAGACGAGAGATCAGACTCATGTCTGATAAGTTTTGGACTGTCCTCGGCTTGGTGAATCATGAAAATCCTACCATCACTCGTCCAGAATGAATGAATAGTCCTATTCTTTTTCAATGCGGAGAGTTTGGAAACAATAGCCGACCTGCGTGCTGTTAAAGACTCAGTGATAAAGAGTTTATCTGGGTCGTTCTTGAGGGCTCTTTTCGATGTGAAGACAGCTTGACGTTTCCGGTAAGAGACGAAACGGCAGATCACGTTACACACTTTCTTAGAACCACGTTCGCCGGAAACTGATTTAATTTTGCCAATAACATGTGACCTACTGATGTCTGCGTTGGATATGGGAATATTCAGCTTTTTGTTACAAATATCCAGAATGATATCGTCACTTATCTTATTGACTTCCCTCACGTGATCTGTTTTGACTGGAACATTGCGGAACACAAGGCAACCCCTTCTGCTGTACTGTTCTTGCTCATCAAACTGATTCTCGCAGTGTTCTTCAACCTGAGCAAGCTTGAGTCTAACCTGTCCTAAATTCTCTTTCAACTCCGCATTCTGGTCTTTCAGTGCAGATATCTCTTGTTTCAGGGGCTCTATTTGACTCTTCATGAACGCTTCCAGTCCCCTCTCCACTGCCTTTGGGATGGTTGAATGAACGACCTCTGCTATCTGAAAACGAAATTCCTGCTTCAGGCGCTGGTAGAGTGTTTCCAGTTTATCCTCGTTTGCGATGTTGGCAGACGCAATGAGCTCCGATCCAAGTTTCTCCAAGAAGGGCTGTTTTGTTATTGTCGTCATCATTACTTCCGACATATCCACTATAGAACCCTTTGTTGTGTCAGGACAGAACTCAGACTGAACACTACTCTCTTCCATCCCATTGTCACTGGTCAAGTTCAATTTGCCAATAGACGTCTCGGTTGACTTCTTGGACGCTCTGGCCTCGAGAGGTGATATGTTCTCAGACCCTCTTTTCACACCTGAAGGAGTAGTCTGACCTGGTACAGTTTTCTTTGTTTTGGTCATGCTCTGACGTCTGTTTTGACCCTGGCTCATGTTTTAGAAATGGTGAATATTACTCACTTCAATTTGCCTTTATATTGAATTTGCTTGAGTCTTGAAGAATAACAGAATAGCAGACTGGAAATACTTCAAAAAAGTCAACTACAAAGCCACGTAAATCATTTCTCTCCACAAAATGAACTCTATATACAGTTATTTACAATTCTAATCCATTTTGTCGATCCAAATAAAGAAAATAAGAGGAATAATCCAAAATACCGGCGAGCTCCAAATTACACGACCATCACGGTTGCCGCCATTGCTTCTTCTCTCTGAATCTGAATCTGAATCACACCACTGTCCAGTACGGGAGCCTTATAGCTTCTCAAAATGTGTTCGATAATCGGCCGAGCAGTGACTGGAACGATCACGCTCTCACGATTCTTATCGACCGAATGAGCTATTATCCATATAGTCAAACGATTGACTTCTCGTACGCCTCTTCTACTCATCTCGGAAAAGGGCTGCCGAAGATCTTTGATTTCTTTTGGGACTGGTGGCGATTTGGGGGAATGAACATGGTGGTGACTTGGGGACTTGTGGAGACTAGCGTTGACAAGCTAGTAGACCATCTCCTAGCCTCCATGGCTCTTAGTTTCCATATGGCTGCTAGTTCCTAGACCATGGTTGCTATACAGCTCCTATATATATCTATATCCTATACAGCTCCTAGACCATAGCCTTATTGGTTATTATACCACTGCTTCTGACTTATCCACACCTACTGCCATCCAACTCGTGATCGGCTCTTCCTACTACTGGCCTCTGAACCTACCACGGTCACTCCAAGAGTTACTCCTACGGATTTGTATCGTTACTACAAGCTTGTTAGCAACCCCTGGTCCTATCCAGGCTCAATTAAATTAACCCATTCAACCCGTGTTAGACTTGACAGCTTCGTGGTCAGCTACCTGTTAGTGTACCTTACGTATAGGAGACCGGGCGTTGCTCGTACTCAGATGTATTTATACGATAGTGAACAATGGAAATACAACACACACAGCACATGGGCAAACGCGAGATGTTCCGAGGTGTGATTATAAGCTAGTGAATGATGTGCGCATTACTCATACAGATCATATGCGCACACGATGGAAAAGGGCGCTGAAGGCTGGTCGCTTGTTGGATATGGGTTCCGAATGTGAGATATTGCCAGTGATGTGCTGCAAATGGGATTCTTTGACAATCTTTCGATGGTATAAAAAGGGGTGAGACGCCCACACTTGGACATTACCTATCTGACCAGCAGCGGGTCTCTGAACACCTGGGATGAGAGCCAAACACTCTTCCTTCAATTGAAAAGCCTCTTGCGTACCAGTCTTCCATCCACGGATCAAAATGCTTTCAGTGCTTAAGCTGTACAAAGATGCTCAATTGGAGAGACCATCTAAGAAAACGCGAGAAGATCCACACACACACACAACCGATCAGCGGAACTACCGCAATTACAAAACAAAGGAGATATAGTGTGGATCCAACCAGAAACTCTTGGCCAGGAATACTTCAAAGAAAAGTCTTCGAACCGTGGAAGAAGCCACTGAAATCGCTAGAAGTAAATAGACTGTATCGAAATGTTGAACTAATCAGAAATCCTCGAACAGGAAAGCTTCAACGAGAAGTCTAGAACCAAAAAGAAGGCCACTGAAGCCACCCTTTTCCGGCTGTATCAAAATGTTGAACAAATCAGAAACCATTGGATGCGAATGGCTCAAATAGAAAACCAGCATACAGTACGGCCGTCGTGGACTGTTCACTTTACACGGATGGGCAATATTTCCACGGACGCAATACTATTAGATTCCAAACACTAATCACAGGAATAATCATCCAAAATTTAATTAATGAAGCATAGGGTACAACCCGGTGCTTCATTAATTAAAATTTGGCTGATGATGATTTTTATTATGTGGTA
The DNA here is from genome assembly GCA_031216915.1 of Pictodentalium vernedei. Classification (NCBI taxonomy): domain Eukaryota; kingdom Metazoa; phylum Mollusca; class Scaphopoda; order Dentaliida; family Dentaliidae; genus Pictodentalium; species Pictodentalium vernedei. The sequence goes on from CM062294.1 coordinate 234,383,638, forward strand.
AACGCATGCGTGGAATTCACGACCAGTCTACGGCGACTGTACTGTAATCCAACATCCAAGGAGACAGAAGAGAGAATGTACATCGTAGTATAAGTATAGGAACACCAGCAAAAATGACAGCATTCATTAACCCTTTACCAATCGAATCAGCCACATCCGCCCGCGTAATACGCAAATTCAGCAGCTGAAAAAATATTATTTTTCAAAACATTTCAACAATACCATATCATGTGACCCCTCTTTGGAACGAGCTTGTCCAGCTCGTTCCAATGAGGGGTTACATGATATGGTTCTGTTGAAATTTTTGGAAAAATTTGATAAAAATGATATTTAAAATAACAAATTTTGATATCTTCTGCATTGGGTAAAGGGTTAAGTAGAGAACACAACGAACGAGCTTCATTAGACCAAGACTAATAAATGAGTGAGATCACTGAGTCAAGAGCCATGGCGAGCATGACAAGATACCTCAAAACAGCCAGCTCATGACAATGTTTTACAACATACCGTGGTCAAAATGCAGAACAAATGAATGCCCATAACGATGGACAAAGTGAACGAAGATAGAAAATAAGTGTACAGAACGATGGATAGATGAAGGTCGAAAACGGGTGAATTCGATCAAAGACAGATTCAGATCAAAAAGAATAAACTTCCAACTTTAACAAACATCATATATTGTACTCAAAAATATTTGTCGTAGTTTGTTTGACAGGAACAGGGAACATCCACGAGAGTTTTTCGCGATACAGTTTGCCAAACACTACACTTTTAGCCCCATACCCGCCGCACACCATTTAAAGCACCTCACTTCCGACACCCCTACCAAACAAGCGACAAGTCTCCGGCACTACTTGTTCATCGTATGTGTCTATGTTCTGTATGTGTTGAGCGCACATTGTGCACTAGCAAATAAGCATACCACGGCACATCCAGCGTGTGCCCACGTGCTGCATGTGTTGTGCTTACATTGTTCACTATCGCATGGGCACACCATGGCACGTTCAACACCCGACCTTTTATTCGTAAGGTACACTAGTATGAAATAGGTCAAGAACTTGTAAAGATTGTTATGGGTTTACATGAATGGGTCAATCTAACTGAGTCTACCAGGATATGGTCGATGTTAGAGGTGAAGACAGGGCCAGGAATAGCGAACAAGCTCGTAGTAGTGACGCAAGTCAATGGTGACAGTGGAAAACTCCACGTATGACCATAGCTGGGTAGGAGGCCAGTAGTGTCAGGGCAAACCCTTCTAAAAGGGGGAGGCCCCGTCCCCCATCTTTCAAGTTTAGATATGTGTATATATTTCTTCTTTTTGTGTTTTAATTATATAATTAGCCTTAGGCGAAACTCGGTGGGATATTTCTTTGGCATATTACCTGTTAGGATAACACGTCTTCCGTGTTATCATCGGTCAATTAATCTAGCAGTGATTGCCATTTATAAACTGATTCGACACGGCTATCAAGTGTTTTCTGTCTCGAGATACGCTTGATAACACATGCATTGGTGCACGCTGATGTTATCTGTCGCGTACCATTTTAGGCACCTGGAAATACTGTTATCTGACATACCAGGACAGGGTATAAAGTGTGGACAACTAGTTAGTTCAGAGAGACTTGGGTTTCGGCCGTTTGGGAGACGCCATAAAAGGATCTCCTGCGAATGGGACTACTGGGCACCTACGAAGCTCCGTTGTACGCCGCTAATGTCATATTATTAGGTGGACGTAGGAAGGCTACAGGCCCAAATACATAGATTAGCATAGAATAGCATAGATTACGAACCCAAGTAGAGGCTTAGTTTAGATGTCGTTAGCGAGGATCGACTCGCATCAGTCTCAAGGTGTAGGTTATTGTATTGTGGTATTAACCCTTGGGGACGCAGAGACTGAACGCGTAGTAGCCTGTCACAGTGTTGCGAATATCAACTCGAAGTCCATCAGTGACAATTCGCGCAAGCACGGACGCGCATTTTGAAGTTGTGACTTCTGTCATGAACTGTGAGAATTCCAAATGGACAGGAACATTCAGGAACATTTCCAAGGACACGTGTATAAGGTATATGATGTAGACTTGCGAAACTAGCCGATCGGGTGAATGAACCAAATCCAAATCAGAACCATGTTGACACAAGGTAATTAACATTGCTAGCCAGGATCGATCCCCGGCAGTCAGGGCTGCAGATACGCACAGACGTGAAAGTTAATAATACTCAGTGTATGAAGCTCCTGTTGTGAGCCTGTTACAGTGGCATTTTCAAAGCATACTATAACTCCACACTGCAAAAAATATAGGTTCTCTTTAGAACCCAAACTGGTTCTAATCTTGTCCCTGAGATGGAACCATTTATGTTTAAACAGTATTTATTTCAAATCAAATAAATTTATCAAGATTAGCATTCAATTTTAACAGAATATTACATGAACTGAAGTAGATTCAGCAGTAAACTTGGAGCTTATTCAACGCAGTCGCCAAACATTTTGAAACAAAGGAGATATGAATAGTTGGCATATCGAACCAGTTTTGGTTCTGTATAGAACCAAAACTGGTTCGATATGCCAACTGTTCATATCTCCTTCGCTTAATAATGATTTGAGACAACCTCTAAACTTACGGTTGAAACCCTCTCAATTTATGTTTAATTCTGTTAATATTTAATGGTAATCTTTATAAATTTATTTGATTTGAAATAAATACTGTTTAAACAGAACTGGTTCCATCTCAGGGACAAGATTAGAACCAGTTTTGGTTCTAAAGAGAACCTATATTTTTTGCAGTGCAGTGCAGGGCTATAGATCAACGACTGAAATTGATGAGAAACTACTTTACCCATGTGATAAATCTTCTGCCATGTTGATCAAATTATTGAATGTGTTAAATATTGAAATCAGTTTATTTTAAATGTAAATAAAAGAATCGTTGTTACTTTAATCACTGTTTTTGATTAAGAATCATACCTAACGAAGAACGAACCTATTTCGAGTTTACTTGGCAGGGCAGAAAATCATAGTGCGGCCTCAACTCGGCTCTGCGAGCCGAGTGTGGCCCGCGCCCAGATTCCGACTCTCCTTGTTGGCTCGTCCCCCAACATTTTGAACGACGAGGCTAAACAACCCCATGTCATCCCTCCCACGCGAATAAAGGTGTTGACATTAACTGGCGAGGCGTACCAGGATTTCTCTTTAGAGTAAAAACGGCTGCCTGGAAAATGATATCGTAAGAACGATTCTTTTAAAATTTTATTACACACCTGTCCTATGTAATCCTCGTCTACGGCAACACTTAACCATGCCGAAAATGAAAATCTATTCCGCACATATGTGCGGAACGGAATTCCTTGACGGACTATTTTTAAATAGAAGCGAAATTGCACTGGAATAGTGCAACGCAATTACAATTTGAATCCATAGCGATAGCTGAAAATCGTCCCATGTGTTCCAATGTGTTCTATGTGCCAGTAGGCACATAGAACACATTGGAACTCGGGGGACGAAATAATAACACGGGTTCCCCTCGCAAATTTGGTTGGTGATTAAATGTGTTCGTTTTGTTGATAGTTGTCAAATGAATTAGTGAGTGTATTTCGCGTTTGTGAATGGGTTCATCGATATGGCACTTGTGCCATCACGGAAGGATAAAACTCGAGGCCTGAGGTCTCTCGTGCTTTCTTTCCACGCTGGCACTCGTGCCATAACGATTAACCCATTCACACACATGCCGCTCTGTGTTTATATGGCATGTCACCATCCCACGCGGATAAAGGTGTTGACAAGTAGTATTTGGAGTTAAACATAGAACTGATAGGAGTTAACGTCAACAAGTCGGTAGCAGAGGTGTAGAAGTGACTGTTTTTATCTAGGAGCTGGATGTGAGCCACACGGGAGCTAGGAGCCACATGGGAGCTCTGTAAAAAACGCTGGTCATATAGGAGCTAGCAGGGTTGGTGAGTTTTTCATTTTTTTTTTAAAAATCAAATAAAAAATCGTTTTTCTTTATTTAAATCAGATTTTTGGGATTTAAATCAATTTATTTGATTTTTATTTTCATACCATAAATTATTCACCAGGGAATAGTTTTTTCCACATGATTCCTTTTAAATAAGAGAAACAGATTGTATTTTTTAGCAGGTTGTATCAAAAGCTACCCAACGAATGGACACTAATAATGAGGGATTCATTGAAAGATTATCATATATTGAGATTAATATGATTCTATGTATATGGGCTGAAAATGTTTTAACTTATTAAACTTATTCAGGAACATTTAACTAACCTATAGCACCTTCCAGTAGGCAAGACACAGGTGGGTGTATATTCCCACTTTACAAATAAGTTTTAACTGTCATAAACACTGTCTAATTCGTGTATTTCAACAGCTGATATACATTCCATCTTCTGTGTGCTCATTTCCAAGTTGTTTGAAAATATTCCTGACAATTTGTAAATTTTTGATTCAAATCAATGATTTTTTTTTTTAAAAAATCATTGATTTAAATCATGATTTAAATCAATGATTCAAATCGATTGATTTAAATCAGCCAACCGTGGTCCGAGCTAGTAGTCGTGAAGGCTATGGGATGAACTAGGAACCAAGAGAAAAAAAATGGGTGAAAAGACGTTTTGGATAATTATCGAGGGATCTTTGTCAGTAGTAACATTGGAAAAGTTTTCTGTAAAGTCCTGTATGGGAGATTAGAGGAGGTGATTGAAGAGAAGGGTTTTTTGGGAGAAATCCAGAATGGCTTCAGGAAGGGAAGGAGAGTCAATGACCATCTTTCCGCGCTATCCCAAATGATAGAATCCGCGAAAGCAAAAAAGAAAAAGATGTTTATGGCCTTTTTGGATTTTAAAAAGGCATACGATAGAGTATGGATGAAGGGTATGTGGCGCAAGCTGGACGCTCTGGGCTTGGGAGGTGAATTTGTTGGAATTATAATAGCATTATATAAAGATGTACAGAGTGAACTTGGCCTGGGAAACAAAACGTGTGCCTATGGAGATAGGCCTAAAACAGGGGTGTATCCTTTCGTCAATTATTTTTGCATTGTACATCAAAGGTTTAGGAGATGAACTCCTGCATAGGGACGGGGGGGGGGGGGGAGGGGGTGCAGTTGGGGCCTTGAAGATCCCAGGGCTATTTTCTTTGCAGACGATAGGGTGTTAGTGTCAGAAAGCGATGAGGGGCTAGCGAAATGCTGGGAATTGTCGGGAAATATGGGAGCAAATGGAGACTCGAACTTAAATGAAAACAAGAGCAAAGTTATACCTGTGTGCCGCAAAGTGGACCCCACTCGAAGGTGGAGAGTTGGGGAGTTCTGCATTCCGGAAGGTAGCAGCAAGCTTTTTAGTGTAGGAGAGACAAGTGACTACGAGTATCTGGGATAAATATAAACATCACAGGAAGAGGCATCTCTGACCGAAACCACACAAATAAATTGATTCTGAAGGGGAAGCGAATCATTAACCAAATGAAACTTATAGGGAGAAACAGTTTCAATAAGATTTTCGTGGGGAAAACCATTTGGGAAATGGTTGGTCTGCCATGTATAACATACGGTACGGAAGTTGTACCCCTAAACCAGACGGCTGTTAAGAGCTTGGAAATCCTGTAGAACGATGCAGACCGATGGATAACAGGGTCGAGTAATGCCGCTGCGCTAGAAGCAACCAGGGGTGAGCTTGGGTGGATGAGGATCAAGTACAGGGCAGACCCATTGAAACTCGGTTATCTTAATTATTTGGTAAATCTCCCCGACAATCGATTGTGTAAAGTAATGTTCCTGAGAACTTTCAACTCAAATATCAAGACGGGGTGGATGGTCCAAGTGAGGGAGCTAGTAGAGAACTACTTGTTGGAGATCTCGGACCTAGACGTTGGGGCAAACCAGGGTAATAAATCATCAGAGCAAGGGTCATAGAGGATTGTAACAGTAATTGGCGAGGGGGGGGGGGGGGTCAAATCACAGAGGTCCTTGGGTGGCCTGCTTGATAACGAGAAGTCTGGTTTTGAAGAGTACCTTGATGGCACCTTTGGAGGGTCACTGTTGTTAAAGCTGAGGTCGCGGTCCCTGGAGTAGAGGGGGAAAATTGGGGAAAAAAGTGAAAAGGAGTGCCAGATGTGTAATTTGGGCGTGGTGGAGACCCTGGAACACTTTCTTCTAGAATGCCCAGAATACCAGTCTAAAAGAACAAGATTCACTGGGAGTATAATGGGGAAGTGGATTGGAGAATGAAGGACTTGTGGTTAGTGAGCGACTCAAAGGAGAGGGTTAATATGCTAATCGGAGAGATTGGGAAAAATGGGGCAAGGGATGTCATCAAGCAGTTCGTCTACGAGTGTTGGGAGGAGAGAAGAAGCGTGGGAATAGGGATGCAGTTGAGAGTACAAGGGTAACCAAGGCCTTCTCATACGAGAACCGCGACAAATCAGCGGCCGGCCAAATTGTTATTATTATTATTATTATTGAAAGGTGATCATATATATGGTTTAATATGATTCTATGCATATGGACTGGAAATGTTTTAACTTATTAAACTTTTTCAGTAACATTTAACCAAACTACAGCACCTTCCAGTAGGCAAGACACAGTTGAGTGTATATTCCCACTTTACAAATAGGTTTTAACTGTCATAAACACTGTCTAATTAGTGTATTCCAACAGTTGATATATATTCCATCTTCTTTGTACTCATTTCCAAGTTGTTTGAAAATATTCCTGACAATTTGTAAATTTTTAATTTAAATCAATGCTTTTTTAAAAAAAAAATCATTGATTTAAATCATGATTTAAATCACTGATTTTTAGAAATCGCTTGATTTAAATCAGCCAATCGTGGTCCGAGCTAGTAGCCGTGAAGGCTAGGGGTGAACTAGGAACGAGTCCACACTTGTCCCGACCAGTCCCAAATCCACTACTTTGTTCATAATACAAAAACCAGTCCGTAAGTCGTAAGATTCAGTGTCCTTTATCAGAGATTAGTCGACGAGGCGTTCGATAAGTCACTCGTTCGAGTAATTGCTCGATAGCTCATTTGCTCGATAAGATTCGAGTCGTGTGAGCAAAGCCTGTTCCACCCATTCCTCGACTAACTCTTGGACTCATTCACAGAGCCACACACATTCCCTATCATACAATATCTTACCTCCTACAAGTATCTGGGAATTTCATTGGATCAAAGACGTCACATGCAGACTGCATATAAAACCATATACTGCCTGTCAATATCAATATACGCTGACAGCTATGGGTAATCTCCCCTTTGTTCATTGATTATTCAAAATGGCGGCAGCCGATAAACGCTTCAAGTTGAAAGATTGAGTGTTGGAAGCCCATATTTGGTCTGAAGTGCAGGTTAGGCAACTTAAAAGGCTTCTGTGGATGTGTGTCATGTTACCTTCGACATGAAACTGTTTGGTATGTATGAATTTGCCTGCACTCTCCCAAAAATTGTAACAAGGCAAAGACACGTGAACACATTGTGAGAATTCTCTCATTTAATTTTGATCGCTGTTGTTGTTAGTTCTGTGCATCGATGCAGCAGTCGGTAAGATATATTCGTTACACAGTTTTTTGGTGGCCTAATATGGTATATATGGTGTCAGTTAATTCCATGTTGGACTCGAGCTCCGCTTTTGTCCAATATGAAATTACCTGACACCATATATACCATATTAGGCCACCAACAAACTGTGAAACTCATATTATTATGTCAGCTGTTGGGATCAACCTATCAGCGTGGATAGATGGTTGCGGCCTGTGAAGCCATATCAGGTCGATGATGACGTCATTGGTGATCCCATATGAAATCAATATTAGGTGTATGTCCGCCATTATTGTTTTTAGAAATAAAATACAACCGCTTCGTCTCAAAAATGGCCACCTTACAGCAAACGTTCTGAATCGTCTGATGAATGTGTTTAAAGTTTCACTGAACTCACCTGATCAAAAATAAATAATCTGTTTATAATATTTGTCCCATATTGAGAAACTTATTTCGATCGATAACCTCATCCAACAGGTTAACGGTACCGATCGATAATCACTTCAGCACGAAACGATTGCTAAATAGAGTCACTTCCCTTACATTGCAAACCTACGTCTGCTTGTTTACATTTCACGAATAAATTATCGGGACGATTAATTAAAGGTACATACTGGATTTTGTCCGCTGACATAATAAATATGTTACGGAATGTTTAGTGGTCGGATATGGTGTTATGAGAGGCTCAGTGAGATCAATATTAGGCGAGGCTCAGCTAACGCCTCGCCTGATATTGATCTCACTTCGCCTCACATGACACCATATCCGACCACGAAACATGCCGTAACTTATAATGATGTGATAGAGGGCAGGCGGTTAGATGCATGGGGGCTATGTGATTAGTGCAGAGCAGAGGTCGAAACGTGAGATATGTAGGAGCAGCTGGACTCGACTGAATGCTAAGCACAATAGTAATGTTGTCAAAACAGGCCGAGGAAGCTAAAATAGTATTAAAACAGCATCTTTACCCCGAGTTTTAGGCTCTTGTCGTCTACCGGAATCCACTCCGAATCAATCGGGTGGACCCTTGTACATACTCCAATTTCATCCTATAGTAACAAGCTAATATAGAAAACAACATGGTGGTACCCAGTAAATAAAATGTACGACGATAACATGTATAACCTAAAAACAAGAGGAGCTGCGCATGCGCTTTAACATCCTCTCATCACATTGACGCGCATTCGTGATACAAAGATTTGGAATTCCCCATCCGGATCTTCTTACTGACCTCGGGAACCCTTTGAGAATTTAACACTAAAAATCCGACTGGGATCAATAAGATGAGGATGCTTCACTCCTCGCATACTACTCATGATACTATAAAATGTGATTCTCCCAGGGACCTGATAGTAACAGATTTTTAAATCTGTACTAAATCGCCCTAACAATTATTCAATCTTTCAGAGCAGTGTTTCAAGAGGAAAATGTTATATAGTCTTATTATCTCCCACACTGTTAAAATCTGAGGACAAGTGAGGGGGTTAATGGAAAATTATTTCATTGAGACTGGGGATCTAGAAGGTGGAGTGAAGCAGGGGGAGATTTATCAGGGAATGGGGTTTCGATGATTGTAATATAAATTGGCGAGCTGGAGATGGGGCCGAGAGCTCTTTGGACAGAATATACAAAAAATAGCCAGCTTTTGAGGAGTACCTCGATGGATGGTTTGAGGGGGTTTTGTTGTTCAAAGTGAGATCTATGTCACGCGAATGGAGGGGGGAAATCGGACAAGGCGAGGAGAGAGAGAGAGTGCCGAATGTGCAGGTTAGGGGTAACGGAGATCCTGGAACATTTTATTTTAGAATGCTCTAAACTAAAAATTTGCCTAGAAGAATAAGATTCCTTGAAAAATTAATGGAAGAATGGGACGGAAGCAAGAAAGATAAGTGGATGAGGGATGATATGAGGGGAAAGGCTCAATATCATGGTTAGGGAGACTAATAAAGCGCCAGTGGTGGAAATAATAAAAAAAACGTTTGTGTGAGAATGCTGGGAGAATAGAAGGGTCATTGCTTTTCTAATTGCAACAGTGTTCAAATAAATGTCTCATATTGAGCGCCAGTGTACATCCTAAGAGGATTTCGTGACCATCATCAATCATGTCCTAATGAAGTTCCATGCCAAATATAATTTTCGTGTCCTGTGCTGGTCATGATTAGCCATTGTGCAGAAATATGTGACCTTAAACACCAATAAATAAATATGTCCTGTTTAGCTTGTTTGATGCTCGAATCAAATACATGTTATCCTCTCACAATGTGAAGTATATTTTTGGGTGATCCCAATTCTATTGGGTGTAGCAACATGATCTGAAGAAAAGATGACATGCAACCTTCCGTCAAACATTTATACAGAATTTCACAGAAATGGCGCACAAGTTTCAGAGAACAAGTTATAACACCGTTTCTACAACAGACGATGGATTGCAAACGATGGATGAAGAGTGATAACAATAGCTCATCTCACTCAGGTGAGCAATCATTTTTAAAAAAAAAAGACGGAACATTGCATATCTTTTATTAAGGCCGCGGCCACACCATCCCATACAATATTTTAGTCCGCCAATCGTACACGTATTTCTCTGCGAGCATCGTTGCATGGTCACATTAAATGTAAGTATCAGGAAAAGCTCTACGTAAGGAGCACGTATAACTTGAAATGTCATGAAAATGGGGACAAGAGTTATGAATTTCCCCATGTCTTCATGGGTTAGTTTACAATCGTTGGATCTTTGTTTTGCCACAGTGATATATTGGGAGAAAAACCATACTACGAATCACACAGCCCATGCCATTAGATCGAGCGATTATTATAATTCACAATACAGATTATCATGATAATGTGAATGTCCTGTGATTTGTATCAGATTCGAGGTGGTGTCCAGAACCACCGAGAATCTGATGCAAATCACAGGACATGCACATTATCATGATAATTCGTTTATCTAACAATTCTGTCACATAAACAGATCAAATCTTAAATTATTAATACAGTTTTGGGACATAATGTTGGACGAGAAAAACTTTTTAAAAAAACACATATTTTATGGAACAATATTGTTGTTCACTTCGACAACGAGTAACCCAGTCACTGCAAATTTTTAAAGTTGGGTTATAAATTTATTCACTCTCAGTGTCACTTCCCGATTAGCTTGAATTTACAAGTGTGTAATATTTAACAGTGCAGTTTCTATTTATTGTGGGGGTGTGGGGGGGGGGGGGGGCATTGGCTATTCATCGTTCTGTCGCTAATTGTAAGGATTTTGTTTTGTTTCGTAAGCGATCAGCTGAGTCGATCACTGAAACGCACGTAGAATGTATTCATGCGCCTGTTATGATAGCCCGTTGCGTTCCCGGAAACGAGTCGTCTATATGATACGGAATCAAAATGAGTCGTCAAAATGATACGGAATCGGAACACAATATGTGATACGAACCGTTTCTCGTGGTTTTCAAGCCAAAATGTATATGATTGTTAGATAAATTAATATATCCAGAAACGGCACACCTACCTTCCACACAGCACTTCAAGGAATCAGAAAAATTACGTAGTACATACATTTATTTATTTATTTATTTATTTATTTATTTATTTATTTATTTATTTATTTATTTATTTATTTATGTTTAAGGTCATATACTTATGCACAATGGCTAATCACGATCTTGACAATTTTACGGGTGGAGGAAGCCGGAGTACCCGGAGAGAACCACCGAGCAACGACGAGCAGCTGTCAGCTCTCCAAAGTACATGCATAATTATGTGATTTTTGATACTTTGCTGTGACCTTGACCTTCAAAATATTTTAAAAATCGTATACGACTGGATTCAGCAGTCAAAAAGTGGAACATATTCCATTTTATTCGGACGGACAGGAACGATGTATACGAATATCTTATGGATCCCCAACAGAAAGCTATAGTTTTCATTTCAATCTGATGACGTATTCGACTGCCGTATCACAAATCGGATGCTGGACGTACGACGGTATGACCGCTGTCCAACTCGTCCAAATTGAAGCGTGACGACTTTGTGTGAAAGAAATTGTGGCTGTAGATGAGTATACAACACCCTGACAAAACCTCAATAGAGACGGCTCAGAAGCCGAATGATCTCAGAAGACTGCCTCATGGACAGTACCTTCCCGACAATGACCAGATTCACTCAAACGAACCCTATACAGGGCGCCTGTGGGGCCATGGGTTAAAGCACGGCCTTGAATTTGAATATGGTCCATTCAAGGTATTGAAATCCTGGGTCAGGAAGGCTTGAAAAGCCTTGAATATTCACAAAATAAAAACGTCGACCTAGCGCGTTATCACATCTCATTAGTTTATAATACCACAGCTGGGGAAGGCGCAGTTTCAAGCAGTACCTCCTATAGATCTCCCCTCTCCCACCTCCGCGCAATGGAAGTGAAACGATGGGGCAACAAGTGAGGAGACCAAGTTAGGACTAGTGAAGGCTGGAAGCCTGGAACCTTAAATTCCTTAAATTCGGCTGTTGCAGGCCCTTAAAAATGCTGAAAATGTCGAGAAAGGGCCTTGAATAGCTTTCAATTTTATCAGGCCTTGTCCACAAGAACATTGTAATAGAATGGACCATGGTGCTGAAACATCAGCTTGACATGACTGATAACATAAAGCCTATTAGTTTTCAGAGAATTTTTTTTTAAATCAGTGAGAGGTGGGGGGGGATTTTATTTTTACTTGTTAATACCGTCGGGGCTGCGTTATAAGAAGCATAGAAAAAGCCACCCTATATATGTTATATATAGTTCAGCGATCTGAGCGTAGCGGCGACCCCTCATAGAGGGGTAGCCGCTACGTTCCGATCGTTGAACTAATGGTATATTGAGATGCATTTTTCACCGATATTAAAATGCGAAGCAGGGGCGTATAATATCGTACAAACGTTGAGCTAACAAACAAAATCTCTCGAAAGAGGACGCTATTCAATTCATGTATGCTCATAGTTAGAAATATATCCCAAACAGTGACATTTTCTCTCGGAGGCTTGTATACACAAACGCACGTGTTCGTTTCGTTCAATTCGACGACTTCGTAATTTCAGAAACTGTAGAATTGTTTACCCAAACTTTTCAACAAAACTCATTTCCACTGTACCTATGTTTGTTTGTGGTTATTTTAAAAGATAAACCATTTTTGAAACCGGGTCCTCAGTATAAAGATGATTCACGCTTCTTACTTCCAGATGCGTTGAAATCGATCCACGAATTTGCGACTTTACGCTTTTATATTTCCTATTTTCGTGGGACAATCAACGGTTATATTTGAAAAATGCCAATAGAATGTACGAACGCGCACAGAAAAACCAATGCCAATGCATCGATCTCTGAGAATCAAAAGTAATTTTTTGGCCTTATTATTTTTTTTAACTAAGATAATGAAATAAAATCTGAAGCGTGAACTTACGAGCAGTACTCCTGCAAATTACTAGAATCTGTTGGTTTGGGGTTGGACGTCATACAGTTGTTATAGTCGTTCAGACAAGCAGCGGTGGCTCCTACAACAGAAATTGAATTGCTGAAATTATAATTTTCAAAATATGATCTTGTTTTTCCCCAAACCTTTATAATTTAATTTTCGTTAATCCAAATGCTTGCATATGATTGGTTTAGGAAAGTTTTTCATAACACGATGAATAAAGCTGCCACGCCCATTTGTCAAATAAAACATTGTTGGCGCGTCCGACGGTGCAATTAAATTGTAATTGCTGCAAGTGGGCTGTTAGAATCAACGTGGTCCTCGGTCAATACTATAAAACTTTTACAATTGTATTTTCTAGAATTGTATTTTCTAGTTATGCCTTTAAATGGGTTGAAATGAACCATTAGTATTTTCAAAGATGTGCCAATTTGCCACCGTTGGCAAATTGCCATATCTTTTAAAATGCTAATGATTCATTTTAGTCAGTTATATTAATAGTAGAAAATACAATTCTAGAAAATTCAATTGTAAAAGTTTTATAGTATTGCTCCTTTTCATGCTAGTTTTTCTCTCGAATATTCGAGACCGCGTCTATTATCGTATTTTGAAAATAAAAGCGTCGTAAGTATTAGGAGATGTCGAGATCGTCCCCCATTGGGTGGAGGAAATGGTGGAGGGGGAAGTGACGTAATAGTCACGTGACCTGGTGGCGCCATGTTGTGTTGTCGTGGTAACCCGAGTGAGCGGCCATCTTGTGACGTCATCCCCATAGTGATACGTGGTGGAAGTGCGCATGCGCAGCGCGTGTTGTTAGAGTGATACGTGTTTCCGTCGGCCATTTTGTATACTGGAGGCCGCCATCTTGGTTTCTATGGTAGAACGTGATTGCTATGTGACCCAAAACCTTCTAACAAGACAGGGGTGTGTTCGGAGGGTATGTTCCTTTGTAGAGGAGTAAGTTCCCGATTCGCAGAATTACCCAAATAAACCCGACAAGTTTTACTATTTCGAATTCTTTCAGAATTCTCTGCTTCTATCTATCTATGCAATAGTTTTCATCTATCTGACCATGTTACTTTGTTCTGGGGTATACTCCAGTAGCGTAGAGGGGCCTATCAGCTGGAATAGCTTTGCTTATTATTACTATATTTAGCTATTCTGGGCTGGGCTATTCTTGTTAGTTCTGACCCTATTCCGAGTACTCTTGTTGTTTAATTTATCTAGAGCATTTATATAGATTATAACTAACCAACCAGATTGCTTGATTTTCCCCTAATCTGTATGCAGAGTTATCTCCCTTGTGTATATCAAAAGCATTCCCAAAGCCAATAAGCTATCGAGCAGTTACTGAAAAGTCATTGCTCGAACGACTCGAATCCCATTGAGCAAATGAGCTATTGAGCAATTGCTCGTTCGAGTGACTCCTCGAACGACTCGTCGACCCATTTCAGTATTTGAGGATACCTATGGCCCGGTATTTTATTATTTGAGGATTCCTATCGAGGATACCTTTTATAGGATACTTTCTGAGGATACTATTACCTGTATCACAAACAGTATTGCAAAATATTCCTTAGGGAGATGACTGGAAGACAGCCAATCTGGCTATGTCATCTCCCAGTAGTATACAAAATGTTATATTTTAATTGAACTATGTGATTGTAACCATTGTATTTCCTGTATGCTACTGAACGAATAAATATCTATCTATCTATCTATCTATCTATCAAGGCATACCTATCCCAAATATCCATTATAAGCTATCGAGCAGTTACTGAAAAGTCATTGTTCGAATGACTTGAAGCCCATCGAGCAAATAAGCTTTAGAGTAATTGGTCGATCGAGTGACTCAGCATATTGCTCGAACGACTCGAAGTCCGTCGAGCAAATGAGCTATCGAGTAATTGCTCATTCGAGTAACTCCTCAAACGACTCTTCGACTCATTTCAGTATTTGAGGATACCTATGGCCCGGTATTGTATTATTCGAGGATACCTTTTATGGGATACTTATCTAAGGATACTATTACCTATATCACAAGGCATACCTATCCCAGATTCCACTTATAAACTATCGAGCAATTACTGACAAGTCATTGCTCGAATGACCCGAAGCTCATCGAGCAAATGAGCTATAGAATAATTGCTCGATCGAGTGACTCGACATACTGCTCGAACGACTCGAAGTTCATCGAGCAAATGAGCTGACGAGCAATTGCTCATTCGAGTGACTCCTCGAACGACTCTTAGACTCATTTCAGAAAAAGGGATTCCATAGCCACAGGCATTTTCCAAAAAGGGATTCTTAAAAAGGGATTCTGCAATTGAGATTCCTAGCCGAGTCCGTAAAATTTGGACTCCGTGATTTGACATATACAGTCGAGGGTATTCCCTTTCCCCATTGGAAGAATTTAGTTCAAGGGGTTGGAGTTCAAAAATTCATTCAGATCACCTTTGTTATATTTTCATTAAGTTTAAACATTTATTCAGTTAAACGTTGTTCAGTTCAAAGGGTGTTAATACCTTCATTAAGGTCATGGTTGAAAAATAAAGTCCATTCAAACAGTTCAAGAGTGTTAACACTGGGATATATTTAGGGTTATAGTTCAAAACTTTGTTAGGTTCATTCAGTTTTGTTCGGTTCAAGAGGGTTAATACTGCATTATATTTGGGGTTGTAGTTCAATACTTTGCTCACTTTGTTCTGTTCACTTCGATCTTGGTTGTATTTGATCAGATCTGTTCAGTCTATCCAACTAGTTTGATCAATCCGACTAGTTCGACCTTCTATCACTTTGTTATGTTCACTTCGATCTTGGTTATGTTGGATCTTCGTTCTGTACCTTTATTGTTTTGTTGTGGCTGCTTGTATCTGTACAGAGTCTTGTAGTCATTGTTGAATTGGGTGTTCTCCCTTTCCATACTCTCGACTGTATATGTCAAATCACGGAATCCAAATTTGTCAGTAATTGCTCGATAGTTTATAAGGGGAATCCGGGATAGGTGTGCCTTGTGATATAGGCAATAGTATCCTTAGATAGGTATCCTATAAAAGGTATCCTCGATAGTAATCCTCAAATAATACAATATCGTTCCATAGGTATCCTCAAATACTGAAATGAGTCGAAGAGTCGTTCGAGGAGTCACTCGAATGAGCAATTACTCGATAGCCCATTTGCTCGACGGACTTCGAGTCGTTCGAGCAATATGCCAAGTCACTTGATCAAGCAATTACTCTAAAGCTCATTTGCTCGATGGGCTTCGTGTCATTCAAGCAATGACTTTTCAGTAACTGCTCGATAGCTTATAATGGATATTTGGGATAGGTATGCCTTGTGATACAGGTAATAGCATTCTCAGAAAGTATCCCATAAAAGGTAAACTCGATAGGTATCCTCAAGTAATAAAATACCGGGCCATAGGTATCCTCAAATACTGAAATGGGTCGACGAGTCGTTCGAGGAGTCACTCGAACGAGCGATTACTTTAAAGCTCATTTGCTCGATGGGATTCGAGTCGTTCGAGCAGTATGTCGTGTCACTCGATTGAGCAATTGCTCTAAGGATCATTTGCTTGATGAGCTTCAAGTCGTTCGAGCAATTGCTCATGGAGCAATTACTCTCTTGACTCTTTAGCCTATAAGGGATATCTGGGATAGGTATGTCTTGGGGTGGCCCAGAAGTCGGGGCCAAATAGGTAATATTATCCTCAGAAAGTATCCTATAAAAGGTATCCTCGATAGGTATCCTCAAATAATAAAATATCAGGGCCATAGGTATCCTCAAATACTGAAATGAGTCGACGAGTCGTTCGAGGAGTCACTCGAACGAGCAGTTGCTCGATAGCTCATTTGCTCGATGGGATTCGAGTCGTTCGAGCAATGACTTTTCAGTAACTGCTCGAAAGCTTATTGGCTTTGGGAATGCTTTTGATATACACAAGGGAGATAACTCTGCATACAGATTAGGGGAAATCAAGCAATCTGGTTGGTCAGTTATAATCTATATAAATGCTCTAGATAAATTAAACAACAAGAGTACTCGGAATAGGGTCAGAACTAACAAGAATAGACCAGAATAGCTAAATATAGTAATAATAAGCAAAGCTGTTCCAGCTGATAGGCTCTTCTACGCTACTGGAGTATACTCCAGAACAAAGTGACATGGCCAGATAGATGAAAACTATTGCATAGATAGAAAGAAGCAGAGAATTCTGAAAGAATTCGAAATAGTAAGACTTGTCGGGTTTATTTGGGTTATTCTACGAATCAGGAAATTACTTTTCTACAAAGGAATATACCCTCCGAACATACCCCTGTCTTGTTAGAAGGTTTTGGGTCACATAGCAACCACGTTCTACCATAGAAACCAAGATGGCGGCCTCCAGTATACAAAATGGCCGACGGAAACACGTATCACCCTAACAACACGCGCTGCTGCGCACTCACACCACGTATCACTATGAAGATGACGTCACAAGATGGCCGCTCACGCGGGTTACCATGACAACACAACATGGCGCCACCAGGCCACGTGACTATGACGTCACTTCCCCCTCCAACATTCCCTCCACCCAATGGGGGACGATCTCCACATCTCCTACTACTGTCGTATGCACAAAAAAGGTTGATGTGTCTGCCATGATATAAATTGTGGAAACTTCGGCGGTGTAAGGGAACATTATACTGCAAGCAAGCACTCTTAAATTAATATAGCAACTGAGATAAACTATATGTCTCTATATCGGAGTATGGATGTGGGATGGCGTGTTAAGTTTTGCATGAAGAGCTGCGCAGTTTATACAACTTAATACGCTCATCCCACACTCATACTGTGATAAAGTGACAGATAATTTATTTCAATTCTTATATGAATATATTTAGCACATTTTAGTTTGCTAATCCGCCTCTATTTTTTAACCCTTCACCTACCCTAACGGTCTTGACCGACCAGTGGGAGCGGTGTCATATGGGCTAGCGCACTGGGTTCAGATCGAAAGGGTGACAATCTCTCTTGACCCGCTTCGTCTACGTTGCGTCCCTGTATAAGACACTTCATCCCGATTATTTATTAGGGTTTAACAACACTGTAACAGCCAAGGTCATATCGTGTCGGTGACAGTTTTACGGGTGGAGTATACTCCAGAACAAAGTAACATGGCCAGATAGATGAAAACTATTGCATAGATAGATAGAAGCAGAGAATTCTGAAAGAATTCGAAATAGTAAAACTTGTCGGGTTTATTTGGGTAATTCATACTGTGATAAAGTGACAGATAATTCATTTCAATTCTTATATGAATATATTTAGCACATTTTAGTTTGCTAATCCGCCTCTATTTTTTAACCCTTCACCTACCCTAACGGTCTTGACCGACCAGTGGGAGCGGTGTCATATGGGCTAGCGCACTGGGTTCAGATCGAAAGGGTGACAATATCTCTTGACCCGCTTCGTCTGCGTTGCGTCCCTGTATAAGACACTTCATCCCGATTATTTATTAGGGTTTAACAACACTGTAACAGCCAAGGTCATATCGTGTCGGTGACAGTTTCACGGGTGGAGTATACTCCAGAACAAAATGACATGGCCAGATAGATGAAAACTATTGCATAGATAGATAGAAGCAGAGAATTCTGAAAGAATTCGAAATAGTAAAACTTGTCGGGTTTATTTGGGTAATTCATACTGTGATAAAGTGACAGATAATTCATTTCAATTCTTATATGAATATATTTAGCACATTTTAGTTTGCTAATCCCCCTCTATTTTTTAACCCTTCACCTACCCTAACGGTCTTGACCGACCAGTGGGAGCGGTGTCATGTGGGCTAGCGCACTGGGTTCAGATCGAAAGGGTGACAATATCTCTTGACCCGCTTCGTCTGCGTTGCGTCCCTGTATAAGACACTTCATCCCGATTATTTATTAGGGTTTAACAACACTGTAACAGCCAAGGTCATATCGTGTCGGTGACAGTTTCACGGGTGGAGTATACTCCAGAACAAAGTGACATGGCCAGATAGATGAAAACTATTGCATAGATAGATAGAAGCAGAGAATTCTGAAAGAATTCGAAATAGTAAAACTTGTCGGGTTTATTTGGGTAATTCATACTGTGATAAAGTGACAGATAATTCATTTCAATTCTTATATGAATATATTTAGCACATTTTAGTTTGCTAATCCGCCTCTATTTTTTAACCCTTCACCTACCCTAACGGTCTTGACCGACCAGTGGGAGCGGTGTCATATGGGCTAGCGCACTGGGTTCAGATCGAAAGGGTGACAATCTCTCTTGACCCGCGTCGTCTGCGTTGCGTCCCTGTATAAGACACTTCATCCCGATTATTTATTAGGGTTTAACAGCACTGTAACAGCCAAGGTCATATCGTGTCGGTGACAGTTTTACGGGTGGAGGAAGCTGGAGTACCCGGAGAGAATCACCGAGCAACGACGAGCAGCTGCCAGCTCCCCAACATCGTAACTCCGCACTGCAGCACAGGCAGGGTTAGATTGGTTGAAGACATTCGCACCATCGACGTGCAGTACGCCTTAGTACACGGCGTCATCGTGCCCCCGGCATCCCGATTGCCCAGATGGAGCAGTGTGGTGCTATGTACTAAGACGGGAGGCATTAGGCATTACAATGATGCACTTGGCTTCAATCGATGCAAACCCTGCTTATCCGGCCAGTGCTATTTACAAACATCGCCACCATTCAATGTTTCATTCAATTTGTGCCTCAAACACTTTGTGTCTCATTGGGACAACCTCGTTCAGATCGTTCCACAAAGAGTCATAAGTTACGTTTTTGAGTCAAACTTTAAATTATACGAGATTATTTCTTTCTTTTTTGTATTTGTCGTTTGCTCTTCGATTATCAGGAGGATAAAATATATGAAAACTTTTTTTATTCGATCAATTGATCACATTCAAAATGTGGCCCAAAACGTTGCTGGCTGCATACATCTTTGAAATCCTCCCAAAATAATTCTCAGACCTCTCTTGAAATGGACGGATTTTTTTCAGATCCTATGTTGGGCTATTTTTTTATCCGTGTTTAATGTCACATGTAGTGGGCTATTTGTTTCCCCACTTTTCGTGGAGTTTGCGCGTAGACTATCGTTCTTTTAATACGACGTCTCTTTACTCACAGATACACAGACATTCTTTCGGGATCCAGTTATTGTTGATATTCCAATCAATTTTTAGTTTTTAATTCACATTGAAACAACCAACATATATCAACACAGTTAGTGGTACTACGGAACGTAATCATACAACTACGGTTGTGTTGAGTTTTCATTCATAAGGATAAAGTCTTGAAAGACTCGGTCAAATTATTTTTTATTTTTTTTTTACTTTATTTATTTATATTTATTTATTGGAGTTTAACGACACTTTGGACAGCTAAGGTCACCTCGTGTCGGGCAGTTTTATGAGTGGAGGAAACCGGAGTACTCGAAGAGAACCACCGAACAACGGCGAGCAACTGTCAGACTCCCCAACGTCCTAGCTTCACCCAAGCAGGGTAGCATTGGTTGAAGACAGGTGCACCATCGGCGTAAATTTCTTTTAGCTGCCCACTTTGTAAATTACGCGGGCGATTGCGGCTGATTTGTTAAGTAAAGGGTTAATCATTCATATAAACAAATTGAGGTGCTCGAAAAAATCACCCACTCTAAATAGTGCGTCCGTGGTTAAGCTGAGCGGTACTTCTGTCGAACCCAATCTTGTTAAGCGCAGAGGTAAGGAACATTCTGGTTGACCAGTTCCGACAGGAGTAGTTGTCGTGCGTCCGTGGTTAAGCTGAGCGGTACTTCTGTCGAACCCAATCTTGTTAAGCGCAGAGGTAAGGAACATTCTGGTTGACCAGTTCCGAAAGGAGTAGTTGTCAGATAATGTCTACAGATGGCTTGAAGATAATGTATTTGGAAGTGAAAGGTTGCTGTCTAATTTGCCCCAAATTGATATTTTCACCCTTGCAAAATTAATTACTTCTGAATAGGCCTACCACCTACCCGTCGTAACAAACCGATGGCAAAATATACCTAGATCCAAACGAGTATGCAAACTGTGTTCTACGAATACGGTTGACGATGAGTTTCCATGGTAGGCTCGACGCTTGCAGGACAACGAAAAAAGTACGCACCCATCAGCTTACAAATACAGAAAACTGCTCTGCAATGACCACCTACCTCTGAGGAAGATGTGTAAATTTAACTTTATGATAGAATAATCATGAAAACATAATTTAAGCCACCCTTTCAAATTAAAAGGACGATTGGCTTCTGCCATCAATACATCTGTAATATTTGTAATAAATTTCAGGATAGGAGTTTGAATAAGTTGTTGTGATTTATTCTCCAAACACTTCTGCATGCAATTTTGGCAAATAAAATATGTTTGAACTACACTATGTTTGGAAGACAAAAACGGAAATAATAATACAATTTTAATGGCATTTTACGTGAATTGTACTGCATCCCTGACTTAATTTGTCATGAAAGTCGACCTAGGGTAAAGTTATCTCCCCTGAAATTATTAGACGGGTGGTGCAGGTCCAATTAGGAAGCACGTAAAGGTTGGCAAAGCATATATGACATCAGTAGAAAATAAAAGCAAAGTTTCCTTTTGTTACTTTTAATAAACGAAAACAACAGACAGCTCTCGTTTATTAAAAGCAACAAAAGGAAACGTGACTTTTTTACGGTAAACTATTAAGCTAATTGGAAGCGACTAAGTAACTGCCCACTTTGGTTCTTTGTTCAGCGAATGTGCTCTCACAGAAATTTGCAAGTTTTCACTCTTCCCAGGCAAAACAATTAACAAATCTTACCTCTTAGACTTTTATATTAATGGAAAGGATAGTGTGTGTATTATATGTCACGATGCCTGCACTGTTGATATTATAAACAGACAAAAAGTTACAGAACATCAAAAGATGGTGAAAGCTCCGTTTTCTAATTTTTAAATGGGTTTAAACAGAGAATAATAGTCAAACGTCCAAACTGATTGGACAAAAATTGTAAAAAGCCAGCTTCTGTAATTTTATTCTACTGTACAGGAAACTGCCTGAAGTTTGTGAAATGATATATAAAATTATTATATTAAATTCACGTGGCTTTAGTGGTAAATTTACTGACATCTTTAGAACATTAAGGGGAGCTAACTTTCCTATGAAACTTTTCCAATTACGAAAATTGACAGCCATGGGCTCTGCTTTGTGTTTACGTTGCGCAGTGGGTTAAACAGATATTATTTTTAATATTGAAACCCAACGCAGTCCACAAACAATTACAGATTATTATAAATGATATCATCACTCTATTATCAGTAGTAGGAGATGTATCCGACCGGCCCCCATTGGCCGGAGGGAGAGCCGGAGGGGGAAGTGAAGTAGTAGGAGAGGGACGAACCAGCCCCATTGGCCGGAGGAAGAGCCGGAGGGGGACGTGAAGTGGTAGGAGATGGATGAGGTAACCGGCCCCCATGGCCGAAGGGAGAGCCAGAGGTGGAGTGAAGTAGAGATGTACCCAACCGGCCCCCATTGGCCAGAGGGAGAGCCGGAGGGGGAAGTGAAGTAGTAGGAGAGGGACGAACGGAGCCCATTGGCCGGAGGGAGAGTCAGAGGGGGGAGTGAAGTAGTAGGAGATGTACCCGACCGGCCCCCTTTGGCCAGAGGGAGAGCCGTTATGGGAAGTGAAGTAGTAGGAGAGGGAATAACCGGGACCCATTGGCCGGAGGGAGAGCCTGAGGGGGAAGTGAAGTAGTAGGAGATGTACACGACTGGCCCCCATTGGCCAGAGGGAGAGCCGGAGGGGGAAGTGAAGTAGTAGGAGAGGGATAAACCGGCCCTCACTAGCCGGAGGGAGTGCCGGAGGAAGTGAAGTAGTAGGAGATGAGGTAACCGGCCCCTATTGGCCGGACGAAGAGCCGGAGGGGGAAGTGAAGTAGTAGGAGATGTACCCGACCGGCTCCCATTGGCCGGAACGGGAACTGAAGTAGTAGGAGTGGGATGGTTCGGTCCTCATGGCCTCAAAAATGATGTAAAGATAGTAAATTAGACCTCATTGAGGGATTTTCTGATACGACAAAAAAGGGGTTCTCCGGAAAATGTCCTGTATAGGTATCCTCAAATAATACAATACCGGACCATAGGTATCCTCAAATACCGAAATGAGGGATAGTAAAGTAGGCCTCATTGAGGAATTTTTTCATGGTTCTCATGGCCTCAAAATAAATGAGGTTAAGTGGGATAGTAAATTAGACCTCATTGAGGGTTTTTCTCTTGACCCTCATGGCCTCATACGACACAAAAAGGGATTCTCCAAAAGGTATCCTCAAATAATACAATACCAGGCCATAGTTATCCTCAAATACCGAAATGAGGCTAAGAGGGATAGTAAATTAGACCTCATTGAGGGATTTTTTCATGGCCCTCATGGCCTCAAAAGAAATGAGGTTAAGACGGATAGTAAATTAGACCTCATTGAGGCTTTTCTCATGGCCCTCATGGCCTCATACAACAAAAATGGGATTCTCCAAGAGGTATCCTCAAATAATACAATACCAGGCCATAGGTATCCTCAAATACCGAAATGAGGCTAAGAGTCGCATGTGCGAGTCACTCGGCCAAGTAAATACTCTATGGCTTATTTGGTCGGTGGGATCCGAGTCTTTCGAGCAATTACTTATCAGTAACTAGTCGATAGATTCTTGGCATTAGGAACGATATAGGCTTTCACGGAGGTTGTCTATCAGTTGGCTATAATCCAAAGGGGCCCCACAGTACTATAGCACTACGTGCTACTATTATAAGCCATGGCATGGCGGTCCTAAAAAGGATTCTGGGGGAAATCCATATCAAATGGAGTTTTTTTGGTGATTTGGAGGGATTGTCGGGTTTATTTGAGTAATTAGATTTACTCCTGTTCAACCGAACACACCTTCCGAACATACCCCCATCCTATAAGAAGCCTTTGGGTAACATAGCGACTGCATGCTACCATAGAAACCAAGATGGCGGCCTCCAGTATATTAAATGGACGACGGAAACACATATCACCCTAATAACACGCGCTGCGCATGTGAACTAACACCACATATCACTTGGGACTGACGTCACAAGATGGCCGCTCACGCTGGTTACCATGACAACACAACATGGCGCACTGGGTCATGTTACTATGTGGTCACATCTCGCTCCCCCATTCCCCTCCCCCAAACAGGCCCGATCTCCACATCTCCTACTACTTCACTTCCCCCTCCGGCTCTCCCTCCGGCCAATGGGGGCTGGTTCAGCCCTCTCCTACTACTTCACTTCCCCATCCGGCCAATGCGGGCCTGTCGGGTACATCTCCTACTACTTCACTTTAAGCTTCCAATAAGCCCATTGCCGATTAGGCATCTTTGACGTTAATAATATGCAAGGTCAGAGGTAGCTTCGGGAGTAGTATGTCAGGGGCTTTTCACCCCAATTCTGGGGGACCCGGTGGGGGACCCAGCAGGGGACCGTTGAAGGGAGAGCCAGGGAGGAAGTGAAGTAGTATGTCAGGGGCTTTTGAGGGAATATTTGGGGGACACCGGTGCAGGGGACCGTTGAAGGCAGCTAATAAGCTATCGAGCAGTTACTGATAAGTCATTGCTCGAATGACTCGAATCCCATCGAGCAAATGAGCTTTAGAGTAATTGCTCGATCGAGTGACTCGGCATATTGCTCGAACGACTCGAATCCCATCGAGCAAATGAGCTATCGAGTAATTGCTCGTTCGAGTGACTCCTCAAACGTCTCTTAGACTCATTTCAGAAAAAAGGGATTCCATAGCCACAGGCGTTTTCGAAAAGGGGATTCCACAAATGGGATTCCACAAAAGGAATTCCATAAGTGGGATTCTGTCTTACCTCGAGTGACTCGCATATATTGCTCGAACGACTCGAATCCCACCGAGCAAATGAGCCAACGTGCAATTGCTCGTTCGAGTGACTCCGCGAATGACTCTTAGACTCATTTCAGAAAAAAGGGATTCCATAGCCACAGCCGTTTTCGAAAAACGGATTCCACAAATGGGATTCCACAAAAGGGATTCCATAAGTGGGATTCCTTCTTACCTCGAGTGGCTCGCATATATTGCTCGAACGACTCAAATCCCATCGAGCAAATGAGCTATCGAATAATTGCTCGTTCGAGTGACTCCTAGAATGACTCTTAGACTCATTTAAAAAAAAAGGGATTCCATAGCCACAGGCGTTTTCGAAAAAGGGATTCCACAAATGGGATTCCACAAAAGGGATTCCATAAGTGGGATTCCGTCTTACCTCGAGTGACTCGCATATATTGCTCGAACGACTCGAATCCCATCGAGCAAATGAGCCAAAGAGCAATTGCTCATTCGAGTGACTCCTCGATTGACTCTTAGACTCATTTCAGAAAAAAGGGATTCCATAGGAACAGCCGTTTCGAAAAAGGGATTCCACAAATGGGATTCCCCAAAAGGGATTCCATAAGTGGGATTCCGTCTTACCTCGAGTGACTCGCATATATTGCTCGAGCGACTCGAATCCCATCGAGCAAATGAGCTAACGAGCAATTGCTCGTTCGAGTGACTCCTCGAACGACTCTTAGACTCATTTCAGAAAAAAGGGATTCCAAAAAGGGATTCTTAAAAAGGGATTCCGTAAGTAGGGCTTTTTTAATCGTATGAGGCCATGAAGGCTATGTGAAGGCGGTCCTATTGCACTACGTACTGCAAAATATTCTTGAAGAAACCATATCACATATAGTCGGGTTTGTTTGGGGTTTTTTGGTGATTTGAGGACTGGTGGGAAGTAGTGGGGTCTGGTGGGGACTATTTGGGCCTGGTGGGGACTAGAGGCTAATTGTCGTAAAAACCTGTGGTTTCTACAACCGGATCTCAACATCTCCTACTACTTCACTTCCCCCTCTGGCTCTCCCTTCAACGATCCCCTGCGGGGTCCCCACCGAGGTCCCCCAAATATGACCTCAAAAGCCCCGGACATACTACGTCACTTCCCCTCTGACTCTCCCTTCAACGGTCCCCTGCGGGGTCGCCCACCGGGGTCCCCCAGAATTGGGGTGAAAAGCCCCTGACATACTACTTTCGGGTAAACAATTCGATCAGACTTTCTGTCACGAATGTCATACATGCGATAGAAACAACCAAAATGTTTCGCTTGAAACGAGAAAATGTGCATTTTCGATTTAATACTAATAAAGACAGAAAACATAGCACACTTTCAACACTTTATGTAATGGACAGGGCAAAATAATATTGATTTTTTAGTGATATGAATACCGCAATGAACCCCTTCCCACAAGCGAAGGTAGACTCGGCATGTGACAAAACTGCAGATATATCACTGAAATGACACAAAAATGTCTGCGTGAGTGAAAATGCAAACCCTGGGTGTATAAACGACCAACCCATACAAATATGTTCAAGCATAACACACAGAGGTTGGGGTGGAGAGGGGGCGTGGTCCTTAAAAAAGTGATGAAAATAGTCTGCTAGTAGCAGTGTCGCGTGTCGACTAATAATATTTTGTCCATATACAGTACAAGTCAAAATGAGTTGAAGAATAACCACGACCAGTGTAAACTTTAGATGAATGTTTCCTATACCAATAACACAAGAATCGGACATAAAAATATATACATTCTTCTGTTGACTATTTTCTCCTTCAACTCAAACGTACATGTCACACAGTGGAAGCTGTCTAATTACAAAAAACACCCACGAAGTGGAAAGTCCACGCAGCGCCGGGGAAAGGAAATTCGGACCCCAGGTAAATTCTGCGACGGCTCCCCTTTCAAAAATGTCGGGATATTGCACAGATGATAAAGGCATCTGGCGCGATCGATCACAGGGTGGTTGGAGGGGTGCGGCGTTTCTCTCCTAACAAAATGTTTAAATCAGTTATTAAATGGAGTCTTCTGACGGCTTTTGGGATAAAAAATCACGTTATTTTTGGCCGTCAAAATGACGTTTTTTAGCAGCATGTTTCAAATTTACAAGTTGATCAAGGAGTATCCAATGACCTACCGCATATGACTATATTAACTGCACAATTCTTGAAGTGATAACTTGGTTACGTCAAGTTGATTTAATAAAGTTATTACTTCAAGAATCATGCAGTCCAGAATTACAGCCGTTGGTCAAGTGTTTAGCTTTGTTCACGATACAGGCCCCTTCTTAACTGTTGCCACATGAGTCAGAAGCTTGGGGGAGGGGAACTAGGTAAAACATGGCCTGAAAGCCCTATGTTTTGTTTTTTGTTTGTTTTGGAAAGCCCTGTGAAAGGACGTACCAAAACCAAAAAATTAAAATACAGTCTTTCGGGTCATGTTTGGACTAGAGGGTGGGCAAGCGAAACCAAGATCCTTGACTCCTGGGCCACCCCCCCCCCCCTCCCCAAAGTTCCAGGCTCTTGGAGTTACTACCCTGGGTGCCACACTCCCCGCGACCCCGGATACATGACCAACATGTGGATACATGGATATTGTATTACAGAACACACA
Organism: Pictodentalium vernedei; assembly: GCA_031216915.1. Taxonomy (NCBI): domain Eukaryota; kingdom Metazoa; phylum Mollusca; class Scaphopoda; order Dentaliida; family Dentaliidae; genus Pictodentalium; species Pictodentalium vernedei. The sequence goes on from CM062294.1 coordinate 234,411,172, forward strand.
GGGTGATTTTGTACTTCTCTAAGAATATGGATAAACATATATTTCCAACATATTCTTGCCAGTTTGTAGAAAGTTTGGGACTCAACAAGCTAATCTGCAATTTATGGACCACCAGATAACTAACTTATCAGTGCTCCTTAAACTGCAGATTTCCTTTGGGAGTTACAAGTTTTTACTGGCTGTCAGGTATGGTCAGTGGCTGATGCCCATGTGCATTGTTTTGCACAAGCAAATTTCCAGCCATCGGACCTCCGAGTGGAATTCAGAAATCACTTGACTTACAGTACGAGTCGAAATAGTCGTAGAATAACCACTATAAACTACTAGTATGCATCTTCAACTACACCAGCAAACAAGAACCTGACATCATTTTCGGGAAAGCTCTCACAGAAAATTTTTCCGGAAAATGATTTCGGGTTCTTGTGCTATTGGTGTAAAGGCAGTGGGCTACTTTGTTCATTGCGGTTATGCTACGACTTATTTTGATTCATACAGTATTTGTAGACTTGAACATATGCTTCTACCTTGTACCATGCATTTATACTCACAAGAAGTATTTTTTCCAGACATTTCATACTTGGCTATTAAATAAATAATTGTTCATTTACAGATTAGTTCTATTAAAAATTATTCGACTGTAGCCATAGCCACATTTCAATATTTCGTCATTATAAAACAGATTTAAAATAAGAAGTGTTGACTTGCTGAAATTATCTACAATTGTAGTACTCTGATCACAAAAAAAGCAGTATAATATATTTTGTACTTTACTTTTTCACCCAAAGATAACATTAAAACTGGAAGTTTAAATTATTTTTTTTCAAATTTACACAAACAGCCTCAAGCAAATCGAATCATTTGATCCTCGGAGGTACAATCTTGTTCCGATGATAGATCACATTATGTGTCATGTACAAAACTTTAAAAAAACATTTTTACCTGCTAAGTCATGAATTATGTGTGAAGTTGCAGTCGGTTTGTTAATTAAGGGTTAGGCAGTGAGGTGTGTGGATTATGGAGATTCTTAACAATCCATTTTCCAATGTTTGAGAAAAAAAGAAATGACAGCACCAAAAGGGTAAATTACCACCACTCTTGGGTATGGTTTTTGGCATAATAATATTCGTTCGTGAACATTATAAATTACATTTTGAATTTCTATGCATTGGAAAATATAATGCAATAGGAATTCCAATACAATTAACCCTCTTAAATGCTGTGTATAAACACAAAATTGTTAAAAAAAAGTTACAGCATACATGAACATGTACATATATTTTTATGTCCGATTCTTGTGTTATTAGTATAGGAAACATTACATCTATGGTTTATACCGATAGTGGTTATTCTTCAACTCATTTTGACTTGTACTGTATATGGACAAAATATTATTACAAGACACGCGAGACTGCTACTTGTAGACGATTTTCATTCACTTTTTAGGGACCACGCCCCCTCCACCCCAATGTCTTTCAGCTGGAACATCTGTGTGTTGTGCTTGAAAATATTTGTACGGGTTGGTTGTTTGGATACTCGGGGTTTGCATTTTCACTCAGGCAGACATTTTTGTGTCATTTCAGTGATATATCTGCAGTTTTCTCATTCGTCAACAAAACAAAACCATGATGACGAGTCTACCTACCTTCTGTTGTGGGAAGGGGTTCATTGCGGTTTTCAGTTCACTAAAAAATCAATATTATTTTGCCCTGTCCATTAAATGAAGTGTTGAAAGTGTGCTATTTTTCTATCTTTATTAGTATAAAATCGAAAATGCACATTTTCTCGTTTCAAGCGAAACATTTTGGTTGTTTCTATCGCACGTATGGCAGTCTCGACAGACAGTCTGATTGAAGTGTTTACCCGAAGTTACCTCTGACCTTGCATATCATTAACGTCAAAGATGGCTAATCGGCAATGGGCTTATAATGGACATTATGCAATTAACAAACAATGTTTTAGTTTGTTCAGTTGTTTATTTATTGGGGGTTAATGACACTTTCAACAACCACTATTGTTTCAACACTTTCAACAACACATTCCCATCGTGTCGGACTGTTTTGCGGTTGGAGGTAGCCGAAGTATCGGGAAAGAACCTCTGAGCAGAGTCGAGCAACATTTTGTTTACGTGTACCGGTACCTCAAACAAATTGCAACACATTTTAGATTCTGAAACTTAGTAGCTTGACACAAGGAAGGTTAGCAGCGGTTGAAGGCAAGTGCACCATCGACGTGCAGTACACCTTAGTAAACAGTGCCACCGTGATCTTGCGTGGCGAGTCAAGATTAAGTGTTTTACAACGACACAACGCAGTTACTGCTGGTGGAGATATTACCGTCCACCTGCCGCTTTGAAGTCCAATTTTCTAACGAGTGAGTCACCGTGACACAAAAAACATTTTTTGACTTCGGAACATATTTTGCCATGTAACATCATAAGTGTTTTTCCGTTTACAAATATTATATGTTACCATTCGCTTGGATGGCTTGTAGACTGTAAACAGGTCCTCGCTTATGAGCGTTGTTTACAATTAAATTGATACTCTCTTCAGAGAATGGCAGTAGTATGGATATTTCAAGTAATATTGCAAGAGAATGCACAACGAGAAAGGAAGATTTGACGAAACATTTCTATTCACCATTTAACCCTTTACCCAACGTAACGGCCAAAACCGGCCAGCGCTATTCTCAAAAATCGCCAATTAATTTTCATTATTTTTTTCATTTTTTGTCTCAAAAACATAGGTTATGACCCCTCGTTGGAACGAGCTCGTCGAGCTCGTTCCAACGAGGGGTCATAACCTATGTTTTTGAGACAAAAAATGAAAAAAATTAGTTATTCAAGAATTATTTTTGCAAGTGTCGTCTGCTTTTCATGTTAGGTAAAGGGTTAAAAGTATAAATAGGAATTGAAGGTCAAATGGTTACTGGAATACACTCTGCCCCGTACATTAATTATAAATATTACAACTCAATCTATAAGTTTCTAGTCGATTATCATGATTTTGGAGGGCCGTTAAATCTCCATAATTTCAGTGACGTCATTCGACGGAGCCGGGCCGCGGGCGATAATGGTATAAACAGCCATTCGCGGCCCGCAGCCCGGCTATTTGTAGATTCCATGGTCTAATGAATTACTCCCATTCGGATGACGTCCCTTTGTATTTCTGAACTGAAGTCGAACGCACGATCGAAACAGAAATATCCAACCGACTTTTGTGATTATTTCTTCCAGCAATTCCCTCATGCGGTTAGCTGTAACAGGGAGTGGTAATAATAGTAATAACATGATTGTAGTCAGGCATCATGATTCATTAGCGGCCCTGCAGCAATGATGAACAGCCCTTGGGCTTATTAACGGCCTTCGACATCGTCTCGGGCCTTTAATAAACCCTCGGGCTGTTCATCATTGTTGGAGGGCCGCTAATGAACCATAATGCCCTCCAAAATCCTGTTATTGTTATATGATTTTTTGAACAATGTGCATTTTACAGAGTAGAGAGGTTGTTGCAAACCCCTTTAACCCTTTACCTAACATGAAAAGCAGACGACACTTCCAAACAAAATTCTTGAATAACGAATGTTTTTCATTTTTTGTCTAAAACACATAGGTTATGACCTCTCATTGGAACGAGCTTGACGGGCTCGTTCTAAAGAGGGGTCATAACCTATGTTTATGAGACAAAAAAATTAAAAAATAATGAAAATTAACTGCCGTTTTTTGTGAATAGTGCTGGCCGGTTTTGAGCGTTACGTTGGGTAAAGGGTTAACTGGTTGTAAAAATAGTTCACAAGTTTTTGTGCACAAGTGACAACATCTGCAGGAGCCAATACTATACACTTTTACAATAGTATTTTCTTGAATAATATTTTCTGCCTATTAATATAACTGACTAAAATGAAGCATTAGCATTTTAAAGGATAGCGCAATTTGCCAATCACGTCCTTGATAATGCTAATGGTTCATTTCAACCCATTCAAAGTCATAACTAGAAAATGTAATTCGAGAAAATACAATTGTAAAAGTTTTATAGTATTGGTCCGTTTTTCAGCAGATGAAGCCCGTGAGAAGTGAATATGTATTTCAAATAAACCTACACATAAATTTCTCATAATGTATGTTTGTAATTGTTTGTATTTCTGTCGTTTTTAATTCATAAGCAAATAACAGAACTGACTAAAAATAAATAATTATGGAACTGCACACATTTGTTGACTTTCAGTCTAGGAAAGATACTACATTTTTTAGCTAAATCTCAAACAACTGCAACCGATTATTTTTCAACACAATGTGTTCCATAACGTTCCCAGAATGACACTCAAAAAGACCGAAAAATCCAAGTTGTGGTAACATGCCTAATTTACATAAATACAGAATGGCCGACTTTTAATATGTTCACATTAATTTGGTCATAATTCTCGTCCTAGAAAAGTTTTTTAGACATAAAATGCCTAAACTGCACATTTCAAGTTATGTAATCTCGAGTATTTACCAACTAATCATATCCCATTGTTTGTATGTCTTAACTTACATAACGGCAAAATGGAAGCCAGTTTCCGGAGTTTTCACACTGGTTTGGCCATAACTCACGTTCGAGATTTATTTTACATTAAATATCCGGATTAAGGAAGGCTAGAGTGTTTAAAATTTTTGCCACTGTCTGCCCAAGATGGTATTTTTAATGTATCTGAGAAACTGAGAATTTGTAAAATATTAATTTTCACCTTACCTTGGACCAGTAAAAACTTTTCAAAGAGAATCGTTCTTGATTTCCAATTGCATTGTAATATATTCTATATTTTTATATTATATTTTGGATGGTGGTGCACTTCTGAACAGGCCGTATTCCATGCCCAAGTGCAACTACTTACACGAGCATATTCCAGCTGGAAATTAATTACCTTTCCCGGCAGATATGGATGTTCGACTATAGTTCTTCATGGGTATGGTAATTGCCCCACTAGCAAAGCCGCTATTCATCTTAGACGAACAGATCCAGTCCAAGCCTGACAATGATCTTTGCAGGTAATATCGTCATCAACTCCAGTTAAGAGGAATTCTTTGCAAGCAAAGTACGCAAATAACGTTTCATCAACCAACTTAGTGACACGCTGGAAAGAGCTGGATGTGTCACAATTCATGTAAAAGATGATGTAGATGTTCCGATTATCACAACAACAGTGGGGAGTGCAAGATCAGTTAATACCATTCTTGTGGGAGATGGCACTAACCTTCTTAATCTGCTTACGCATTATGCTGAACTGGATGCCAATGACATTTACCTTGTACCCCGAGTCTAAGCCAAACTGTAAGAAGAATGAGGTATGGGACAGCAAACAACTGAAGGTGACTCTAGGGACCAGGGCGTGTGTCCACATTCTCTTCGCCCATGCAATTCTTGGCTATGACCCTGCTTCACGTGTATTTGGACTTGGGAAGGGTGCAACACTGACGAAAATCACGGGGACTTCCAGCTTCTGTGAACATGCTACAGTACTTGATGAAATACATGTAAGCTGAGATCTGAAAAGGGACCCTTTCAGCACTGGACTGTAGGCCCTGGTCTGTCTGCGCAATGGTAATCCAATGGAAGATCTCGATATTCTGAGATAGGGAAGATTTTGTTAAGACTATCAACTAGCATCTCGCATTTAACCCTTTACCCAACGTAACGACCAAAACTGGCCAGCGCGATTCACAAAAATCGCCAATTAATTTTTATTATTTTTTCATTTTTTGACTCAAAAACATAGGTTATGACCCCCCCCCCCCTAGAACGAGCACGTCGAGCTCGTTCCAATGAGGGGTCATAACATGTTTTTGAGACAAAAAATGAAAAAAAATAGTTATTCAAGAATTTTGTTTGCAAGTGTCGTTTGCTTTTCATGTTAGGCAAGGGTTAAAAACACAGACATTACCACCAGCCTAAGCATCTGCAAAGTAACACAGACTGCGTATTTATTACCAGCTTCTAAAAATGGAAGGGGTTGGCAAACAAATTGTCGCCAGAAGATTTGGATTAGTATAATCATTGTACCAAACATTGCGTGTGTCGAAGGTTTGACTTACTTGCTCAAGAGCCGGTGTGACAGGAATGGAAGTCCGCAGGAAAATTAGTCCCTCTGGACTATTATTCCGCGGAATTATAGTCCTAGGTCTAACATTTCTAGGAATAGTAGTCCGCCGGACTACTATTCCTAGAAATGTTAGACCTAGGACTATAATTCCGCGGAATAATAGTCCAGAAGGACTAACGTTCCTACGGACTTCCATTCCTTTTACACCGGCAGTGAATGCATCAGTACTCTCATTGTCAACTCGCCACCACCAGGTCTTGATACTGATGCAGCTGAAAATGACTGTGCCGCATAGTGCTTGTTTTGAGAAACATTCATGTTGACAATTACGACCAGACATACAGCCAAAATTATAAGCCAATCTTCATGGTAGCAGATTTGGTGTCAAAAGTGTATGTAAAAAACTACTCTTGGAGCCTATACAATAACACTTTTACAATTGTATTTTTTATAATTGTATTGTCTAATTGTTAATATAAATTCATGAAATAAATCATTAGCGTTTTAAAACCCTTTACCCAACGCAGACGATATCAAAATTTATTATTTTAAATATCATTTTTCAAAATTTTTCAAAACGTTTCAACAAAACCATATCATGTGATCCCTCGTTGGAACGAGCTCGTTCCAACGAGGGTTCACATGATATGGTTTTGTTGAAATTTTTTGAAACATAATAATTTTTCAACTGCAGAATTTGCATATTACGCGGGTGGTTGCGGGCGATTCGTTGGGTGAAGGGTTAAAAGACGTGGCAATTTACATACCAGTAAATTGCCACATCTTTTGAAACGCTAATTAATCCATTTCAGTCAGTTATTTCTATAAATAGAAAATACAATTCTGGAAAATACAATTGTAAAAGCTTTATAGCATTGACCCCAGGTCAGAAAGGGATGCATCAATGCATATCTGGTGGTCATATTTTGAATTTATTTTAACGAACGCACACAAAGATATAGAGGATATTTTATTTTAAAGAACGCTCATCCTGAAATTGGCCTTTTAGGCATGTAATATATATACAGAAATGTGTAAAACGAAAATGCAAAAAAGTACTAAAATTGTCGGCAATTAGAGATGGGCAATATACCGAAAAACTGAACAGGTACCGATATCATGGGGACACCGAAAAACCGAACCGACCCAATCTTTGAATATAGAAACCGATGGTATTTTCAATTTTCCCTGTGCATTCGCTATTGATGAGGATTGATAGCAGTTGAAGTGTTCATTTTCATGAAAGAAGTAACTGATTTTATTTTTCAGTTTTGTTAAGCCTTAAGGACCAGGGCAGTTGTACTAAATTATCAATAGTCTACGACCTGTACATGTCCAGTTGCTTAGCAGTGATTTCTAGCCAAGTCTTGGCTGCCTGTTAAGGCAGCCAAGACTTGGCTAGAAATCACTGACCAGATAATTTTACTACTGTCATCAGGCCCACGTAAAGATGACATCTTCAGGACACACATTCTATGATTACAGACGCCTTAAGTGGAGCTTGAAAAGTTAAGGCGTATTTAGAACAAGTCACCAAATTACTGTAGATATGATCTGTGCTGACAAAAGAATGACAATGTTGAGCCCATTAACAGTGGCATGTGTAGCACTGTGATAGAATGATACAAGAACAACTTATTCTGTATTTTTCTGACATGGATTCCCCTTTGGTACTATCAGTGAATCTGAAGTCACATATCGAATACCGAACCGATACCGCGGTATGCCCACACAAAAATACCGAAACCGATACTGAACTCAAAATTCCAATACCGCCCATCTCTATCGGCAATTTTGAATGTATGAGGATTAAGGGCACATATTGAGGCATACGGCAAAATTTGGAATCGTATATAGGTTATTCATCTTGAAATGTACATATTTTGGCAATTAAAGCATGTAAAGGGTATGTTCAACGAGAATATGATCAAATTAATGCGGAAGACTTAAAATTAGCGGCCATTTTGGATTTATGCAAATTAGGTATTTTTCCACTATCAGGATTTTTCAGAATTTTAGTATAGGGAATAATGGAAATGCTGTGTAGTAAAGAATATATTTTGTATTTGAAGTCAACCCTTATTTTTTCTGGATAATGTCTAAATTTAATTAAATTGAACCAATATTTTCTTTACAGCGTAAGGTTCAACAGTTACACTATTCGAGAGGAACAATCAGAAAACTTTCAATCCATACATGTAAACGGATTCAGCAGCAATGGTTATTATTCTTATTTTTGCATTTTTTCATGAAAAGACCCATGAACCCGCTCCTACTTAGTAGTTTTCTTTTGCATTTTTATCCCTTCCAAATGCACTTGTTTGCTGATAATGGAAGCGAGGTCAAAGGATTGTTCACGAAAATGTTTTGAAATCCTAGAGACCAATTTCTGCATTTGGGGAACAATACGGGGTTCGCACTGTCCCTTAGAATATATCGAAGACTTTTACGGAGAATTTTCAAGTATTTTCAAGTACCATCGTATCAAATTATTTCATTATTTATGGTTCTTATGTACGAAGCAGTTAACACTTCTTCCTCTGACTAATAATGCCTTCATCCGACACGATACTTGAAAAGCTCTCGGCGACAGCTTACCAAGAATCAGTGCCAGGTTAAGATTTTATTCCAAAGGATAAAATGCAATTTCTGCAATGAAACATATAAATACCCACATCACACACAAACACATTTTACAAACACAAATTATTAGCCAACTCATTACTGAGAAAAAAAATTGTGAAGGATTTCTCTGACATTTTCTTTAAAAAAAGCTTTGATTTTCAATAACCTGAAATAGCATTTGGTGATTCAAGCATTTTCAAACCCTACTATGATGATCGCGTTCACTATCAACCTCTGTTATAGAATCAAATTCATATAAATTTCACCCAAATTGTATTCCGAATGGAACATGGAATATTATCTTTGTGAAAAGAATTTTTTTTATTCCTATCAGCTTTAGGTCATTTTATCTCAAGATTTTTGGTATACTATCCCGTTATTCCTATAACCCTCCAGAACATCTATGTTTTGATTCCATTGTATGGTTACTGGCTTGCAAAAAATCTTTTAGTGAAATGTTTCTGCCCCAGAAATGAAAGATCTGACTGAATACCTAACCAACACACAGTCAACATTCACACAACGACGTGTAATTTACAGGCTCAGGTGTAATGATGTTGCAACCGAAGGCACATGATCTCCACCGTAACTCATTTCAGAAATGGTTGAGAGAGGGAGAGAGACGTCCCACATTCTATTACACGCCTGTTCTATGAAATCCCCATGTACAGCAACACTACACCGTGCGGAAAATTCCGCACATATGTTCGAAACGGAAATCCTTGGCGGACTATTTTTAAATAGAAGCAAAATTTCACAGGAATTTTCTACAAATCGTGCAACGCAATTACAATTTGAATCGCTAGCGATAGCTGAAAATCGTCCCCTGAGTTCCAATGTGTTATATGTGCCAGTGGGCACAGAGAACACATTGCAACTCAGGAAACGAAATGGTAAAATGGGTTCCCCTCGCAAATTTGGTTGGCGATAAAATGTGTTGTCTATGTTAATAGTTGTCAAATGAATTGCCGAGTGCCCTTCTAATACTCGTTTTATAGACGTGAAGGCGTGTAATAAACACATAACGAATCACGCGTGTGAATGGTTAATCGATATGGCATTTGTGCCATCGCGGAAGGATAAAACTCGAGGCCTGCGGACTCTCGTTCTATCCTTCCGCGCTCGCCCTCGTGCCATATCCATTAACCCATTCACATGTGTGTGTCGTTCTGTGTATACCTTTACTAACCCGTCATTGCAATATTCTTTTGAATTAGCAGAAAGGGGATGCACAATCAATTTAGTCTTAAGATGTGACAGAAGATTCCCCGTATCATTTACCTTTTCTACGGTCTTTAAAGTCCAGAAAAGTGCACAGTTTTTCTCTATAGAAATTTGTTGAATATGGGGCACAGTAGGGGAAAAAGGAGAGTCCACGACCACTTGTACATGTACGTGTACAAAATACGCACACGATGCGTTCACCAACGCGGAATTCAGTGTTAAATCACACGCTTGTTCACAAAACCTGTACATGCTCTTGAATCCTCTCATGTACAATCGCGACTCCTAGATCGCGGTTTTAACGTTCAAATACTCTTGGTGAACGCGCGTTTTTTAAAAAAAGGGTGAAATTGTACAGTACACATTCATCTTGTACGTAATTTTTTGTCGACGTTCGCATCGCAGATCAGACCCATCGATCCATCGTCGGCGAACGCGATCGAAAGCAAAAGATTCTGGGTCATCATCAAAAAACAGTTTTGGGGACTCTAAACCAGCGGTCCAGAACTGTTTTTTGCATTGGTACAGATGGTCCAGAACTCTCCCTCGTTTTTGTTTTTGAGGCGGTGGGTTTTTTCCCATTTTATGACATTATTAGGGGAATTCCCCACGGAATGTTTAAAACGCATTTTCCGCTCAATTAGGTTTCGAGTGGTAAAATTTTTAATATATTCACGATAGCAATCGCAGTCATCAAAAAAAGGATTCTCTCTTAATTCGACACTCGATGAATTGATGTGTGAATGAATGAAGATCGTTTGACAAAATGTAAACACTACTGTCAAAAAATGCGTTAAATCAGAAAACGGTTTATCATGTACTGTTTAAACGTATTTTTTTAAACTTCCAATTAACACAGCGAGTTTGAGATGTGAACATTTTTCAGATATTATATTAAGACGGAGAGAGATTTTAATACTTAAAACATAAAATATAAAAAAAATATAATTAAACATTTAATTTTGAAAAAAATAAATAAAAACAATTAAAAACGAAAGATGTTTTTCCAGATGGATCCTAGACGCCGAGATCGAATTTTAGCCAGGTATTTACGTGCTAAGAAGGCGATTCAGTCAGCTGATAGGAGCAGACGTCTCGGTGAGATGGAACTCAGACGCGAAGCCACAAAAATATTTAAACCCGTGACGGAGGGTCAAGAGCGAAGCAGGAAGGAGATAGTCGAAGAATTGAGACCCATAAAGGATAGTTCTTTGAGAATGGGTTCGTTGCCTCCTAGTTTTGGAAATCGGTATTCCGTTCAATCTACACCGGATTACGTTCTCACGGGAATTCAAACAGATATGAGCGAGTCTGATGATACGGCTTCGACTATCACCACTAGTAGCATCGCATCGTCCGATGATGATGGCGGTAAGAGAGATCAGTCGTATGGAATTTATAAGGATTCTCAGGGGAGAACTTTTGTAGGTGATACGGAAGTGGAAATGGACGATGATGAATTGATCGTGGGTTCGAATAAATATAAAGTAACCGATGGTCTGCGGAGATTGCTCCTTTACGATAAGCCTGGAGATTTCACGGAACAGGATTTCGACAATTACGGCGACATTCTAGTCCAGACCCACGCCATGAAGAGAAATAACGATGCCAGAGAGACGAGACCCAAAGCCAACAGAGGTTACAAGTGGATGAAAATAGTGAAGCCCATATGGGAGATGAACAAGAAGTTCCTCGAATCGGTGACCGGCAAAGGGGTGAAAACCACTTTTCTTCCGAGCGATTCCAACGCTCTGTGTGAGAGATTGAGTTTGTTGATGGGGAGCAGACGGGCTGGTAGCCTGGTAACACGGGATTAGATAATCAGATAGTTGCTGTATCTGACGAATTGTTGAGACAGAAGGTTTTGAATAAAAACCAGTATAAAAGGCTGATGAACGAATTGAAGGATTGATGTGTATATAATAATAAGTAGAGAGAGAGAAACAAACAAACAAACAAACAAACAAAAATAAAACAGTAAATTCTTACACTAGAATAATAAAAGTATTTAAAAACGACAAAACGATTTACCAGTGAAAAAAATACAAAATATATCATAAAAATAAAATATGTTGGTGATAAAGAACAGGGGATACGTCAGGACTTACATTCAAGGCGGTTCTGGCATCGTCGATTCTATAATGTGAGCGTTCACGAGCAATGCGGGTAGAAAACTCGCATCGACCGCGTTTGAGGTCGGTAAGAAGACGGCTTTGGATGCTGCTAAGAAAGCCGCTTCCGAAGCCAGTGGTAGGATAGCTTCTGTGGCTGGCAAGAGGGCAGCCGACGCGTTGATCGGCAAGTTGATCAGTCCGCCGGCGAAGCGAGCTGCGTTAGAGCGAACGCTGAAAGATTGGAAAGATTTAAAGGATGGCGTGGTGCCCATACAAGATTTAGCCAAAATGACGAGTTGATCCGGATTGAAGAGAACTCGCGACGGTGCGATATAAATAAATAATAATAATAATAACATTAAAAAAACAGAGTTTGAAAAACATAAAAAATTTGTGTTTGAAAAGAATCTAAAATAACAGACAAAAAAAAAAATAAAAAATAAAACAAAGATGAACATTAAAGATATGTCTTGGAACGACGCCGCGACCAAGAGGTCGAATAACGAGTACTTTCCCAAGAGCATAAGAGGTTTGATAGTGGGGAAATCGAATTGTGGAAAGACTAATCTGTTGATGAATCTGTTGTCCCGACCCGACTGGTTGGATTACGACAGATTGTTCGTGTTTGGCAAGAGCTTGTTTCAACCCGAATACAGATTGCTTCAAGAGTGCATGGATCGCAGATTGCCCAAGGACGTCATAGCCAGAATCTTTGACAGTAGGGAGGAATTCGACAAGTGTGGAGCTCCGCTCTCGACCATTTTGGACGGCGCGGCGACGGAGCTGATGAAGAGAAATGCATCTTCGAACGTCGAGTGTCGATTTTATGAGAACGCTAGCGACGTTCCGGATCGTAGAGAACTGAAATCGGAAGATAAGAATCTCATGATTTTCGACGATCTGCTTTTGGAGAGACAGAACCGATGCGAATCGTATTATGTTAGGGGTCGACACAGCAACGTGGACTGTTTCTACCTGTCGCAGAATTATTTTCGATTGCCCAGACAGACGATAAGGGAGAACGCTAATTTTCTATGTCTCTTTCGCCAAGATCTCAAGAATCTCAATCACATCTACGGCGATCACGTCGCAAACGACATGAGCGCTGCCGAATTCAGGAGATTCTGCAAGAGGGTTTGGGATGGTGGACTTTACAATTTCGTCGTGATCGATTTGACGAGGGAATTTAATCGCGGAAATTATCGGTGCGGATTTGACAAGTTTTATGTTCCCGATGGTAATAATAATAAGATAGAGCGTGAAAATAAAAAATTAGAAAAATAATAAATCTTCAAATAATTAGTTTTGAATAAAAAAATAAATAAAATTAAAATATAATGTTCGAACATGGAGAATTGTTAGAACGGATAGCCGAGAATACGACTGCGAAACAATCCATTCAAATCGTGGTGAGTGGCGATTCGACTCGATTCGCTACGAAATCCGAACCTTCCATCGAATTGAATAGAGATAAAAGTTACGAGATGGCGTTGGTGAATCTGGAGACTTATTATTCCTTTCCCAACGTCACCGAAAAGAATAACTCATTCAAGTATTCCGACGGAGTGGATTGGTTGGAGATTCGAATTCCCAAAGGGAGTTACGACATAGACGATTTGAACCATTACATTCAGACGCGAATGAAGACGGATGGAAAGGGAAGCAACAAGATCAGACTCGCTCCCAATCCTAATACATTACAGACGATGTTGGATTTGGAAGATAATTTTCGTGTGGATTTCAACACGGACGATTCTATAGGCAAGATGTTGGGATTCGATCGAAAGATGTATCGAGGCCACGCGGCATCTGAAAATACGGTCGACATTCTCGCTGTCAATAGCATTCTGGTGAACATGGACGTGATTGTCGGAAGCTACGTGAATGGTAGCGCTCAACTGATGATCTATTCCTTCTTTCCAAACGTTTCACCGGGTTATAAGATCGTGGAGCGACCTCGAAATTTAGTTTATCTACCAGTGATTTTGGACACGTTGTATAGTCTCAAAACCACGTTGACAGATCAAAATGGTGAACTGTTAGATCTTCGTGGAGAGAGAGTGACGATACGATTTCACATAAGAGAAATATAAAAGCAAAAAAAAAAAAAAATATTATATATATAGATAACAAAAATAAAATAAACGGTAATATTAATTTTTACAAAATTATTTTAATATAATTTTTAAACAAGAAACAATTGAAGTAAATATATTTTTAAAAAAAAAACAGAATTATGACAGAATACGTGGTTAAAAACGTGAACATATCCGCAGGACAGAGGAAGAAACTTAAGAGAGCGTTAACAACTCGAGGCAAGGTGGTGAGATTCAAATTCACTCACGAAGATCTGACGAGAGGCGGACAGGATTCGATCGCCTGGACCAGAAGTCAAATCAAAAGGATGGAGAAAGCGATTTGCGATGGAAGAGGGTTGGCGGTGAGATTGAGTCCCGCTCAATTGAGATACAATTTGAGAATGAAAGGCGGTTTCCTACCACTATTGGCAGGAATCGCTGCAAAAGCATTACCCTTCGCCGCAAAGGCGCTACCCTTTCTCGGAAAGACTATCGGCGTGGGAGCTCTCACGGGACTCGCTAGTTCGGGAGTTGAGAAATTAGTGGGTGGCGATGGACTGTTTTTGAAGAAGGGAGGAGCCGTGTGTCGCGTCCACATGGACGACAGCGGTAAAGGATTGTATCTAGAACCTGTTAGAGGTGGCAACTCTCTGAGAGGAAACGGTCTCTATCTGAAGAGTGGACGGAACGTCAAGCGATACGGCAAGGGTTTGTTGTTTGGTGACAATTCGCCATTTAAGAACATACCGATTTTGAATATGTTATTATAAATATAAAATTATATAAAATATATAAAATCATAGAAAGTATAAAATAATATATTTAAAATGGGTGAAAAGGTGGAGAAACAAATTTATCACCTGGATGACTTTGACGATAATGACGAACATCGCGAGCTGGAGAGCGAAGAAATAAAAAAATGGTTAGACGCTAATGATGGATATCTAAGGAAAGAGATGGATAAAGCGCGGGATATACGGTTGGGAATGAGACGATGCTTTCCACCGTCACCACTACCTTCTGAAGTGATTGGTAATGATGCTAGTGTTACCAAGAGATGCACAACATTCGTTCATAATTATTATTCGGATAAACAAAAATGTTACCATGAACGTATCACATCACAAAGAAAAAGAAAAAAAGAAAAAGAAGAAGAATCAACGCTGAAATTTGAGAGAAAAGGAAACGTTATTATAATATATCATGATGATAGTGAAGAAGAAGGAAAAAAAAAAAAAAAAAGTAAATGAGATCTAAAGATGATCTCATTACTTTTTTTTTTCATTTTTTTCTTCGCTAAAAATCAATCACTCTATTGTTTATATTTCCAAGTCCGTTATTAGCATGTTGACGCTCGTGTCTTCTCCTTTTTCGAAAACGTGTTGAATGTTTATCTTTACTCTTTTGAGTTTTTTTACATCGGTCAACTCGCTCTCACCACCCAATTTCTTCACGAGTTCGAATGAGATGTTTGGAAATATGTAATTTCCATAGGGCAGTGACAAATCGTCCTTGTCGAATTCTCTATCTTCGGCGATGACTATGTTCTGCAGATCGCTTTGGTACTCGTAAATCAAATCGAGCGCGGCTTCGTTCAATTTCAGAGGCATCTTATATTTCTCGTATTTGTGCTCTAAGCCCTTCGTCTCGACATCGTTCAATTCGATGGGATCGTGTCGTTGTAATCTACAGATTTTATGACCAAATTTCTTATACGTTTCGACTCGTTTCAATTTCAATTCGCATCTTTTAGGTGTTGTTGTCTTCATGATCGATTATTTGTTTTTTTTGTTTTTACGAATTCTTGCAAATAATGTATATTTAAATTTTGTATTCAAATAATAATTTGTTAAAAAAAAGTTTGTTATTTTTTTTTTGCTCTTTATATATATATAAAAAAGTTGTTTTTTAATTTTTAATTTTCTTTAATGTAAAAAATTTTTTTAGTAAAAGTTTTTTTCTCTTTATATATACAAAAAGTTAAATTTTTTAATTTCAATCTCTCTATTGTTTATATTTCCAAGTCCGTTATTAGAAAGTTGACATTCGTCATTTTTCCACATATGAAAATGGTGTGAATGTTCATCTTTACTCTTTTGAGTTTTTTTTCATAGGCGAATGCGCTCTCACCACCCGATTTCTTCACGAGTTCGGGTGAGATTATTGGATATATGTAACCTCCATAGGACAACAATAAATCACCCCTGTCGAATTCTCTGTCTTCGGCGACGATGATATTAATCAACAGTTCGCTTTGGTACTCGTAAAACAAATCGAGCGCAGCTTCATCCACTTTCAAACACATTCGATATTTGTGGTAGTAGCGCTCTAAGTCCACCATCTCGACCTCATTCAATTCGATGGGATCGTGTGGTTGTAATGTATAGATATTAAAACTGGATTTCTCATACCTTTCGTCTCGTTTCAATTTCAATTCGCATCTTTTAGGTGTTGTTGTCATGATCGATTATTTGTTTTTTATGAATTCTTACAAATAATGTTTATTTTAAATTTTGTATTAAAAAAATTGAATTTTAAAATTTAACTTCTTTTTTTTTCTATTATATATAAAGAGTAAAAAAGCAAAACTTTTTTAACAAATTATTTAATACAAAATTCAAAAAAAAAAAAAATATTCTTACAAATGAAGCAAACAGATAAAACAATGGTAAATTTAAATGAGAAAACCATATCTCAGTTAAACGAGATTTGTAATCTATTACAAATTTCAGATTTCAGAAAGCATAGAACTAAATAAAAAAAAATTGAAGTCATACAAGAATATTTGCGAAACGCTAGAAAGGCAAACGAAATGTCGATAGCAATGACGTCAAAAGATGCACCGGTTGTGAAAAATGAGAAGAAAGTAAAAAGAATCGAAATGCCGATGTCGAAAAAAACCGAAAACGTTTCAATTGTGAAAAATAAGAAGACGACTAAATGAAAAGCCGTTGAAAAACATCAAGTTTCCAAAGAAAAGAAAAGAAAAACGAAAACGAGTGATGCACTTCAGATTCAAGACAAACGAGATATATCGAGCGAAATTCAACGAGCAATCGACGAAGAGAAAGGAGAAGAATATGTAACACAACTCGTTGCGGAACTATTCCAATCGAAACCCGTAGAATGGGAGAGTGCGATCAAAGGCATTTTTAAAACTTTCGACGTGATTCCCTCGTTGAAGAAAGTCGATCCGAAATTGTTCATGGAACGGGTGAAGAAAGAAGTATTGGATTTGTTTCGCAAATACATGAACTTGGGATTAAAAATTAAGATGATACTCCATTGCATAATGAATAAAATCGTCGTGAAGTCCGGCGAGAGCATCGTGAAAACTGCATATTTCAGATCTAACGTCGAACCCGTATTTCGAGGTTCAGATCTATCGGACGTTTTCGAAAAGATGAAAGACAAGATGTTGACGTCTTCGCAAATTATCAAAATGAAGGTAGTAATTGGACGTTCGGTGAGGTGTTGAAACTCGAAATTCACATGACTAAAAACGAACCATTGAAAGGATCTTCCTACTTGGAATTACCATATTTCTTGACTAAGAAACACGCTGTGGTCAACGTGAGAAATAAAGATGATCAGTGTTTTAAATGGGCAGTCACCTCCGCTTTATACCCTGTCGAAATACACACCGATAGAGTTTCTCGTTACGAGGAAATTTCTAAAAATCTCGATTGGACCGGAGTGACTTTTCCAACAGAGTTAAAACACATCAAATGTTTCGAGGTTCAAAATCCCACCGTAGCGGTGAACGTCTTGGGATACGACGATGAAAATCAAAAGATCTATCCTCTCAGACAGACTTCGTATCGCGGAAGAGAAAAGACGATTATTTTATTATTGATTTTGAATGGTGACAATCGTCATTATTGTTGGGTTAAACATCCGAGCCGATTACTGTCAAGACAAAATAATAATCATAATGGAAAGATATCTTTATGTTGCAACTGCATGAACATATTTAAGACCGAAAAATCATTAGCGAAACATCAGGAATATTGCAACGAAAATCAAGGTGTCGCCGTCGAAATGCCCAAACCCAACACCATCGTGAAGTTTGAAAATCACAATAGAAGGTTAAAAGTACCATTCGTCATGTACACCGATTTCGAATGTTTCACCGCGAAAATGAGTTCCTGTCAACCCAACGCTCTTCAAAGTTACGTCGAAAGATATCAAAAACACATACCTTCGGACTATTGCATTTACATGAAATGCGCTTTCGACTTGCAACACGACATGGGGCCCTTCACCTACATGAAACAGCGCGAAGACGACGACGTGGCACAAAGGTTCGTGGAAGAGTTAGAATCGAAAATTCAAATATTATACGACAAATTCAAAACTCCGGCGAAAATGATCATCACGCGAGAGTAGCAGGACGAAAATAACAGAGCCACCGAATGTCACATATGCAGACAATCGTTCGACAGGAATTCGGAGGAAAATAAGAAGGTCAGAGACCACGATCATTACACGGGTCTGTATCGCGGTCCGGCTCACAGCAAGTGTAATTTAAAATATCGAGACGCCACTTTCTATCCAGTGATGTTTCACAATCTCTCGGGTCACGACAGTCATCTGTTCGTGAAAAATCTAGGCACCTCACACGAAGAATTAAATTGCATCGCGAACAGCGAAGAAAGATACATTTCCTTCACAAAATGGAAGCTCGTGGAGAAGAAAAGAGTAATCGACGGAAATACGTTGAAAGAAAAAACGAAATCCATTCGTAGAGGCATACGTTTCATCGACATTTTTAAATTCATGTCGACCGCTCTGGAAAAATTAGTCGATAACACGAGCAAGGATAAATTTAAAATCATGAGCGAACATTTCGGAGAATGAGTAGACGTCATGTTGAGGAAAGGAGTCTATCCTTACGATTACATGAACGATCTAAAGAGATTCAAAGACTCCGCACTACCTTCGAAAGATGATTTTTATTCGAAATTATACGAATCCGACATTTCTGACGAGAATTACGAACACGCCAAAAACGTGTGGAAATCATTCGATATGAAAACCATGAGAGATTATCACGATCTCTATCTGAAGACCGACGTTCTGCTCTTGGCAGACGTGTTCGAAAATTTTCGAGACGTCTGTCGTCGAAATTACGATCTGGATCCCGCTTGGTATTTCACTGCACCCGGTCTGGCGTGGGACGCTCTGTTGAAGACCACCGAAGTCCAATTGGAATTATTATCCGACGTGGACATGTTGCTCATGTTCGAAAGGGCTGCGAGAGGTGGCGTGTCGATGATCTCTCACAGACATTCTGAGGCTAACAATCCCTACATGAAAGAAGGTTTCGATTCGAAACAGTCGACTAAATACATACAGTATTGGGATGCCAATAATCTGTACAGTTGGGCTATGAGTCGTCCTTTACCGATTGGAAATTTCGAATGGGTGAAGGAACCGGAAGAGATGCATTTTAGAAGTCGATTTGAACTATCCGGAAGAATTACACGGTCCACACAACGATTATCCGCTGGATCCCAAACGAATGGAACCGAACGAAGGAGACGAGGAAAAACTCATTCCCAATTTATTTAACAAACGTAACTACATTGTCTACAGCGAGAATTTGAAACAGTATGTCGATTACGGGATGAAATTAGTCGACATACATTGCATCATTCGATTTGACGAAGAGCCTTGGATGAAAAAATACATCGATCTCAACACGAATCTCAGAACCTGAGCCGAGAACGATTTCGAAAAAGATTTCTTCAAACTCATGAACAATTGCGTGTACAGCAAATCGATGGAAAACATCAGGAAGAGAACCGACGTTCGACTCGTCACGTCTGAGAAAAGAGCTAAAACATTAGTGGCGAAACCCAATTACAAACATCGAACCATATTCGGCGAAAATCTAGTGGCCGTTCACATGCAAAAGATGCACCTGAAGTTCGACAAACCGTATTATCTCGGACCGATCATCTTAGATGTCAGCAAGCAATTGATGTATGAGTTTCCCTACGATTACGTCAAACGAAAATTTGGCGACAAAGCCAAACTACTGTTCACCGACACGGACAGTTTAGTTTACGAGATAGAGACGAAAGACGTCTACCAAGACATATCTCCGGACGTGGCCAATTGGTTCGACACGAGCAATTATCCCGTCGATCACCCGTCCAACATTCAATCGAACGACAACAAGAAGGTGTTGGGTAAATTTAAGGATGAGAGCGGCGGTAAACAGATCGTCGAATTCGTTAGTTTGAGACCCAAACTCTATGTTTATCATCTAGAAGATGATGAAGAGATCAAGAAGTGCAAAGGAGTTAAAGCGTGCGTGGTGAAGAAAAACATCTCTTTCCAAGAGTATAAAGATTGTCTGTTAGGAAGTGGTCCGGTGTATAAGATATGAAATCGATTCGAAGCGAAAATCATGACTTGTATACCGAAATAGTCAACAAGATTTCGCTGACGGCCGACGATGACAAGAGATTCATGTTAGACGATAAAATAAGCACTTTGGCACTCGGACATTGGACTTTGTATCTAATTTTAGACGATATGAATGGAGATGATTGGATTCTAGATGCGCTTGCGGATGATAAGATTCCAGATACAATTGTGGGTGATAGGATTCCAGAAAATCAAGAAGAATTAGATGAACGCAAAATTATAGAAATGGATAGTGACATCGAGAAAGTTAGTTTAAAAAGAAAAAGAAAAAAATAGAAAAAAAAAAAATAACGTCACTTTTAGTAAATTATAATAAAATAAATAAAAAAAATATATACTTATTTATGAATAAGAAAATAAAGATATCCGTAGAAGGTGTCGTCTTACCCAACGAACCCCTATCCAACATCGATCTGTTGAATGCGGCAAAAGATTTGAAAATCGAAGATTTTCTAGGTGTGTTTTCCAGAGATGCCTTGCCGAAGAGAAGACCTCGACAATCGGAATGCGGAATTTTAAACCTAGACGATTCATCGGGTGAGGCACTCACTGGGTGGCGTGGTTCAAGAACGGGAAGAAGAAGAATTATTATTTCGACAGCTATGGAATCACGCCGCCAAAAGAAATAAAGAAATTACAACATGGAACAAGTGCAATCACCAGATCAAGTGTTTTGCGGTCACCTGTGGCTCTACGTTCTCAAGAGATGGTCTGAAGGAGATGAATTTCAAGACATTCTCAATGACTTACATTAGAGAGAGATTTTTTTTTTATAGTATATATAAAGATAAAAAAATTATTTTAAAAAAATTTTAATCGAATAAAAAACGAAAAATAAAATAACATAGTTCATTTTTAATAAACTGCGTTTGAACATATTTTTTCTAAAAAACAAAAAAAAAAAAAAATCCCACAACAACATGACAGTCGATAAATTTGGTAGAAGTGACGACGAAAAAGTCAACCCGAGAAAGAAGAGGAAGATGTTCGAAGTTGACGATGGTTACGACGTTGCCAACTTGGATGAGCGTTACGTTCGGAGATACGAACTTCAAGAAGAACCTTTGAACATGAACGATAAGAAGTTCTTCAATCTTCCCGAGCCGATAGATCTCGCAGATGCTGCGACTAAAAAATACGTCAACAGGGGGAACGCCGATTTCGAACGAATCCTGCTGGATAATTACGTGGATAAAACCATGACCGACGATCTCGATCTGAAATCCAAACGTTTGGTGAACGTCGCGAATCCCGTAGATCCCACCAATGCCACAACCAAGAGATACGCGGACGACTCTCACGCGAGATTCAGCGAACACCTGAGAAAAAAATACGTTACGAAAATGATGCACTCGGAATTGAACGCCAATTCTTACAAGATAACGAACGTAGCCGCTCCCACGAATCCCAAGGACATGGCGACCAAACACTACGTAGATCTGGAACAGAGAAAGTCTGACGGACGTGAAATGAAATCGGATCTGAATGCGGGATTCCACAAGATATTGAATCAGTCGAAGATCGACAACACGGATGCGGACTCAACCATGGTCAACAAGGGCTACGTGGATTCTTCCATGATACAATCGCAAGAATACCTAGAATCACAAGTGGATGATCTCTACCTGAACAAAGAATCTGGCGGAACCATGGAGGGTGGCATCAACATGAACGGTCACAATTTATTCGATCTCGATCACGATCCCGAATTCGATTCCAGCATGGTAAGCAGGAAGTATGTGGATGACAACTCAGTCTGGAGAAATGGCGACATCATGGAAGGTAAACTAGACATGGGTGGACACACGCTCACGAATCTACCGGAACCCGTGCACATGACGGACGCCTGCACCCTGATTTCGGTGGTGGAGAAAGTCAAATATGCCAGACAATTGATCACCGTGTGGGCCGAAGAGGCCGGCACCTTAGATGAGGGAAAAGCCGAGTGGTCTTTCGGAAATGGAGGTAGCAGATCGAAACACGGTCAGGTGGGATATCCCATGCCGTTGGGAGGTGAAATCCTTCGAATGAGTCTGGCTTCCTCGGATTTGAATAACAGAGCGGTCGTCAATCTCATGGTGAATGGTGTGGAGAGCGATAAGAGATACAGCGTCAAAGAGACTGAGAATCAACATGCGAATGTTAGCACGTTCGGCATGCCTCTCAAAGTGAACGCCGGAGACAGGATTAATTTCGTCACGAAAACCAATAATCCCGAGGCCGCCACTTCCGTGGTGAGTCTACTGATCGAACTGGATCCTTTGAACAAACAGTGAACGCGTGGAAAATAATGAATTAAAAAAAAAAATAATGTGTGATTATTAAAAACAAAAAAAAAAAACTAATGAGATATAGAGAGATGTTCTCTATATCTCATTAGTTTTTTTTTTTTTTTTTTTTAATTTTCTATCCATTTATGATTACAATTTATACACTTTGCGAATACGGTTGTTGGTTCATCACCAGATCTAGTTTGTTGAGATTCGATTTTTATTTGACGTTTCTTACATTTGCGACATTTTAAAATCGTATTTTTTATAATTTCTTTGTTAGATCTTATGAGATCAAACTCTTCTTTTTCTTTTAAACGATATTCGTCAAAATCACAACTATTCCATCCTTTTTTTGTGTTACGTTCTTCACATTCAATTTGAATCCATTTTTCCAAGTATTTCATTTTAACGTCGTAGTAATCTGAAGCAGGGCTCGATTTAACTGGATTAGCATAGCACTTTGCTCTCCAATTTCTGAATTTTGCTATTCAAGATTTATTAGTTTCAAGTGCTTTTGGATCAACTGCTAATCAATTTTCCAGGGTGAATGGTAAATTGCTATTCAAAATTTTCAGATTAAATCAAGCCCTGATCTGAAGTGAATAGATGATTTGTTGTTTTCGTGTCAGAAACATTCATTTTGTTTTCGAGATTTTGTTTTTTTAATTAATCTTACATCCACATTTTTAACGTTTATTAATTTTTTTTTTCACACACTCGTCTCTCATCGAATGATCGACATCTTATTTCCGTCCGATTCGAATTGTAATTCTCTATCCGACAGGACCAGGGAAAAGGCTTCGGTTTTTCTCGACACTTTCCTATCGAATTGCATCTTGATCTGAATGTCTAACATGCTACTCTTGAGTCGTTCACTCTGTTTACTGACGTCGAACACGAACATGGGATACATCGACTTGTATTCGCCGGGAGATATGTTGGGATTGCTCATCAATTCGTATAGACCGTGATACTTCTTTCTAAAATCAGCGGCGTCGCCGTACAGTCTGGAGAAATCGTTCTTGTCGAACGACGCATTGTAATCGATTGCCGGATATCTCGGGGCATTCAGAAACACTTGCATGTTTCTCATATTGCAGTGATCGAACAGTGACGCATTCTTTTCCTGAGACCCGTCCCTATCGGTCTGAAATGCAACCACGATGAAACGCGGTCTCTCGGAAGCGGATTTCACCGTCAATCTCCAATCGAAGTGATTCGTGGAGGGAGGAATGCTAGCCGTGTCGCACTGTCTCATTCTAAATCCCACGGGTAATTTACTCTTGGATTGTATGATCTCGTAGAGATGCGTTTTCTCATCCATCGAAGGCTCCACGTGCGGAACGAACCACGATATCTTGTGTAGAGTTATCTTACCCGCATCAGTCACGGTGAGTCTCACTATTGCGTCATCGTTTCCTTTTTGAATCAACGTCAGATTGTGTTTGAATCCGTACATGACCTTGTTGTAATCATCCGCGAATCCAAAGATGTGTTTCAAAGGTATCCTGAATGAAAACGTTCTTTCAGGTCTGGACGTCTTGACGACGTAGTCGAATATCGCGGCGGCGCCTGCGCTAGCAGGACCTACGGTGTCTTTCACCCACAACTGATTAAGTCCTCTGGATTTCGAAAAATCATCAGGATACGTCAAGAGTCCGAACATCGTGGTGGCCTAACCGGGATGAAAAATAGATTCTATCTCTTGTCCGGATAGCATGTATTTTATGTTACTGAATAGATGCATGATGCCATTATTGGCTAGAGTGACCATGTCGTCGTCAGCGTAGTCGCTCCCATCTTCCTTGGTGAGACGTCCCTGCATCACTATGTAACTCTCGCTAGGATGTACGAATAGATCTTGAGTTTCGATGCTGATTCTTATCTCTCCCGCATTGTTCAAACTCGTTCTGGTTACCAGTTCGTATTCGTGAACCTCATATTCTTGAATACTTTCATCTTTCACTATGCTTTGTGCTATATCTAGTATATTTGTCATTTTAAAGGATTTTTAGTTTTTTGTTTTTTTTTGTTTATTAATTCACTTGCTTTTCTTTATCTAAAAAATAGTTTTTAATTATTTTTTATTATTATTTATTTTTTTTCTCTCTTATATATATGTGTGTAAACAAGAAAATGTTAAAGAGAGTAAATAAAAAAAATTTGTCTTCTTCATCAAAACTTCGTCTTCTGTAATTGTTGTTCATAAAACTTTCCGATGATCTCTTCTCCATCCAAAGCTTCCATTTCATAAGTCACCAGATCGGTGCGAAATATTTTGATGATCACGAAGATTTCCGAAGTCCATCGAGGAGTATAACCCTTTTCGAAGTGCTTCTTATAAGCGTAGATTCTCACTCGATCGCCGACCGCAAATTTCGGCGTTCTAGACTTCTTCCCGATCTTAGATCTCTCGGGATATAGATTCGCATAGACCCGTTTTTCGTTTCGAGGATCGCTAGCTTCCGCAGGAGTCATCTTGATCGATCTGTGTCGCATGTTGTTGTAATCTTTGACCAGACCGTTCAGAGCGTATATGTATTTCTTGGTCAAATTCGCCGTGAAGTATCTGTGCATCTTCTCCTTCATCGTTCGATTCCAATGTTCCACCACGCTGGCTTTCTCTTCGTTTTCGATCGAGTAGAGGTCTACCAATCGACGAACGTCCTTGTTGTAGAATTCCTTTCCTTGTCCACCCACAATTTACTCGGTTTTCGAGAAGATGAGTCGAACACGCTCTTCAGAGCCTCGGCGATGCAAGGTCCCGATTTATTCTTCAAAGCTCTGATCCAACCGTATTTGGAAAACACGTCGATGACCGTCAATAGATATTTGACGCCCTCGTTCCACCTCGAAAACGATCTCATGTCGACCAAGTCGGCAGACCAAATGTCGTCCAGACCCTTCATGAACACCCTTCTCTTTCGAAATTTATGCACTATGGGTTTGTGTAACTCCTCGGCCAATTCGCTCGTCAATAATCGTTTCTTCTTCTTTTCAGATGCGCTTTTTTTTTTAATGCCCCATCGATGTTTCGCACCGATCAGATTGCTGACAAGCGAACGTTCCATCTTCTCTCTCCTGGTCGGATTCGATATGCCTCTCAATCTCCCCAACATGTTTTTGTTGCAGACTTCGTTGCGAGTCTTGGTGTTGGGATGTCCGGCGTAGCACAGATCGTGATCGTATGCGGCCGCGTCCACCCTATTCACGGGTTTGCTCCAAGATTTGGGTGTCAGATCGGCGTTGAGTCTCTTGTTCAATTTCGTTCCGGGTCCCGTGAAACTGTGACCGGGCAGATGCATTTCGAAAGGTAGATTGTTGATCATTTTATTCATGACGCCTTTACCTTTGCTTGCGTTCTTTTGTTTGACGAATCGAGTCTTGATAGAACCACACACGTCGCAAATTCCGCGAAGCATCCATCTGTCGTTTTTAGTTCGCACTTCTCTAGAATTACTCGTCTCGGTAACTCTTTTACACTTTACGCAATACATTTTTTTTGAAGAGTTATTTAAATTAATTTTTTTTTTTTTTTTTTTTTTTTTATTTTATATATAATTTAATATTTTTTTTTTTTTAAATTCTGTTCTTATTATATATATATATTATTTTTTTTTTCAATCGCTGCTCTTGAGTTCTATCATCTTACTGAATTCCTCCCTGGCCTCTCTCCTCCCCTTTTCCACGAGAGAATCCTTCATCCATTCCTTGATGATCTGACGAGTCTTGATTCTCACGGCTTCTTTCATGGCATCGTATTTCGTTTTCTCGCTCAATATCGCAAAGTATTCTCCGTCCGATATCCTACCGTCTTTCAACGCCATAGAGATCATTTCGGATATCGTGTCGATCTTGGAGTCGGCCAAGACGCGAATCTTGTCGTGTTTCCTCGCCTTCAGATATAATTTCCTACTCAAAAAGTTTCTGAGCGTGCTAAACAATCCGGCGGCGAGGGCCACTCCTTCCACGGTCAACACGACCGGAATGCCAACTGCAGTCGACAACAATCCGATGCCGGCCGCTTGTAAACCCATGGAAATCATGATGAGTGTCGTGTCGATCGCGTTGATGAATTTCACGAAACGCGAATACTTCTTCTTGAGGGAACAACGAGAATCTCTCTCTCGAGTCAGATACAATTGGATTCTACTGATTTGATCGATGCGATACCTCTCTCCTCTTTCTCTTTCTTCTAGCGACGGCGCCGTCGGCAAGACGCCGTTCGGCTTCTCGTCCTCGTCGTCCACTAACGTCGGATACAATTTATTTCTGGTTCTCATTTTTTTTTGTTTTTTCTTTCTAATATTAGATAAAACAATTTATGTGTGTATTTATTTTTTTTTTTTTATTTTCTACTCTCTCTTATTTTTATATCAATGAAAAACAAAACTTAGACGTATGCTTCGTTCAGCAATAATTTCTTGATGCATCCCTTGTCTTCTAAAGTCAAACTTCTACGTGCCAATTTCAGTTCTTCCGAATCTGTGGGCCTGTCTCGATTCTTACAGAAGACTAATCTCTTCCAAAACGAGATCACATCGTTGAATTTAACACGTTCGAACGCCGGTTCGAAATACATGACGACCATATCTTCCCTTTCCATCGTCAGACACAAATGATCCTCGTGATCGAAGTCTAGATGATCCCGACATCCGACGCATCGTTCTAACAAGATGGGACGTAGTTCTTCGTTCACGCAGATTGCGTATGCTGTCATCAGCATGTTTAAAAGAAACCTCGCTCTAATAGTCTGAGAATCGCTCATGATTTACGTATTTTTTTTTTATTATCTATTCGATTTGATATATTTATTTTTCTAAATAACTATTTATTTATATTTTTTTTTCTCCCCTATATTTATATCAATCAAAAACGTGACCGCCTCAAAAAACAAAAATGAGGGAGAGTTCTGAACCATCTGTACCAACGCAAAAAACAGTTCTGGACCGCTGGTTTAGAGTCCCCAAAACTGTTTTTTGATGATGACCCAGAATCTTTTGCTTTCGATCACGTTCGCCGACGATGGATCGATGGGTCTGATCTGTGATGCGAACGTCGACAAAAAATTACGTACAAGATGAATGTGTACTGTACAATTTCACCCTTTTTTTAAAAATGCGCGTTCACCACGAGTATTTGAACGTTAAAACCGCGATCTAGGAGTCGCGACTGTACATGAGAGGATTCAAGACCATGTACAGGTTTTGTGAACAAGCGTGTGATTTAACACTGAATTCCACGTTGGTGAACGCATCGTGTGCGTATTTTGTACACGTACAAGTGGTCGTGGACTCTCCTTTTTCCCCTGCTGGGCACGATTGTGCATTTTTATTGTTGTACATGTGCTTTAATCCCAACCAAAGCTTTGTGTATTTTATTCATACCATGACACTGAGGTACATGGACCACCACTACAATATATTAGTGTGTGGGTGCCCTTCTATGAGCCACATCCCTAACCATAAGTTTAACCAACCATGGCCTTACAGTACGGCTGCCGTGGATTGGTCGCAATCCACGCGTGGGCCGGGCTGTCCACGCATGCCTTCACCAGGTAATAAAAATCATCATCAGGAAAATTTTAATTAGTGAAGCACCGGGTTGTACGTGGTGCTTTCTTAATTAAATTTTTGATGATTTTTCCTGTAATTAG
Source organism: Pictodentalium vernedei (assembly GCA_031216915.1). NCBI lineage: Eukaryota > Metazoa > Mollusca > Scaphopoda > Dentaliida > Dentaliidae > Pictodentalium > Pictodentalium vernedei. The sequence goes on from CM062294.1 coordinate 234,439,655, forward strand.
TGTTTGCAATCTAGTTTTATTGCGTCCGTGGAAATGTTGCCCATCCCGTGGAAAGAGACCAGTCCACAACGGTCGTACTGTAGTTGGTTAACCCTCTTCCTAATGCAACGACCTTGCAACGGCCATATGACCGGCAGCTAGATTCCAGGCATATTACCGTAAGCGTTACGGCAAACCGTAAAGAAATTTTCACTGTCATTTGCCGTATATTCCTCTAATTTTTTTTTCACGGTTTGCCGTTATTTGTACGGTCATATACCCGGAAACTAGCTGCCGGACATATGACCGTAAAAACATTTAACCATCATTTGCCTTATTTTCCCGTAAAAATTACCATCAAAATAATTACGGTCTAAATTACCGGTGGCAGTGTTCCAGCCATATGGCTGGAACACTGCCACCGGTCATTTTGACAGTAATTTAATTCCAGCCATCATTAACAGCATTTTACCTAGAACACATACCGTATAACCCTTCTGCGGAATAACTTTATTCAGACTGAGGGGTAATAAATTATGTTTTGAGGCGAATAAGTTGTTTTCATGTGCTGTTTTACAGTCGTGTTAAATAAGGGATGACTTGTGTATTCACATGCTATATCTACACTGTAAAAAAGTACCGTATTTTACGGCCATATGACCGGCAGCTAGATTCCAGGCATATGACCGTAAGCGTTACGGCAAACCGTGAAGAAATTTTCACTGTCATTTGCCGTATATTCCTCTAATTTTTTTTCATGGTTTGCCGTTATTTGTACGGTCATATACCCGGGAACTAGCTGCCCGACATATGACCGTAAAAACATTTAACCATCATTTGCCTTATTTTCCCGTAAAAATTACCACCAAAATAATTACGGTCAAAATTACCGGTGGCAGTGTTCCAGCCATATGGCTGGAACACTGTCACCGGTCATTTTGACAGTAATTTAATTCTAGCCATCATTAACCGCATTTTACCTAGAACCAATAAAAGCACATGGGTTTGCCGGCCTTAGGGGGGATCCGTGGCCACAAGCCATAAGATCCACCGAATATCGGTGACGCAGTACAAACAGGCTGCTATTCTGCATGATTACCGAAACAATTACACGCATAAAAATTGACGTTGTTTGATTTTCATGTTGTTCAAGACTGCAATGAAAATGATTCACTTGGCCACAAACTTACAAATTGATAGAAATACGTTGTTGTTGTTTGTCTTCAAAAGCATCGGGCATCCTTCCTGGAAATGGCGATTTCCAGAGTGGCATATTGCAAGGCCGATCCCGTAATTCACCATTTTTACCGCCTTGTGACGTGATTGGATAAGGTGACGGGTTCACTGGATCAGATTCGAGGGTTTTTCTACGGCAACGCCGTTAAAATTAATTAACGGCATCGAGACGGTTGTATTTGACAGTCATCTGACAGTGGTTACCCGTAGAATTACGGTAATGGTTTACAGTGAAAGTAATAAAGATTCTGATACCTTGAGTTGTTGTTGTTGTTGGCGACGGAGTAACTCTTCCCATCACAACGCTGCCTGAAAAGAAAAGAAAAGGTCATTATGATACATTGTTTGCCTGCACGTTGTTAAATTGGTCTTAAATATATGATTTAATACAAGAGTATTTTTGTTTATTGGTGATCTTTTTAGTTTTTGTGTACTGATGTCCACATGTTTTATCTATTGGTGATCTCATTTTGCCCCCCCCCCCCCCCCCACTCCCCCAGGAAAGATATGTGGCATAGAGCTCTGTGAATTTGCCTTTCCGCCAATCCGGCCAGACGTCCGTCTATCCGTCCAGACGTGCGATAATACGAGTTTTGTTTTTTGTCCGGGCAAGCATTACGAGCTTACCGACATATTATGAGCTTAATTGAAAATATTATGAGGTTAATGTCTAAAATATGAGACTTGTGAGGCAAGTAGTGATTTTTCGGGGTTTATATTAAGGATTAGGGTCAGTTCAGGATTGAGGTTAGCGTTAGTTGCTATTAAGCATCACCTTGGGGATGTTACGATGTCTAACCCCCCCCCCCCCCCCAAAAAAAAAAAAAACTTTTACCCAAAAAACGCCTTTTTAACCTTTGTCCGAACGAATTAAAATGATAAATTTTTCGATTCGTCCGTCCGTTCGTCAGAGGCATTATAGACAGAGACAAAGATGCGTGACATTCTTCGAAAAAAAAAATTCGAAAAGAAAAATTCGAAGGCTTTTAACTTATCTTAACAGTCCATTCGCGCTATTTTTTTTTTATTTTATTTTATTTTATTAGGGTTTAACGATACATTAACAGCCAGGGTCATATCATGTCGGTGACAGTTTTACGGGTGGAGGAAGCCGGAGTACCCGGAGAGAACCACCGAGCAACGACGAGCAGCTGTCAGCTCTCCAATATCGTAACTCTGAAATCTGCACCGCGGCACAGGCAGGGCTAGATTGGTTGAAGACATGCCCACCATCGATGTGCAGTACGCCTTAGTACACAGCGTTATCGTGCCCCCATGTAGGCAATCGGGGTTAAGTGCCTTGCCCAAGGACACAAGGCGGGAGCACGAATCAGTCGCTGAAATGGTCACCCATCCAACTACTAACCGCGCTCGACGTTGCTTAACTTCCGTGATCTGACGAGAACCGGTTACCGCGACGCCATCGCGCCCCCATTCGCGCTATTAGAAGACAGAACAAATATTATGTCATGCATACAATCCAACTGTTTAAACACCACTAATGAGACGTACGATGCATGTCAGAATTCTGATATAACCCTAGATGAAAGTGACTTTAAATGTCAAGAAAGGCATAAACGTTAGCTCATTTGATTTACTGTACTGCGATTATAAATGCTCACACAGAATTATGGAATCTATGAAATATCTACTATGCCGGTTTATGAGAAATGAAAGTCCCAAATTTGCCTGAAATATGGGGTGCCACAAAAACGAGGGCTTTAATTAAGAATTGAATGCAATTTTTATAATCTTTATTGAAGTATGAACGTGTGGGAATGGGTACAAATTATGTATGAATCCCGAAGGGATTCATACAATTTGTAAATGTTATAAAATCGATTATAAAAATTGCATTCAATTCTTACAATTATATTCTGTAACTGTTTAAACTACTTTTACCAAACAACAAAGCAGAAAGACGAGAGGCGCTAAAAGTTAAAAACCCGCCCAAACACCGCCCGAATTCCATTCTGTCAACTGCGCACTACCGTAAATGCGGGTCAAAGTTCGACCAAATGTATTCATTGGAAAATGAATTACATTTGGTCATGACGTTTTTATCCAGCTGGCCAATGGGAATTGAGTATTTGGACCCAAAACGTTTAACTACATTAACAATGTAACTATTTGGAGATGAACAATTCGGGGCGCTGCAGAAGATGTCGGATTTAATCTATTCAACCGAGAAGTTGGTGAACTTCGTTTTTCAAATTCTGTCCCACTGCAGACGACTGTATTAACAAACACAGTTTCAAAATCGATTAAGTGGATCTTTGAAATTTTCATAACATCAAACACATAATTCAAAAGCTCCAGTCATGGAAGGGTTGAAGAACGAGTAGGTGGATTAATATTTTGTCTATCCAACCCATTTGGGTTCGTATTCACTCAACCCAGTTGAGTTGGGTTAATTTTTCACCCAACTGATTTTGGAGTGTACACAACCTTTCTCTTTTAAAACCGATTTCATGGGGTTTTCTCTTTTAGTTTTTATTTTACACATGTCAAAAAGTCACTTCTTAATTTCTCCATGTTTTGGCACGCTTTTTACGGAGCTAATTTTTGTTTTAACTGTTAAGGGGGTATTTACATTTCAAACTGTGTGGTTGGTTAGGAGTTTTTTTATACGCCTGTTCTATGAAATCCCCATCTACAGCAACACTAAACCATGCGGAAAAACGAAAATCCGTTCCACACACATGTGCCGGGCGGAAATCCTTAAGCAGACGATTGCTCACCCGAAACTGAACCGATTGCGAAATAATTAAATAAAATGTTTAAAATAGAAGGATATGGCGAGTTTAATGTTTGAAAATAGTGAAGAAGAAATATAGTCGATATATGAAAGCGATAATGAATATCCAGAAGAAGAGTATGAGTACGCAAATCTGGTTGGCGATAGCATGTGTTCTTTCATTTGTCAAATGATTTGCTGAGTGTCCGTCTAATAATTGGTTTTATAGACGTGAAGGCGTGTAATAAACACAGAACGACACGCGCGTGTGAATGGGTTAATCGATATGGCACTTGTGCTATCGCGGAAGGATAAAACCTGAGGCATATGGCCTCTCGTTTTATCCTTCCGCGCTGGCATTCGTGTCATATCGATTAAGCCATTCTCACGCGTGTGTCGTTTCGTGTATTGTCGTCATACAACTGGGTAAATCCTTCTTTCCACCCACTCGAGGTCATACCAAATGACACGGTATTTGAAATTGAAAAACAAGTGGGGTTGAATGTTAAAAAATTGCTAAAGACATACAAGAACGATGCAATTTTGAATAAATGAGTAAAGAACTTTAATCTAGTTCAAAAACACCTCAGCAAGAAACTGAGAGCTTTCAACTGCAAAACGTTACAGACGGGCGACAAATAACTGCAACGCTGTGACGCACCACCCCCCCCCCCCCTTACCGGAGCCGCCAAGGGCATTAAGCCTTAAATATGAGTCAAGGACATTAAGCCGTAGACGTTCATTCAAAAAATTTTCCAAAGTAGAAATGTGGGTGCAATGTATTAAAATGCCTTCCCCGGCTTTCTGTCGATATTCTCTGTCGAAAAATGTGGTTTCGGCCCAGTATCGGGGAAAAGTATCTAGGCCACTACTACTATTATCGATAGGGGCTTGTCCTGTGGGCCAGGGTGGACGAAATCCTTGTGGGGGAAGCGCAATGGGGTTGCCCAATGCGAATGGTGTCCCATTGCGTCAATTGGAGCCCGTTGTGTTTATGTTTTTGTAAAGTTTCGTATATTATTTATAAACTTTTTTACTTTCGATAGTTATTCTATTGACATGCAGCGAGTGTATCTGTGAAAATTGATGCAAAGTCGGTTATCAGAAGGAAAAGTTGTTGTATTCGGTTCAGTAATATACAATCTCTTTAGAATCCTACAGTGAAGGATTTTGATTCTTTTGGCGCCAGGTTTCAAAAGTTTCGCCAAGTGTGCCGAACCATGGACCGCCCGGCGCGTTAGGTGTCCCATGACCTCGTATAAGTTTTGACCTTGAGCCCACCCATCTCCCCACCTTCTGCGCGGCCTCCGGTCCCCATAGACTGTTATAATCGTTGAAAATTAAAAGGTTTATTCCCCTTTGTTTTCTGTAATCTTCTTGAATTTTCAATGCGGATATAACAACTTTTGAGCACTAATAATCAGATTCTATTTTTTATAGTATGCTGATAAATAGAGGATATGGAATGAGTGTTTTTCTCATATAATATTTATGAAACGAGTCTAAGAATTTTCCGTTTTGGCGTTTGAATAGCGTTTTTCTTGTAGGTAAAAGATTAATACAATATAACCGAACCAAGATAGGACAGATAACGTAAATTCTCCCTACTGAAATTATGCAAATGTGACCCAGTTGTATTTTATTTAGCCAATCAAATTATCGAGATTTGAAATTGACCAATGAAATTGACGGAAGGCTTTATTTATCACTGATTAATATGAAAACAAAATATCAAATGTTTTAAAGTGAACAAAACGGACGAGTCATGTGATAAAGTTATATTTACAATGTTTAACCCTTTACCTAACATGAAAAGCAGACGACACTTGCAAAAAAAACTAAGAATAACTAATTTCTTTTCATTTTTTGTCTCAAAAACATAGGTTATGACCCCTCGTTTGGAACGAACTCGACGAGATCATTCCACCAGGGGTCATAAACTATGTTTTTGAGACAAAATATGAAAACATAATGAAAATTAATTGGCGATTTTTCAATAAAATTTTCAGCAATACCATATGATGTCTCCCACCCCATTTGGACGAGCTCGACGAGATCGTTCCAATGAGGTCATGTGATATGATCTTGTTGAACTCTTTTTGTTTGTTTTTTTTTCCCCTTTTTGCAACTGCTCACTTTGAAAATTACGTGGCCGAATGTGGGTAAAGGGTTAACTTGAATAGGGGTTATCAGATATCAATATATTCTGGTGTACTGTTTTATATTATTAATTTCTTGGTGAAGTTAAAAAAAAAGTCAGGCGCCGATCTGTTGAACACCGAGAGAGTTATTGCCCTTCTTTAGTTCGCTAAAGTTGAAAATTTACATGTTCAGGTCTTGTCTTTAAAGAGTTTTCACCAACTGTGGATAAAATTTAAAATTCAATATGTTGAGCAAACTTAGAAATTTCGATGACCCGAATTGTACTGAGGATATAGTGTAGAATTCCGCATGCCTGTCTGTCTGTTCATTCGTCGCTTTGGAACCTTTTTTGTTAAGGCGAAAACGTGAAGGAATTTCGATAAATTTTAATCAGCTTCATTAAACTAACCGTCTCAGAGGGAATCAATAACCATTATAATTCGCTGAAAACTAAAGGAGTCCGTCTATTAGTGATGGGAGGTACTGGAGTTTTGACTTCGGTATCTGTTTCGGTTTTAAGTAGGTCTAGGTGTATGCCGTGGTATCGGTTCGGATTCGATATCTGACTTGAATGGGATTTGCTGATACATGCAGTACCAAAGGGGAATTCACACCAGTAAAATACAGAAAAATTTTTTCTTGTGTTATTTTCCACAGTGCCACATATGCCACTGTCAATGAGCCAGGGGCGGCGGAAGCTCCAAAAAGTGTGTGTGGGCGGGGGGGGGGGGGGGGGGAGGTAATGTTTTTTTCTGGGTAACTGCAGGGGGTGTACATATGCGCACGTTTTACCATAGTCCAAACTTGGACCCAAAGTCCGTAATGTAATATTTTGGTTTGGTACGTCCAAAAGACTCCGTAATGTAATTTTTTGTTTCGTACATCCAAAGGACGTACCAAACCAAAAAATTTCATTACGGACTTCGGGTCCAAGTTTGGACTAGTTTTACTATTACTATACATGAAGTCTGTGCTTATTGTGGCTAGTTGTGAACTTGCGATGTGCAATATCTCAATATATAAAATGGACAGTGACACCGATAGTATTATGTTGCTAATTTTGATAGAACTATATTACTATCTCCCACAGTCAATTTGGCCGTAGGGGTTGTGTACGTTATGTCAGAATATGTCCTGCTAGGGTACCCATAATTGGTGAAACAAGTGTGTGTGTGGGGGGGGGGGGGGGGGCACGTGCCCCCTGTGCCCCCTGTGCGCCGCCGCCCCTGCAATGATCTCAACATTGGCATTCTAATGCCAAAACAAATCATATCTACAGCAATTTAGTAACTTGTCCCAAACACACCTTAATCTTCAAAGGCCTCTATCAGGCTTTTCCAGTCTCAGACTGTGTGCCCTTATCATGCCACTATTAAGATGTCCTACTGAGTAGAGACCAATCACCTGGGCAGTGATTTCTAGTCAAGTGATGGCTGCCTTAACAGTTGCCTCCACTTAATTACCCGAAAGCTGTCAGTAAATTTAACACTGAAAGTATGGGAATTTCATTTAAAAATTAAAGTTTCGAAATGTTAGCGAATTTGTATCATCGATGTGCGTATCAATTTACAAAACTTAAGGCATTTTTTCTGAACGGCAGTATAAAAATACAGAAACTAGCTTTTTACATTTTTTTCCCAATCAATTTGAATCTTTGACTATTATTCTCTGTGTTAAACCCATTTAAAAAATGGTGTTTTTCAAAGTCTGTTGATGTCCTGTATTTTTTTCTGTCCATTATATCAACAATATGCGCATCGTGACATATAATACTGAAACTGTTCTTTTCGTTAACCCATTACCCAACGTAGACGATTTCAAAAGTTATTCTTTTAAATATAATTTTTTAAATGTTTTCAAAAAATTTCAACAAAACCATATCATGTGACCCCTCTTTGAAACGAGCTCGTTTCAAAGAGGGGTCACATGATATGGTTTTGCTGAAATGTTTCGAAAAATAATATTTTTTCAGCTCCTGAACTTGCATATTACGCTGGCGGATGTGGGCAATTCGTTGGGTACACGCTAAAAACTAAAGTGTTAAAAACTACACTTGAAGTGCTGTATTTAACACTTACTAAGTGCTGAACTAGCACTTTGTTCAAGTGTAGATATCCCAGAACTTGACAGGTGTTACAATAATACCACTTGACAAGTGTAATGTCGCTACACTTAAAAGGAAACAACGCAGATGACGCGGATCAGGCTCGAACTCTCGAGCCTGATCCGCGTCATCTGCGTTGTGTCCTTTTAATTACGTACCCACCAAGCGCAAATCAAATTATGGACGATTCTGAAAGAACCACCAATGCTAGACACATGGGAAGTGCCATCCATTCAAGTTTCAGATGTCTGACGATTGTAATGTCAAGTGCTTAAAGCATTGCACTTTGAGTGTTAAAATCAAACCCTAAGAGTTAGAATGGGTTTAACAGCTTGAAAGTGTCAGTTTTAACACTTTAGTTTTTAGTGTGTAAGGGGTTAAAAGAAAGGTCTAGGAGGTGAGATTTGCTCATTTTTTTCTGTGAAGAAAAAAACTTGCAAATTACTGTAGAAAAACATTCGCTAAAAAAGAGCCAAAGTGGGCAATTAATGTTGGTGGGTGAAATACTGATAGATATTCTTAATGGCGGGTTATCTGTGAGCTATTTGCTTCTCATTAGTTTGCCATAAAAGTTCAAGTTTTCCTTTTGCTACTTTTAGTATTTATTATTTATTTATTTATTGGTGTTTAAGGTCACATACTTATGCACAATGGCTAATCGTGACCGCGACAGTTTTACGGGTGGAGGAAGCTGGAGTACCCGGAGAGAACCACCGAGCAACGACGAGCAGCTGTCAGCTCTCCAACATCGTAACTCTGAACTCTGCACCGCAGCACAGGCAGGGTTAGATTGGTTGAAGACATGCGCACCATCGACGTGCAGTACGCCTCAGTACACAGCGTCATCGTGCCCCCGTGTAGGCAATCGGGGTGAAGTGTCTTGCCCAAGGACACAACGCGGTTGCCGCAGGTGGGATTCGAACCGAGGACCTCTCGGCTTGCAGCCTGCACCTCTACCAACTGAGCCACCACGCCCCCGCTACTTTTAGTAAACGAAAACAACAGACAGCTCTGAGATCGGTCTGTTGTTTTCGTTTATTAACAGTAACAAAAGGAAACTTGACTTTATTTTCTACTGATGTCATGGGGGTGTTCTCAATAATTACTTGCTCTTAAATTGGACCTTTCTCGCTCGTCATAGCTCGTCATATAATTTCAAGGGAGATAACTAGATTTATTTATTTATCTATTGGGTTTAACGACATTTTCGACAACCAGCGTCACCTCGAGTCGGGCAGTTCTACGGGTGGAAGAAGCCGGAGTCCCGGAGAGAACCACCGAGCATCGGCGAGCAACTGCCAGACTTCCTAATGTGCTAACTCCACACTAGCAGGGCCATCAACGTGCAGTAGGCCTTAGAACACAGCGACACCGTGCCCCCACGTGGGTAATCGAGATCAAAAGTCCAGTTTCATGACGATATAAGTCAGGGATGATGACGGATTTCCGTTAGCCAACAGCAACACCTGTGACAAATAACAAAACCATCACTCGAATAGCCATTTAGTATTCATTTGTTATCCGTACAAAACCATAATCTACATTATAATTTACCAAACATGAAAAGCAGACGACACTTGCAAAAAAAAAAAAACTGGAATAACTGATTTTTTCATTTTTTTTTTGTCTCAAAAACATAGGTTATGACCCCTCATTGGAACGAGCTCGACGAGCTCGCTCCAAAGAGGGTCAAAACTTATGTTTCTGAGACAAAAAATGAAAATATAATGAAAATTAATTGGCGATTTTTGTGGATAGCGCTGGCCGATTTTGGCCGTTACGACGTTACGATGGGTAAAGGGTTAATAAAATTTCGAGAGCCCTTCCCAACAGTGTATCACACCACAGCATGTCTGCGACTAAATGAAATAATTTCATGAAATACTATCTGCTCACCTAAGCTTCTCATAAACACTGGTAAACCAATCGGTATCACATTATCTTTTTCATTCCTAGAATTCAGAAAAAGGACTAACCCCCCCCCCCCCCCCCCCCCCCCCCCCCCCCACTACCCACTTCCCCCACACACACACCAAAAAAAAAGTTTGTCTGAGAAAATAATATCCCCTTTTCAGATCGCCACTTTTTCTAATTTTTACAAGCACGCATCATTAACTTTGCACATTCGTTCGGCACTTTGTCCCTTCGTCTGGGCCCTAGAAACACAATGGCCGACTCTGATTTTTTACACACTTAGATAACGTCCAGTAAGTTCCACAGTTTTCACAACTATGTTATTAAAATACAACTATAACAAATCTTATTGAAAAATGTTATTGAAAGAAAACAATTATAATTAATCTAGACATTTTGTAAGTTTTTGAATAACAGAAAAAGTCACATCTGGTGAAATCTGAAACCCGGAGAGAGGGTGGTCTCGTCTCTGAGCGTGATGCCGATGAGAGTATATAGCGAATGTATATATCCATCACCCAGATATCAGCAAAATAAACAAATCAGATTATGACAATTGTTTCATTGGTTACATCATATGACTGACTGATGTTTTCAGAGCCTGAATGGGTAAGTATGACACGATCTCATTTTGAAATGGAAATATTCCAGGAATAATTCAGTTTTGTGTGTTTATTCGGCGTGTCAGTTTGGTGAAAAACGGGCGATTCTGATTTGCCCAGCATTCACTGAAGTCAATATTGCCGAATCACTTCTTCCGGTGCCTGAATCTCATACTATAGGCTAAGTTGAAATCTATAATTGTGACCGTTGAATTTATTTATAAACTTAACCCTTTGGACCTGAGAGGCCGGTTTACCGGTCCAGGACTTGAAACTTCATACTTTTATTAAGTATAATGGTTGCGCAGTCAATGTGTGGGGATGACCAATCAATATTTTCAACGTGCAGCCCAAGGGCTGCACGTTGAAATTATTACTTGTTCTACCCCCAAATAATGAATATGTGCTCTTCCAATTGTCGTTAGTGAACTGACCTGGAAGATACCATCAGAGTTCAAGGGGTTAATCCGTTTAACCCGGTATGCATAAATTTTTTCGTCGACAAATAGAAGACACGATAAACTTCAAATTGGTAAAGAGGGTCAGCAATAGTCCAGTCCAACAGCCCTCTAGGGCTGGTGGATTGAATTACTACTGAACCTCCCTCAAAACAGATTCGTCAATTACGAAGACAGGCGGGCGTTTGGCGATACCATTCGGAGACTCTGTGTTGAAAGGGTTAATTATTCGCGTTGATCAAAACAACAAGTGCTGCAAATTCGGGCTGTAAATTTCACCGCGGATTCAAGAATTGTGATAATTGGTGGGGGGGGGGGGGGGGGGGGAGCGTGGAAGTCCAATCTACATCGTAGGTGGTTCCGGGACCCACTCCTTTATAAAGAGACTCTTGGTCCATTCATGACCACTTTCTTTCACATGAGGTAAATGGCAATGGGGAGATTCGTGGAAAACCTGTTCTGTAAATATAAAGCGCAGCATGTGATCAGGCAGTTTATTGTTGAAGACAGGAGGAAATTAATTCTATCGACATAATTACACTTGTTAAAAAAATTAGGAAAATTTCAGCAGGAGCATACGCCTGGTCCATACCCATCTAAAATCCGCAGCTGAAATATTATAAAATGCAATGCTTTGTAATAACTATACATGTACTTACAGAAACAGGCAACGGCGAAAACAAATAGTAGTTCTGCTTTCATCTTGACAACTTCAATGTACAAGTACACACGGAGTGTCTTTGGAATCAGCTTTAACACACCGCTAGTCTTCTCCACGCTCAACCACGCCGCTTATTTCTGCGCCTTATAACGATGAGTCTGTTTTGATCTCGGTAATTCTGATTGGTTCTTTGAATCCCCGGTCTTCCAAATCGTCAATATGTGCCGTGCATACATTACCTTTTGTCTGAAGAAAAGGCGACAGTTTCCAAGCTGGAAAACAATAACAGCCTTATCTATCAATACAAATAAAGACTACGAGAGAAAGAGCTGCGTTCCAGCTTCGTACCCCAGATTTAACGATTACGAAAAACAATGGAGCTTCAAGTTATCTGCTTCATGTTTTGTTTAGGCACTATTAGGAGCTCCGATATTAAAACTTCATCGCCTTTCACAATATTGTAAGATGTTTGAAATGTCAATGAATATATGAATGTTTTCCTTCTTGTTTGTCTTCGTGGCAACATGTTTCCATCCAGATCGCACGCGTTACCGTGAATTTTTCATATGTCTCAGACTAGGGATCTGCGAATCACAAATTTCTTTTCGAATCGAATCTCGAATCGAATCGTGTCTCTGATATCGACATCGAATGAAATTCCGAATCGAATCTTAAAAGACAAGTTATTTCATATTGCATCAAACGGAAGTTACGGAACACTGTGACGACCCTTACGCGAGGGAGTGAACACCTTAAACACCAATAACTAAATATTCTCTGTAGCACCGTCGCTGAAACAGCTAGGCCTATTGTCCATAGTTTTAGTTTTTGAAGGCCTAACTTGTTACTATTCACGTTCTTAAGAATGTGAATAGTAACAAGTTAAGCCTTCAAAAACCAAAACTATGGATAATGTTCTGGGCCAAATTCACACCTAACATAACAATTAAACATTGTCAATTACGCAAATAAATAGGAATTGAGCCCACATGAATGAATTTTCTAATGACAGTTTTATCCTATTTTTGTTGGAAATGTAACAAATTGAAGTTAGTACGAGAGATTCGAAAAAATCGAATCCTGAGACTGATTCGGGATCGATCTCGAAGCATACGTATGGTATCGATATCGAATCGAATCTCGAATATTCGCAGGACCCTATCTCAGACCCCCTACCACACTGCACACCAGCTTCTCCCAACTACTAAAGAACCAACCACGTGAAGAGCAGCAATACAGTTCACTTCGGGAAGTCATCTTACTTATTGATCGACAGACGAATGCATTGCCAGAATTCCCCCATTGCATACATTGTATCGGTTTGGTTTAAATATACAGAATTGCACATACGTTTGAATGGGTTCATAATTTCGGCTCTCGTGATATCCTGGGCCAAAGCAATCTCGTGCGATAATTCTTAACCCATTCAAACGTATGTGCGGTTCGGTATTTATCACACACCTCCCATGTAACAACCGTTCTACACGAAAATTTAACTTTTTAAAAGCCTTCTTCAAATGGATAATAGCTGCGTTTTCTTCTTTGCCAGCGAGACATCACTGTTATTTGTCCGGGTACGAACACTAATTTGCTTTTTAATTCTTTCGGCATTCCAATTGGTCGAAACCAATAGATACCGATCAATGTCACGGTCAGGATGGTCGAACTTCAAATATTAACTAAACTGCTGGGAATAACACAACAAAAAGTTCTTAACTAGCTAATAAGTACAGCACATTCCATCATTGTATGACCAGTTGTAGAAGGTATTTGTCAAAGAAAAAGCAGTCAGAATGTTATGTTTATTTTGTAAATGTTTGACTCGAATCTGATTGTTTAAATATCCCGGTAAACAAGTCTAAATGCGGAACTTGTAATTTCCATGCGATCTCGACTCCGGTGCATTCGACCAATGATTGACGTGATTTATTTAGACGGGTTTCTTCTTTTTTACGTTGAAGATTTACAGGAAAGTTGACTCCCTTTAATTTTCTAAAGTTGGCAGTAAGTTTAACACTGTGGGCATGTCATACAAAAAATGAAATTTATAAATGTTAGAGACGTTGTATCACCGACGTGCGCATTTGAAGAGAAGTATAAAAATACAGAAGTGGGTTTTCAGAACAGCATATGCGTTCGAACTGTTATTTTTTACCACACGAGATCGATTTGGGCTGAGGATAATATTGAACGAGAAGTCGAAGGCTTCGAGTTCAATATTATCCCTCCGCTCAAATCGATCGAGTGCGGTACAAATGTCAGTTCGAACGCGTATGCTGTTCTGCATTTATTGCACACCTACAGTTTACTAAAAAATATTAATCGGTTTGGCGGAAGGATAATAATGAACTCGAAGTCTTCGGCTTCTTGTTCAATATTATCCCTTCGCCAAAATTGATCTCGTGCGGTAAAAATGACAGTTCGAACGCTCATGATCTTCTGTATTTATTGCACGCCTACAGTTTACTAAAACACAATATTATAAACACAAATAATTGCCAAAAATAACCTAAACATAAAAAAGAAATAGTTAAATAGTCCGCGCATGTGATCCGTATCGTTCAAGGACAATACCGAAAAGTGTGTATCCTATGAAAATAAAAGCATAGGCGTGCAGTGATATGTTTTTCCAATCAGTTTGAACGTCATTATTCTTTGTTATATCCATTTAACACAAAGAAAACTGCGTTTTCCATATATTTTTATGTTCTGTGAGGGTTTTTTTATCTGGTGGGGTTCGTTCATTATATCAATGGTGTGCGCTTCGTGACATAATAATACATACACTACCCGTTGCATTAGTATAATAGTCTCATAGGCTAGGAGGTGAGATTCGCTTATGTTTTTCTCTGGGAAGAAAAAAAACTTACAAATTTCTGTAAAAACACATTCTGTAGAGGAGAAAGTCCGAGTAACTCTCCATTTCTTAAAATTAATGGAGCCGAGACCCAGAAGGGGTTAAGGCCCATTGTTTTTAAGGAATGGAGAGTTATGAGGATTTTCACCTACGTAAAATACACCTACACGTCACGCCAGTCAATTTTAACAGCATGCCTTGAATATATACAAGTTAGTTCGTGAATGGACAGTTATTGTTATTTGTTATGAGCGCTACTCAAAAGTCAAAATTGATCATGGTAAGATTTAAGAGCTGATCATTAACTATTGAATGAGACTAAATTTGTCCGTCATCAGCCCCCTCCTTTACATCTTCTATGTAAATGATCTCAAATTCTCCGAGGATCGTGTTCAAGTCTCCCAATTCGCGGATGATAAGGGCCTCTGGGGCTCTAACAATACGGCCAATCTGCTCCCAAAACCCCTGCAACGCGCCCTCGATGACCTAGAACAATGGTGTGCCAAATGGAGAATAAAGCTGAACGCCAATAAAACCCAACGAATCACCTTTACTCGCAAGACAAACAAACGTGACTTTGACCTAAAACTGATGGATAACACCCTCCCAGAGTACAAAGAGGCGAAATTCCTCGGCATCACCACTGATCAAAAACTGTCCTTTAATAAACACACCGACGATATGGCGAAAAAGCAACCAAACGCATTAACTTATTGAAAATGCTAAAGGGAACTTCCTGGGGAGCCAACCAGTCCTCCCTACTCAAACTTTACAAAGCCTTTGTGCTCCCAGTACTCGAATATGGGGCAATCATCCTAACTGGCCTCAATCAAACTAACATGGGAAAACTCCAGAAGGTTCAAAATCACGCGCTTGGGGTCGCCCTCCACGCCCCATGGGACACACCTATCAAAACACTCCACGACAGAGCCGATATCCCCACAATAAAAGATCGCCTTGCCTCTCTAGCTGCGAAGAACCATGATCGGCTAGCCGACAGCCAACTAATATCCCAACTACAGGTAATTTGCAAAAGCAGACAAAAACCCCAAAACGTCAAAACCTAAGGAAATACTAACTAGGATTTTTACAAAGTGCCAAACGCCCAAAATAGGAATAATAATCAGGACTTATATCAGCTAGCGCGCAAACACAATATGGGGAAAGATAGGGAGGCCAAGCTATTGTCAGCAACACAACAGCGACCCTACAGTACGATATGTCCTTTATAAGGCATGCTACAATACTCTGAGCCGAACTACCCTGCCTCCATACACAACATAAACTCAGCATTCACGCAATCAAAACGGGGAAAGCTTGGTGAGGCTAAGCTGTTGTCAGCAATACTACTGCGACCCTACGGTACGATATGTCCTTTATAAGGCATGCTACAATACGCAGAACCGAACCACTCTGCCCCCACACACAACATATACTCAGCAATCACGTAATCAAAACGGAGAAAGCTTGGGGAGGCTAAGCTATTGTCAGTAACACTACTGCGTCACCACAGTGGAGTTTGTCCTTTTTAAGGCATGCTACAATAGCTGAACCAAACCACTCTGCCTCCACCAACACTGATAATGGGGAAAGACAGGGAGGCCAAGCTATTGTCAGCAACACGACTGCGACCCTACAGTACGATATGTTCTTTTTAAGGCATGCTACAATACGCAGAACCGGACCACTCTGCCCCCACACACAACATAAACTCAGCAATCACGCACTCAAAACGCAGAAAGACTGGAGAGGCTAAGCTATTGTCAGTAACACGACTGCGTCCCCACAGTGGAGTTTGTCCTTTTTAAGGAATACTACAATAGCTGAACCAAACAACTCTGCCTCCACTAACACTGACAAGGAACACCAACTCAACAGTCACGCTCATCATAACCAGACCACGTACAAGCATTATATACAGGTACACAAACACCGACACATTTCTTCTTTAATTCTTTTTTTTTTCTCTCTCTCTTTCAATCTATCTTCTTTCCCAAAATAACCGCTATGGAAACAACAACAGCTATCGAACTATAACCATTATGGACTTACTCATCCAGCTAAACATGCTATTTTTATTTTCTATATTTTACTTATTCTGATGAATACTAACTCTACCTTCTTCTTTTAAGCAGGTACACAGAAGATGTTTTTTTGATCAGCACCCCAACAACCGCTATGGAAACTATAACTATAATTTACAACTCCTATGGTTCCAGAATATCCTCTACTCCATCCCTATAAGTAGTCGACCACTTCAAGGGATGCGAGCGTTGGTCCTGCGTCCCTCCTCTGCCCCTTTTTGTTAAGCGTCCACACTGCGCATTTTCTGTCCCACCCAAATAGGATTATAATGCAGGCCTGCCCCCGAACCAGGAAAGTTCGGGTCTTCTTCTGGTGGTCCCCGAAAGGGGTCGTTGTTGTTTTCTTTCAAAGATATCCTACCCAACAAACAGAAACAGCCTGAGGCAGATTTTACTTGCCAGTGATGGCCAACATTTAAAATCATCTCCGAAGTGGCAGACTATACTTGCCTGAAAACCCAAGACTACTGCACCCTCGGGGAGAGGTAGTACCTTTGTGAGAGGACCCAACCTCCCACACTGGTCCTCACCCGAGGGTTCAACCTACATCAATCAATGGAGCCACCTACCCATCACGCATCGACCGGAGACATCTGCCGAGCACCTGAACCTTTTCCTCTTTCTACACGCCTTCACATCAGAAAAAAACGATCAAATGCAGTCACCGAGGGTCGAAAAGGGTTTGCTTCCCAAACCGTCCCTGTGCGCCTGCGGCGCGTGAAACCATTCCTTTCGGGATCATTCTCCATGATGTCTTCAAGTGATGGGGAGAGCTTATTTTTGACTCAGAATAATTTTCTTCTAACACTACTACACTACTAGCCAGATTATGACACTGATAATGCCACTGATGACATACTAAATATTATGCATGATAACACGGAAAACAAAAATCCATCTCCTCAGTCCGTCTAAATCCACACTGATATGTTTTCGGACATCAGTGATAATGATTTGATAGCATCATGTGAACAAGCTGAGGCAAAGGTTAAGGAGACACAGCAACCTTCAAGATTTGAAATTCCCAAAAGTGATGAAGGAATTACCAACTTACAGTCTAGAAGGTATGTTTTTACAGCACAAAAGGTGAGAAAGTTGGTCACTTGCTCACAGATGGTCAGTGATTTCTCTCGGGATATTCCATCTTTCTTCCATCACCTAAAGTAAGTGACCGCCTCCATATTAGAGAAATAATCTTGACTGGGTGTGTGGAGGGCGGGGGCGGGTAAGCACTATTCAAATTTAAAATTTAAAACGAATCAGTGTTTTGATCGATATCAATTAATTATCAGATTATTAACTTTTAGAATTAATAATATGAAGTCTGTCTTTTTGTCAGTTTGTTTTAAAAAACTAGAGGTGTACGTATATCTCGCACCTCTTTAAAATTTTGATTCAACATCTAAAGGATTTCTTTTCCAAACTTTCTTTCAGTCACAAAAGAGGCTGACATATATGTTTTTAATATTTTTCAGATTTTCGGACAGCACAATCAACAAACTTCAGTAGGCAGTTAACCCTTTACCTAACGAATCACCCGCATCCGCCCGAGTAATATGCAAATTTAGCAGTTGAAAAAATATTATTTTTCAAAAACTTTCAACAAAACCATATCATGTGACCCCTCGTTGGAACGAGCTCGTCGAGCTCGTTCCAACGATGGGTCACATGATGTGGTTTTGTTGAACTTTTTTGAAAAATTTAAAAAACTGATATTTGAAGTAATAAATTTTGATATCGTCTGCGTTGGGTAAAGTGTTAAGAGAGTGCATTCAAGGATAGAATCTTTGTTCACTAGTAATGGAGAGTTATTCACGTCAACTCTCCATTCCTGAACAATAATAGAGACTAAAAACAAAAGATAAAGTCTCAGGTGTATTTTAACAAAACAAAGAACCCATCCACACTCACACAAATGTTAGAACGTTATAATGTTCCCGATGATAACTTAAACGATAAGGAACTCTCAACATCAAAGGAAAAGTTGAATACAAACTTTGAACAACATTCGGTGATGGCTCACCTACGAGGAGTGAGTGGAGGAAATCCACAGGGCATCGGGATCCAGTGGGAGGGGGGGGGGGGGCTCCAAACGTTCGAAGAAAAATAAAATTTCTAAAAACTTGTTTTCCAACTATTTGGGGGCCATTGCAGTCTGGATACGTTTTAAAGGATATGGAAGGATTATTTTTTTATGATTATCCATCTACTCCCTCTAGTAACACACCAAATCTGTCCTGTATTTGACCAAGTGAACATTTACGCATAACATTAACGTAAAACGGGCAAAGGTTTGGTGTTAGATATAAGACTCCAAAAAGACTACATGAAAATCAAAATTTTCCTACACAGGGCCCAAAGATGAACTCAGCATTCACGCAATCAAAACGGGTCCAGAACCTACCTTCCCCAACTCCAGGGGCCTTAATACCGCTCGGCCGCCATTTACAGTAGTTTAACGAATTTATTCATGGCGACGATAAAAGAATTTTACGAATAAATAATCACGCGGTTAAAATCCGGAGTTTAGAAAGAATGGGTTAAATCAGATGCTTTGAGAATAATGAAATAATAAATTAACCCTTTGAAAACGAGAGACCGTTTTTCTGGCCCAGGAACATGATACGTCCTAAATTCAATAAATGGTTTTTCTGCTAAGTGAATGTGATGGGCAGACCAATCAATATTTTCAACATGTAGTCTTAGGGCTGCACGTTGAAAATATTAATGGGTCTACCCCCAAATAATGAATGTGAACTCTTCCAATTGCTACTGTTGAACTGATATGGTAATTGCGACCAGGATTTGAAGGGTTAATGAATAGATGGATTGACACGTTAAGATGTTTTTCACTCATATGATCCATTTATTTATTTATTTATTGGTGTTTAAAGTCACATATTTATGCACAATGGCTAATCATGACCATGACAGTTTTACGGGTGGAGGAAGCCGGAGTACCCGGAGAGAACCACCGAGCAATGGCGAGCAACTGTGAGCTCCCCAACATACTAACTCCACACAAGCCCAAGGACACAACGCGGTTGGCGCAGGTGGGATTCGAACCGAGGACCTCTCGGCTTGCAGCCTGCACCTCTACTTACTGAGCCACCGCGCTCCCATATGATTCATTACTTGATCAATACAAGAGTCTACATGATATTTTTCACAGCGACCATGTTGATTCTTTTATTTTAATAAAATACTGCTTGGAAATTGTACATATAAAAAGCACATTAACTATTGTAAATTGGGAAATAGAGAGTAATCGCTTGACTGGACTGGTTACGTGAAATAATTCATGAGAGGTGAGGAATTATTTCATGGCGACGTCATAACCTATGTTTTTGAGACAAAAATGAAAATAATAGTTATTCAAGAATTGTTTTTGCAAGTGTCGTCTGCTTTTCATGTTAGGTAAAGGGTTACAAAAAACAAAAAAACAATGAAGTCCCCATTTCACCCGCGGCAAAGCGTCTTCGTTTGCGTGCACGGATACATGACACAATTGTTGATTGCATAATTCACTTGTGAAGTTATCGTTTATAATCAAACCCGAAAATCCCAGTAAATCACATTTTGGAAAGTAATTATATCAGATAACAGGCTGTAAGAACGTTGGGCGGAGAGTTTGGTGACCGCTCCAGTCAACACTTTTCCAGTTCATAAATTTGTTACATATTGCGAAGACTTTTAATTTCAGTAGTCTGTGAAGTGAGATCCCCTGATCGAAATACCTTCGCGATCAGTTCCTCTGGTCAAAAAACATGGAACTTATCGCAAGTTTAAACAATATCTTAGCTGTGAGCCGTACCTTCTTACTCTAAAACACACGAAGCAAGAATTGTGTTTACAAGACCGAGGATATGCAGTCACAATTTGTGTATTGAGAGAGGCAGACATTTCATCCCCTATCCCCGAAGAAAATAGACCATGTAATGTTTTTAGTGTTTATGCGGTGGTCGGCGAAGTGGAAACTGAAATGCACTGCATTAAAGATTGTTCCGCCAACTGAAACCTTAGAACGCAGTTGTTCACCATTGCATATATCATCCAATTTTTATTTTATGTCAAATAAGCAATCTGCCTCACAGTAGGTGTTATATTGCTTTATTATGCCTCAAGTTTGTAACATCAGCTGTGATTGGTTAATTTGACACCTTCTAAAAGTCATAGTACTGGAGTTTTGGGGCAAAACACGGGTACTATCGGAACGTTTTTCCCTGGAGACAAGAGAACGAAGAAAATGTTAGCGCCACTTCCATTGATCAGCGTCGATTGGAATTTCTCAACACCAAACGCTGGCTCCGTGTCCGTGTAACTTTTTTCAACACCGGTAGACACAAACTTACCAACAAATATATCATCTTCAGTGGGTATGTTTTCCATTTTAACTGCAAACAATGAATTCAAAAGAATCAGAAATATTAAAAAATTCACTCACGTGTTGTTCACCACTTCAGTGAATCCTGAATATGAGTCTCAGTTATGACTTCAATCAATTATATTTAAGAAATAACTGTTGTTTTCCTTCGGTTTATGCGATATAAACCGAAAATTTTCAGCACAAGCTTCATAACAAGCATTAACAATGAATTATAACATGAACAGCAGTTGTAAACATTGGCATTTGTTGATATAGAAACTCCCAAAGCGACGGCACTTGTGACAATTCATTTTTGAAGAGACGTCATTCGTTCGAAATGACGTCATATTTTTGGATTCGACAACATTGTTGTTGCAAGATTGATGGCATGTTGCAGTTAACGCTTAACAATGAAAGTCATATTTTGTTCGGCAAAATAAAATAATTAGAACGTTTCTTTTCATGTTCTATCGGTCGATAGTACCTGAGTTTGTGTGATTTCTGAAATAAAACCTGAAGCAGCGAATTCTATCGGTCGATAGTACCTGAGTTTGTGTGATTTCTGAAATAAAACCTGAAGCAGCGAATTCTATCGGTCGATAGTACTTGAATTTGTGTGATTTCTGAAATAAAACCTGAAGCAGCTTTGCTGCTTCAGGTTTTATTTCAGAAATCACTCAAACTCAGGTACTATCGACCGATAGAACATGAAAAGGAACGTTCTAATATTATATTATAACATAATCACCACCAAATAGCCCGTTACTGAAAACATCGTTCATAACACGTCTAGTAGGGGAATGACGTTAGAAGTCAACGTCGACGTTGTAACGTTGTGATGAGGAATGATCGTTTGTTTCTGTCTATTTCATGAGTTATGACCCCCCCCTCCCCCCCCCCCCCCAAAAACAAAAAAAAACAGAGACCAAACTGTGTAAATGGGTGTAGCCCAACTCTTTTTAAGGCAAATCGGAACACTGGCTGACAATTTTCACCATTGAAATTGATTTACAAGAATGTTAGCTCTCTTAATTTGCTCAAGCTGCCATTAAATTTAACACTAAGGGTAAGGAAATTTCATATAAAAAATTGAAATTCGAAATCTTAGCGAATTTGTATATCGATGTGCACATCATTTCACAAACTTGTACTGTTGTATAGAAATAACTTCAGGCATTTTGCTGTACAGTTGTGTAACAATGCAGAAGCTAGCTTTTTACAATTTTTTCCTAATCATTTCCTAATCAGTTTTAAATTTAGATGGAATGACGTATAGCGATCGTCAGCCTTTTTCATTTCTGTTTTTTTTTTTTCGTCAGACATGTTTTATGACATTTCCCATTGACCTATGCTCATGAAATTTGGCACACTTCTTCACATTAAAAAACAATGGAGAAATTCTGTTTTCACTTTCACAGACTAACTCTTATCCAAATAACGCAGGTTTTAACGTTTTTTTTTTCTCCATCATGTAATACCGAAGCCTGTATCAAGCCTCCCACTTTCATACTTTGCATATCATTAGTAGGAGATGTGGTTTTCGACCCCTATCTGGTGGTTCTCATTTGGTGGCTCTCATGTGACGTCATACCGCAATATATTATCGGTATCACGTGGTTGTCATGGTTGCCCAGGTGAGCGGCTATATTGTGACGTCATTGTCATGGTGATGGGTGATGTGAGTGCTCATGCGCAGCTTGTGTTGTTAGGATGATACTTGTTTCCGTCGTCCATTTTGTATGCAGGAGGCCGCCATCTTTGTTTCTATGGTAGCACGTGGTTGTTATGAGCCTGAAAGGCCTACAACAAGACGGGGGTATGTTCGGAGGGTATGTTCGATTGAATGGGAGTAGGTCGAATTACCCAAATGAGCCCGAGAATTACCGTAAATCACCGGAAAGTACATTTTTTAAAGTGGAGTACGTTTTGGGTCGACTTCCCTAGATACTTACCCAAATAAACCCGACAATCCCTCCAAATCACCAAAATCCCACCCCAAACTACCGAAACGGACTTGGTAAAGCCTCATTTTGGACAGGGATGTTTTATGAAGGCTCGAATTTTATTATTCTGGGTCAAAATTCTCGTTTCTCCGACCTGCTTCCCTAGAGTACTATTCCGTTCTTCTGGAGTATGACTAGCTCTCTTCCTTCTGTTTTGTTACTACTTCTGATAAAATAACCAATCAGATCACTTCTCCGGGATTAAACAACCAAGAAAATCGCTCTATTAACCTTACTTCCCGTCCATCATCTTCTTCGTTCCAACGATTGTGACCTACGTACACGAAGTGCGAATAGCACATCGCACATGCAAAATGTGCCAATATGTGCCTGTGTGCAAGAGCACAATGTGCGCATAAGACATGCAGCATATGCGTACATACGGGTATTTGAGGACCAGTGGGGACCAGTGTTTGGGGACTAGTGAGGACCAGACTTTGGGAACTTGTGAGTACCCGTGTTTGGGGGCAGTGGGGACCGGGCTTTGAGGACCAGTGGGGACCAGTGTTTGGGGACTAGTGAGGACCAGGCTTTGGGGACTAGTGAGGACCAGGCTTTGGGGACCAAGGCATGGGTAGCTGTGGTGTATGTTAGGGGGACCAGGTAGGGGTCGAAAACCACATCTCCTACTACTCATATCGTTCATCCAACATAAACCAAATCTAACAATATTGTACCAATCTGGAAATTCCCAATGGTTATTGCCGAATCGAGAGGTGGAGTTACTGACGTCAGCGTCATTAAAAATTAAATGACGTCGGATTGTTATGAAAGTTTAAGATGTTGTACAGCACAAAAAGAGGATATAGCTGCTTTTGAGTTTTTCGATTTATCCCCATTTTAGACTGTTTACGTCAATTACAGTTTTAGCATTTTTACATTTTAAAACCTCGAAGCGCCAAAACAACGACACAGAGAACTCCCTCGTTACTCTACCTACAGTACAGTGACTTTGTTGACGCTTGGGATATATCTAGTGCACGCCTTTTGAGTATTTTCAAATTTCAACATTTATCCCAAAACAGCGTTAGTTTTAATGGGGTTTTTTTTCTCATATTCCTTTAATATTAACACCTGTATCAAACCTCCCGCTTCACAATTTTTGAAATATCGTCTCCAACAAAAGCCATATCTAAAACTTCAGTAACGGCCCGTGGAATTCCCAATAGTTATGGTCGAATTTAAGGTGACGTTATTGTCGTCAACGTCATTATCAATTAAATGACATCAGATTCTCATGAAATTTTAGTATGTTGTAGAGCTAAAACAATAATAGGAGATAGCTGTTTTATGGTTTTCGATTTATCCCCATTTTTGATATTTTTTACGTCAATTGAAGCTTTACCACTTTTAAGCATTTAAAATCTAAAAAGCCAAAACGGCGACACGCTTGTCATATTTGTATTTTCAAATTTCAACCATTATCCAAACCAACGTTGGTTTTAACGTTTTGTTTTACTCTTATAATATCAACATCTGTATCAAACGTCCCTCTCAAATTTTGGATACTTCATCTCCAACAAAAACCATATCTAAAAATTCTGTACCGGCCTTTAGATTCCTAATAGTTATGGCCGAATTTATGGTGACGTTAGTCGTCATTAAAAATTAAATAACGTCAGATTCTCATGAAATTTTAGTATGCTGTGGAGCAAAAAGTGAATTAGTTTTCCATTGATCCCATTTTTTGACGTAAAAACGTCAAAAATGGGGATACATCGAAAACTAATTAATTTTTACGTCAATTGAAACTTTCCCACTTTTAAGCTTTTATAACCCAAAAGACCAAAACGGCGAGACGCAAAACTCTCTCGTGACAATATATACAGCTATGAAACTTCGTGACCTTGTGTACGCTTGAACGTACCAGTGCTTGTCATATTAGTATTTTCAAATTTCAACCTTTATTCAAACCAACGTCAGTTTTAAAGTTTTGTTTTACTCTTATAATATCAACTTCCGTATCAAACTTCCCTCTTTCACATTTTGGATACTTCAACTCCAACAAAAACATATCTAAAAATTCGGCACCGACCTTTGAAATTCCTAACAGTTATGGCCGACTTTAGGTTGACGCTATTTACGCCAGCATCATTAGAAATTAAATGGCGTAGAATTCTCATAACCTTTTGTATGTTGTAGATCTAAATAGATAGGAGGTAGCTGTTTTTAGGTTTTCGATTTAGCCACATTTTTAACGTTTTTACGTCACTTCAAATGTTGAACATTATTTACATATTTATTAAAAACGCTATGTTTTTTTTAAAGGTTAACCCTTTACCTAACATGAAAAGCAGACGACACTTACAAAACAAAATTCTTGAATAACTATTTTTTTCATTTTTTGTCTCAAAAACTTACGTTATGACCCCTCATTGGAACGAGCTCGATGAGCTCGTTCTAAAGAGGGGTCATAACCTATGTTTTTGAGACAAAAATTTAAAAAATAATGAAAATTAATTGGCGATTTTTGTGAATAGCGCTGGCCGGTTTTGGGCCGTTACGTTGCGTAAAAGGGTTAAAGGCGTTTTCATGTGTTTAGAATGGCTTGACAATATTCGGCAGAATGCACACAAATAATAATAAATATTCAGAACCGTACGTACGTTTGAATAGGTTAACTTAAGAATTATCGCATGAGATTGCTTTGGCCCAGGATATCACGAGAGCCGTCGGTCACGATTCGCCATTGTGCATAAGTGTGTGACCTTAAACCCCAATGAATAAATAAATAATCTCGAGAGCCGAAGGCTCGAGTGATATTCTGGACCAAAGCATTCGAGTACATTTGAAATGCGTTAAGAATTATCGCATGAGACTGCAATCGAGTGCGATAATTCTTAACCCATTCAAACGTACGAAAGGTTCTGTACTTATCACATACCTCACCTGAAACAACCATTCTACCCGAAAATTGAACTAAAAGCACTTTTCAACTGGATAATTGCCGAGTTTCCTTCGTTGCCAAGAGGACATCGCTGTAAGTTGGCGGGTTGCCAACCTTAATGTTTTTAAAAGTTTTTCGGTATTTGATTGGTTGAAACCAATTGACACTGATCAGTGTCACGGTCATGACGATCGTACTTCAGATATTGACAAAACTGTGGGAAATAAGCCCATTGCCGATTAGCCATCTTTGACGTTAATGATATACAAGGTCAGAGGTAACTTCGGGTAAACACGTCGATCAGACTATCAGTCACGAATGTCATACATGCGATAGAAACAACCAAAATGTTTAGCTTGAAGCGAGAAAATGTGCATTTTCGATTTAATACTAATAAAGATAGAAAATATAACACACTTTCAACACTTCATATAATGGACAGGGTAAAATAAATATTGATTTTTTTTACTGAAATGAATACCGCAATGATCCCCTTCCCACAAGTGAAGGTAGACTCGGCATCATGGTTTTGTTTTGTTGACGAGTGACAAAACTGCAGATGTATCACTGAAATGACACACAAATGTCTGCGTGAGTGAAAATGCAAACCCTGTGTATCCAAACAACCACCCCATACAAATGTTTTCAAGCATAACACACAGCATAACATTACATCTATAGTTTATACCGGTAGTGGGTATTCTTCAACTCATTTTGACTTGTACTGTATATGGACAAAATATAATAAGTAGGCACGCGACACTGCTACTAGTAGACGATTTTCATTCATTTTAGGGACCACGTTCCCTCCACCCCAACCTCTTCCAGATGGAACATCTGTGTGTTATGCTTGGAAATATTTGTATGGGTAGGTTGTTGGATACCCGGGGTTTGCATTTTCACTCACGCAGACATTTTTGTGTTATTTCCGTGATATATCTGCAGTTTTGTCACTCTCCAACAAAACAAAACTATGATGCCGAGTCTACCCTCTCTTGTGGGAAGGGGTTCATTGCGGTATTCATTTCACTAAAAAATCAATAATATTTCGCCCTGTCCATTAAATGAAGTGTTGAAAGTGTGTTTTTTGTTTCCATCTTTATTAGTATCAAAACGAAAATGCACATTTTTTCGTTTCAAGCGAAACATTTTGGTTGTTTCTAACGCATTTTTGAAAGTCTTGATAGATTGTCTGATCGAAGTGTTTACCAAAAGCGACCTCTGACCTTGCATATCATTAACGTCAAAGATGGCTAATCGGCAATGGGCTTATAACATAACAACACGTTTTTAAATAACTAATACGTTTAATACACTCCATCATTATATAACCAGTTATGGAAAGTATTTGCCAAGGAACAAGCAGTCAGAATGTATTTTGTAAATTTTTGACTCGAATCTGATTGTTTAAATATCTCGGATAAAAAAATCTGAATGAGGAACTTGGAATTCCCAAGCGATCTCGTCTCCGATGCATTTGACCAATGACTAACGTGATTTGTTTAGACGGGTTCCTTCTCTGTTTACGTTGGAAACAAAATCGTATCACCACATACGCGATACAACTTTATTTTTATCGTACAGGCAGAACAGTGGAAATCCCATGTTTTACATTAATAAAGGTGTGATAAAAATTATGAGAAGCTGCTCTCAGGAGTTTTTCCAGTGTTTACTGTCTCTGGGTGGTTCTGTTATTCCGGTGGGAGATATGCTCGGCCTTCAACCAACAAGGGGCGACGTTATCGGGCGTTTTAGGATGTTAAGACAGACGCCTTCTCGTTGTTGGGCGGTTCAGTGATGGCCGTGCTTTGTTGGGTGACTTCCGGAAATTCGCTCTGTGATTTCAAAATGATCTAGGTGTCTGTTGAAGTCCATTGAAAAATAAGAAACCGCGTTCTCACCATTTTTTGATGATCTGCAACATTTTATCTGTTCGTTATATCAACAGTGTGTGCATCGTGACATTTTAAGCAGACACTGATCCTTTCTATCAAATTTAAAGAGTAGGAGGTGAGATTTGTACAGGATTTGGTTTTTTTTCCTGGGAAGAATAAAAACTTGCAAATTACAGAAAATACATTTTTGCAAAACAAAGAGCCGAAACGGACACTTAGTTTTGGTAGTGTTGATACTGATAGATAATGATGGATTATCTGTGAACTTATTGCCTCTAACTGGCTTGCCATAAAGAGCAAAGCTTCCTTTCTTACTTTTAATAAACGAAAAAATCAGACAGCCCCTTGTTTTAGATGTTGCCTCAACTGTTACTTGCTTCTTGAGTCGACCTTCCTCACTCATCTAATAATTTCAGGGGGGGGGGGGGGGGATAACTTTATCGAAAGTCGATTTTCGTGACGAGGTAAGTCATGGATGTCCTTGCCAATGCACGCACGAAATACCAATTTCAGCTGGCTTAGTGTGATCAGATGCCGCCGACACATTGTTTTATTTTTGTTAATGTCATCTAAATATAGAAATTGAAAACTACTTGTGGTTACGTCGGCCATACTGACAAAGTAATGATGGAGGAACGAAATCATCGAGTTACGACGAACGCGATTTTTGCAAGTAATTTAAAAACGCCTGACGCATCGGACGCGTCGATCGCACAGACACACCCCTTTAGAATGAAGTGGCCTTCAATGTGCCCAATGCTTTCACGTATTGATCAATTGTAATAAAATGTCGTCTCAAGGTAATCAGATGCCCAAAACGCTAAACGTAAAACCATCCATGAATTTGTTTTCAGGTTCCGGAATGTTTAGGGGGGGGGGGGGGGGGGGTAAAAGAAGGTGATATTCAAAACATTGAGACGTCCACGCCACTGAAGAGGGACAGGGTGCCGGAAGCATTTGAGGGCAAGTAGGGCAGGGATATCAAAGAGGGCATTCGACTCTAGGTATGTTTACATTTTTAACCCTTTACCCAACGTAACGGCCAAAACCGCCCAGAGCTATTCTCAGAAATCGCCAATTAATTTTCATTAATTTTTCATTTTTTATCTCAAAAAAATGGGTTATGACCCCTCGTTGGAACGAGCTCGTCGAGCTCGTTCCAACGAGGGGTCATAACCTATGTTTTTGAGACAAAAAATGAAAAAAAAATAGTTATTCAAGAATTTCTTTTGCAAGTGTCGTCTGCTTTTCATGTTAGGTAAAGGGTTAAGACCAGGAGTTTACAACGTGTATATTCCCCTTGATTGCATTAAGGTGTCATCTGCAATGCTTTTGCATTGCAGATGATACATTGTTGCACTCAAGCGATGAATTATAGCTTTAGAACTCACCCTGCCAATTGTACAGCTTCTTTGTTGGATGATTATCGATCAGCCCCGGCATTATACCTAATATCTTTACCCATCCCATTGCCATTTGCACTTGTCAAATGCGTTGGAAACGATTAACAGTTCACAGAAAGTGAAGTCTCTTTCACTTGTGCACTTATGGCGTTGAACAAAGACATTCCCTCTTTGGAGGTTCTGTTCAGTGCATCATTCAACGGGAAAAAAAATCGAAACATGATCCACAAACACACATCTCTGACGCTAGTAGATTATTCTAAACTCGTTAAACGGGACGACTGATCTTACATTTCTAAAGATTAAGTACGTTTAGTACTTTGTTAACCCAAAGGTGTGCATTGTTTTTTTACTTCACCCAACCGCCGACTGATCTTTCTTTCCGCTATTTATAGAAAAATACTGCGTTACCCGGTGGTCGTCAAGCGCGTAGCAAGCATTCTATGATTCCATCGCAGAGGATGCTTAGAACCACTTTTGGGGGCGGGACAACATGATATGCCGAATGACAGGGGAGATTAGAAGACCTCCCCCGAGAAAAGTTTGCAAAATTCAGTGCTCTAAGAGGCAATCAGAGAGCTTTGAAGCCTTTTTGGCCAATATCGGTGACCATTTTGGGGCTCTCTGTTATGTAAGGCTTGCGTTGGAGCAATGCTTTTGGGAGGCCAGCGAAAATATTGCCTCGGGGGTAGGTCAGGCCCACAGACACACCTCTCCTTTCCGTGGCTATTGATAGGCATATAATTTTGGATCTTGTTATCGAAAAACCTCCCTACAAATAAGTGTGGGCCCCTTATCAATAACTTCTTGGTGCTATAAACACCGTTTAATTCTTCATCAAATCAAGTCATGGCTGCTTTACAGCAGCCATGGCTTGGTTTTATGAGAAATTCAAGGAAGTATACGGCAGATAAGAGTTGAAGGATGTGATATAATGAACAACATTTTAGTGAGAAAACAAGTAATAATACAACCCTACATCTGTACAGGGTTGAAAAATTAAAATTAAATTATTATTACCACCCTACACCAGAAAAAAATCCTGTACTGTATTTTTTTTTCATTTGTTCATGTGCAAATTACAGTTAATACGACAGCAACGCCAATCAGGTAGGCTGTATTCTAATGCCCATCCGCACCCTCAAAACAGAAAAACTGGTTGTGTGCCTGTCTTCAAATACAAAATAGTTTGGCATTGGTCGGTTTCTGTTTGAAACGCCGGCCTCTTCAGGAATGCATTATCTGTACGTTCTGGTAGGCGCAGATCAAACCTACCATCTGATTAATTGTTGGAAAGGGCTCAGGCGTACATAGAAGTCATCCGTATGTGGCTAAAGTGGGCGTAGCAGTAAAAGAGTTAATATTATAAACCTGAAACACCTGATGGAGAACCCCTCCCCACCCCACCCCACCCCATAAACAAAAATCTGACGCCACCACTGGTTGAAATCATTCTTACTTTGTCATTCTTGATGAAACTTGACTCTAATTTCAATGTCCATTGTTTATTATCACATCAACTGCAATTTGGTGCACAGGTATGATACACAGGGGCGTGGCAACTGGGGGCACAGGAGAGAGATCCCCCTTCCCATATTTAACTTTTCACAGAAAATTCTTAAGAGAAAGAGAGCGGGGCAAAGATAGAGAGAGACAACATTTTTAGCAACGTGTTTTAAACCATAATACCGCTACGAGAAGAGAAAAACGGGGGGAGAGGGAGCACGACTCACCTATAGTTATGGAACACTTGTATTTCTCTCATGCTCGTAACG
Organism: Pictodentalium vernedei; assembly: GCA_031216915.1. Taxonomy (NCBI): domain Eukaryota; kingdom Metazoa; phylum Mollusca; class Scaphopoda; order Dentaliida; family Dentaliidae; genus Pictodentalium; species Pictodentalium vernedei. The sequence goes on from CM062294.1 coordinate 234,470,758, forward strand.
TTTGTCTCTTGTAATGCAGTTGAAGTCGAGAAAAGTGCACATTTGGGGATCCACATTTAACCCTTTAGCTAAAACGAAATGCAGATAACACTTGCAAACAAAATTGTTTAATAACTCATTTTTTTTCATTTTTTGGCGCCAAAACCATAGCTTATGACCCATCATTGGAACGAGCCCAACTAGCTCTTTCAATGAGGATCATAAGCCATGTTTTGAGGACAAAAAATTAAAAAAGTAATGAAAAAATAAATCGCGATTTTTGTGAATTGCGCTGGTCGGTATTGGCCGTCACTTGCTTAAAGGATTAACACATGTGTTAAATGTAGAGCCGAAAATGCGCATTTTTTTCTCACCGTAGAGGAGCGTTATGCCCAAACATGGCTTTGTGTATTGTATTCCCACGCACATGTATGTTCTATGCCACTTAGGCAAACGGGCCACTACTGATATTTATCAGTGTATGGGACCGTGGATGCCCTTATAAAATGTGCCCCCCCCCCCCCCCCCCCCCAGTTCGAAATGCTTCCTCCGCCACTGATTATACACATACTGCATATACTTGTCATTATAAGATATTAGTTGGAGGTTTCATTTTGAAAAAGTGAAAGAAAGGAAGCATACAGGTCGAAAAAATATAAAAGACTCCAACAGCGACTGATCAATTAAAATGAAGTTTCTGTGTGCGAAACGTTTTATCGGTTTTCTTTTTACCTCTATCTCGACTTTGTCCGCTGTATGTATATTAGTATTGTCTGTTAACCCTATAAAGATTGTATTTAATCAGTGTACTGGTACAGATTGCCAACCAGAGTCCGTGTTTAAAATGCACGATTTATCGATTCATCTTTTAATCCTTTACCTAACATGAAGAGCAGACGACACCTGCAAACAAAATTCTTGAATAACTATTTTTTTTCATTTTTTGTCTCAAAAACATCGGTTACGACCCCTCATTGGAACGATTTCGACGAGCTCGTTCCAAAGAGGGGTCATAACCTATGTTTTGGAGACAAAAAATTAAAAATATAATGAAAATTAATTGGTGATTTTGTGAATATCGCTGGTCGGTTTTGACCGTTACGTTGGGTAAAGGGTTAACTGTGATCCACCTTTTGGCGTATGGATTGTGCTATAAGTCGACAGCACCCTCTTAACTTGGTGTTGTTCACGCTCTCAGGCTGCGGTACCAAAAGTACGGAATTCGACTCCAGTATCGGCTATTTGTTAACTCAACTTTCGTGGCGATTGCGTGCAGACGACCGTTGATACAATATGATGTCCTTTCACATACAAGGATATCAAGATATCAAAACTATTAATGGAACTGTATATCGTAATCATAACATTTCGGCTGTGGTGGATGTTCGTTCATAATGATAATGCTATCAAAGATTCGGTTAAATCAAGTCTCGGTTGAGAAACATTTCTTGCATTGATTCAAAGAAAATTAATGTTTATGGTATTTTTTTTAGATTCAATCGTCTGCAATATTTCATTTGGTCTCATCCCCCAATGACGTTTGCACAATAGTGCGATCACAACCATACACTAGACGGTTTTGAAATCGCAAAGCGAGTTTCCAGAAGTCATCCAACGATGCACGACCAATGCCAAAGCGCCCAACAATGAGGGAAAGGTGTCCTATTAACCCTTTACCTAACATGAAAAGCAGACGACACTTGCAAAAAATATTCTTGAATAACTAATTTTTTTTTTTCATTTTTTGTCTCAAAGACATTGGTAATGACCCCTCATTGGAACGAGCTCGACGAGCTCGTTCCAATGAGGGGCCATAAACTATGTTTTTGAGACAAAAAATGAAAATTAATTGGCGATTTTTGAGAACAGCGCTGGCCGGTTTTGGCCGTTACGTTGGGTAAAGGGTTAAGTATTATCTGTAATTAGAGTAACGAGTAGTAAAGTATGACAGGAACTAAAATGAAAAGAAATATCTCTTGATTGAACCTTTACCAAGTGAAATCTAATCGCTGATGTTTTAAAAACCAGGTCGTCGTCTCTGAAGGTCCGTTTATCCTGAGCTCGAACACGAACGCGATCGCGACCACGGCAACTTTCCGCGCGGACTGTCACTCGAACTGAATGCGGCAAGTCGCTAGGAAAGTCGCGCGGAAAGTCAAGAGAGTGACTTATAAAATTAGATCAAAGTTTTCTTCATTCATGAAACCATGGGAGAGTATGCATCAACCGATAGCGACCTGGACGACACCTTGGGGTTATACTTGCTGCTGAAGAGGAGGAAACGAAGGAGACACGGGCTTTTTTGTGCATCCTGTTTTCTAGATATGCATGGCGAATTCCATCATTTAGTACAAGATTTCATATCCATGCACACAAGTTCGAACAGTACTTCAGAATGCCAGAGGATAAATCCAAACTCGCCTCCGATTGGCTGATCAAATTTGGTCGCGCGATCCTTTCTTGAAAAATTCTCTCTAGGGGCAATTTCCGCAGCTTTCCACGCGAACTAGAGTCTGGTCGCGTTCGCATTCGCATTGAGTATGAATGACTCCATTGAAACCATAATGGATCAAGCTAATGCGAAAGCCATCTTCGCTGTCGCGTTCGCGTTCGTGTTCACGTTCACGTTCGCGCTCAGTATAAACGGACCTTAATGTCGTAGCGTTACATATATATGGTCAATGAGAGTCAAAAATGTCTGTGCACCATTTTAACTATCGAATTTCAGTCTGCGAAATATAACGGTGGGGTTTTTTTTATCTTCTGAGTTATGTGCCTTACAAGGAACGGTACATTTCCAGAAATCAAATTTTGAAATGACGTAAACACGTCCAAAATGACGTTAATTCAAAAAATCCCAAAACAACTATTTTTTAAAATTTTTTGGAGCTTTACAACACACTAAAATTTCATGTAAATCGGACAAACTTGAATTTTTGAGACGTTAGCGTCCTACCGTCATCCCCGACAGCGATCTCTAGACGAATTGTTCGTCGGTTGAAAACTGATTGCATTTTTAGATATTTTTGTTTTTATCGGAGGTGGGGGTTCGTAGTATAAAAGCTACGACAAAGGCTTGGAGAATGTGTTGGATAAGGATGGATATCGTTCTCAATAAGCGTCCGTGTTTTACAGTTGTGCTGGAAAGATTCGAAAGATCCGTGTAGAATGTTGTAACAAATGGTATGCACACGTTCTTCACTGGACACTGCGATATCGCAACATGTTGTCCCATGAGAGTGTATCAGCTTTACTTCTCAAGTCGACCCGTAGTGTTGGTATAAGAAGGAGTCATACGTGTTCCCATCATTCCCGAAAGATGTCAACTGCCTTATTCTACGACATTGGAGAGGCTACCGGGATGTCTCCTAAAAGGAAACATTTTAAAGAGTAAAGATAGACGATACACAAAAGATAATTTATTTTGTGAAACAATCTGATCAAAATTTACATTTAAAATTTTTGCAAATTATTATCAACTAAACTTTGGGGATTTAGTTAACCATTTTAGCCCTGATGGTATATCCAATGTCAGTTCGATGGTAGCAATTGGAAACGTCCATATTCCTTATTTGGGGGTAGACCAGTTAATATCTTCAACGTGCAGCTTTCGGGCTGCACGTTGAAAATATTGATTAGTCTACCCCACACATTCACTTAGTTGCCTTCCTACTTGATGAAATGGTGACGTATCATGTTTCTGGGCCCTAAAAACTGACACTCGGGTTCAAAGGGTTGAATTTGGTCAGAGAGTTAAATTTTGGAATCGTTTTTTATTCAGTTCGGGCCCACAAGTAATTAACTGTTCGGTAAAACAATAACAATATAACGGGTTAAGCGCGATAATAGGCGTGAGGAAAATTGTGCCTAAATTACTAAGCCTTCATATAATTTAGTATAAATGCAGACTGTAAATATAGATTGTTCGTTAAACGGAAATAATGGATACCCCTATGACCTTGGGTCAATTAGTCTCAGCTGGAAAGCCTGGGATACACGTGGCTGAAAGAAGAATAAAAAGCTCCCCAAAGAAATGGAGGGGAACGGCCACCCATAAACTGTAACAGTGAGTTGGCCGAGGGAAAGGCAGATAGCGGCGTATTATCAGACTGTTGGGCCTGAAAGTAGCCCCCTTCGTGACACAATTGAAAAGGGGAAAGCTCGTTTTAGAATGGGGAACGGTTTAGTAAAATGCGTGAAGAACTCCCCCGAAAAGAGGAGAAGCGGGGGAGATGCCGGTGTACCCAGGTTATGCGGGGCATCAGAAGGTTCGCGACACAAGGTTACCAACGTGGTGGTCAGGATAAAACTAGCTAGAGACGATTGGTAGTTGGGTCGTGAACATCTAAGTGTGTTGATCGATGGGACGCTTCGGAGTTTGCCCCTTCTGAGGCTCCTTTTGGAGACAAGCTGTGCTTCCAAACGAAATGGGAGGGGAGAGAGTCCGGCCATAAATTGTGTCAGGAATCGGGGGGGGGGGTCGTATTGTCAAACTGTTGAAATGTGTGAAGTACTCCCCTTTAAGGATGAGAAGCTGAAGATGCCATTGTACTCAGTATGTGGAGCAGCAAAGGGTTCGCATGCTGCGCGCCATAAGGTACACAAGCGTGGTGGTCAGGAGAAAACTAGTGGTTAGGTCGTGAACATCTATGGATGTTGATTGATGGAACGGTTAGGCCCTTGTTTATCGCTTTTTATAGTTGTTATGTAGTATCCATGTGTATAGATGATGGGTTCATTTGGAATTTGCTTGTAGGTAATATACCAGGGGTGAGATCGGACCCTGACAGATCGTGATTAGACAAGGAGCTAACCAATTTAGAAGTTATAGAGGTGACTGAGACCCAGACTGCAGAAGTGAAATGTCCCACTGAGTCACGGGAGGTGACATCTGGCGTAATGAAGGAGGTTCACGTGGAAAAACCCAGGATGCCAAAATCGGTAACTCCTCATTAAAAAATGAAATATTCGGAGAGGACCAAGCAAGATGACCCAAAAGTCATAAGAGGAAAGGGCTGATGTGAGGCTGACACAGCGGTATCTGAAATACACACGAGGCCGAGTTTGCTTCCAGAGCAGTATCGGACACAGGAACTGAACCCGACTCGCAAAGAATCAGTAGGGAGTGAGTTCGTGAGTTGCAATCACCCAGGTAAATTCAAGCATGCATGTGTTGTTCGCAAATCAACTGCAGCGATGTGCCTGAGGTATTTCGACCGAGAGACAATGTTGAAATCATAAACCAAAGAGGCAGGGTCCTGAGGGTGCCTTTGAGGGTGCCCTTAACAGGTGACCTATTTTTAGAAGGTGGCAGTGGATTTTATAGGACCTGTTGAATACGGCACAGAAGACGGCCATAGGTATATTTTAGCGGTTGTAGCTTGTGCAGCTTGTTATCCGGAAACAGAAGCATTGAGTAAAACGGCGACAGAGCAGGTCTCCGAGGCTTTGCTCGAAATATTGGGAGGCTAGCTTTCTCGAAGGAAACTTTAATCAACCAAGGGTCGAGGTTTGCCATAGGGTGGCTTAATGAAGTGTGTCGTTTTTTAGCGACGAGAAGCGATAATGGGATCCGAATTGTCAAATAAAGTGGCAAGCTTTTGAATGGTTTAGTAGTGATGTGATGTTAGGTTTGGAAGGGTTGTGTAGAGACAAGCCATCGAATTGGGATCGCCATTAGGAGGGGCTCTGCAAGCATGCAGGGAAATGCTACAACTGGAATCTAGGTTTTCACCCTTAGAATTAAAATGATAAACTGGAGCAGCCTTGTTCGACAAGGTCTGACTTACCGGAGGCTTAGAAAGGGCCGGCTAGGCGCTGCAATCGCATATAAGCTTGTTCAAAAGCGAGGGGAGACTGACCTCACTCCATTGGCAGAGTAAGGGAACTCCAACTCGCAGGACCGAGCCAAGTTTGGGGTTATTGATCAAGCGATACGGACGTCAGCTCGTGCGTTCTCTAAGGGGAGCCAAGGGGTTCCAGAATCATAGGGGCCGTAAACCCAAGTGCATGGGTCACGATTGGGAAGTAGGGATCACCCCCGTCCAGGGTAAGGTCGAGAGGTTGCACCAAGGAATAGAGGGTCGAGGGCAGCCAGGTACTCAGATAGTGGAATGGGCTGCGCGGAGAGGTACCTAAAGTTGGAAGGGTGCAGATAAGTAATCCTGGAGTGCAGATAGAGTATCCATGACTGCCAATATTGACCATGTTAGGTAACACTCAAGGGCAGCTCGCCAATGGGAGTGGGGAGAAACCTTGCCCATGTCAGTGGTTCTATAAGTAGTTGGTTAAATGATACTCCGCGGGGTAAACCGTGTGCTGGAATGCGTCGGGACGGTTAATCTATGAAAGTGCAAAAAGAGGAGTGAGTTTTTGTACATAATGGAAGAGTGCTTGGCTTGTAAAATAACTGTATGTGGATGTAGAAAAGTGAGTTGTCAGATAGTTTGGTAAATCGCATGACACTCTTCACTCTGTATTTCATTTGAATAAAAGGGGGTTGTTCCTTGTGGGTGTTGTTAAGGAATTAAGATATGACAAGACAAAGATTCTTTATTTTTGGTAAATAACTTGGGTTAAAATACTATAGGTTCGTACAATGGTTTGAAGTAGTTAACACCGAGAAGATTACAAGCGGCAATATTCGAGAAGGCCTAATCGTTTATGTCAATAAAGGGAGAGATCATTTGCCTTTGAGAAATGTGGCCATAATTAGCGAACAGCGCAGTCCCTAAGTAATGTAATTGAGAGTGCCAGACGCCAATAAAAGACATTGGTCCAGATAAGGTTGGGAATGTTGCTGTCATTGTCTCTGGAAATTCTAAGACATTTTTTAACCGATTTGCCCCGTTCAAATCAAAGGAAATTTAGTTCTTCATGCTTTTCTGTAAATAGATAAAAATTCTATAACATCCAGAAGATTCGAATATCGTATAAATCACCTGATGGAAGTCAATACCAGGCACCCATAATAGTTGTACGTTATTGTCAGCGAATGTCTAAGATCCAGAATTAAACAAAGTCCTATTTAAAGTGTATCAATCCAGCTGAATATCAGTTTCAAAGAAGGCAATTATTACTCAAATTAAATCATTCCCAAACTGTATATATTTGATAAATTAACCCATTACAGACACTCGCTAATGTCCCTGGGAAGTCGGCAGGTCCACAAATATGTGTCGGTGGATAGCCGTGAATAGCGGAGGGTTCTTGATTGCTAGTCATAAGTGGTACAGAACCAAGATCTGTGGAGGGCCGGTTGAGGTCGAGAGATGACATTAGTGTTAGAACTGTTTGGCGGGAGAGACCTGTTGATAATATTTTGTGGGAACTTTAGACTAAAAAATGTGTTTTGATTCTCAGGCAATGCCTTATTGAATTTGAACCCCCCTCATTGGACATTTTTATTGCCTTTCAGTGTCTTCCAATATTGACTCAGGGGGACCCGAAATTTTTTACATTTTTTGATTGATGCATATTTATTTAGTAGCGTTTGCATTATGTTTGCGTTGTTACAATTTATGGGAGAGTGCCTATAGGCACTCTCCCATAAATTGTAACGAGGCAAATCCCAATAGATTAAATACTTTTACTTCAAAGATAATATGAAGTGCATCGAAACCATATGAAACCTTTGAATTGGAGTATACCTACAGTTTGTTTTTAGAGGAATGTTCCGCTGGCGAAAACGTACATTCCCCACCTCTAGAAAGATATCATCAGTCGTCCTATTCTGTAACACTATTATCTTCTAGTACTGTTGCCTTCAGTAAAGTGCTGTACTAACTACGTTTGGCACTGTTCATAATGACTTGGCCAAAAGCTCAGACAGGGTCTTAGCAGTCAAATACTGATTATTTCGGGAGGAAGTCACCCAGGAATCTATTTTTCACAATCTTTTTCTTGGATTTGAAGTACAAGGTTAGATCGCTCCCACTGCGCGTTTTCGGCGTTTGGGTGTTTTTATTGCAATTTGAATCTCAATCCTGAGATATTCTGGGACCTACTCAATAATACTATAGGTATCTTCTGTGTAAACGAGTACACGTTTCAGCGAAATGTTTCGAAAAAAAAACAACCCTATGAACAATGTGACAAGTTTTCATTTTCATATCACCTCATAATCGGTAGCCTACGTTAGCACCAAAACTTGCCAGTGTTCGCTAACGTTAGGTGTGAAACTGTTCAAGACTTGCCAATGTCTGCTGACGTCAGGTATGAATCTGTGCATTGGCCACGCACTTACCAATCAAGATTTTTTTTTCGAGATTGTACTGTAGACAATTTAGGTTTACACAGAATCGCCATTAAATATAAACGAAAAATACACCAGGTGAAATCTCTACATCCGCTTGAAACGACAATCCGTCATCAAACGTTGTAATTGTCATAAAACAAAAAAAAACCTACACTACGTATAGGGCTCATGAGAGTACAGGTCTTAGATTACCACGAAAAAGTTCGAATTATGGACGTGAGTTTCGACGGTAAGGCTGATTGTGTCCGTAAGCGGATTACATCGGCAAAACGCAAAACGCGAGCCGGTTGTGTCCGTTGACGGAACTATTAGTAGATGCAATCGGCCAAGCGTCTTCCGTGGACACAATTAATTCGTTTGCGGACGTAATCGGCTTGTGGGGCCAATTGGCTCGAAACACAGTGCAGCATTACACCTTCGATAAGGTAGCTGAACTGAGGGAGTGTACAGATAGCAAATCATGTGTCACTCCTCGATAAGGTGGCTGAACCGGGGGAGTGTACAAATAGGACGCCATGTGTCACCCTTACCCTCTCTAAACTCACACCTTTTTCCGTACATATAGCACACGATTTCACAATGGGATTTAAATTCTGACTGTATGCAAACATATTAATAAAAGGTCATTGTTAAAATGTATTAACTTAAAATGGAAACCGAAGGAGTCGTCGCATTTGGTCAAAGGTTTTCACCTTCGGTTGGCTCGGTCTATTTCTTCCACTTCAACTATTATATTCAATCCGTAACCTCGGGTTGGGACTTGAATGAAGACGGGCGAAGACGGCGTATCCAGGCTAAATGAAGTGGTAGGAACAAAATATTTTTCTGCTGCCATGGCAGCAGAAAAATATTTTTTACCACCACATCCTATGATTTTCACTTGTGATGGGTTAAGAGTGTCCATCCCCAATCGGTGAAGACTCAGGTCTTCCCCAGGGCAAAACAATTAACTTTTCGTGCCAATTGGAGCCCACCTGATTACTTTTTTCTAATCGGCGGTGCTCAAAAAGAAGAGGTATGACTATAGCAATTTGATCCAAGAATTATCAGTTTGAGAATACATGAACCAGTTTGAGGGATGTTAGGCATGAATACATATAAGGTTAGCATTTTTCAGAAAATGGGGGGGGGGGGGGGGGACAAGTCCGCCTCAATCCCCACGCACTATTTTTTCACCTGACGTCATAGATTCATCAAAAGAACTAAACTACACCCATTTTCGTAATCGGTCAAAAGACATGCTGCATTCTGATATTGATCAATTTGGAAGCAGCGGTGACTGTTGATAAATCGAATGCAAATTGGAAAGTATTTTTGTTCAAATCGACCAAAATAACGAAACTAAACTTATTCTATAAAAGGGAAGCGATTTTATTGCACTCAAGTTCTGACTTTGAAGTGAATATCTCTAAATTTCGAATAAATAAACTATTTGGACGCAATTTTCATCTATATTTGTCTGTTTACGTATCGATTTGTCGCACGTGTTGGCCAATCACACATAAGTTTAGTTTTTGTTTTTATTTCAAATAGATGATCAATAAATAACAAAGAGTTTTAAAGTTAGAAATTTTTTATTTAAGGTGTTTGAATTTTTAAATTAACCCTTTACCGAACATGAAAACCAGACTACACTTGCAAACAAAATTATTCAATAACTATTTTTTTTAATTTTTTGCCTCAAAAATATAGCTTATAACTCCTCATTGGAACGAGAGGGTCATAAGCTATCTTTTTGAAGCAAAAAAAAATGAAAATAATAATGGAGATTGAATGGCCGTTTTTGTGAATAGCGCTGGCCCTTTTGGCCGTTACGTTGTGTAAAGGGTTAATGGATTCTACATGTATGTTAGAGAGGAGTGTAACAAACACAGAACGCAACGATGTGTAAATGCGTTCGTCAATTCGGCACTCGTTCCATTGCGGAAGGATAGATCTCAATGCCGCTCCTCTCGTTCTATCCTTACGCGCTGGCACTCGTGCCGTATGACGAACGCATTCAAACATCGTGACGTTCTGTGTACATACCGGTTACCCGTACAATACCTGAAAGACGATCATAATACGCGAAAAAATGGAATATTCGAGAACGGAATCAAAGCAGTTTCGAAGTAAATCCCGAATCAAATCAGACAGAAAACATGGAATAGAATTGAGTCTCACCGCTTTTCATCTTATATTTATTGCACCTTCCTACTACCGTAAATATTATAAGTGTCCACCCAAGTTTTGTATGCGGAGACTCGTCTGTTTGGGCAAACCAATAAAAAGCGGAATATTCCAAAACGGAATCAAAATAGTGTCGGGCGGAACCTCCTTAAACCAGGCCTCCTACACAGGAGACCCGATAAAAGAAGAAGATTTTAGGAGGAGACATTAGGTAGGATTTTGAGAAACATTTGGAAGATTATTCGATAATTTCCGAATCAGTGCGACTCAAATCGACACGAATTGAATCAGTGGGATGATTTCGAATCGAACCGAATTTCGAAGCTTCTCAGGGCCCTAAAATATAAACAGACAGTCAAGTATCAATGAAGATATTCCAATCAAAAGAAAATGGATGTGCTGTATTTCTTTGGAATCTTTCACTTCCAAGTAAATACCGATATATTTTCTACACCTTCGAAACAGTTGACGCAGTCCTTTTGTTTCACACCGCGTATGGTGATCGTCTTTCAGGTATTGTACGAGTAACCGGGGTATACACAGAACGTCACGATGTTTGAATAATGCGTTCGTCATACGTCACGAGTGCCAGCGCGTAAGAATAGAACGAGGGATGCTGCATTGAGATCTATCCTTCCGCAATGGCACGAGTACCGTATTGACGAACGCATTTACACATCGTTGCGTTCTGTGTTACACTCCTCTCTAACATAGAACCCATTAACCCTTTACACAACGTAACGCCCAAAACCGGCCAGCGCTATTCATAAAAACTACCATTCAATCTCCATTATTTTTTTTTTCATTTTTTGCCTCAAAAGCATAGCTTATGACCCCTCATTGGAACGAGCTCGTTCCAATGAAGGGTGATAAGGTATGTTTTTGAGGCAAAAAATGAAAAAAAATAGTTATAAAATAATTTTAGTTTAGTTTAAACAATATTTTATTCAATAAGTGTTAATTGTTACATAACAGAGACATCAGTGTATTATCAACTCAAAAATAAATAAACAGTAAGACAATATAACACAATAAACAGTTACATGGTACAAGGTAAACGAGGGATTTGACAATAATTTTGTTTGCAAGTGTCGTCTGGTTTTCATGTTAGGTAAAGCGTTAATTTAAAAATTCAAACACCTTGAAGAGAAAATTTCTAACTTTCAAACTCATTGTTGTTTATTGATCATCTATTTGAAATAAAAACAAAAACTAAACTTACGTGTGATTGGCCAACACGTGTGACAGATCGATACGAAAACAGACAAATATAAATGAAAATTGTGTCTAAATAGCATATTTATTTGTATTTTAAAAAAAAAAATACCTGCCGTTATCTCGGAGATATTCACTTCAAAGTCAGAATTTGAGTGATATAAAATCACTTCTTTTTTATAGAATAAGTTTAGTTTCGTTATTTTGGTCGATTTAAACAAAAATACTTTCCAATTTGCATTCGATTTATCGGCAGTCACCGCTGCTTCCAAATTGATCAATGTCAGAATGCAGCATTTCTTTCGATCGATTACGAAAATGGGCTTTGGTTCTTTTGATGAATCCATGACGTCAGGTGGAAAAAAATAGTGCGTCAACGTATGGAACACGTGTTCCGTACGGAATTGTAAATATGGAACTGGGGGAAAAGAAATAGGCGAGTACTAACACCTCTTATGTAGTGTGCATGACAATGTTTGCTTACGGTTCGGTCAATTTCTTCTGCTTCAGCCACTGCCGTAGCTTTGGGGATGGGTGGGGACTGGGTCGGACTCCCCACCCCCTCCCCACACACCTTTTCTGAAAAATGTTAATCTGATATACATTCATGCCTAACATCCCTCAAACTGGTTCATGTACATGTATTCTCACACAGATAATTCTTGGATCAAATTGATATAGTTATACCTCCACTTTCTAAGCATCGCCAATTAGAAAAAAGTAATCATATGGGCCCCACTTGGCACGAAAAGTTAATTGTTTTGCCCTGGGGAAGACCTGAGCCTTCACCGATGTGTTGGAAAAAATATTTTGTTCCTACCACTTCATTTAGCCTGGATACGTCCGTCTTCAGTCAAGTCCTAACTCGAGGTTACGGATTGAATATTCTAGTTAAAGTGGAAGAAGTAGACCGAGCCAACCGAAAGTGAAAACCTTTGACCAAATGCGACTCCTTCGGTTTCCATTTTAAGATAATACATTTTAACAATGACCTTTTATTAATATGCTTGCATACAGTCAGAATTTAAATCCCATTGTGGAATCGTGTGCTATGTCTACGGAAAAAGGTGTGAGGTTGTCATTTCAAGCGGACGTGGAGATTTTATTCTGTGTGAACTAAATTGTCTACAGTAACATGTCGAATAAAATCTTGATTGGTAAGTGTGTGGCCAATGCACAGATTTACACCTGACGTTAGCAGACATTGACAAGTCTTGAACAGTTTCACACCTTACGTTAGCGAACACTGGCAAGTTTTGGTGCCAACATAGGCTACCGATTATGAGGTGATATGAAAATGAAAATTTGTCACATTATTCATAGGGTTGTTTTTTTCGAAACGTTTCGCTGAAACGTGTACTCGTTTACATGGAAGATACCTATAATGTTTTTGAGTAGGTCCCAGAGTATCTCAGCATTGAGATTCAAATAGCATTTAAAACACCCAAACGCCGAAAATGCGCAATGAGAGTGATCTCACCTTGTACGTCACTTCAAATCCAAGAAAAAGAGCGACTTCTTCCCGAAATATTCAGTATTTGACTGCTAAGGCCCTGTCTGTGCTATTGGCCAAGCCATTATGAACAGCGGCAAAAGTGGTTAATATAGCACTTTACTATATTAACCACTAGAAGTACTAGAAGATAATATTATATCTCACGTGACTTCCTTGCATTCTGATAGGCTGAAAGATAATACCCTATTTCGTGTAGTTTGCATCCACAGAACTGACCAGGCACTTCACCCAGGCACTACACGTTTTCTATTTTTAGCACACTACTATATCAGTTTTCTTTTCATACTGGGCGAATAAAACTGATCAGGCTAAATTTAAAAATCGATTCACAGAGGCACAACATCCACAAAACGACCCGGAAAGAAATCTTTGTGGAAAAATGTATCGCTTTTCCATTATTGAAGTCACATTTTTCGAGGCGTTCATTTTATTCCTTGAGAAGATGATCCATATCTCGTTTCGAAGAGAATGATCCATACCTGGGTCCAACTTTCATGAGAACGCGTCCGGATATGATTTATCGTTTGTTTCGCTGCTCATATTATTTCGCTATTCAATTGTATGTTTTGGGCAGTAAACGAATAAATAATGGAATTCAATTGAATCTTCGGAGTTTGTATCCCGTGCTGACTCATTCGGTAATGTATATGTGTGACAAATGTGTGGAAATTATCAAACTGCGTTGTCAAATTTCGAAAATTTTAGTTTTCATTCGCGAGTTGCGCGATTCTACAATACACAGTTCCGTTTGGGGGAAATGGTTTGTTTACCCTTGCCGACCGATTCAAAATCTGTCTTCTGCTCATATCAATAATCCAAGTTAGCCGTGTTTTGGAAGAAGAACTACATGGTATTTTTTCTATATAACGCTGGTTGGTAGGGCTGCTACCTTGGTAACCGATTAACAAATCGGACAGATGTTTTTCTTGATGGGTGTTCGATATAATATAAGGATTAGTGCATGTCTTGTTGTTGACTACGCCCATATAATGCCCAGTGAGGTGGTGTAGTTCCCTCCGCTTCGCGACGGGAACTACACCACCTCACTGGGCACTATATGGGCGTAGTCAACTCCAAGCCATGCACTATTCCTTAAATAGTGTTACAGAACAGGACGACTGATATCGTTCGAGAGGTGGAGGATCTACGTTTTCGCTAGCGAAACAGTCGCTACCCAAAGGCTGTGTATCAACCAGTAGTGTAATAATCAACCAGTAGTGTAATATTAACCAGTAGTGTAATAAAAAGTAGCCAGTAGTGTAATAATCAACCAGTAGTGTAATACAAATCAACCAGTAGTGTAATAACCAGTTGCGTAATAAACTTAACCAGTAGTGTAATAAACATCCATGAAAACCAACAATTTTTCAACAAAATTAGAAAAAATTTTGAGGTGGCTCAAATCATAGTTTGGGTACATCTTATCGATTTTTAATCATTTTATCGTACATTTAAAGGCGTTTTGCAGGTCACACATCATTTCGTGGGTTCAATACGGCGAAGAAAGGTATTTTTATGCTTTTTATGTGATGTGCGTATTTTCTGGCGTTTAATGTCACTTTCTGCATTCGTGGCTTTATGTAAATTCAAAGTTGGCCAATTATTTATAGTAATGCTGAGCTTTTGAGAGACTACTTACTCCAGGCATAAGTAGTCAGGTTATATCATACCAGAAAACTTATGGGTGGTAACGTGTGGTTTTCAAGGGCTAGAATTGTGTGATCTCCTGCGTTGTCTACAATTATAATATTTAATACGGCCCCGGCGAATCTGTGAAGGTCTCTCTCACATCCACCCATTTCAGTCGCTGTATCATTATGCGTGGCTTTTTCCGTCTAGTTGACCGTTTCGAATTCTAAAATTCAAATTCGTTTTTCTTCAGGGAGTGTGCTGCTCATCATATTCATTGAGCATAGGCACTATACCATATTTTACGAAGGTGCGATGGGGGGGGGGGGGGGGTACCTAAAATCTGCGGTCAGTTATTTTTTCCATCTTGAAGGAGGAGGTCGGTAAGAGAGTAGAGGGTATCTAAGGCGAGGTGAATAGGGTGGGTGCTTTGGAGGTCCACTGCCATTTTTGTCTGCCAAGTCAAGTGATTGTTCTCGATTACCAATGGTGGACAGCTATTTAGATCCTGTGATGATTTACATTTAATGTAAAAAGCTTGAACTCATTCAACATGTAGAAAATTTTGTTTCAGCAGAATTCCTTGATGGGTTAACACTACTCTTATACTACATTAGAAGTGTGTCATGTGGATAAATAACCCTCATTTGTGGAGAGAATAGGGGAGGCGCAAGGGGCGTCATAGTTATGGGACCCATGGACGCCATGTTGTGTTGTTATGGTGCCCGCGTGAGCGGCCATGTTGTGACGTCATTCCCGTAAGGATATGTGATGTAAGTGCGCGTGCGCAGCGCGTGTAATTAGGTGATACGTGTTTTCGCCGTCTATTCTGTATACTGGAGACCACCATCTTGGTTTTTATGGCAGCACGTGGTTGCTATATGGACCCAATGGCCTCTAATAGAACGAGGATATGTTTTGAGGGTAAGTGCGATTGGACGGGAGTATAATGAATACTCAACTACTACTACTACTACTACTAACCACTACTTCTACTGCTACTACTACATCTCTTGCTACTACTACTACATCTCTAACTACTACTACTACAACTACTACATCTCTTACTACTACTACTACTACTACTACTACTACTACTACTGTAACAGGAGAAGAGATAAGTGCGGGAGCCAGGGTTCGAACCGTCGACCTCTAGCACACAAAGCGACCGATTTACCACGAGACTAAGAGATCCGGACCAACCAGGCTGGTTGGTAAATGGCCTTTATACCTCGACTGCTACACTACTCTCCCCTTCTTTTGAGATTCACCACATGTGAATCTCACCCAAGTTCCTCCCTCAGAGCGGTTTACTACTACAGAACTACTACATCTCTAACTACTAGTACTACTACTACTACATCTGTAACCACTACTACTACAACTACTACTACATCTCTTACTACTACTACTACTACTACTACTTTACTACTACTACTACTACATCTCTTACTACTACTACATCTCTTACTACTACTACTACTACATCTCTAACCACTACTACTACAACTACTACTACATCTCTTACTACTACTACTACTACTACTACTACTACTACTTTACTACTACTACTACTACATCTCTTACTACTACTACATCTCTTACTACTACTACTACTACATCTCTAACCACTACTACTACAACTACTACTACATCTCTTACTACTACTACTACTACTACTACTACTACTAATAATAATAATAATAATAATAATAATAATAATAATAATAATAATAATAACAATAATACATCTCTTACTACTACTACTACTACTACTACTACTACTAATAATAATAATAATAATAATAATAATAATAATAATAATAATAATAATAATAATACATCTCTTACTACTACTACTACTACATCTCTTACTACTACTACTACATCTCTTACTACTAATACCAATACTACTACTACATCTCTTACTACTACTACTACTACATCTCTTATTACTACTACTACTACTACTACTACTACTACTACTACTACTACTACTACTACTACTACATCTCTTGCTACGACTATTAATAATAGTAGTAGGTAGTAGTAGTAGTAGTAGTAGTAGTAGTAGTAGTAGCATTATTAGTAGTAGTAGTAGTACTAGGTGGTAGTAGTAGTAGTAGTAGTAGTAGTAGTAGTAGTAGTAGTAGTAGTAGTAGAAGTAGTGGTTACTAGTAGTAGTAGTAGATGGTGGTAGTAGTAGTGGTGGTAGTAGTAGTTAGTAGTAGATAATAGTATCAGGTAGGAGTCCCCGAAGACTGGTCTCCACTAGTTCCCAAAAGACTTGTCTCCAGTGGTCCTTACCAGTCCCCATAGACTGGCTCTGGTGATCTCCAAATACCTAGATGAGGATATGATGAATGGCAGATTGTGCCTTAATAAGGAATTTCCTCATGGTCCCCACGGCCTCGTGCGATGGAAAAGGGTGCCAAATGCCAGTCGGGAGAGTATCATACCTAGTTAGGACTAGAGCTAATGATAAGGGCATAGCCAGATATCTAAACAGATTAAGAATGGGCAGTAGATGGCTAAGCAGTCAAAAGGAGGTTTCTACACATAATTCAAGCCACATAAAGACGAGGATTCTTGAAGAATCCGTACCAAATAAAATCCTGTAACAGAGTGGAAACGAGGATTTGTCTGCAAGGCCACTCTTAGTAAAAATACTCAAGTACAATCGAACACCGCATTTTTAGGGTCATATAGCACTACGTGGTGCTCTGGGCAGGTCCGTGTCAGTTAGAAACGAGGATTCTGGAAGAATCCGGGCCAGGGAAAGGCCAATAACATAGAAAACGAGCTTTCTTCGCGAATGCGAGCCAGATAAAAATAGTGGTCGGCCTCATTTGCGTAGTCATTATACTCCCGTCCAATCGAACTCACCCTCAAAACATATCTTCGTTCTATTAGAGACCATTGGGTCCATATAGGAACCACGTGCTGCCATAAAAACCAAGATGGCGGTCACCAGTATACAGAATAGACGGCGGAAACACGTATCACCTAATTACACGCGCTGCGCACGCGGACTTACATCACATATCCTTATGGGAATGACGTCACAACATGGCCGCTCACACGGGCTATCATAACAACACAACATGGCGACCCTGGGTCCCGTGACTATGACGTCCCGTGCGCCTCCCCATTCTCTCCCCAAATGAGCGTCATTTATCCACATGACACACTTCTAATGTAGTATAAGAGTAGTGTTAACCCATCAAGGAATTCTGCTGAAACAATATTTTCTACACGTTGAATGAGTTCAAGCTTTTTACATTAAATGTAAATCATCACAGGATCTAAATGGCTGTCTACGATTGGGAATCGAGAACAATCACTTGCTTGACATGGCTGACGGAAATGGCAGTGGACCTCCAAAGCACCCACCCCATTCACCTCGCCTTAGATAACCTCTACTCTTTTATCGAACTTCTCCTTCAAGATGGACAAAATAACTGACCGCAGATTTTAGGTACCCCAACCCCGACCCACCCGACCCCCACCCACCCCCACCGCACCTTCGTAAAATAGGATAGAGTGTTCACGCTCCAGCAATATGATGAGCAGCACTCCCAGAAGAAAAACGAATTTTAGAATTCAAAACGGTCAACTAGACGGAAAAAGCCACGCATAATGACACACCGACTGAAATGGGTGGATGTGAATGAGACCTTCACAGATTCGCCGGGGCCGTATTAAATGTTATAATTGTAGACAATGCAGGAGATCACACATTTCTAGCCCTTGAATACCACACTTTACCACCCATAAGTTTTCCAGTATGATATAACCTGACAACTTATGCCTGGGGTAAGCAGTCTCTCAAAAGTACGGCATTACTATAAATAATTGGCCAACTTTGAATTTACATAAAGCCACGAATGCAGAAAGTGACATTAAACGCCAGAAAATACGCACATCACATAAAAAGCATAAAAATACCTTTCGAACCCACGAAATAATGTTTGACTTGCAAAACGTCTTTAAATGTACGATAAAATGATTAAAAATCGATAAGATGTACCCAAACTATGATTTGAGCCACCTCAAAAATTATTCAAATTTTGTTGAAAAATTGTTGGTTTTCATGGATGTTTATTAACACTACTGGTTAAGTTTATTACACCACTGGTTATTACACTCCTGGTTGATTTGTATTACACTACTGGTTGATTATAACACTACTGGTTAATTTTTATTACACTACTGGTTAATATTACACAATTGGTTGATTATTACTCTACTGGTTGTTACAGTCTGTCGTCCGGATTCCGTTTCGAATGTATGCCTCTCCACCTTATCGGCGTACTATCTGTTTGGAACTGTCCACATGCTCCTGAAGGGGTCGATGACTTTAAATATTAGACAGATTTATTTACATGCACAGAGGAATATATAATACTTTTTACTTACAAATTCATCAGTCCGAGAATATATATAGTTTACACACAATTACAGTTCGCGTTATAAGAGCTCAAGACGTATTTTACAGCTAGCTTTGTCCTCCAGGTCAAGCATACTTCTCTACGAGGTTTTGGTCTCAGTATTTACGGTAGTATTTATGCACGTTTTCGCTGATACTTATTCACAGGGTTAATCCCTTAGTCACCTGGACTCACTTTGCATAAATGTCTGTTTATGGTACGTCCTCGTCGGCGTTTTCACACATTTGCTAGATTCAAACTTGGCCTTCACCTATCTAGCAATAACTTCTCCAAAATTCACATGCAAGGCCACACAAAATAAATTAATTCATTCTTGGGCAATTTGTTTTTCAAATCAGCGAAGGGGGGGGGGGGGTATTTTTAATTTTTATTTTTGTTTTTCTTCAAAAAGTGAACAAACATGGAGAGGATTTCGGCTGTTTTCTTACACACAGAAGTATAGAAGGTGCATATTTATACAAATAAATTCATTTTCAATTTGGAAAATAAAACATTCCTCTAAAAACAAACTGTAGGTACTGCAATTCAAAGGCTTCATATGCTTTCGATACTCTTCATATTATCTTCGAAGTAAAAGTATTTAATCTATGGGGATCTACCTCGTTACAATTGTAACAAGGCAAACGTATCAGAGATGCTACTAAATAAATATGCATCAATCAAAAATGTAAAAAGTTTCGGGTCTTCCTGAGTCTGTATTAATATTGGAAGACACTGAAAGGCAATAAAAATGTCCAATGAGGGGGTTCAAATTCAATGAGGGATTGCCTGAGAATCAAAACACATTTTTCATTCTAACGTTTTCACAGTATATGATCAACAGGTCTCTCCCGCCAAACAGTTCTAACTCTAAATCTGTATCTCTCGGCCCCAACCGGCTCTTCACAGATCTTGGCTCTATACCACTTCTGACTAGCAATCATGAACCATCCGCAATTCACGGATGTCCACTGACACAAATTTGAGGACCTACCGACTTCCCAGGCACATTAGCGAGTGTCCATGTTGGGTTTATTTCTCAAATATATACAGTTTGGGAAGGAATTAATTTGAGTAATACTTGCCTTCTTTGAAACTGGAAATATCCAGATAGACTGATGCTCTTCAAACAGGACTTTGTTTAATTATGGGTCTTAGCCATTCACTGACCATAACGGACAACATTTATGGGTGCCTGGTATTGTCTTGCATTAGATGATTTATACGATATGCGAATCTTCTGGACGTTACAGAATTTTTATCTATTTACAGAAAAGTATGAAGAACTGAACTTTCCTCTGATTTGAACGGGGCAAATCGGTTAAAAAATGTCTTTTAGAATTTCCAGTGACCAAGACCGCAACATTCCCAACCTTATCTGGTCTAATGTCTTTAATTGGCGTCTGGCACTCTCAATTACATTATTTAGGGACCGCGCTGTTCGCTAAGTGTGGTCACATTTCTCAAAGGCAAATGCTTTCTCCCTTTATTGACATAACCGATTAGGTCTTAACGAATCTTGCCGTAAGTAATCTTCACGGTGTTAACTACTGCCTACCATAAAACGAACCTATAGAATTTTAACCCAAGTTATTTACCAAAAATAAAGAAATTTTGTCTCGCCATATCTCAATTCCTCAACAACCCCCACAAGAAACAAACCCCATTTATTCCAAAGAAATACAGAGTGAAGAGTGTCATGCGAGTTATCTGACAACTCACTATTCTTCATCCACATACAGTTGTTTTACAAGCCAAGCACTCGTCCATTTTGTTCACGAACTCACTCCTCTTTTTGCACTTTCATAGCTTAACCGTCCCGACATTCCAGCAGACGGGTTTCTCCGCGGAGTATCATTTAACCAAGTACTTACACAACCACCGATAAGGGTAAGGTTTCTCCCCATTCCCATTGGCGACCTGCTCTTGTGTGTTCCCTAACATTGTCAATATTAGCAGTCATGGATACTCTCTGCCCTTAGAACACTCTGCGGATAAAAACAAACTTAGTGTCAATATTAATAAAACAAAATGCAGGATTTTCAAAAATAGAAAAGATCCTACGTTTTGTATTGGAACAGCGAAATTAGTTATCATAGATCAATACAAATACTTAGGTCTTGAATTTACACACAATGGAAACACAAAACAAGTTCAAGAGAATTTAAGTACAAAAGGGTCGCCGGAAAGCAATGTTTTTCCTTACAAATTCTCTCAGAAAGTCACTTGACTTAACTCTTGATGTGAAATGTAGACTTTTTGATAAATTGATTAAGCTTATTTTATTATATGGTTACAAGATATGGTCCCCTGACCTTAGTACTCCTTTTGCGGACACTACATCCTGTGGACAAGTCCACTTGAAATTTTGTAAACAAATATTAATGTTGAATAGAAAAGCATATAATCACGCGACACGGTGAGAGTTGGGTAGATATCCTATTGTGAACGATGTTGTCTTACATCTCCATAAATATGTCGACAAATTATCCAAAATTGCTGGCGATAACATACTCTCTAATCATTCAAGGAGTCACTCAAATGTAAACTTCCGAAAACTTGGATAACTCAGTTATCTCGTTACAATATCAAAGTTTCCGGTGCTAATACGTAACCAATAGTAATGGAAAACGCCTGAAAGATATATTAGAATCTCAGCATAGAGAAAGATTTACTAAAGATATGTTCAATGACGACAAAATGAAATAAATAGGTAACTCCTCTATTAGAAAATGAAATGTAGGGGGAGGGCCAAGCAAGATGAACCCGAAGTCATATGACGAAAGTCTGATGCGAGGCTGACACAGTGGTGTCCGAAATACACACGAGGCCGAGTTTGCTTCCGGAGAAGTATCGGATACAGGAACTAAAACCGACTCGTCAAGAATCAGTGGAGGGGGGGGGGGGGGGGATCGTGAGAGGAAATCATCCGGGTAAAGCATGTATTGGTCGCAAACCAACGGCGGCGATGTGCCTCAGTTATATCGACCGAACGACAATGTTGAAGTGGTAGATCAAAGAGGTAGGATCCCGAGGGTGCCTTTGAGGGAAGTGCCCTTAACAGGTGAGCTATTCGAGAAAGTGGCAGTGGATTTTATAGGATCTCTTGAATATGGCACAGAAGACGGTCATAGGTATATTTTAGCGGTTGTAGCTTGTGCAACTGGTTATCCGGAAACAGAAGCTCTGCGTAAAACGGCGACAGAGCAGGTCTCTGAGGCTTTGCTCGAAATATTGGGAGGCTAGTTTTCTCTATGGAAATTTTAATCATGGCAAATATGAGGTTTGCCATGGGGTGGCTTAATGAAGTGTGTAGGTTTTTAGCGACGAGAAGCGATAATGGGATCCGTATTGGCCAGTAAAGTGGCAAGCTTTCGAATGGATTAGTAGTCATGCGATGTTAGGTTTGGAAGGTTGTGTAGGGACAAGTTTAGGAGGGGCTCTGCAAGCATGCAGAGAATTGTCACAACCGGAGTCTAGGTTTTCTCCCTGCGAGTTAAAGGATAAATTGGAGAAGCCTTGCTGTTCGGCAAGGTCTGACTTGCGGGAGGCTTAGAAAGGGCCGGCTAGGCGCTGCAAACATTCCTGTTCCAAAGGGAGGGGAGACTGACCTCACGCCATTGGCTGAGTAATGGAACTTGCATGGCCAAGCCAAGCTTGGGAGAATTGATCAAGCAGAACGGACGTCAGTTCGTGCGTTCTCTAGGGTGACCGAAGGGGGTCAAAAATCATGGGGGCCATAAGCCCAAGTGCATGGGTCTCGATGGGGAAGTTGGGATCACCCTCCGTTCAGGATAAGGTCTGGAGGTTGCACTAATGAATAGAGAGTCGAGAGCAGCAGGTACCCAGAGGGTGGAAGAGGGTGCGCGGGGAGGTACCTAGAGGTGGAAAGGTGCAGGTAAGTAATGCTAACTTCGGAACACATTTATTCAATTCGGCTGGAGACTCTGATAACATTACCAGGTCATCAGCAAAAATTAGGTGATTGAGTCGTTGTCCATTCACATTAACTGGTGAACAGGATTCATCAAATATCCCACATTTGTCATCAATAAAAAAATTGAAAAGAGTGGGGGATATAGAACATCCTTGTCTAACACCCACTGTTGAGAGTAAAGGTGGGCTCAATCCAACAGAAGTATTTATAGAATAGCAACTCGACTCATAAACGTCACTGGTTTGATAGACACAGTATAAACAGTTATAAAAAGATATGACAAATGTCGTAAATGAGATGAAGAGGCCTTATGATAAGACATTACTGATTAAATTTCACTCTATAAAAAAACATTATAAGCGGGAGACAAAACGTAAGCGCAGAGAATTTTATGAATGTATCTCTGATAAATTATCTAATATGGAGACAGCTAATCATTCCGAGTACTGGGGTATTATTAACACATTTCGTGCTAAGAAAGAAGAGCCCAAATATTGTTTTTTAGACTAAACATCTCTCCACTAAATTCAACCCGCAGCGTTGTTCCATGCAGTCTTTCAACAGATTTAAGATATTTCGTATATTTAGAACGACAATAAAAAGCTATTCCTCCTCTGGCATTCTTCTGCTTATCACGACAATAGTCAATGCAGTGATAACCAGGTAAGTAAAATAACTGTCCCTCACAATGCCACGTTTCCGTTATAGTAATGAAATCGTTGCGATTTAAAAGTGAGACAACATCTAGGTTATCGAGTTTGTTCACAAAACCATGTGCGTTCCACGCAGTATAACAAACATTCTTGACGTTATTTTAAAAATGATTTAACATCATAATGAAATTTGTTTGGGGTCATCAGAAACGAAATAAGCATTTAATTGAAAAATTATCTGTCAATACATATTCCATACTACATTCTACGGAAAGTTCTTATAAATATATTTATAACTCATGTACGTTTGCACAAGTATATATATCCTAAATATATTTATTGTTTCAAATGCTCAAGTTATTTACCTTTCTGTGTTATAATAATTGTATGAAGAGGCCTTATGATAAGACATTACTGATTAAATTTCACTCTATAAAAAAACATTATAAGCGGGAGACAAAACGTAAGCGCAGAGAATTTTATGAATGTATCTCTGATAAATTATCTAATATGGAGACAGCTAATCATTCCGAGTACTGGGGTATTATTAACACATTTCGTGCTAAGAAAGAAGAGCCCAAATATTGTTTTTTAGACTAAACATCTCTCCACTAAATTCAACCCGCAGCGTTGTTCCATGCAGTCTTTCAACAGATTTAAGATATTTCGTATATTTAGAACGACAATAAAAAGCTATTCCTCCTCTGGCATTTTCTGCTTATCACGACAATAGTCAATGCAGTGATAACCAGGTAAGTAAAATAACTGTCCCTCACAATGCCACGTTTCCGTTATAGTAATGAAATCGTTGCGATTTAAAAGTGAGACAACATCTAGGTTATCGAGTTTGTTCACAAAACCATGTGCGTTCCACGCAGTATAACAAACATTCTTGACGTTATTTTAAAAATGATTTAACATCATAATGAAATTTGTTTGGGGTCATCAGAAACGAAATAAGCATTTAATTGAAAAATTATCTGTCAATACATATTCCATACTACATTCTACGGAAAGTTCTTATAAATATATTTATAACTCATGTACGTTTGCACAAGTATATATATCCTAAATATATTTATTGTTTCAAATGCTCAAGTTATTTACCTTTCTGTGTTATAATAATTGTATGAAGAGGCCTTATGATAAGACATTACTGATTAAATTTCACTCTATAAAAAAACATTATAAGCGGGAGACAAAACGTAAGCGCAGAGAATTTTATGAATGTATCTCTGATAAATTATCTAATATGGAGACAGCTAATCATTCCGAGTACTGGGGTATTATTAACACATTTCGTGCTAAGAAAGAAGAGCCCAAATATTGTTTTTTAGACTAAACATCTCTCCACTAAATTCAACCCGCAGCGTTGTTCCATGCAGTCTTTCAACAGATTTAAGATATTTCGTATATTTAGAACGACAATAAAAAGCTATTCCTCCTCTGGCATTTTCTGCTTATCACGACAATAGTCAATGCAGTGATAACCAGGTAAGTAAAATAACTGTCCCTCACAATGCCACGTTTCCGTTATAGTAATGAAATCGTTGCGATTTAAAAGTGAGACAACATCTAGGTTATCGAGTTTGTTCACAAAACCATGTGCGTTCCACGCAGTATAACAAACATTCTTGACGTTATTTTAAAAATGATTTAACATCATAATGAAATTTGTTTGGGGTCATCAGAAACGAAATAAGCATTTAATTGAAAAATTATCTGTCAATACATATTCCATACTACATTCTACGGAAAGTTCTTATAAATATATTTATAACTCATGTACGTTTGCACAAGTATATATATCCTAAATATATTTATTGTTTCAAATGCTCAAGTTATTTACCTTTCTGTGTTATAATAATTGTATAAATTTAAGAAATTATCATAAGTAGAATCAGTATGAATATTAAACGACCGTTATACGTAATTAAACGGTTTACTCAATAGTATAAACTCGTTTTAACATGCAGTATTATGATTAAACCCTCCCCCAACCTGCCACAAATAACTTCTGAAAATTTCATCAATTGGTTTGAAAACATAATCAAATCATTTCTCGAAGATTGGTCTGTACATGACATTTGGTTACTTCTCTGTGACCGATTGTTCAATTCAATTTCATGTTGATTTGTCGTTATCCTTTTCCCACCACGATTCACTGATTCATAGCGTTGAATCGAAGCAGGCTGATTGCATCGAGACCCGTCTAATCGATTGAAGTGACCTGTTTGTTCATTTGTCCGTGGTATTCTGTTTGGTTATAATTGAATAATATCCCGGGATTCTTTCGCATATTTGATGTTTAATGCTAGCACACGCACCCCATCAAAACTCGGGCGCAGGTTATCCAATAAAGTGAACGACGAATTTCTGATGTTGAATTGTCTACAAATCCACGTGTAATGTCTATGAAAATACATCCTTCTTCAGAGCAGACGTCCTTGTACAAACAGTTAGTGTCTTCAATTTCTTTCATTTTGGAAATAAGCTCAACAAGTTCTTTTCGACTGGTAACAAGGCTATTTCTACAATTATTAATCCCAATATGAATCGTTACTTTATGGACATTTGTATATTCATCGGAATTCCTTCTTCCAGCCATCGCATCAACCCTGCTATTCTATGTCCAGGCTGAACAACACATTGGACTCTCTCATTTCCTGCGGCCATTTTTCTCGGATTTACTTTTCTCAGAATCGAATCCCCTAGTATGAGATGCAGAGAATTGTGAGAAACGGTGGAAGATTCGAACTGCGATTGATCAGGAGGTATCTGTGCTTCACAAGCATTGTGCTGAACTGAGATGTCAACATCACAGTCACCGGGAACTGAAACAAGTGACTCATCATGATGTTGTAGTGCGTAGAATTTGTTAGATATTGATACACTTGCCTCAATAGTTTCATGAATGTGAAGGTTGTTCAGGCGTCATTTTTATCGTTCCTGTTAGATGTGCATTTTTTTCAGGATCGTATTCAACAATAGTTTGCGTATTCATTTGTTCAGCTTCTCGTTCCTTCAAACAACTTTTTAACGAATTACCTTGATTGACCAATCGACCGTTTTGTCGACGCAGTTCTTTACATTCCTTTTCTAACTGAGCCATACGGTCTTCAATTATCTTATTTTTTTATTCGAAACTAGAAGTTATTTCATGCTTCATCTCATTTATTGCTTCAAACAAATTTTCACGCAATTCTTTCTGGTCCAACTTTGTTGACTCCGTGAGAATATGAAGTTCATCCACTGAGCGTTTAATAGTGGTGTTGGATAGGAAGTCTCCTTTAGCAGAAAAATTTATTTTCTTCGCCTTTTCACTCAAGCATACACCCGGTTTCCGTTTCGGTGTAACAAATAGAACCAATTTTTCACTCTCATCCTCTCCTAATGGCATCATAACTGGTTGATCATCGTTTTCAACATTTTCAACGCATTCCGTAATTTTATTTTCTACGATTTCATCATTTGGTTTAACATTGGAATTTTCACTTTCAAGCAATTCGTTCATTACAGTCTCAACAACATCACCGGGTAATCTGAGTTGAACCCTAATCTGTAGATCTCTGGCATAACGTTCTCTAACCACCATTATATATTCAATCTCGATCCCTGAAGCATGATTTTATTTGTATGAGGTGTACTGTTACCTTTTTGTTTTAGTTTTTGTGGGTACATTTATAATATTTTCTGCCAAATTTTTGTCGGTATCGCAAACACATCTCCATATAGCTCTTAATTTTTCGATAGTTTTATTATTGTCCCAGTATTTATCAGTTATTCCCTTTTTATAACAGTCAAATCTGTCGGTATCGAGGTCTATCGTTAAACATTTCCCCTTATTCTGACTTCAATGCACTCACGCTTATCCGACATCCCTTCAAGTTGCCTCTTCTTCACCCTTTCTACATTCAATGTGTAATATCTGGACTCTGTTCGATCAGATTTTTCTTCATTCACATCCATACTCGATTGTTCCGATTCCGTTTATTTGTATTTGTATCCGATGACCCGCAATCAATATTTAACAAATACTCCGAATCATAGGCGATTTCTAGAGAAAAAAAATTATATGAAGGCTTAATAATTTAGGTACAATTTCCCTCACGCCTATTATCGCGCTTAACCCTTTCTATTTTTATTAATTTACTGAACAGTTAATTACTTGTGGGCCCGAACTGAATAAAAAACGATTCCAAAATTTAACCCTTTGACCAAATTTAATCCTTTATACACTGTTCGTGCCAACCCCAGTCTAGTCAGTTTAGAACTTGTTATCATCCAAGTCGACGGAGAGGTGTGTTGTAAAACGTGCACCGTGATGACGACAGCCTCTTCCTTCAACAGCACCAACACCTGTAAAATATCATCTGTGATTTACCATGTTTCACAATCGCGTGAACAACCACCGGTTATTCAATAAAATGAAGCTTGATCGTGCTATTACACGACAGTGCATGTCGACTAGTCACTTTTTATACGCCCGTTTGAAAAACGGGACGTATTATAGTATGGCGTTGTCCGTCCGACTGTCCGTCCGTCCGTCTGTCCGTCCGTCCGTCCGTCCGTTTGGTTTCCGAACTATAACTTTAGTATTTGTTTTCCGATCGGCTCCAAATTTGGTATGTGGTTTAATCACAACAAAATACAGGTCAAGTTCGAATATGGGGTCGGTCCGAACATTTTTCGCCTGAATTATGGCCCCTGTTGGACTTAGAATTTGTCAAATATTTGGTTTCCGGATGATAACTTTAGTATTTGTTTTCCGATCGGCTCCAAATTTGGTATGTGGTTTAATCACAACAAAATACAGGTCAAGTTCGAATATGGGGTCGGTCTGAACAATTTTTGCCTGAATTATGGCCCCTGTTGGACTTAGAATTCGTCAAATATTTGGTTTCCGGATGATAACTTTAGTATTTGTTTTCCGATCGGCTCCAAACTTGATATGTGGTTTAATCACAACAAAATACAGGTCAAGTTCGAATATGGGGTCGGTCTGAACAATTGTTGCCTGAATTATGGCCCCTGTTGGACATTATATGATGTATAAGGTAAAGTAATTCTTGAAACCTCTCGCACTGATACATAATAGTGAAACCACTTTGGCTTCCTTTATAATTTTGCAGCATGACAAATCACTGTCAAGTGAAGCTGGAGAGGTCGAACAGGTTCACAGTGTGATCATGGGGTCTCAACCATATAAATCTAATACTTACTTCAGATATATTGCAAAACTACCATGAAACGTTGGAAAATGCAAATAAAAATGTATGAAGTTCAAAGAAAACACACCAATATTGTGTGACTTACTGCGTCAAATAATTAATTGGTCAAATAATTACCCAATTAACAAACTGACTAGTCAAATAAATCTCATGGTTTTGATGTGTTTTATTTAAACTTTATATCTTTTTCTATACACATGCCTCTATGTAAACCACAGGAAGTGAAACAGTACTTGTTTTCTTTGGAAAACAAATAAGATTTTACAGTCCAAATAGGATTCATTCAACAATGCTTGAGTTGGAAATCCTCTAACCTTAAACACCAATAAATAAATAACTAAAGATAGGAAGCTTCAGTGTTTCTAATATATATATATATATATAAATATGTTACAGTCAAACTGTGAAATCAAGAATTTTTTTTTGAAATTATTAAATTATTGAGTCCTTTTGTGAAGCTATTGTCCTTAATTTTTAGTCTTTTTCTCAAATGACTGAAAAATTTTGTCATTTCACAAAATCACTGATTTCAAAAGTCTGACCGTAACATATATATATATGCCAGTATAAATTTCTCGCACTCAAAAAAAATTGCAAATGTGTTAAAATGGTACAATTTGAACAGTTCACGGGCGTATGATGCAATGCCCAGCGGTGCTCTTGTTTCACTTCGTTCCAGGCTTTCATCATTGACTGAGTCCGACTGGACAAAAGTTGAATGCGTCTCTAGAGAAAAATTCTGGATTGATAAATTCGGTGACTTCTAATTATACAATTAGACAGTCGTTTCTGATGTCCAACTTTTCTCCAAAATAACGTCACTTTTAACGTTTTTTCTCCATCTTATAATATCAACTCCTTTATCAACCCACTCTCTTTCATATTTTGGAAACAATATCTAAAAATGTGGTACTGATTTGGCATATTATCAACGGTTAAATGTCGGACAATTTTCATGAAATTTTAGTATCTTACAGAGACCATCGGAATGGGAGATAAGTCTTTTGTGTTTTTCGGTTTATCGCCATTTTGACGTTTTTACGTCACTTCAAAATTTAGGCTATTTTTGTTATATTTTAGTAGAAACACTACTCTTATGATTCCATTATCTCCGTATCTATATAATACACAGCTATGCATCTTCACACACCGTTTCTTGGTGCCCGCTTATTGCTTCTAGGAAGCCCACCCGGATCCTCTTGGAGGCAGTGGTGAAATCCTCATCTGCCTCGTTGCTCACACTAGTATTTTTCCTGTTATTTGGGGTGGAGCAAGCAGTTTCCATTTGGGTTTCCAGCATATAAGATAGGGGTCTATCAGGGGCAATGTTTTCAAGTTTGTCAACTAGCGAGGTATTTTGAGAAGGTTGACTAGATGAAGGAGATGGAATGGTGGCATAAGAGTTACTGTTATTATTTGGGGTAGACTTATTGAAATAAGGCTGAGATCCCCTACCTTGATTCTTAGCCCTTTACCTAACATGGAAAGCAGACGACACTTGCAAAAAAAATTCTTGAATAACTAAATTTTTTTCGTTCATTTCTCAAAAACATAGGTTATGACCCCTCGTTGGAACGAGCTCGACCTATGTTTTTGTGACAAAAAATGAAAAAATAATGAAAATCAATTGGCGATATTTGAGAATAGCGCTGGCCGGTTTTGGCCGCTACGTTATTTATGATGGTATGTTTGACAGGATCCTGAAAAGGGCCATAGCCCGTGGCAGGCCTGGCATTCTTAAAAATGCAGGGGGGGGGGGCTAAAATCGCTCCCCTCGCATGGCCTAGGGGAGCGATTAGCTCTCCTCAAGATTACAAAAGCTAAAGGTGGCAAAATGAAGTTTTACTATTAATGAATTCTGCCTAATGGGCTTTGTACATTTTATTCGGTGTAGCTAACAAGGTAGTCTCTGTGAGACGGCTACACTGCCCCTCCCACACCTCCGGGCCACGACAAGGCCCGGAGGTGTGGGAGGGGCAGTGTAGTCGTCCACTAACATAGCAGAGACCTGAAAAAGATGTGGGGTTTAGGAATAGGCGGTTATGGTAATCATTATTTTCTAAGGCCAGGAGGGCTAGTTTTCGCCCTCCTTAATTTTTTTAAGGAGAGCAGTTGGCGAGCGAATAAATCGCTCTCCTGAAAATGCCAGGCCTGGTTCGTGGTCTGCAACATCTGTAGCTGTGACTGATCAGACCGGACAGGCGTTCCCTGTCCTGTCAAAATGCCTCTTGTTGAGCTCCATTAAAGCTATCTAGGAAGGATGCTGTGGATGCGTCCAGTTCCATTTTTCTTATTGTAATAAGTGTTTATTTGTGATATAAGTTTAACTCTTTTTTATGTTTTACTTTAAGCAAATGAAATCTGAGCGTTACCAGCAGCTTCTTCCGTGATCAACGATAATGTATGAATGATGAAATGATGTTTGGGGAGGGTGGACGGGATGTTTTGTGCGCACCGAAGGCGCGCAGAGACGCTATAAGGCAAGCCCCTTTCGACCCTCGGTGACTGTTTGTGATCATTTGGATTCATGTCAAGGCGTGTTGAAGGAGGAAAAGGTTCAGGTACTCGGAAGATGTTCCGGGTGAGGTGTCACGGGTGTGGCGTTGACTTCGTTGACTGATGTTGTATGAACCCTTGGGTGAGGACCAGTGTGGGAGGTTGGGTCCTCCTACAAAGGTACTACCTCTCCCCGTGGATGCTGTAGTGTTTAATTTTTCGGGCAAGTATAGTCTGCCACTTTGGAGATGATTTAGATAGCGGGCCATCATTGGCAAGTATAGTCTGCCTCAGGCAGTCTTGGTCGGTTACCAGGTTCGTGGTAGGACGTCTTTGGGAAGAAAACAACAACGACCCCTTTCGGGAACCACCAGTAAGAAGACCCGAACTTCCCTGGATCGGGGGCAGGCCAACATTATGGTCCTATTTGGCAGGGTCAAAGGATGCGCAGTATAGACGCTTACAAAAAGGGGCAGAGGCGGTACGTAGGACCAACGCTTGCCTCCCTTGAAGTGGTTGACCACTTTTGGGGATGGATCGGAGGATGTTCAGGAACCTTGGAGTTTACAGTTTCCGTAACGGTTATATTTTCCATAGCGGTTATTGGGGTGCTGGTCAAAAGATATCTGTGTACCTGCTAAAAGAAGTAACTCTATGATGACAAATGTCTAAATTGGTTACCCGAATACCTCTCGTTTATTTACAACTCGCGGGTTCCAGAGATCCGTGAGTCTCGTCCTATGGCAGGATGACAGTGCAACCAGGATATTGTGCAGGTCGGTTGACCAAGCTACAACTAGTGTTTCTACCAAGATTAATTAACGTTACCAGCATCGGACGCTTTCCCCGTGGGAATAGTTGTTAGATTATACGTGGAACCATTCCAAACAACCTGGGCTTCTCCTTCTTTATACCTTCACCCTACATTCCTTTCCTCACACTCTCTCATTTCATTATATCTCTTACTCTTTTCTGTTATGTTCAACCCGTGTACGATAATATATTTCCGCATTTTCATCGTTTGTGTTTGAACTTCCTTCGTTATGTTGCTTCGTATGAGTAATTTGTTACAAGTAGACAGCTTACATAAGCTATAGATTGCTGCTGAATCCTCTTTCCTCTTTCACATTTATGGGTCTTGATGAAATGTATCATAATATTCTGTCAAATTAAGGAAATAAAATATTGTTTAAACTAAAAGAAGAAGGCAGAATTAGTATGACATATGAAAATAAGGAAAAAAGTTAGATAGTTACCATTTTTCTCTCACAAGTTTTGATTTAATTGCGCGGTCAGTTGTTAGAAATTTTAGATGTTTTGAGGTAGCGAAGAACTGACTAACACACAGAGCCACACCCGGGGGTGTTACTTTCCTGTCTTGTCCTCGGTGAAAAAGTCCTAGTTTGGGTGGTTTCGTAAGAATAAAGCAGAGGACAGGTTTACACACAATACCACACCCGAGGGTGTTACTTTCCCGTTTGCCTCTGCTTTGTGATTGGTTGTTTTTAGATATTTTGAAGGAGCGAAGAACAGGCTTACACACAGAGCCACACCCAGAGGTGTTACTTTCCTGTCTTGCCCCCCGTTATGATTGTTTTTAGATGGGTAGGTGAAGACAACCCTTCCTTGTAGAAGGTCACAGCTTTCGCCGTTTTCACTGCCAGTTTAGTTCTCCTGCCCTTTACCAAATTAGTCGTTTCACCAGTTTAATAATCGATCTATTTTAGATAATTTGAGGTAGCGAAGAACAGGCTTACACACAGAGCTACACCCAGAGGTGTTACTTTCCTATCTTGCCCTCAGTTATAAGTCCTAGTTAGTATTTCCCTTTAGTTATGGCGTCGTGGGGTTTTTGTCTGCTTTCTCAAATTACCTGTAGTTTGGATATTAGTTGGCGATCGGCTAACCGGTCATGGTTCTTCGCGGCTAAAGAGGCATGGTGGGGATATCGGCTCTATCGTGGAGGGTCTTGATAGGTGTATCCCAAGGGGTACGAAGGACGACCCTTCTGTAGCTTTCCCATATTTGTTTGATTGAGCTCAGTTAGGATGACGGCCCCATACTCGAGTACTGGGCGCATAAAGGCTTTGTATAGTTTTAGTAGAGTAGCCTGATTGGCTCCCCAGGAAGTTCCCTTTAGCATTTTTAGTAGATTGATACATTTGGTTGCATTACTGGCAATGTCGTTGATATGTTTATAAAAGGATAGGTTTTGATCAATGCTTATGCCAAAGATTTTCGCTTCTTTGCATTCAGGGAGGACTTTGTCCATTAGTATGAAGTCAAGGTCACGGTTTTTTGTCTTGCGAGCAAACGTGATTCGTTGGGTTTTATTGGCGTTGAGTTTTATTCTCCATTTGGCACACCAGTGTTCTAGGTCCTCGTGGGGAGGGTGGCAATCCTCTTCCATTTATATACAGGAATAGAATGGGTGCTACCCGACCTGTCAATCGTTGACTGGACAATTATATAACAGGATAGGATGGGTTCTACCCCAAGCTGCCGATGGTTGAATTCTTCTAATTCTACCATGGTTGTTGGAAATTACAGTGATAGGGCTCTGAGGTAAAATAGGTTTTTGCTCGACTTGACACAGTTTACTCAAAAAACATCATTGTCGCATAAATGACAAGTCGGGGGATGGCGTATCTAAACTTTACTCCAACTTGCTAAAAAAACCGCACTCA
Source organism: Pictodentalium vernedei (assembly GCA_031216915.1). NCBI lineage: Eukaryota > Metazoa > Mollusca > Scaphopoda > Dentaliida > Dentaliidae > Pictodentalium > Pictodentalium vernedei. The sequence goes on from CM062294.1 coordinate 234,504,957, forward strand.
CCAGTGTTACAGAAATTGTCTGCTTATGTGAGAAAAAATTCACTATCTCATTATAGTCGCAAGCAACGTCAGACTTCAAGTTTTGAGTGAAATACGGGACTCAAAATTATGGCAAAACTGGATTTCAATTTGACTATATTTAATGGCATTTGTAGGGCAGGTCTCAAATTTTGTAGTAAATAATTTATTTCTATCTATTGCTAGCCAGTGCACACAAATCAGTGGAGATTCTACACTTTATATAAAACAAAGTTCATTCAAACAGAAAGATGTGAATAACTCAATCAAAGCTGACGAGTCTAAAGAACCTACTCGTGGTTTGTCACCTGTAAAGTTGCTGGCATTTTGACATAAAAAAACACCTCTTTTCAAACCTCACAATTCTGCCTCGACTTGGTATTGTTGTTTTGTTTTGTTTTTTGTTTTGTTTGGGTTTTTTGGGGTGGGGTGGAGGGGCAGGGGGGTTCTTTTTTTTGGGGGGGGGGTTCATCACGTCTGAACGTTAGGTATAAAGTTGGGGAATGAATTTCAACTTACATCCATCGATCGAACTCGAAATGAACTTTTCAAAAGTAGTCGAAATGTCACAACAGGATGCCGAGATCCAGTTAACCACGTGGGATTCCCACATCTCCTTCAACTTATGTATCACAATTCAATCTGCATGATACGATATGAGTCATGATACAATGATCTCTCATGGCTTGCAACTACAACTATCAAATACTTTGAGCTACATGTATTCATTTCTGGTGGCTTCCTTTTATTACAAATTTTTGAATGCACGATTTTATCAATATGCAATATGTAACTTCTCAATGCGATTACCATTGGCATTGAATAAGTTAAGGTTTTGATTTTATGAACCATTTAATTCGTTATATCTTGTTTGACAGAGCTCTGTGAGCTCTGTCAAACAAGATATAATGGATCAATCAAAAAAATGTTTAGCAAATCAGAGAGAATTCACAACTTTTGTTTAACTGAATAATTCTGTAAATGACGTACTTATCGCTGTCAATGTTGGTGTGAAAAACAGGCTTTCATTGCACCAGGTTTCAAAATGCAAGAAGTAGTTTTGCCTGATAATATTTATATTTATTATACGCTAAACGGTAGATTAACGAAAAAAATTGCGGAAAGACAGAAAGTGTATCCCCCACTGTGAAGATATAGACATTTTCACTTTCACGATATCAATCAAAATGGCGGCTTTCAACGCATCACTTCAAAGCGAGTGCGAGTCAAATTATCACTGGAAAAGATCAATTTGTTCCCAAAACGTATTATGAAAAGAAAATCTATTGTTTTTGAGTGGATACCGATCATTTCCAGCAATAATTCAACACGTATTCACCGTGAATTAATGCATGAAACCCGCCAGCTGAATAAGATCGCAAGAGGTTACCTGTTCCGAGTATCGATGAAATCCTTCCGGGTATCAATGCTCATCAGCTGTTTACTTTCATGAATCAGTTCAAGTTTTAAACGAAAACAATTATCGATAGGAATGATCAGATTCTTATAAAAAGCGTATAATAAAAAGAAAATCAAGCGCTCACGAAAAATAATCATTTATCTCAGTCACTCATGAGATAATTTTCGGTATCCATTCAAAAACACTAGATATCCTGTACTTGTTGTATCGCGATACATAGTAAACAACGATACGTTTGAATCGTGAGCAGTGTATCGCGGGTCAAGCGTATCACGATTACTCGTTGTAGCTCTACCGCCAATGAAAACAATACCGCAGTGAAGACTGGTAATATTTGTGGTTCTAGGAAGGTGCAACCTTTATAACTTGAAAAGCCGTGAGATTTGCTTGAAAATTCGATTCGATTCGAAATCTTCTACTCGATTCGATTCGGGATTCTATTCCAACCCAAATAAGAGATTCACGGGGCCCTTTTACATCTTCCAAGTACAATGGCAGTTATCGAAGATAAAATTTGTATGAGCTTGGCAGGCAGGCCATTGTGAACATAAAAGTTCTAAACACGGACGTGGCAAGAGGGTCTGGCATGGAGATCGCGTGTCGGAATTATTATTTTTAAAACCGATGTACCAAAGTTTCCAGAGGATTTTAGTCTAAGTCAGCCATTGTTCTCTTCAACCTAAAATAGCACATTAATCCTTCTGTCTTCCTCTGTCGTAAAACAAAACAAGGATGAAGATATCAAGTACATACAGAAACAAACTCGTTTAAAACAATCGATGAGACACTGTTCACACAAAACCTTTTAGTAAGTGTCATCCAAAGTATTCTTTGTGATTAATGTCTTGCAGTACGAGTGTATCTAAATACCTTTTCTAAGGAAGCATTGTAGGGTACTCGGTGTTCTACCAGCAGGAGTGTCGTGGTCTGTTGTCAAGTAGAAACAACTTTACCCCTGCTGTTTTCTTGACTCATTTTTCAAAGAACTCTCTGATTATTACTTAACTCTTAGAAGCCGGAAGTCGAGTTTTCTTGCCTGTGATGTAATACGGCAGGTAATCTGGCTGTGACGGTTCGGCTGTCTTTGGGCTGGCGGAGAATCAAACACTGAGCAGGTGCTTTCATGCAAGTGTCGTCTGCCTGAATAGGCAGACGACACTTGACAAGAAGCACTTGCTTTACTGTAAGTTTTTCGCGGCATGTCATGTTCAATAAATTCATTCTGATTCTCCGGCTTCTAAGAGTTAATCAGAGTGTGCCTGATTTTTTACCCCCAACTCATATTTGGAGTTATCCCTTCACCTGACATGACTTGCAGACGACATTTGCACACAAATTTTGTTGCATAACTAAATATTTATAGTTTTTGCTCCGATAACATGACTTACTGACCCTCACTGGAAAGAGCTTACCGAGATCGTTCCATTGAGAGGTAATAAGCCATGTTTTGAAAGTAAAAACTGAAAAAATGTTAAAATTTTAGTCCACTCCGTTGTTATGCGATTACAAGTCGACTACCGATGATTCATAAAGAGAAACAGCTTTACCTCCACCCAAGGAATGTTATTTCTCGACTCGCTATGGACTCTATCGATAAATAGGTAATATCTTCCCGATTCCTAGAACTCCTCTGTGTTGTGAATACTAAATATAGATTACCTTCGGTTGGCATGAAGAATTCTTTGTTTCAGCGTTGTTTACATTCTGTTACACCTTGGCTCTGTTGTCTTTTCGAGATTTGCAAGTAACTTGAAATACGTTGTAGAACAATGGGCTTGGTGTTTAAGTGACGTCACTTGAATACCTCTGGTCCACTGCGGCAGTGCGTTTTGTTGATTGAACAGAGGACATGGTCTAAGTCAGTACCAACTTCTTTGTCGGTATTTCATGAATTTGAACAGTCTGCCGCGGAGTGTAACACGCGTCTCGTTTTCACTCAACGCATGGGACAGGTTATTCAGGTTCATAAAATACCTCCAGTTCGATTTGTAACTCTTACATACTAATGTTTACACCACAAGTGAAATTCTCTTCAATGAACACTGCATTGGCAGTGGATTCTCAGATGATGATATTTTCCCATGAATACCAAATGATCACGTGATTTATTCCGTGAACACCTGTTGACCATGTGACATTCGAACATCGTGCAATGATATTATCGATTGTAAACACGACTGAGAATCTGCTAAAAATTACAAGATATGCACATGGTCATGATAAAACATTTGGAAACCAAACAGAATCCTACTTTGTCGACAATGTAATATCTTTTATTATAGGCTTCCGCTAAAATTATAAGGAAATAACAATAACGTTGTCGTCTTACTTTTCGTCTTGAACGACACAAGTCGTCTGATTACGTTATTTAAAAATTGTATTTTCCTCTGTTGGTACAACCAGAAAATCAAAGTGAAAATAATATCAACTAATATGAAATAAACTCGCTAAAATGTTGTGAAGATGAAAGATATTCACTATTTCATGATGAAAAGTTGTTGTTATTGTTATTTATGGTATTAAATTAATATCCATGCAGTTGCTCGTTGAAATTTATTTTTCACCTTCTCATCACTCATGAAAAGATATCCATTAAAAACCGTAGTCACCCTTCATGTACTCGCCACGTGTGTTACTCTGGTGGGAAAGTATTTCATCGGGACGGTAACTCAGTCGGAGAATGAGGGGTGAAATCCGACCACGACATGAATTTGTCCAATTGCTCTTACGAATACATACATATGCTTCTCGGCAAGCTATTCAGACCGGGGGTTTACGAACTAAGCCACGAAACTTAGCAATGTGGAAAGAACAGTGGCATACTGCTGATCAGAATCAATATCATCAAACTACCAAACAGAAGTGACGGAAGTGAAAACCGTTCCTTATTCCCAGTTCCTTATTGGACATTCGTTATCAACCGATTTATCGGTTGATAACGAATGTTGAATAAGGAACTGGGAATAAGTAATGGTTGTCACGTCCCAACACAAGTGACAGTTTTATGTCTATACTGAGCTATTTGAATATGCCAACTATTGGACAATGGTATCCCATCCCGCCATTTCCCGACGAGACAAAAGAAGTTAGGAGATTGATCCCCCCTTTTCCCACCCCACACCCAGTATTTACGATATTGTGTTTTATGCTCCGGAATTTGTGTACAATAAATCTTTTTCGAGTTGCTGACCGGATCATGGTGAGTTTTTATTTATTTTAGTTGCATTCCACAGCATACCGAACAAGCTCTCAAGCCACCAGTCAAATTCTGTAAGGATTTCGACGCTACTATTGCCTGGAACCAGTCAAGCCCTTAACCCTTTACCTGACGTGAAAAACAGACGACACTTGCCAAAAAAATTCTTGAATAACTAATTTTTTTCATTTTTTGTCTCAAAAACATAGGTTATGACCCCTCGTTGGAACAAGCTCGACGAGCTCGTTTCCACGAGGGGTCATAACCTATGTTTTTGAGACAAAAAATGAAAAAAATAGTGAAAATTAATTGGCGATTTTTGACGTAGCGCTGGCCGGTTTTGGCCGTTACGTTGGGTAAGGGTTAAATAGTTCGTCGGCCATGTTTAGATTCAGGCGTCTGGGGTATTCAGTTGGTCAGAAAAGCGACGGTTCGCTTTTCCAACCAGCTGAAATATCCTAGACAATTGAATCTAAAAATATCATAAACATTCATTTTCTTTGAATCACCATGAGAAATGTTTCTCAATCCCGACTTGATTTGAGCGAATCTTTAACACTTTCGCTGCCAAAAACGACTATTTTCGCCTATTTTATGATTGTTATCTGTATGTTCTGGTATGCGCAGATCAAACCTACCATCTGATTAATTGTTGGAAAGGGCTCAGAGATAGAGTTTCAAGTATGTCATAATTTTTATTAAACTTCCTCGCATAAAGGCGTACATGGAGGTCATCCATATATGGCTAAAGTGTGCGTGGCAGTGAAAGGGTTAATGACTTTACCAATACTGTTTGGCATGTAATAACAATAATACTCAAGTGAGAAGGCTTCGATTGCCACTGTGCCCCCGAATCCCGTCCCCATCCACGTCTCTTCTCTTCCCCAACACCCGGACATGAACTGTTTGATGATATTCCGTACCTCATTCTTTCCAATTTTCCAAATAAGCATGCTAACCCTCTTCCCTGTGTTACCAAATAACTTTAGTACATCACGTGACAAATCCCCGTATTCTCATTGGCTGTATTGATAGGGACTATGAAAGCATAGTGCCCGGAGTCAAGCATAGTGCCCGGAGTCATGCAATAGTGCGCACGCATTGCAAACAGAATCCCGAGGGGATTCCCCTTTTCTTCTGAGCAGACGGCAAATGTGGAGACGAATAGAAAAAAAAAATGAGCGTTTCGAGATTCGCAAACGAGAATGTTAATTCTTTTCTTGAACAACATCAGAGCCGAAAGACTGTTAGTTTAACCAACTGTGCTGTCAATATTCTCCGGCAGTACTGTTCTGACAGAAAAAGGAATGGTGCATTTGAAACGTTAGATGTTGGAAGATTAACGGAACTATTGAAAGACTTTTATACAAACGTTAGAAATCGCGATGGTGATTTGTATTCCAAAAGCAGTATTTGTGCCATTCGTCAAGGAATAAGAAGATATTTGCAAGAACCCCCACACGAGAGACACTTTGATATAATAACAGACCCAGCTTTCAAAGGTGCTAATCGTGTATTCGACAGCATGTTGAAGAAAACAAGAGAAGACGGAAAAGGAACAGTCCGGCACAAAAAACCCATTCCGCCAGGTAACTATAAAAAATACATAATAAAATAAAACACAACAAAACTAGAAAGTGAACAAGTCAGTGTCTGCAATAGACAGTGGTGTTGTAATTATTTGTTCTCGTATAAATACACAGTCTTGTTAATTACATGAAATAGACGAGTGTTGTTTATTACTCAAATCGACAAGAGACACATAAGAACAGTTGTGAGAGAAAGTAAATAAATAACGGGCAGCAATGTTTGCTGAAAGTTATCATAAACATGAATAAATAAATAGATAAATTACGGGGAGCAATGTATGTTGAAAGTTATCATAAACATGAATAAATAAATAAATTGTAGACCTATCAATTAAGTACTTTTGAATAAGAGTGTTAGAGAGGGCACTGAATATTATTTATCTTCGATCACAATAAACGATTGTGATTGACCGTGTAAACGTTTATTTTGCTTTGATGCTTAGTGTTTCATTCTATTTCAGGCGATCTAAGGAAATTATATCAGCGCCCAATTGTGTTTAATCCGGACATTCCAAGAGGTCTTTTGAATAAAGTAATGTTTGAGCTTTTATTTTACTTTTGTCGGAGAGGGAGAGAAAACATTCGAGAAATTAAAGCTTGTGATTTTGTAGTTAAAACTGATGACACTGGAAGAAAATACATCCTGAAAACTACTTCTGAGCGAACAAAAAATCACACAGGTGTAACGAATGAGGATGAAGGTGATGGACCTAGAATGTATGAAACTGGCACAAAAATGTGCCCTGTTAATAGTTTTCAACGATATCTTATGAAACGAAACCATGAGTGTGATGCGTTCTTTCAAATTCCCAAAAATTCATACCACGAGAGTGACGAATGTTGGTTTGAGCGAAGGGCAATGGGAAAAAATTCCATAGGAGAGTTCATGGTAAAAATGTCTAAACAAGTTGGTCTTTCTGATACATATACCAACCACTGTGTGCGTGCTACGACCATAACAATTCTTAATGATTGTGGATTCAAAGATCGCGATATTATTTCTTTATCGGGACACAGAAATGAAAAATCATTGTCAAGTTACGTTTCGGACACAAGAGCTGATGTCAAACGAGGTATGTCAGAGAGCTTGAGTTCCATGGTCGATAATGCAGATGCTGAACATTCAGAAATGCCTGCAGCGAGGAATGCTGTTGAGAATACAACAACGCAACTCTCTTTCCAGTCAGCAAATTCCACAGTATCAGCACTCGAATTATTAGATACCGATATTGATGACGACGATCTGATAAGTGCGTTGGAGGGAATCGAGTGTTCAAAAAACTCAACATCAATTGACATTCGAAAGCAATCCAAAGAAATATGCAACAAAATGCAGTATTGTGCCCCAAAATTCAATTTCAGCAATTGTGTTGTAAATATTTACAATAATTAAAATGTGCTCGTACATCAGAGGAAGTACCCATAACACGTTCAATGGGGTGAACGTTAATAAAACTTTAGTGCCATGAATGATGGAATTTCTATAGTGCCTCACAGGCTTTGTTAATACCACCATATGTGAGACGTTGATTCTGTTGTATGATATCTCGTGTTAACCAGTTATGTGCCACATGATTGGTTGATCGGTTTCATGTGTTTATTTACATTATTCTACTTTACCCGTTGAGTTCGAATCCAGTTGATAGTTTAATGTTTTCCTGACATTTTCATGTTATTAATTTCATTGTTTTATTTTGGATAGTAAAGTGTTAGTTATCTCTCCGTTCCTTCTTTAATATGTTGTGGAGATGGTCTGGGTGTGATGTACTAAACCCATTAATGCCTTCCGTTTCGGGCACTATGCTCTCATAGTGTTGCTTCGGGAACCAAATAGTGCCCTCGCTATCGCTCGGGCACTATTGCATCTCTCAACAACACTATGAGAGCATAGTGCCCTCAACGGAAGGCATTAATAGGTAAATATATCCCTTCCATTCTCGAATCCAACGTTCCCATAATATTCCTAGTGAATCTTATTGTCAGACTGATATTTTGGAAATTTCATCACTCTCAAACGGCACATTTGGCACTTCTTTTCATTTTTCCCCCATTTTTCCATCAGGTCCAGCGAACTCGACGTCAGTTTAAACAGCAGTGCCCCCACTAATGGTGCCATCAAGATACTCCACAAAACTGGTTTCTCTTTATTGCGATTGTCATGTATACAAAATAATTATGAAATCACACTGATCTTGTCCATCTCGGAAATCAACATGGAGTATAGCCATTTCAGTTGTCAAAAGTTAGCTTTAATAATTTCATACTTTTCTTTCAGGTGTTTATGTTGATAGATATATTGTTTTAGTGTTGTATAGATGTGATTTGTAATCAAAGATAGTTATATTAGTGTTTAGTTTAGTTTCTCTGTCGGATTTTAGTGGCGTGTTCCCTATCTTCGCGCGGGTCATTTTCGGTGTTTTGTTTTGTTTACGTTTTCGATCGCTTTCTCAAATTTTAAGTTTCTCTTTGTAATTTTGGCTATGGTTGCTATGGATGGTAAGTGTTTATTGACACGGGAGGTTCAGACCAGCAGCGTAGAGACGGTTAGTATAGGTGTACAGGTAGGGGCAGTGGTCGAGGCCAGCACACGGGGGGCTAGTGTGTTATCAACGGACGGCCAGCGGTCGGTGGTGTGTAAGCACTGTGATATGGTGTAAGTGGATGGGCGTGAGCTGGGGGAGTTGGGGATGTGCGCTATCTGCGTAGAGTTAATGCAGCTGTTAGAGGCCTATGTAAAGTTGGAGGAAGAGGTGCAGGAGGTGAGGGGGAAACTGGGGAAGGCGGGAAAGTCTGGTGTTACCCCAGTTAGGGTGGCATTCGATGGGGGTGGAAGGTGGTGGGTAGTAGGTAGTAGGAAGCGGACTTTTGACGTGAATAGTGGGTCTTTTGGGAATAGGAAGGTACGTCGGGTTGAGGGTAGGGGAGAAGTAGAGGCTAGAGTGTCAAATCCCCAGTGTGAGTCGGGGGCCAAAAGGCGTATTCGTTTAGAATCGGATAGCGAGGAAGATAGCGATGACCATGTGGCGTCTGTCAGGGCAGGAGCCAGAGGGAAGGTTAGGAAGGTGGTAAACGAGGACAGGGAGGCTTGTAGTGGGAGTGGGCAAAAAGTGAAGTGCAGTGTCCAAAAAGATTCAGTGTGTTAGGTAATTTCGAGAATTCTGAGGAGCAGGTGGGGCCTGAAGAGGTGGAGGTAGGCTTGGGGTTTAGTGTGGCGGAGTGCAAGACTGCGAGCCGGTCCAGTGGGAACAGAGGTGGGAACAGAGGTGGTAAAAGGGGTAGTAGGACAGGACAGAGGCAGTTGGTGGTTGCAGGGAGTGGTATAGAGCAGGGGTTACATATGGTGGTGTGTGGGCCCGACAGTATCAACAGGACAATTTGTGCTTTCCGGGGGCGAGGGTGGAGGACCTAAGGGACAGAGTGGGTGGATTAGTAAAGGGGTCAGCCCCAGACCCAGTGGTTGTTGTACACGTGGGGACCAACAACATCAGGGAGAGAAAATCAGTTCAGCTTATTGAGACTTAAAAGGACTTGATAACTCAACTGAATGCCAAGAATGCACAGGTAGTGGTTTCGGGGCTTCTCCCAGTACTAGGTGGTGGGGGCGAGCGTAATTCGCGGATCATTGGAGCCAATGAGGAATTGGGGAGTATTGTAAGGAACTTGGGATACCCTTTATAGACAATTGGGGATCAGTTTGGAACAGAAAGGACCTATGTGGAAGGGATGGTCTCCATCTTAGCCCAAGGGGTACAGAGGTTTTAGGAAGAAATATTTTGCAGGTGGTGGAGCCTTTTTTGGTATAGGGAGGGGAGGGGGGAACAGAGAGGGGGGAATGAACACAGGAAATGTGTTATGAACCATAGTTGTAACAAATGGGATAAGGGGGATAAGGAAAAGGGACCAAAAATCCACTTGAATAGGCATAGCGTCCCACGGAAAGCACAGGTACACAAAATAGGATATACAAACATACAGAAAATCAATAATCGACTACATTCTCACAGATGTTAATTTATGGAGGGAGGTGATAGGGGTATCCCAAGTTCCTTACAATACTCCCCAATTCCTCATTTGCAGGTGGTGGAGCCTTTTTTGGTATAGGGAGGGGAGGGGGGAACAGAGAGGGGGGAATGAACACAGGAAATGTGTTATGAACCATAGTTGTAACAAATGGGATAAGGGGGATAAGGAAAAGGGACCAAAAATCCACTTGAATAGACATAGCGTCCCACGGAAAGCACAGGTACACAAAGTAGGATATACAAACATACAGGGACTAGATAATAATGGGACCAGTAGGCGGAAGCCAATGAATCTTGATACCCTGAAAGTGGGGTATAGCAACATCCAGGGTCTCCATCGGAAAGTAAGTGAAACTGCAACACTGATCGAGGCAGAGGAGTTTGACGTCATGGGCCTAAGTGAAACGTGGATAAGACACGATGAACGGGTAGACCAAGTGAGGGGGTGCGTGTGGATAGGTGTAGGGCGAACGGAAGGCCAGAAAAGGGGGCGGGGTAGGCATGTACATTAAAGAGGTTTTAAAACTGTCGCTGATCACAGACCTGGAAGAGGTCAGCACCTCGGCTGATGTATCGAAAGAAATTGGATGGGTAAGGATCAGTCTGCGAAACAAAAGTATTGCCATTGGGGTTGTGTACTGTGCGGTGGAGGGAAGCAAACCCGAGTGGAATTACTCGATATACTCAACACTAAGGGCCAATATCACAGAGCTACAAAACAAGGGGCTCGGTATAATTATGATGGGTGACTTTAACTGCCACATAGGTGACAAGGAAGAAGGCATAGCGGGTGGGGACAAGAAAGTCAACAGGAATGGAAGGAAGCTGTTGAACTTCACAAACGAGCTCGGTCTGAAGATTCTGAACAGGGACGCGAGGTGTAAGGGGAAATGGACATGGGAGAGGAACGACAGAAAATCAATAATCGACTACATTCTCACAGATATTAATTTATGGAGGGAGGTGATAGGGGTAGAAGTGGATGATGGGGGTAAAATGGAGGTGGATAGTGATCACAACTTGATTACAGTGACGATCAGGGCAAAAAATCTAATAAAAAGCAAAGGAAGCTTTAAGGAGATTTGGGGACTCAAAAAGGATGCTGACTGGGCGAAGTTCAATGAAAAACTGAAACCAAAGCTTGCAACCGTACCCAAGGGGGTAGTGTCCAGAAGATGGCGGACACCATAGTTTCGAGCCTAGTGGAGGCAGGGAAGGAAAGTGTAAGAAAGATCAGAGTGCCAACACGGGAACTTGGGTACAGAGTGCATGAAGAACTGAAAAGGACCATAAAGGAAAGAAAAGCTAAATGTGCTGCATACAGGAGAAGTAGAAAACTTAAGGGGGCGGAAAGCAATGAGGCCACAGTAGCAAAGGAAGAATACCAACAAGCACGAAATAAAGTAAATAAGATTAAAGACGATAATCGGAGAGTGCGAAATAGCAGTCTTATTAGGACGATAAGAACGACAGGGGGGGGGGGGGGGGTCGAGTTCGAACGTATTTTGGAAATGGGTGAATAAACGTAACAAAGGAAGTAACCCACAGAGTATTAAAGTAGATGGCAGAGTTACAGACGAGCAAGATCAAGTCGCATCAGAACTAGTCAAGCACTGGGAAAAGGTAAACGATAAGCGATGGGGCATGGGGAGCCCACCTGAGTGTCCGAATCAAGTCGAGGAAAACCTATCAAACTTCGTGTGCAGTGAAATTAAAACGGTGGAGAAAAGCGGGAGGAGTGGATGAAATTCCAAACGAGTTTATCAAAAAAGGGGGAGAGGAACTCGTGGAAAGCCTAACTGCCCTATTCAATCTAGCCATAGAAAATCAAGAGGTCCCGAAGGAGTGGAGAGAAAGCAAAGTGACATTTATTCACAAAAAGGGGGAAAAAGACGTTTTGGATAACTATCGAGGGATCTCTGTCAGTAGCAACATTGGAAAAGTTTTCTGTAAAGTCCTGTATGGGAGACTAGAGGAGGTGATTGAAGAGACGGGTTTTGGGGGAGAAATTCAGAATGGCTTCAGGAAGGGAAGGCGAGTTACTGACTATCTTTTCACGCTATCCCAAACGATAGAATCCGCGAAAACAAAAAAGAAAAAGCTGTTTATGGCCTTTTTGGATGTCAAAAAGGCATACGATAGAGTATGGAGGGAGGGTATATGGCGCAAGCTGGAAGCTCTGGGCTTAGGAGGCGAGTTTGTTGGAATTATGAAAGCATTATATAAAGACGTAAGTAGGTGTATGAGGCGGATTCAGGGACAGGTGTACATGTACGTGTACGTGTACATGTACACCTCCATAGGATTTAGTGTTAAAATCGTGTACCTGTACACGATTTTAACGTTTTTTAGGGTGTCTTAGAATCCGCTTTGCGGATTCAAAGGCCACTGATTGTATCCAAGAGTGAAAAAAAACGCATGAAATTTTACGTATGTGTACATGTACCGTTTTGTCTTTGAATCCGCAAATGGGTTTCCCCCATAGGATTCAGTGTTAAATTGCAAGCAAAAAAAAACGTTTTGTCGTTTCTAAATCATCATCTTGTCGATTCTAAATCATCCGCGTTCGTACACGATTTTAACACTGAAACCCTATGGAGGCGTACACGGAAATCCATTTGCGGATTTTTACGTCGGAAACCGAATCGTGTACGGTACACGGAAAAGAGGTCTCCCTGAACCGGCAAACCCACTGTCACGTTTCCTGAAGTAAAACTAACACATGTTATTGTTGTGACTGAATGAGGTTTTCGTTCAAAAGAGTAGACTATAAAATATGAGCGTCAGTTTTAAAAAGGAGTTGCGTGAATGAAAGGCATCCGTTCAAAAGAGTCGACTATAAAATATGATCTGTAAAAATAGATATTCGTGTTTTGTTTTGATGTAAGGAAAGGAAATTGAGTTTAGAGACAATTAAAGAAAAGAATCAGAGGTAAAAAAATCATTTTCGCGTTTGTCACTATTAATTCTTGTGAAGTAATCTTAATAAACACTTAATGGAATGTTTGAATAATGTTATAATAAAACGCATTTTCCACTCAATTAGGTTTGAGTGGTAAATTTTTAATATATTCATGATAACGATCAGAGAGATTTGAAATGAATGAATGAATGAATGAATTCCTTTAACGTTAAATTAGAAAAACCAGTTTCTTTTATGTGCTGGAATGTTTTAACTGTCATCAAAAGTTCTCTCTTAATTCGACACTGAGTGAATGGTTTTTTGATATGTGAATGGAATTCCTTTTAACAAACGTAAATTACTCTCAAATGCGTTAAATCAGAAACCGGTTTGTCATGTGCTTAAAACGTTTATTAAACTTTCCCAATTCAATCAATACTGAGTTGAGATGTGAATTTTTAGTTATTATATTAAAGACAGAAAGATTTTTATTAACTTAAAAACATAAAAATATAATTATACATTTAATTTTGAAAATAATAAAATAACTCGCATTAGCATACTTAAAGGAACATTAACAATTAAAAAAACGAAAAATGTTTTTACAGATGGATTCTAGACGCCGAGATCGAATTTTAGGCGAGTATGAACGTGCTAAGAAGGGCATTCAGTCGGCTGACAGAAGCAGACGTCTTGATGAGATGGAACTCAAACACGAAGCCACAAAAATATTTAAACCCGTGACAGAGGGTCAAGAGCGAAGCAGGAAGGAGATAGTCGAAGAATTGAGACCCATAAAAGAGAGTTCTTTGAGAATGGGTTCGTTGCCTGATAGTTTTGGAAATCGGCATTCTGTTCAATCTACACCGGATTACATTCCCACGGGAATTCAAACAGAGAGCGAGACCGACACCGATACAGCTTCGACTATCACCACTGATAGCGTCGCATCGTCTGATGATGGCGGTAAGAGAGATCTGTTGTATGGATTTTATAAGGATTTGGACAATAATACTTCTATTGGAGATACAGAAGTAGAATTAGGCGATGATGAATTGATCGTGGGTTCGAACAGATACGAATTGACTGATGGACTGCGCAGATTGCTCCTTTACGACAAGCCTAGTGATTACACGGAACAGGATTTCGACAATTACGGCGACATTCTGGTTCAGACCCACGCCATGAAGAGAAATAACGATGCCAGAGAGACGAGACCCAAAGCCAACAGAGGTTACAAGTGGACGAAAGTGGTGAAACCCATATGGGATATGAATAAGAAGTCCGTCGAATCGGTGACTGGCAAAGGGGTGAAAACCACTTTTCTTCGGAGCGATTCTGAAGCTCTGTCTCAGAGATTGAGTTTGTTGATGGCGAGCAGACGGGCTGGTAACACAGGATTAGATAATGAGATAGTTACTATATGTGACGAATTGTTAAGACAGAAGGTTTTGAATAAAAACCATTATAAAAGGCTGATGAACGAATTGAAGGATTGATGTATATATAATAAGTAGAGAGAAACAAACAAACAAACAAAAATAAAACAGTAAATTTTTACCCTAGAATAATAAAAGTATTTAAACAACAAAACGATTTACCAGTGAAAAAACAAAATATATTATAAAAATAAAATATGTTGGTGATAAAGAACAGGGGATACGTCATAACTTACGTTCAAGGCGGTTCTGGCATCGTCGATTCTATAATGCGAGCGTTCACGAGCGATGCGGGTAGAAAACTCGCATCGACTGCATTTGAGGTCGGTAAGAAGACGGCTTTGGATGCTGGTAAGAAAGCCGCTTCCGAAGCCAGTGGTAGGATAGCTTCTGTGGCTGGCAAGAGGGCAGCCGACGCATTGATCAACAAGTTGATCAGTCCGCCGGCGAAGCGAGCTGCGTTAGAGCAAACGCCGAAAAGTTGGAAAGATTTTAAGGATGCTGTGGTACCCATACAAGATTTAGTTAAAATGACGAGTGGATCAGGATTGAAGAGAACTCGCGACGGTGTGATATAAATAAATAATAATATTAAAAACTGAGTTTGAAAAACATATAAAATTTGTGTTTGAAAAGAATCTAAAATAACAAACAAAAAAAAATAAAACAAAGATGAACATTAAAGATATGTCTTGGAACGACGCCGTGACCAAGAGGTCGAATAATGAGTTCTTTCCCAAAAGCATAAGAGGCTTGATAGTGGGAAAGTCGAATTGTGGAAAGACCAATCTGTTGATGAATCTGTTGTCCCGACCCGACTGGTTGGATTACGACAGATTGTTCGTGTTTTGCAAGAGCTTGTTTCAACCTGAATACAGATTGCTTCGAATGTGCATGGATCGTAGATTGCCCAAGGACGTCATAGCCAGAATCTTTGACAGTAGGGAGGAATTCGACAAGAGTGAAGCTCCACTTTCGACCATTTTGGACGGTGCAGCGATGGAGCTGATGAAGAGAAATGCAACTTCGAACGTCGAGTGTCGATTTTATGAGAATGCTAGCGACGTTCCGGATCGTAAAGAATTGAAATCGGAAGATAAGAATCTCATGATTTTCTACGATCTGCTTTTGGAGAGACAGAACTGATGCGAATCGTATTACGTTAGGGGTCGACACAGCAACGTGGACTGTTTCTACCTATCGCAGAATTATTTTCGAATGCCCAGACAGACGATAAGGGAGAACGCTAATTTTCTATGTCTCTTTCGCCAAGATCTCAAGAATCTCAATCACATCTACGGCGACCACATCGCAAACGACATGAGCGCGGCGGAATTCAGGAGATTCTGCAAGAGGGTTTGGGATGGAGGACTTTACAATTTCGTCGTGATCGATTTGACAAGCAAATTTAATTGCGGAAAATATCGGTGCAGATTCGACAAGTTTTATGTTTCTGATGATAATAAGATAGAGCATGAAAATAAAAAAAAAAATTAGAAAATAATAAATCTTCAAATAATTAGTTTTGAAAAAAATAAAATTAAAATATAATGTTGGAACAAGGAGAATTGTTAGAACGGATAGCCGAGAATACGGCTGCAAAACAATCCATTCAAATCGTGGTGAGTGGCGATTCGACTCGATTCGCTACGAAATTCGAACCTTCCATCGAATTGAATAGAGAGAAAAGATAAGAGATGGCGTTGGTGAATCTGGAGACTTATTATTCCTTTCCCAACGTCACCAAAAAGAATAACTCGTTCAAGTATTCCGACGGAGTGGATTGGTTGGAGATTCGAATTCCCAAAGGGAGTTACGACATAGACGATTTGAACAATTACATTCAGACGCGAATGAAGACGGATGGAAAGGGAAGCAACAAGATCAGACTCGCTCCCAATCCTAATACCTTACAGATGATGTTGGATTTGGAAGATAATTTTCGAGAGGATTTCAACATGGACGATTCTATAGGCAAGATGTTGGGATTCGATCGAAAGATGTATCAAGGCCACGCGGCATCTGAAAATACGGTCGACATTCTCGCAGTCAATAGCATTCTGGTGAACGTGGACGTGATTGCTGGAAGCTACATGAATGGTAGTGCTCAACCGACGATCTATTCCTTCTTTCCAAACGTGTCGCCGGGTTATAAGATTTGGGAGCAACCTAGAAATTTAGTTTATCTACCAGTGATTTTAGACACGTTGTATAGTCTCAAAACCACGTTGACGGATCAAAATGGTGAACTGTTAGATCTTTGCGGAGAGAGGGTGACGATACGATTTCACGTAAGAGAAATATAAAAGCAAAAAAAAAAAAATATTGTGTATATATATAGATAACAAAAATAAAATAAACGCAATATTAATTTTACAAAATTATTTTAATATAAATAATTATTATTAAACAAGAAAACAATTGAAGTAAATATATTTAAAAAAAAAGAATTATGACAGAATACGTGATTAAAAACGTGAACATATCCGCAGGACAGAGGAAGAAACTTAAGAGAGCATTAACAACTCGAGGCGAGGCGGTGAGATTCAAATTCACTCACGAAGATCTGACGAGAGGCGGTCAGGATTCGATCGCCTGGACCAGAAGTCAAATCAAAAGGATGGAGAAAGCGATTCGCAATGGAAGAGGGTTGAGTCCCGCTCAATTGAGATACAATTTGAGAATGAAAGGTGGTTTCCTACCGCTATTGGCAGGAATCACCGCAAAAGCATTACCCTTTGCTGCAAAGGCACTACCCTTTCTCGGAAAGACTCTCGGTGTGGGACCTCTCACGGGACTCGCGAGTTCGGCAGTTGAGAAATTAATGGGTGGCAGCGGACTGTTTTTGAAGAAGGGAGGAACTGTGTGTCGCGTCCACGTAGACAACAGTGGTAAAGGATTGTATCTAGAACCTGTTAGAGGTGGCAACTCTTTGAGTGGAAACGGTCTCTATCTGAAGAGTGGACAGAACATTGAGCGACTCGGCAAGGGTTTGTTAATCGGTGAGAATTCGCCGTTTAAGAATATACCGATTTTGAATATGTTATTATAATATAAAATTATATAATTATATAAAATATAAATCACAGAAAGTATAAAATAATATATAAAATGGATAAAAAGGTGGAGAAACAATTAGACGATAATGATGAATATCGCGAGACAGAGTGCGAAAAAAAAGATGTGGAAAAATGGTTAGACGCTAGTGATGGATATCTAAGGAAAGAACTGATGAAAGAGTTGAATAAACAGCGGGATAGACGGTTGAAAATGAAAAGAATGAGATGCTTTCCACTGTCACCACTACCTTCTGAAGAGAATGGTAATGATGCGAGTGTTACCAAGAGATGCACACCATTCGTTCATAATTATGATTCGGATAAACAAATGTGTTGTTATAAAAACGCATCATATTACAAAAAAAAAGAAAAAAAGAAAAGAAGAATCGACGCTGAAATTTAAGAAAAAAGGAGACGTTATTATAATATATGGTAATAGTGAAGAAGGAAAACAAAAAAAAAAAGTAATGAGATCTAAAGATGATCTCATTACTTTTTTTTTCTTTTTCTTCGCTAAAAAAATCAATCTCTCTATTGTTTATATTTCTAAGCCCGTTATTAGCATGTTGACACTCGTGTTTTCAAGATGATCTCATTACGTTTTTCCTTCTTCTTCGCTAAAAAAATCAATCTCTCTATTGTTTATATTTCCAAGTCTGTTATTAGCATGTTGACACTCGTGTTTTCTCCTTTTTCACAAATGTGTTGAATGTTTATCTTTACTCTTTTGAGTTTTGTTACTTCAGTCAACTCGCTCTCACCACCCAATTTCTTCACGAGTTCGAATGAGATGTTTGGAAATATGTAACTTCCATAGGGCAACGACAAATCGTCCTTGTCAAATTCTCTATCTTCGGCGATGACGATGTTCTGCAGATCGCTTTCTTACTCGTAATACAAATCGAGCACGGCTTCGTCCAATTTCAAAGGCATGCAATATTTGTCGTATTTATGCTCTAAGCCCTTCGTCTCGACCTCATTCAATTCGATGGGATCGTGTCGCTGTAATATAGATTTTAAAACCTAATTTCTTACATGTTTCAACTCGTTTCAATTTCAATTCGCATCTTTTAGGTGTTGTTGTGTTCATGATCGATTATTTGGGGTTTTTTTGTTTTATGAATTCTTGCAAATAATGTATATTTTAAATTTTGTATTTAAATAATTTGTTAAAAAAGTTTGTTTATTTTTTTTGCTCTTTATATATATAAAAAAAAAGTTGTTTTTTTTTTAATTTTTAATTTTCTTTAATGTAAAATTTTTTAGTAAAAAGTTTTTTTTTTTCTTTATATATATATAAATAAAAAAAATTTTTAACATTTCAATCTCTCTATTGTTTATATTTCCAAGTCTGTTATTTGCATGTTGACACTCGTGTTTTCTCCTTTTTCGAAAATGTGTTGAATGTTTATCTTTACTCTTTTGAGTTTTTTTACATTGGTGAACGCGCTCTCACCACTCGATTTGTCCATGAGTTCACGTGAGATTTTTGGATATATGTAACTTTCATAGAACAACATCAAATCATCCTTGTCGAATTCTTTATCTTTAGCAATGACGATTTTCTTCAGATCGCTTTGGTACTCGTAAAACAAATCGAGCATGGCTTCATCCAATTTCAAAGTCATCTTATATCTGTCGTATTTATGCTCTAAGTCCTTCATCTCGACCTCGTTCAATTCGATGGGATTGTGTTGTTGTAATCTATAGATTTTATGACCGAATTTTTTATACGTTTCGACTCGTTTCAATTTCAATTCGCATCTTTTAGGTGTTGCTGTCATGATCGATTATTTAGGTTTTTTTTTTTTTTGTTTTATGAATTCTTGCAATAATGTATATTTTAAATTTTGTATTTAATAATTTGTTTAAAAAGTTTTTATCTTTTTTTTTTTTTTTTGCTCTTTATATATATATATATAAAAAAAAAGTTTTTTTAATTTTAATTTCTTTAATGTGAAATTTTTCTAGAACAATTGTACAATACATTGAATCACGCAAAACAAGACGTTATCTCAATTCTTGACTTTAGAAGATTTGATTCGATTCATGAAAGAAGCAGACGAGTTTTTAGAATGTGCAAGACTTCGAACGTTTAAAAATTGGCCTTCGCATCTTGTAGTTATCATCATCTATTGAGAAGGAATCGGGTGACATGAACATGCGTCTGCTTCACGGAAATTTGTTTTGAACCTCAGGTGAGACTTTGCGTAAAAGTCGTAAGAGTTCTATTTGTCTTGAACCTTCTTCTTCTTTTTTAATAGTTCGAACAACATTGTCGATTAATTTTTGTTCGCTAATAGTATTACGATTCGATTTTCTATCACAAATCGTATCGTTTTCTTTCGAAACGCGTAAATATCAATTACGATTTTTTTCTTCTTGGTTTTTTGGTGAATAATGATTTATTAAACAACATCAACGTTTATGTTGAGATTCCGTCATGGATGTTGTTGTCATGATCGATTATTTAGTTGTTTTTTTGTTTTTACGAATTCTTGCAAATAATGTTTATTTTAAATTTTGTATTTAAATAATTTGTTTAAAAAGTTTTGTTTTTTCTCTTTATATATATATAAATAAAAAGTTAAATTTTTAACATCCTTTTTTTCTCGTATTAATTAAATTTTTTTCACGTTAAGAAACATAAAAAATTTATTAATTTCATCAAAAAATATTTTTCACATTAAAGAAAAAAAAACAAAACTTTTTAACAAATTATTTAAATACAAATTCGAAAAAAAAATATTCTTACAAAATGAAGCAAACAGATAAAAAAAAATTGGAAAATTTAAATGAGAAAACCGTACCTCAGTTAAACGAGATTTGTAAACTATTAAAAATTTCACATTTCAGAAATTATAGAACTAAATCAAAAAAAACTGAAGTCATACAGAAACATTTGCAAAACGATAGAAAGGCAAACGAAATGTCGATAGCAACGACATCAAAAAATGCATCGGTTCTGAAAAATGAGAAGAAGAAAAAGATAGTAAAAGGAATTGAAATGCCGACGTCAAAAAAAACCCAAAATGTTTCGATTGTGAAAAGTAAGAAGACGACTAAATGAAAAGCCATTGAAGAAGAACTTCAAGTTTCAAAAGAAAAGAAAAGAAAAACTAAAATGAAAACGAGTGATGCACATCAGATTCTAGGCAAACGAGATATATTGAGCGAAATTCGATGAGCAATAAACGAAGGGAAAGGAAAAGAATATCTAGCACGACTCGCCACAGAACTATTTCAATCGAAGACCGTAGAATGGGAGAGTGCGATCAAAGGTATTTTTAAAACTTTTGACGTGGTTACCTCGTTGAAGAAAATCGATCCGAAATTGTTCATGGGACGGGTGAAGAAAAAAGTATTGGATTTGTTTCGCAAATACATGAATGTGGGACTAAAAATTAAGATGATACTCCATTGTGTGATGAATAAAATCGACGTGAAGTCCGGTGAGAGCATCGTGAAAAATGCATATTTCAGATCTAACGTCGAACCCGTATTTCGAGGTTCAGATTTATCGGACGTTTTCGAGAAGATGAAAGACAAGATGTTGACGTCTCTCACAAATTATCAACATTAAGGTAGTAATTGGACGTTCGATGAGGTGTTGAAACTCGAAATTCACATAACTGAAAACGATTCGTTGAAAGGATCTTCCTACGTGGAATTACCGTATTTCTTAGCTAAAAAACACGCCGTGGTCAATGTGAGAAATAAAGATGATCAGTGTTTTAAATGGGCAGTCACTTCTGCTTTATACCCTGTCAAAATCCATCCTGAGAGAGTTTCTCGTTACAAGGAGACTTCTAAAAATCTCGATTGGACCGGAGTGACTTTTCCAACAGAGTTAAAACACATCGAACGTTTCGAGGTTCAAAATCCCACCGTAGCGGTGAACGTCTTGGGATACAACGATGAAAAACGAACGATCTATCCTCTCAGACAGACTTCGTATCTCGAAAGAGAAAAGATGATTATTTTATTATTGATTTCGAATTGTGACAATCGTCATTATTGTTTGGTTAAACATCAGAGCCAATTACTGTTGAGACAAAATAATAAACATAAAGGAAAGATATGTTTATGTTGTAACTGCATGAACATGTTTCAGAGCGAAAAATCGTTAGTGAAACATCAGGAATATTGCAACGAAAATCAAGGTGTCGCTGTCGAAATGCCCAAACCCAACACCATCGTGAAGTTTGAAAATCGCAATAGAAGGTTAAAAGTACCATTCATCGTGTACGCTGATTTCGAATGTTTCACCATGAAAATGAGTTCCTGTCAACCCAACGCTCTTCAAAGTTACGTCGAAAGATATCAAAAACACATGCCTTCAGGCTATTGCATTTACGTGAAATGCGCTTTCGACTCGCAACACGACATGGGTCCCTTCACCTATATGAAACAGTATGAAGATGATGACGTGGCCCAAAGGTTCGTGGAAGAGTTAGAATCGAAAATTCAAAACTCCGACAAAAATGATCATCACGCGAGAGCAGCAGGACGAAAAAAACAGAGCCACCGAATGTCACATATGCAGACAATCGTTCGACGAGAATTCGGAGGAAAATAAGAAGGTTAGAGACCATGATCATTACACGAGTCTGTATCGTGGTCTGGCTCACAGCAAGTGTAATTTAAAATATTGAGATGCCGCTTTCTATCCGGTGATGTTTCACAATCGCTCGGGTTACGAGAGTCATCTGTTCGTGAAAAATCTCGGCACCTCACACGAAGAATTAAATTGCATCGCGAACAGCAAAGAAAGATACATTTCCTTCATGAAATGGAAGCTCATGGAGAAGAAAAGAGTAATCGATGGAAATACGTTGGAAGAAAAAACGAAATCCATTCGTAGAGGCATACGTTTCATCGACAGTTTTAAATTCATGTCGACCGCTCTGGAAAAATTAGTCGATAACATGAGCAAGGATAAATTTAAAATCACGAGCGAACATTTTGGAGAACGAGTAGATGTCATGTTGAGGAAAGGAGTCTATCCTTATGATTACATGAATGATCTAAAGAGATTCGAAGACACCGCACTACCTTTGAAAGAAGATTTTTATTCGAAATTATATGAATCCGACATTTCCAACGAGAATTACGAACACGCCAAAAACGTGTGGAAATCATCTGATATGAAAACCATGAGAGATTATCACGATCTCTATCTGAAGACCGACGTTCTGCTCTTGGCAGACGTGTTCGAAAATTTTCGAGACGTCTGTCGTCGAAATTACGATCTGGATCCTGCTTGGTATTTCACCACACCTGGTCTGGCGTGGGACGCTCTGTTGAAGACCACCGAAGTCCAATTGGAATTATTATCCAACGTGAACATGTTGCTCATGTTCGAAAGAGCTGCGAGATGTGGCATCTCGATGATCTCCCACAGACATTCTGAAGCTAACAATCCCTACATGAAAGAAGGTTTCGATTCGAAACGGTCGATTAAATACATACAGTATTGGGATGCTAATAATCTGTATGGTTGGGCTATGAGTCATCCTTTACCGATTGGAAATTTCGAATGGGTGACGGAGCCGGAAGAGATGCAAAAATGGAGAGACTATCCTTGCATTTTAGAAGTCGATTTGAACTATCCGGAAGAATTACACATTTCACACAACGATTATCCGCTGGCTCCCGAACGAATGGAACCAAACAAAGGAGACGAGGAAAAACTCATTCCCAATTTATTTAACAAACGTAACTACGTTGTCTACAGCGAGAATTTGAAACAGTACATCGATTACGGGATGAAATTAGTCGACATACATCGCATCATTCGATTCGACAAAGAGCCTTGGATGAAAAAATACATCGATCTCAACACAAATCTCAGAATTCGAGCCGAGAACAATTTCAAAAAAGATTTCTTCAAACTCATGAACAACTGCGTGTACAGTAAATCGATGGAAAACATCAGGAAGAGAACCAACGTTTGACTCGTCACGTCTGAGAAAAGAGCTAAAAAATTAGTGGCGAAACCCAATTACAAACACCGAACCATATTCGAAGAAAATCTAGTGGCTGTTCACATGCAAAAGACGCACAAGAAGTTTGACAAATCATATTATCTCGGACCGATCATCTTAGATATCAGCAAGCGATTGATGTACGAGTTTCACTACAATTACGTCAAACCAAAATTTGGTAATAAAGCCAAACTACTGTTCACCGACACGGACAGTTTAGTTTACGAGATAGAGACGGAAGACGTCTACTGAGATATATCTCCGGATGTGGCCGCGTGGTTCGACATGAGCAATTATCCCGTCGATCACCCGTCCAACATTCAATCGAATGACAACAAGAAGGTTTTGGGTAAATTTGATGAGAGCAGTGGTAAACAAATTGTCGAATTCGTGGGCTTGAGATCCAAACTGTATGCTTATCATCTAGAAGATGAAGAGATCAAGAAGTGCAAAGGGGTTAAAGCGTGCGTGGTGAAGAAAAACATCTCTTTCCAAGAGTATAAAGATTGTTTGTTAGGAAGTGGTCCAGTGTATAAGACTATGAAATCGATTCGAAGCGAAAATCACGACTTGTATACCAAAATAGTCAACAAAATTTTGCTAACGGCCGATGATGATAAGAGATTCGTGTTAGACGATAAAATAAGCACTTTGGTACTCGGACATTGGACTTTGGATTTAATTAGAGACGATATGAATGTGGATGATAGTATTCCAGAAAATCAAGAGGAATTAGATGGATTCGAAATTATAGAAATCGATAGAGACATCAAGAGAGTTAGTTTAAAAAAAAAATAAAAAAAATAAAAAATAAAAAAAAATAACGTCATTTTAGTGAATTATAATATAATAAATAAATAAAAAAAATATATACGCATTTATGAATAAGAAAATAAAGATATCCGTAGAAGGTGTCATCTTACCTAATGAACCCCTATCCAACATCGATCTGTTGAATGCGGCAAAAGATTTGAAAATCAAAGATTTTCTAGGCGAGTTTTCCCGAGATGCCTTGCCGAAGAGAAGACCTCGACAATCGGAATGCGGAATTTTAAATCTAGACGATTCATCAGGTGAAGGCACTCACTGGGTAGCGTGGATCAAGAATGGGAAGAAGAAAAATTATTATTTCGAGAGCTACGGAATCTCACCGCCAAAAGAAATAAAGAACTATTTCAACAAATTGATGGTTCGTTACAACACGGAACAAGTGCAATCACCAGATCAAGTGTTTTGCTGTCACCTGTGTCTCTACGTTCTCAAGAGATGGTCTGAAGGAGATCGGTTTCAAGACATTCTCAATGATTTACATTAGAGAGAGATTTTTTTTATAGTATATATAAAGATAATAAATTATTTTTAAAAAATTTTAATTGAATAAAAACGAAAAATAAAAATAAAATAGTTCATTTTTAATAAACTGCGTTTTGAATATATTTTTTCTAAAAAACAAAAAAAAAATCCCACAGCAACATGCCAGTCGATAAATTTGGTAGAAGTGACGATGAAAAAGTCAACCTAAGAAAGAAGAGGAAGACGTTCGAAGTCGACGATGGTTACGACGTTGCCAACTTGGACGAATGTTACATTTGAAGATATGAACCTCGAAAAGAACCTTTGAACATGAACGATAAGAAGCTCTACAATCTTCCCGAGCCGATAGATCTTGCAGATGCTGCGACTAAAAAATACGTTGACAGGGGGAACGCCGATTTCGAACGAATCATCCTAGATAATTACGTGGATAAAACCATGACCGACGATCTCGATCTGAAATCCAAACATTTGGTGAATGTCGCGAATCCCATAGATCCCACCAATGCCGCGACCAAGAAATACGTGGACGACTCTCACGCGAGATTCAGCGAACACCTGAGAAATAGATACGTTCAGAAAATGATGCACTCGGAATTGAACGCCAATTCTAACAAGATAACAAATGTGGCCACTCTCACGAATCCCAAGGACGTGGTGACCAAACACTACGTAGATCTGGAACAGAGAAAGTCTGACAGACAAGAAATGAAATCGGATCTGAATGCAGGATTCAACAAGATATTGAATCTGTCGAAGGTCGACGACACGGATACGGACTCAACTGCGGTCAACAAGGGCTACGTGGATTCTGCCGTGATGCAATCACAAGAATACCTAGAATCGCAAGTGGATGATCTCTACCTGAACAAACAATCTAGCGGAACCATGGAGGGAAGTATGGACATGAACGGTAAGAATTTATTCGGACTCAGTCACGATCCCGAATTCGATTCCAGCGCAGTCAGCAGAAAGTACGTGGACGACAACTCAGTCTGGAGAAAGGGTGACATCATGGAAGGTAAACTAGACATGGGTGGACACACGCTCACGAATCTACCGGATCCCGTGAACATGACGGATGCTTGCACCCTGATTTCGGTGGTGGAGAAAGTCAAATATGCTAGACAATTGATCACTTTGTGGGCCGAGGAGGCCGGCACCTTAGATAAAGGAAAAGCTGAGTGGTCTTTCGGAAATGGAGGTAGCGGATCGAAACATGGTCAGGTGGGATATCCCATGCCACTGGGAGGTGAAAGGCTCCACTGAGAGTCTGGCTTCCTCAGATTTGAATAACAGAGCGGTCATCAATCTCATGGTGAATGGAGTAGAGAGCGATAAGAGATACAGCATCGAAAAGACTGAGAATCAACATGCGAATGTTAGCACGTTCGTCACGCCTCTCAAAGTGAACGCCGGAGACAGGATTAATTTCGTAACAAAAACCAATAATCCCGAAGCCGCCACTTCCGTGGTGAGTCTACTGATCGAATTAGTTCCTTTGAACAAACAGTGAACGCATGGAAAATAATGAATTAAAAAAAAAAAATAATGTGTGATTTATTAAAAAACAAAAAAAAAAAGTAATGAGATTTAGAAAGATGTTCAATCTCTCTAGATCACATTACTTTATTTATTTTTTTTTTTTGAGGTTTTGTTTTAAAATGTTATTTCTCATAATGTTTCATCTCGTGAAATTGGATCACCTATCTCGAAACACGCGTCGACATCTATTTTAGCATTTCGAAGAGCTTTTATAAATTCTCGAAAAGCAGTCGGTCCTCTATACGTCAATGTGTCTAAAAGTTTTCTGGTCTTATCTTCTATCAAGATTTTACTTTCGATTTCACGTCTCATATAATCAGTTAATATCAAAGGTTCTGTTTCGACTAAAGTGTCTAGAATTATTGCTAACGAATCTTGCGAAATATTTTTAATCAAAACACGTCTGTTCCTTCTTAAGTATTCTCTTTCTTTATCATTCATTTTTATAATAATTTTTTAATTTTATTTATATATATATTATTTTTTTTTTCACACTCGTCTCTCATCGAATGATCGACATCTTATTTCCATCCGATTCGAATTGTAATTCTCTATCTGACAGGACCAGGGCGAAGGTTTCGGTTTTTCTCGGCACGTTCCTATCGAATTGCATCTTGATCTGAATGTCTAAGACGCTACTCTTGAGTGGTTCACTCTGTTTACTGACGTCGAATACGAACATCGGATACATCGACTTGTATTCGCCGGGAGATATGTTAGGGTTGCTCATCAATTCGTCTAGACCGTGATACTTCTTTCTAAAATCAGCGGCATCGCCATACAGTCTGCAGAAATCGTTCTTCGTGTCGAACGATGTGTTGTAATCGATTGCTGGATATCTCGTAGCATTCAGAAACACTTGCATGTTTCTCAAATGGCAGTGATCGAACAGCGACGCATTCTTTTCCTGAGACCCGTCCCTATCAGTCTGAAACGCAACCCCGATGAAACGCGGTCTCTCGGAAGCGGATTTCACCATCAATCTCCAATCGAAGTGACTCGTGGTGGGTGGAATGCTAGCCGTGTCGCACTGTCTCATTCTAAATCCCACGGGTAATTTACTCTTGGATTCTATGATCTTGTAGAGATGCGCTTTTTCCACAATCGAAGGCTCCACATGCGGAACGAACCATGATATCTTGTGTAGAGTTATCTTACCCACATTGGTTGCAGTGAGTCTCACTATTGTGTCGTCGTCTCCTTTTTGAATCAACGTCAGATTGTGTTTAAATCCATACATGATCTTGTTGTAATCGTCCGCAAATCCAAAGATGTGTTTCAAAGGTATCCTGAACGAAAACGTTCCTTTAGGTCTGGACGTCTTGACGACGTAGTCGAATATCAAGGCGGCGCCGGCGCTAGCAGGGCCGACGGTGTCTTTCACCCACAACTGATTAAGTCCTCTGGATTTTGAAAAAAACATCAGGATACGTCAAGAGTCCGAACATCGTGGTAGCCTGACCGGGATGAAACACAGATTCTATCTCTTGTCCAGATAGCATGTATTTTATATTACTGAATAGATGCATGATGCCATTATTGGCTAGAGTAACCGTGTCGTCGTCGGCGTAGTCGCTCCCATCTTCCTTGCTGAGACGTCCCTGCACCACTATGTAACTCTCGCTAGGATGCATGAATAGATCTTGAGTTCCGACGTTAATTCTTATCTCTCCCGCATTGTTCAAACTCGTTCCGGTTACCGGTTCATATTCGTGAACCTCATATTCTTGAATACTTTCATCTTTCACTATGCTTTGTGCTATATCTTGTATATTTGTCATTTTAAAGGATTTTTAGGGTTTTTTTGTTTATTAATTAACTTGCTTTCCTTATCTAAAAATAGTTTTTAATTATTTTTTATTATTATTTTTCTTTCTTATATATATATGTGTAAACAAAAAAATATTAAAGAAAGTAAATAAAAGACATTTGTTTTCTTTATCAAAACTTTGTCTTCTGTAATTGTTGTTCGTAAAACTTTCCGATGATCTCTTCTCCATCCAAAGCTTCGATTTCGTAAGTCACCGGATCGGTGTGAAATATTTTTATTATCATGAAGACTTCCAAGGTCCATCGAGGAGTATAACCCTTTTCGAAGTGCTTCTTATAAGCGTAGATTCTCACTCGATCACCGACCGCAAATTTCGGCGTTCTAGACTTCTTCCTAACCTTAGATCTTTCAGGATATAGATTCGCGTAGACCCGTTTTTCATTTCGAGGATCGCTAGCTTCCACGGGAGTCATCTTGATCGATCTGTGTCACGTGTTGTTGTAATCTTTGACCAGACCGTTCAGAGCGTATATGTATTTCTTGGTCGAATTCGCCGTGAAGTATCTGTGCATCTTTTCCTTCATCGTTCGATTCCAACGTTCCACCACGCTGGCTTTCTCTTCGTTTTCAACCGAGTAGAGGTCTACCAATCGATGAATGTGCTTGTTGTAGAATTCCTTTCCCTTATCCACCCACAATTTACTCGGTTTTCGAGAAGATGAGTCGAACACGCTCTTCAGAGCCTCGGCGACGCAAGGTCCCGATTTATTCTTCAAAGCTCTAATCCCACCGTATTTGGAAAACACGTCGATGACCGTCAATAGATATTTGATGCCCTCGTTCCACCTCGAAAACGATCTCATGTCAACCAAGTCGGCAGACCAAATATCATCCAAACCCCTCACGAACACCCTTCTCTTTCGAAATTTACACACTATGGGTTTGTGTAACTCCTCGGCCAATTCGCTCGTCAATAATCGTTTCTTCTTCTTCTTTTCAGATGCGCTTTTTTTTTGAACGCCCCATCCGAATCGACGTTTCGCACCGATCAGATTGCCGACCAGCGAACGTTCTATCTTCTCTCTCCTGGTCGGATTCGATATGCCTCTCAATTTCCCAAACATGTTTTTATCACAGACGTCGTTGCGAGTCTTGGTGTCGGGATGTCCGGCGTAGCACAGATCGTCATCATACGCGGCCGCGTCCACCCTATTCACAGGTTTGCTCCAAGATTTGGGTGTCAGATCGGCGTTGAGTCTCTTGTTCAATTTCGTTCCGGGTCCCGTGAAACTGTGACCGGGCAGATGCATTTTGAAAGGTAGATTATTGATCATTTTATTCACGATGCCTTTACCTTTGCTCGCGTTCTTTTTTTTGATGAATCAAGTCTTGACAGAACCACACACGTCGCAAATTCTGCGAAGCATCTGTCTGTCGTTTTTAGTTCGTACTTCTCGAGAATTACTCGTCTCGGTAACTCTCTTACACTTTACGCAATACATTTTTTTTAAGAGTTATTTAAATTAATTTCGTTTTTATTTTATATATAAATTTAATAATTAATTAATTCTGTTCTTATTATATATATTTTTTATTTCAATCTCTGCTCTTGAGTACTATCATCTTACTGAATTCCTCCCTGGCCTCTTTCCTCCCCTTTTCCACGAGAGAATCCTTCATCTCTTCCTTGATGATCTGACGAGTCTTGATTCTCACGGCTTCTTTCATGGCATCGTATTTCGTTTTCTCGCTCAATATCGTGAAGTATTCTCCGTCCGATATCCTACCGTCTTTCAACGCCACAGAGATCATTTCGGATATCGTGTCGATCTTGGAGTCGGCCAAGACGCGAATTTTGTCGTGTTTCCTCGCCTTCAGATATAATTTCCTACTCAAAAAGTTTCCGAGCGTGCTAAACAATCCGGCGGCGAGAGCCACTCCTTCTGCGGTCAACACAATCGGAATGCCGACCGCGGTCGACAACAATCTGATGCCGGCCGCGTGTAAACCCATGGAAATCGTGATGAGTGTCGCGTCGATCGCGTTGACGAATTTCACGAGACGCAAATACTTCTTCTTGAGAGAATGACGAGAATCTCTCTCTCGAGTTAGATACTCTTGGATTCTACTAATTTGATCGATGCGATACCTCTCTCCTCTTTCTTTTTCTTCTAGCGACGGTGCCGTCGGCAAAACGCTGATCGGCTTCTCTTCCTCGTCGTCCACTAAGGTCGGATACAATTTATTTCTGGTACTCATTTTTTTGTTTTTTTCTTTCTAATATTAGATAAAAAATTTATGTGTGTATTTATTTCTATTTTCTATTCTCCCTTATTTTATATCAACGAGAAACTTAGACGTATGCTTCATTGAACAATAATTTCATGATTCATCCCTTATCTTGTAAAGTCAGACTTTTACTCGCCAATTTCAGTTCTTCCGAAACTGTGGGCTTGCTTTGATCCTTACAGAAGAGTAATCTCTTCCAAAACGCGATCACTTCGTCGATTTGAACGCGTTCGAACGCCGGTTCGAAATACTTGACGACTATATCTTCCCTTTCCATCCACAGACACGAATGATTCTCGTGATCGAAGTCTAGGAGATCCCGACATCCGACGCATCGTTCTAACAAGAGACGACCTAGTTGTTCGTTCACGCAGAATGCGTAGGCTCTCATCAGCATTTTTAAAAGAAACCTTACTCTAATAGTCTGAGAATCGCTCATGATTTACGTATTTATTTTTTTATTATCTATTCGATTTGATATATTATTTTTTTAAATAACTATTTATTTATATATTTTTTTCTCTCATATATATATCAATCACTTTTTTTTATTTCTTCAGGAAACGTGACAGTGGGTTTGCCGGTTCAGGGACACCTCTTTTCCGTGTACCGTACACGATTCGATTTCCGACGTAAAAATCCGCAAATGGATTTCCGTGTACGCCTCCATAGGTTTTCAGTGTTAAAATCGTGTACAGACGCGGATGATTTAGAATCGACAAGACGAAGATTTAGAAACGACAAAACGTTTTTTTGCTTGCAATTTAACACTGAATCCTATGGGGGAAACCCATTTGCGGATTCAAAGACAAAACGGTACATGTACACATACGTAAAATTTCATGCGTTTTTTTTTCACTCTTGGATACAATCAGTGGTCTTTGAATCCGCAAAGCGGATTCTAAGACGCCCTAAAAAACGTTAAAATCGTGTACAGGTACACGATTTTAACACTAAATCCTATGGAGGTGTACATGTACACGTACAAGTACATGTACACCTGTCCCTGGATCCGCCTCATACACCTACTGACGTACAGAGTGAACTTAGCCTGGGAAACATTACAACAAAACGTTTGCCTATGGAGACAGGCCTAAAACAGGGATGTATCCTTTCGCCAATCCTGTTTGCATTGTATATCAAAGATTTAGGAGATGAACTCCTGCATAGCGAGGAGGGGGTAGCAGTTGGGAACTTGAAGATCCCAGGGCTATTTTTGCAGACGATATGGTGCTAGTGTCAGAAAGCGAAGAGGGGCTAACTAAAATGCTGGGAATTGTTGGGAAATATGGGAGCAAATGGAGACTCGAACGTAATGAAAGCAAGAGCAAAGTTATACCTGTGAGCCGCAAAGTGGACCCCACTCGCTGGTGGAGAGTGGGTGAGTTCTGCATTCCGGAAGGTAACAGCAAACTTCTCAGTGAAGAGGAGACAGGTGATTACGAGTATTTGGGGGTAAATATAAACATTACAGGAAGAGGCATCTACCGAAACCACACAAATAAATTGATTCTGATGGGGAAGCGAATCCTTAACCAAATGAAGCTTATAAGGAGAAACAGTTTCAATAAGGTGTTCGGGGGGGGGGGACCATTTGGGAAATGGTGGGTCTGCCAAGTATCACATACGGTACGGAAGTGGTACCCCTAAACCAGACGGTCGTAAAGAGCTTGGAAATCCTGCAGAACGATGCTGGCCGATGGATAACGGGGTCGAGTAATGCCGCAGCGCTAGAAGCAATCAGGGGTGAGCTTGGGTGGATGAGGATCAAGGACAGGATAGACCTGTTGAAACTCGGTTATCTTAATTATTTGGTAAATCTCCCAGACAGCCGATGGTGTAAAGTAATGTTCCTGGGAATTTTCAACTCAAATATAAAGACTGGGTGAGCTAGTAGAGAACTACTCATTGGAGATCTCGGACCTGGACGTTGGGGCCAACCAAAAAAAATCGTCAGAGAAAGGGTCATGGAGGATTGTAACCGTAATTGGCGAGAGGGGGTCAAATCAAAGAGGTCTTTGGGTGGCCTGCGTGATAAAGAGAAGCCAGGCTTTGAAGAGTACCTTGATGGCACCTTTGGGAGGTCACTGCTGTTCAAGATGAGGTCGCGATCCCTGGAGCTGAGGGGGAAATTGGGAAGGACAGTGAAAGGGAGTGTCAGATGTGTAATTTGGGCATGGTGGAGACCCTGGAACACTTTCTTCTAGAATGCCCAAATTACCAGTCTAAAAGAATAAGATTCACTGGGAGTATAATGGGGAAGTGGGATGGGAGAATGAAGGACATGTGGTTAGGGGGAGACTCAAAGGAGAGGGTTAATATGCTAATCGGAGAGATTGGGAAGAATGGGGCAAGGGATGTCATCAAGCAGTTCGTCTACGAGTGTTGGGAGGAGAGGAGAAGCATGGGAATAGGGAGGCAGTTGGGAGTACAGGGGTAACCAATGCCTTCTCGTCCGAGAACCGCGACAAATCAGCGGCTGGCCAAAGGGTTATTATTATTATTACACTAGCTGAAGTCTTGTGATCACATCACACGGTTCCACAAATTGTGCTAATATCTTGCTGCTCAGAGGCGAATTATACACTTATTGATTGGAATATCTATAACTGGTGCATGAAATAAATTTGTATATCTTTGTGAGTTAGGGAACATCACAATAAATCAATCGTATTCTGCGCACAAACACCGCAATAAATTTAGTTCAAAAGCTATCAACACATTGCCAACGGACTGCTTTCAGAAAGGAAATTAGTCACCCGTGAAACAAAATATATCCCTCGACTTTTCGTTGAAGCTTCACAGAAACGTTAATTTATTTAATGCCACAGATAGCAATAACAACAACTTTTCACGATGAAATAATAAACATCTCTTATTTGCACAACATTTTACCGAGTTTAGTTTCTTTTACTGTGATTCGCCGGTTGCACATAGAGGAGAAAGTCCAAGTAACTCTTCATTCCTTGAAAATAATGGAGCCGAGACCCCGAAGGGGTCGAGGCCCATTATTTTTAAGAAAATGGAGAGTTATGAGGATTTTCACCTACTTAAAATACACGTAAACGTCACACCAGTCAATTTTAACAATTATTTACGTCAACTCTCCATTCCTGAAAAATAATGGAGACTCAAAACAAAAAGATAAAGTCGCAGGTGTATTTTAACAACAGTGAAACGCCGAACAATGAGACGTCTACGTTTTCGCTATTTCTTCAGATTTCTTTGCATTTTTAGAGGAGGCATTTAATAAAATAGCACAACACATTATCACTGTCAGCTCACTTGAGAACATGTAAGAACTCTTGGTTTTCGGCTAATAAATTTGGAACTTGTTCAGCTTGTTTAAGACGAAGAGCGCATTGAGGTTGAAATGGTCTGTTACGTACCATTACGTCCAATGTTTCCTTGATCACCTTCTTGCAGTGTTTGGGCTTTCTGCTGATCGATTGCTGACTCGTTCACCAAGTTAAGACAGAAAGCGCATTAAAGTTTTTGTGGTCTGTTCCATTCCATTATGTTCCATTGTGATCCTTTTTCTGATTTTATCATTATATTTGCAGTTTGTCGTTCGATTGCATAGTTTTATGTGTCTGCTGGATGAGGAACTATTACATTTTTTCAATGGCCCTAAAATGGGAGTATAGTTCACGTTCCTTCCTTTTCATAGAATTATGAGATTCACTCTGCGTAGAAGGCCACGTTCTATTCAAATGGTATGATCAGAATTTCATGTACTAATAAAGAATATAACATACTTTTAAAAGTAAAGATAAACCCGTGTAATTAGGTTGTGGCGAATCACACTTACTTGTTACGGGACGGCCTTCCTTCCAAGCCAGAAAATAAGCAGACTGCCATCTACTAAATGAGATCACCAGAGGGTGAATTTGGTGATGCTATCCTGCAAAGCAGAGCAGCATCACTAAATTTACCCTTTGTGAACCCCAGTCTGAATAAGGGACTCAAAACTAAACAGAAAGAGGTACCCAGGGGATAAATTAGCCCACTGTATGCGATAGCATCATCAAATTCACCCTTTGGGGAGCTCATTCTGCAAATGTCAGACTGCTTATAATCAGGCCTGCTTCCTGCCAGGTTACGTAATTATCACAACTTATAAATTCTAAGCATGCAAAGTGCTGATTGGCAGAGAGTCAACCATATGAAATTTTCATAAAGAAAAACGTTGACCCACTACTATATTATTGGACGGCTGTAAAGGGGACATTTGACTTGAATGGGCTGAACTGCTGTTTTATGTGAGAAATTGTTTTTTATTCAATAAGTGCTTAGCTTGAGTACTTAGTTTGAGTACCAACACACCAATTTCCTTTCCCACCCCATTCAGCCCACATTTGCTCTGTTCCCTTTATTCCTGTTCAACAAATCATACATTATATAATACATATATTCAGTGGCGAATCCAGGCACTTGCTTGGCGGGGGGGGGGGGGGGGGGGGCAGTTATAATCCGTTAAAAGTAAAAAGCTAAAAGTATCATTGAGTACATTGTGTAGTGCTAATTACGTCACCCGTCCAAGGATGAAAAGGTAGTCATAATTCCACTCTTTTGCGCTCCCGTACGGACACCACCCCATAGCAATGATGCTCTCTGGGCTGAAGTGAGTGTGCATGCCTATTTTGGTGGTGATTTGATCGATGGTGCAGGTTAGTTGAAAAAAAAAATGTTGGAATTTTTCGCCCCATTTTCTCCTCCTGTATGAACGCCCCAACTCTCAGTGACTCTGTCTGGACGGAGGTGAGTACGTGAGCCAAGTGTGGTGTTTATTTCGATGGATTGTGTTAGTGAACAAACAAAATATAGGCGGTTTTCACCCCATTTTGCTCTCACCCGTGGAAACCTCGATCATCAGTGATTATCGCGAATTATAGTTTAATTACAACACATTATTCAGACAAGTGATCGCCACAGAGACGTAACTATGAGGTGTATTGGGGTGACATCCCCAATAATTCTCCAATCGGAATATTTTCGTCTAGATTGGAGTCTTAGATATCGATTAGCCCATGCTAAAAAGAATGTACTTTATTGCAAGATTAAATTTGCAACTTGATCTTACGTGATGTCATGCAAATGAAGATGCGTGGCCCATTCAGCCCCAACATATCCAATTTTGAGTCCGATACGTGTTAATGAAACAATACGTTGGGAAGTCCATGCTTCACGATTTATTACCACCATGTGGGTTTCTGAGATGGTGTATTGAAGTCGAGACCTCGTCTCTGGGTATATGGACGAGTCCGTTAGGACGAGTCGATATATGACTCAGAAGCGAGGTCGAGACTTCAATACACCATCTCGGAAACCCACTTTGAGGTAATAGCCAATTAGTTTTACAATATTTTGCTTTTCGTTACTTGTTCGCATATATTTTGTCAATCATTCGGCGTCTTTGAATTGATTTTTTTATGAATGACGTTCACGACTTTGTGGTATTACGTTCTTGTGCTGTACATGACATAATCTCCATTCATAATTCTACTTGTGCTATAACCGTTGAAGTTTATAGTAGTGTTTCAGCTGTGTGTTTCTTTGCTTTATTTTTCATGTTTAACGTATGGTACGTCTAAATATTATCACTGTGGCAAAAATTATTCAGTTATTTCGTTGAGGTGGTGATTTATTTTTCATTTAATTGCTGCTATCCAAAACGGTTACTGCTATCAAAAACGGTGGCCTCTACAGGTGTAATAAAACGATGCCAATAGAGTACTGGTAAAAAATGTTCTCTATCTGAATCGAATGATCGCACGTGTGATTGCTGCCCTCAGTATAGATTTGTAGTTTGCCTAGATGCATTTTCTTGTATTGGGGGAAATACTTTCTTGTAAAATAAATGCATTTAACTATACCGTTTGTGAACTAAAATCTCGATTGACAAAATATTCCAGCTACATTATCGAGACATATGCGTGCAAGTTGTTATACAGATCACAATAACTGGTTTCTTATTATTCACAGGAAACTCTCCAGAAGAGAGCTTTCCAATAAATGATAAGAAACCAAGAATTTGGTGTTATTAACCCTCTACACTCTGATGTCAAAATGGCAAAGCTTTCAGCAGCAAATATTTCCCATAATGCAGTTTGATATTTAACCAAATATACCTTGTTTGGGCTCTGTCAAACAAGATATACTTGGTTAAATTCATAGTTAAACTAGTGGAAAAACAGAGCGATCGGAGAAAATTCTGTTGAATTACCAGCGTGCTAGGGGTTAAGTCTGCTGAAGTTGGAAATTCTTGTGATGTTAAAGACTCATATTCCAGTAAAATTTCGTTTCTATTTAAAAATAGTCCGTCAACGATTTCCGTTCCGCGCATATGTGCGGAACAGATTTCCATTTTCCGCATGGTTTAGTGTTGTTGTAGATGGGGATTACATAGAACAGGCGTGTAATAAATTTACTTTCGATTTCCCGTTGGTCGTTGCTGGAAATACCGTAAATCTAAATTTAGATATAAAAAAATAGTCCACTAACCTTCACAGTGGAGTATCTGAGGTATCGCGCGCAGCGAGGACAGACAACGGTGCTTGGAGTTTGCGTTGTGCGATTCTCTTGAGTTTCTTTTTCGTTGGTTGTTTTCTGTGGAACGAATGAAAATAGAATACAAAACGATGGGAAAGCGACTGCATCTTTAGAAAAGGTCAGTGGTTTCGTCTGCTAACATACTGGGCCAGGTGTTCTCGGCAGGTCATGCCGGATATTCTCTTAAAAAACAGTAAGTTTTAAATAACAGGACATCATGTGAAATCTGTTGTAAAAAAATAGATGCAGTTATGGGGGATCGATCGCTCCCTCACCACCCCTCCCACTCTGGATCCACCCCAGAAAATAATGACTTCTCTACCATATTGTGTCTGATTGTTTGCTTATTTATGGGGGTTTAACGACACTTTCAACAGTTAGGGTCTCATCGCGTCGGACAGTTTTATGGGTGGAGGAAGCCCGATTACCCGGAGAGAAACACCTAGCAGTGGCGAGCAATTGCCAGACTCTCTTACTAATGCGGCACAAGCAACGGTTGAAGGCATGTGCACAATCGACATACAATGCGCATTAATACACGCCGTCTCCGTGTCCTTACGTGGACAATCGTTATCAACATTCGTGCTCAAGGACACAACGCAAATGGCACGGGCCAGGATCGAATCGTCGACCTTTTGGTTTAAAGTCCAATGCTCTAATAAAGAACCATCGACCTCCCGATTATGTTCTGTCACCGGACGTTCATACCATGTTGTTTTGTAATGTTTTTTTGTTTGGGTTTTTTTTAGGGTGTGGGTCTGGGGTGTTACCAACACGATCAGAAGGCACTGGCAAAATAATCTTGAATAACGAAATATTTTCACTTTTCAATGAAGAAACATAGCTTATGGTTCATCATTGGAACGAGCTCGTTCCAATAAGGTGTCATAAGATATGTTTTGGAGGCAAAATATGAAAAATAGTTCTCTCTGAATTTTGTAAGCAGCACTGGAGTTTTGGGTGTTACGCCAGATTAGGATTAAAATGTTCATTCCTTTCATGACTTTTCTCAGTTATATTTTATGGGAACGGTGGAGGGGGTGGGGTATATTTTTAAAAAAAAAATAAAATGGCGGTGCCTGTCATTTCTTGTTGCAGGGAAGTCAGGTGACATTTTTTTACACTTTTGTCCTTCACTGCGAACAGCATCTTCATTCACTACTTCTGGGAGAGGTTTGTAAGAGTTTACGTATCATCATCGAGACAGTGGTGCTTTTCACAAAAATAACCGCCCCAATTTCAAGATATGGATTTGTTTCTCCCTTCAAAACCTCGTTGAGGTCGTTCGCGCGAGGGGCCATCAGCAATGTGTTCGACCAATGTGAGAATATTCAGTTAAACTTTTTAGAAGAATCGTCCTGGGTGAAGGGTTAACATAGGTAGTGTACATGCCATGCGCTTACTGAGGATAGGTCAGTTTAGCGTATGGTGTTCAGGTTATGTACATGGGGATGAGATGCAGGACGAAAATATATTTATTTATTTATTTATTTATTTATTTATTTATTTATTTATTTATTTATTTATTTAATTGTTTTTAACCCTTTACCCAACATAACGGCCAAAACCGGCCAGCGCTATTCTCAAAAATCGCCAATTAATTTTAATTTTTTTTAATTTTTTGTCTCAAAAACATAGGTTATGACCCCTCATTGGAACGAGCTTTCCAATGAGGGGTCATAACCTATGTTTTTGAGACAAAAAATGAAAAAAATTAGTTACTCAAGAATCTTTTTTGCAAGTGTCGTCTGCTTTTGATGTTAGGTAAAGGGTTAAGGTTACTTTCAGCATCCTTTGCTCTATCATGACCACAACATATGTATGAACTCGGGTTTCGCCAATCGTTTATGCCAATGCTGCCCACTTTGGAGCATTTCCACCCAAGGCGTTGGTTCCTGGTCCTATTTTACCAGTAAAGCAGAGCGTCTGTACCGCAGCAAACAAGCACTGCTCTACTACCATGGGTCCCGATGGGGAGGGAATATTGGACAATAAATGGCATTCTGCTCTTGTGAAAAAGCCACAGGATGAGGATGACTTTAAGCCCTAACAAAAAAGAGAAGCATTTCGTTTATTTGTTTGGGTTTTTTGTGTTGGGGTTTAATAACACTTTCAACAGCAATGTGTACTGGTCGATGAAGCAAGCCTCAGTACTCGGATAGAAGGACCGTGCAGCGGCGAGTAACTGTCGAACTCTCCGACTTACTTACGAACTTGGCATACCAGAGTAAACATTGATTGAGGGTAAATATACCATCTACGTGTTGTACACTTTACTAAAGGCGCCACAGTGTTCCCATATGGGTAATCCGGATTAAGCAACATTTTCTACCCAAACGGGTTTTGAATTTCACTTGTTTTATTTTGTTCAAGTTTCAAAAGAAGCGTTTCTAGCTGGGCTTACTGCGACAGAGAATTGTTCTGTACTGTTCCAATACGTTTAAACCTTTGAACCCTGGTGGTATCTTCCATATCAGTTCAACGACAGCAACTGGAAGAGTCCACGTTCATTATTAGGGGTAGACGTTGAAAATATTAATTTGTCAACCACACACATGCACTTACCATCCATCCTATTTAATGAAATTGTGACGTTTCATGTTCCTGGACGTAAAAACCGCCGATCGGGTTTAAAGGGTTAAATTCCCCGTAAATGCCAGGAGTTTAAAACTACAGAAACTATATTACAATGTGAGGCTGGAAACTTGACCACGAAACCTCATTAACCTTATTAATCTTATTGTGTAAATTATCACACAATTACACATCTTAGAACTGAAATAGTTGTAAGCTACGCAGTACATAAGCGGTTAGTTCCTTCAAGATGGAGAAGATCTGTCTGAAGCTAGTTATAGCTCCTAACCCTATTCAGCACCTGGCCTCTGGAGTTTAATAAAATTTATGACATACTTGAAACTCTATCATCTGATTAATTGTTGGAAAGGGCTCTCTGATCCCTTTTCAACAATTAATCAGATGGTAGGTTTTATCTGCGCATACC
Organism: Pictodentalium vernedei; assembly: GCA_031216915.1. Lineage (NCBI taxonomy): Eukaryota > Metazoa > Mollusca > Scaphopoda > Dentaliida > Dentaliidae > Pictodentalium > Pictodentalium vernedei. The sequence goes on from CM062294.1 coordinate 234,545,061, forward strand.
AGAACACACAGATAATCGTCACACAACAGGTGACAATAGTCTTTTTCGGCAGCGTAAGTGTTAAAGCATATGTATCATTAGGCAAAATGACGATTATATAAAATGCCCTACCGACCGGGTCAGAAACGGGGGTGGAGTGGCCATTCTTGTCCCTCACTTTTTCAGATTATATTTTCTACCCCTCCCCAAACACACACACACACTTTTGGTGAAAAAAAATTTCCCATTGGCGTTGTTAACCAATATTTAGTTATTATTATTTAACCCTTTACCTAACATGAAAAGCAGGCGACACTTGCAAAAAATATTCTTGAATAACTAATTTTTTTCATTTTTTGTCTCAAAAACATAGGTTGTGACCCCTCGTTGGAACGAGCTCGACGAGCTCGTTCCAACGAGGGGTCATAACCTATGTTTTTGAGACAAAAAATGAAAATATTTTGAAAATTAATTGGCGATTTTTGAGAATAGCGCTGGCCGGTTTTGGCCGTTACGTTGGGTAAAGGGTTAATACCTTATACACCTAACACGGGCAGGTTGCTGGCGGCAATAGATCCAGACCTTCTGGAATAACTAAGACAATTTTATTTCATTGTCTAAAGCCATAATATATGACCCCTCACATGTTTTGTATGCAAAAAAAAAATAATTAGTAACACCACCCCCACCCCCTCCTTCTTTACTTCCATTTCAGTTCCACTGCCACTGTACCGTTCGAATCTTTGAAAACGATGTAGGTGTCCAAATTGATTTTCCATTCAACAACAACAGTTTAGCAACAAAAAGCTGTTCGGAAGCTCTTAAGGTCGAATATAGGTATGGAAAAATATTCTCTTGCAAATCGATCCTAAAATACATCTTTTCCAAACGACAAAACCAATAAAAGAAATCCAACAGTTACATTTCTAAAGTGATAGTTTTATTTACGCTTTTTCCACAGCAGTCTCGCGAGTACACAAATGGTAATATTTTTTCGTACATTCAAGGTATATGTTTTCCTTGAAACAGAAGCAGCGAAAGTTTATTGAAAGTGGGATGGGGGGTGGGAGGAGGGAATTGTGAATATCCAGGATACACGGGGCTTACCATGTTTCGGCTGAGTGAAAGAACAGTTGAAAAATACAACCAAAGAAATTTCATTTTCTGAATTCACTAGCCTTGGCAAATGCAAGAGATGGCGTTGAAAAATAAGTGGGAAATGGACTTGGGTGCCCGGGATAACGTCAAAATCCACCAACGACATAATACCCTGACATACCTCTCCAGACAAAATCCCTCCTCGACAAATCCTTCCTCCAAAAAATCCTCTCTTGACACTCACACAGCACATCAGATACATTTGTACCAGAAATATATAAAATCTATTGTATTTGTGAGGAGTGTAACTCCGTCCAGCTAGAAATACAAACTTTTGTTATCTCCCTTGATAACCCGCTGCAAATAAATCTAAAAACACTGAAATGTCAAGCAGGCCTGGAGTTATGAAAAATACAGAAGGGTTAAAATTGCCCTCCTAAATCCCCCCAGGAGGGCAAATGCCCTCGCTAGGATAAACATCGCCACTTGAGTTCCATGCTGTTCTATCTCCCAACAGGGAGACAGAACAGAACGGATCTCCGGTGACAGCATGAAAACATGTTTCAGGAAGTCTTCTTGCTTCATACAGTCACCGCAAGAATAACAAGATAGACCACACCTATCCCTAGCAGTATTTCTTGGGAGATGTGAACAGCATCTTTGGGTAAAATTGTACTTTCGACAACAATGTTCAAATATTATTCTACATCTAACTTGAGGCATTACCAGAGAGTCACATACCACCAGTACCATGAATGTGACAGAATGTTTGAACATGAAGCCCAGTGGTGCAGTTGAGTTTCATTTTTGACCAAATTATATATTCCTTTTTGTCATATGGATAAGGTGAGCTGTAGAAATTGTGCACATAAAATAGAAGTAGTACTGCAAAACAGTTTGATGTGTTCAATTGTCCAGATGCAGGAGGGCTAAAAATAGCCCTTCTAAAAACTAATGCGAGGGCTCTAGGAGGGCAGCCCTCCAGCCCTCCTTGAGAATGCCAGGTTTGGTCAAGCAGCAAACTTTTCCCATCTTGCAAACAGGAATTTACCCAATTCAATTTTGTTCGGAAGAGCTCAATAAGCTTTATCAAACAAGCTGGAATTGGTAGAACTTCTGAGTTTCATTACGGGAAACTGGTGTAACTGTTCAGCGAAAGTATCTGCCTTTGCTTTGTTACCAATAGCGAGTGACCCGTCGTCCTTATTCGGAGCGGTTTCATGGGCCCCGCACAATAAAAGACTACCACACAATACAGTTGTACAGCACTTACTTGGCAAAACGGATGCCACTATAAGCCTTGCATATAGCCATGCTCCAAACCGTACTTGTTTTGAAAACAATTATTTTTAATGCAGAGTAAACATATTTAACCCTTTACCCACATGAAAAGACGACGACACTTGCAAAAAACATTCTTGAATAACTAATTTTTTTCATTTTTTTGTCTCAAAAACTTAGGTTATGGGCCCCTCGTTGGAACGAGCTCGTTCCAACGAGGGGTCATAACCTATGGTTTTCAGACAAAAAAAAATGAAAAAATAATGAAAATGAATTGGCGATTTTTGACAATGGCGCTGGCCAGTTTTGGCCGTTACGTTGGGTAAAAGGTTATAAGAACGTCATACCACCTGATATTCACGTCCTAACTACTTATGAATTAGATGGCTCAAAAATCAAATAAATAATATATTTATTTCAGATAAAATTTACACTAAATGATAAAAAACTATGCACGAAAGAATATATATGCGTGTGTGTGTGTCTGTATTGAACGAAATTTTGTCGGGACAGACTTTCTCAGGATCGCTTTTGTCGGGTGGGGGGGGGGAGGATTTTCTTGCCGAGGAATTTCGACGTGGATACTGGGTACGCAGCGAAAAAGATATTATATACCTTTGTTACGCCCTAAGTAGCAGGAGATGTATGGATCGGGCCACTTTGGGGGATCTCATATGTGTCGTCATGTCACCTGACCCAGTGGCGCCATCTTGTGTTGTCATGATAACCCGCGTGAGCGATCATCTTGTGACGTCATCCCCATAGTGATACGTGGTGTGAGTGCGCATGCGCAGCGCGTGTTGTTAGGATGATACGTGTTTCCGTCGGCCATTTTGTATACTGGAGGTCCCCATCTTGGTTTCTATGGTAGCACGTGGTTGCTATGTGACCCAATGGCTTATAATAGGATAGGGGTATGTTCGGAGGGTATGTTCCTTTGTACAGGAGTAATTTCACGATTCGTAGAATTACCACAAACAACCCGACAAGTTTTACTATTTCGAATTCTTTCAGAATTATCTGCTTCTATCTATATATGCGATAGTTTTCGTCTATCTTACCATGATCCTTTGCCCTGGAGTATACTCCAGTAGCGTAGAAGAACCCTTCAGTTGGAACAGCTTTGCATATTATTACTATTTTTAGTTTTTTCTGGTCTGTTCTTGTTAGTTCTGACCCTATTCCGTGTACTCTTGTTGTTTGATTTATCTAGGTCACCCAAGCAGTTCGCTTTACTGGCGCTAACTAACCAATCAGATTGCCTGATTTCCCATAATCTCTATGCAGAGTTATCTCCCCTTATTACAATGAAGTCCTGTATCATTCCCAAAGCCAATAAGCTATCGAGCAGTTACTGAAAAGTCATTGCTCGGACGACTCGAAGTCCATCGAGCAAATGAGCTAATGAGTAACTGCTCGTTCGAGTGACTCCTCGAACGAGTCTTCGACTCATTTCGGTATCTGAGGATACCTACGGCCTGGTATTGCATTATTTTAGGATAGTTATCTGCGGATACTATTACCAGCCTTCTGGGCCACCCCCAAGACATACCTTTTCCAAATTCTCCCAATAAGCTACCGAGCAATTACTGAAAAGTCATTGCTCGAATGACTCGAAGCCCATCGAGCAAATGAGCTTTAGATTGCTCGATCGAGTGACTCGACACTGCTCGAACGACTCGAAGTCCATCGAGCAAATGAGCTAACGAGTAATTGCTCGTTCGAGTGACTCCTCGAATGACTTTTAGCCTCATTTCAGAAAAAAGGGATTCCGAAGGTCATATGTTTTTCGAAAAAGGGATTCCACAAATGGGATTCTAAAAAAGGGATTCCATAAGTGGGATTCTGTCTTACGTCGAGTGACTCGCATATACTGCCCGAACGACTCGAAGTCTACCGAGAAAATGAGCTATCGAGCAATTGCTCGTTCGAGTGAATCAACATACTACTCTTCGACTCATTTCAGAAAAAGGGATTCCATAGCCACGCGGGTCAATTAGAACATGTTTGTATCCACGCTACGCGCGAGCAACGGCGCTAAACCGTTCCTATCACAGATCGAACCCACCCTGTAAATTCCATCTCGTTAACAAATGGTTTTCCATAGTAAAATTCCCGAATGCCAAACTCAACAAAAGACGTTTATCTCCTAAATATACATCTAGGGGCCTGCGAATATTCTAGATTCGATTTGATATCGATTCAGATTCAGATTCAGATTCTTTATTCACGGTACACATACATGTAAAATGGTTACAAATAAACATATTGCACAAATGTAATGAGAAGTATACCGTGAGAAGTGGCATAGCAGGAATGGCTGTCTACCTGCCTCCCCCTGAAAGAAGATGGGGTGATTCAAAGAATGAACTGAGAGCCAATTATGTGACACATGATGGAGAATGACGACGAATCATCACTTTTCTGAGATTAGAGTATTAGTGTTTCATTTTCGCCAGCGGAAAGACGCTGATTCAAGGTAGGCAAGAAACAACCTGCCCATAGGACTCTCTCCACTACTTATCATAACACATGAGGGCGGCAAAAAGTCCCATCGTGAAGTTCGTGTCGTTTAGACTGCGACAAGGAGGTTGGTCATGATGTTTGGGCCTGGTGTCTACGTTAGCTGCATCATCATCGTAGGATGACGAATGTTATGATTTATTTGTTTAGACTTTTATTTGCAAGTTCTTAATTGTATCCATATAGTATTTTACATAGCACCACCGTAAGGAGGAAGCGCGTCAGGTTGCACAAGACGAGGATTCCAGATATCGATGCCATGCGTCTGCTTCGAGATCTATCCCGAATCAGTCTCAAGATTCGATTTTTTTGAATTTCTAATACTAACTTCAATTTGTTACATTTCCAACAAAACTTGGATAAAATTGACAATAGACAATTCATTCATGTAGGTTCAATTCATATTTAATTAAGTAATTGAAAGGGGAGCGCGGTGACTCAGTGGTACACTGTTGGACTTCTGTGCTAGAGGTCCGGAGTTCGATCCCCGTCCGGAACGACCCACGTTGTGTCCTTGGGCAAGGCACTTTATCCCGGTTGCCTATATACATGGGGACACGATGACGCCGTGTACTAAGGCGTACTGCACGTCGATGGTGCACGTGTCTTCAACCGCTGTAACCCTGCTTGGGCGGAGCTTGAACAGAGTTAGAATGTTGAGGAGCTGACAGTTGCTCGTCTTTGCTCGGTGGTTCTCTCCGGGTACTTCGGCTTCTGCCACCCATAAAACTGTCACGGTCACGATTAGCCATTGTGCATAAGTATGTGACCTTAAACCCTAATAAATAAATAATAATAGTAATTGAAAACGTTTGACTGTTAGGAAAGTAGTGAATTTTGTCCAGAACATGATCCATACTTTTCGTTTTTGAAGGCTTAACTTGTTACTATTCACGTTCTCAAGAACGTGAATAGTAACAATTTGAGCCTTCAAAAACTAAACTGTTTCGGCGACGATACTACGGAGAATATTTATTTATTGGTGTTCTTGTGTTCAGGCAGTCTTGTAAGGGTCATCCCAGTGTTCCGTAACTTCAGTTTGGAGCACTATGAAATAACTTGTCTATTAAGATTCGATTCGAGATTCGATTCGATATCGATATCAGAGGCACGATTCGATTCAAGATTCGATTCGAAAACAAATTGTGATTCGCAGATCCCTATATACATGCTTTTGGGTGTGTATATCGTGGTCTGGTTATGGATTGGTTTAACTTTTTACCCAACGTAGCAACCAAAACAGGCCAGCGCTGTTCACAAAAATCACCATTTTAATTTGTATTATTTTTGTTTCGTTGAGCTCGTTCCAATGAGGGGTCATAAGCTATGTTTTTGACGCAAAAATGAGAAAAATTAGTTAGGGGGGGGTTGGTTTTTTTTGTTGTTTTTTTTCTCCTTCAATAAAACATAATAATTAAAGTAAAGGTTACAATAGACAACATTTAACAAGAGAAGAAGAATTTACTGTGACGAGTAAATTCGAATCTGTGTGAAAATGATGAAAACATCAGAACTAAACAATATAGGAAGAGAATTCATGGATAGTTATATTCTGGAGTTAAATATTTTAAAGCAATTATACACGAGTTTTCGTAAGCAGCCTTTAAAGATTTTCATGCAGGAATCAGAAAAAAAATTTCAAGAAAGCAGGAATACCTTCGACATGTTCTGTAAAGGAATCTGAAATGGATATTTTTGGTTTCGCATTCTTTTATTGAAATGCATTTGAGGTTATAAAATGCGATTTCAATTTTGAAACATGCACTCAATGATCCCTCTGTGACCCTGGTGACCAGGACCCATATTTTGAACTTGCAGCGAATTTTGACTCTTTTTTGTTGCTGGTCCTAGGTCCATAGGTCATACCATGCTTGGGGTATGAGCGTGGCCCACTGACGAAATACATTATGAACTTTAGGAATGCATTAGAGGGTCATAAAATGCGATTTCTATTAATTCTGAAAAATGCACTCAATGTTCCTGGGTAACCGCGGTGACCATGACCCTTATATTGAACCTTCAGTGAGTTTCGACTCGTTCCGTGGTAGCTCCGTGCCTGTTGGTCATATCATGCTTGAGATATGAACATGACCGACTTTCAAAAGTTTTGGCTAAGCCCATATTTTCGAGTGTAGAAATGAATGCACTCAACGACCCCTAGGTGACCTCAGTGACTGTGACTCATATTTTGGGGCCCATGGAGTTTCGACTCATTTGGTGCTGACCCCAAGTTCACAGGTCATTCCATGCTTGAGAAATGCGATTCCAACAATTCGGAAAATGCACTCAATGAACCCTCGGTGACCTCAGTCAACTTGACCCATATTTCGAAACTCCATTGAGGTAATAACATGCTTGAGATATGAGCGTGGCCCACTTTCAAGATGTTTGGCTCCGCCCACTCTTTCAGTGTAAAAATGCATGTATGAACTCCGGGAATGCGTTAGGGGTCATAAAATGTGAATACATCCAATTTTTTAAAAATGCACTCAATGGCCCCTTGTGACCACAGTGATCTTGGCCCATATTTTGAACCTCCATTCAGTTCCGAATCAATTGGTCTATAGGTCATACCATGCTTGAGATATGAGCTTAATGTCAGGACACCTGAGGCCCCATAAGGCCTGGGCTGACGGGGGGTTACTTAGTCCCGCTGATGAAATTGCGGGAAAATTAGACTGACGTGGAGAGTCGGAATCCTAGTGCCGCGAAATCGGCGCTGGGAGCTGAGTTCGACCGGCGCTGTGATTTCTCCTCTGCCAAATTGGCCTAAGATAGGTTCGATTTCCGTTAGGTGTGATTCCTAATCACTTCAGGATGTGTAATGGAAAGAATGACTTAAAGTAACAACGATTCTTTTATTTACACATAAAGATAAACCGTTTCAATATTTCAACAATCAACAATTCGATTCTTTTCACAGAAATTTAGTTGCTAGGGTTAAACAATTCTCAACAATCATATAGTCATTCTATAGCCCTGTATTGGCACTATAGTCTACACACTGGAAATGTTACTACCGTGAGCTCGCCATAAGAGCTTCACAAATCTGAAATGTTACTACTGTGAGCTCGCCATAAGAGCTTCACCCGCTTAGGCTCAAATGTCAACGTCTGCGCGTAACTGTACCTCTGGCTGTCGGAGGGTTCCGACCAGCAATGTTCGTCATCTATAAAGCCACCGTACTTCTGATTTGGGTCAGATATTGTCTACTCATACCTTATGTGCCTTTTGAAAGTCCTCCGTGAAAGTCCTATTGAAATATTCACCGTTCCTGGTTGAATTCACGATTCACAAATGTCCCTTTTTGTGCTAGTGCTAGAAATTGTCACTCACATCGATCTCCAGTCGGTATTACGATGCTTCGACAGCAAAACAAACTACTCAGAACGCAATCAGTCTGACGTTTCAAAGGGTTAATATGCACAGTACAATTAACCTACACTTATGACTTGCAGGCTGATACCTGCTACTCGACAATCTAAACTTTAACGTTTCACCTGGGTTTTCCTTCTCAACGAATTTGGCACTCTAGCCGCCTATCAACCTTAAGCTAAATCAATCGTGGAATGCCCTGTCTGGCGATTCCAGCCGTTTCAGGGTCCTGTGATCGAAGGTACCCCTATGCCAGGAAACAGAGTCGCCTGCCCTGGACTTCACCAACGTGTGTGTGACCCCAAGTGTGTGTCTAATGCTCTGCTCTTCAAGGTATATATACTTTTTACCCTAAACTGTCAGGTGGACCGACGCTCATCTGTCCATTTACCAAAACGGTGGGAGATGACGTATATCGAGGCAGAATCAATACAAGTCATCTCGCGCGTGACTTAACGGTGCTTTCACTTGTCTAGAAAACCGATTCGTTCTTGCCACACATTGTCAAAACTAATGATCAGGTGACGACATGACAGACATTTCTATCGTTTAGAATCTCGTTTCTCAATTGGCCGTGACGATATACTGCCACCAACCGATTACGTCTCGTAAGACTCGCGACTACTGTACAAATTAAATGAGATTAGACCTTATCTAACATACCGCTTGTCCCCTGGGTCCCTGCGCTGAAGCTGGATATACACCACGTGTGTTTTTTCCATGTCCAGCTTCACCGAGAAGTGAAATTCACGTAGGTTTTTCGCCTTGATGCGGAATATCTTTTGAACTTACAATATCTTTATATATGAGGCCTCTTTGCCCCTATATTTAGGCTGGCTTTGCCCTGACAACTCCCTTCCCGAGAGAAAACCCTGTGTATCTCTTAAAACACAAGGGGCAAAGCCACGCACGCTCGCCTCTCACACCTTTTTACAATCTACCCATCATGTTCAAGACTACAAAACTGTACCCTAGTGGTCGTGGGGCTCATGACCGGGCTCATGCGTCGGCCATATCGATTCCCACGACACACACGCTACCACATGCTCCCGTCTTGCGGGTTTACATATGGAGAGTAGCCTTATCCTTAGATTTGCAGCACTCTCGCTCTCTCTAATACTATATATTTACACCTAAACATACACAATTTTATGCACATTCGCCCATTTTGCAAACAGTTCACTGGGCACTCACTCCGACGAGTAACACCGTCCGTGCCTTTGCGTCAGATGGGTTAATTCCAACGGAGTGTAACTTCGCCTCCCATTCCCCTATGTCTTGTGAAGGGGCAAACGACCCCTGCATTATGTTGAGCCTCACCCTCGCAAAGCTCAACCAGGGGTTTAAAATTGTGCCTCACACACTCACACATTCAACACACAGATTTCCCGACCGCGCCTTTGCGATAGACGGGGTTAGTGTGCCTCACATTCACAACAAAATCTCGTCAATAAAAACAAGCGTGGTTTCCCCGGGCCTTAACTCCGGGTTTGTGCGTCCCACACTTACAAAACTCGACACACAGGCTCCCCGTCCACGCACACGCGACAGACGGGGCAGTGTATCTCACATTCGCACTCACAACCAACTCTAGTCAGCAGTCAGAGCAATAATAATACTAAAATAAGAAAATTCCTTCCGGGCCTTAACACCGGGTTTACGAAACTCATCACCTCACCCACAAAAATATTTGCGACTGGAGCCCCCGTCCCAGACACCAGGCCCACAGCCACCAAACTATTGCTTCTTTATAACCACCGACCATTGGTAGGGGCCCGGTTCCCAGTATCCCCTTGGGTAACCCTTGACACACCCCTACTTCTCGCCCCGTTATTCCTACGGGTATTCCACCAGGGTCCCCATACCCTGTCATTGTCGCATTCCCAAGAGCATCCCTTGGCGCTATATCCCCCAGGCTCACTCGTCCTGGCGATTACCTTCGTTCGAACGACACCGGCCGCCCTTGGCTCTTGTGCCGTCGACCCCCGGTCCATTGCGACGACTTCTTGCGCACCTTGGGTGCTGTGTGCTCCCGGCACTCACTGCGTGGTCTCCGCCACCTAGGATGCTTCTCCTTTGATTTGTGGACCCTTTCCTTGGCCCCCTGGGCGCCCACCTTAGCGGTCCCATCCACTTCAACACCCTCAACTTGTGTTGACCCGTGCCCTCTCAATTCTGGGGGAGTTTGCCCAGCCATTTGCGTGGGTCTGGGCTCCCCTCTCCATACGAGTGACACCGACTTCTTGGGGCGCTCAACTCCCCCACATAAATTTGCTTGAGGGTCTTTCCCCAATGACCCCATTGGGTTCCCTCGCTGTTTGGCGTTTAGCCTGGACCGCCTGCGGCCCCTTTTCCCTAATTGGACAGGAGTCGTCCCTCCGGAAACTTTCCGACATTTCGTCGTATAGGGGCCATCTCCTGGACCATCGGATTGGTTCCCCCTGGGAACCTTCCCTTCCTTACTCGGTACGTTACCGAGTGCAACCGCCGGGGGTCCTTGCCCACCGACTTGAACTTCCTTTGCCCTCGTTGGGCCCTCACTTGGCCCCCTACCCCTGGACCATAACTCATCAGGGCTTGCCCTCACCCCTGGGATATTACCTATGACCAGGTCATACACAGGTGATTCAATGCACATGGCTTCCACTTCGTCACAATAAAATGGGGTATCCACCGTTATCCTCGCGATGGGGAACCTTCTAACGGTGCCATCTATCAAAATACACAAATGGTCGCGCCCCAACAATTGCTTGTCGTCAACCAGTTGCCTTCTAACCGCTGCGGAGGAGCACCCAGAATCCCGGAGCAGACGGATCTCCCTTTGTCCCACATACCCTGGGTACACTGGCATATTAACCTTCTCCTGCGAAGTTGTGAGCCTCTCACACATGCCACTTATTATCGGGACAACCTTCCCGCCTTCCAGCCTTAATTCTCCCTCTTGTATACATTCCCGGAGGGGACTGTGTTCTGGACCGATAGTTTGACAGAACGCTGCCGTCTGTCTACTGGGCCCTGGATCTACGCGGTCACCTGGCTTCCAACCCCTTGGTGCTGCGTTCCCGGCCTCCTGCTGAGGTGGTCTAATGTTCCCAGTGGTCCTAACCTGCTTCTGCCAGCAGTCCCTGGCAATATGACGCCGCTTGTTGCAGATAAAACAAGTGGTGTCCTTGGGAGCGCTCCCCTTCCGGCTGGTCTGCGACGCAGGCGGATTGGGGTGGTGTTGCCTTACGGGTGCCATTGCCAACCCGTTTGCCCCACCCCTAGCCGATTTGGGTGTGTTTACACTCCCACCGTGGGCCTCGATGTAGCGTTCTGCCACAGTTGCCATCTCATCATAGGTGGGCGGGCCCCTTTCCTTGATGAACAGGCCCAACTCCTTGGAGCATGTAGTTAAAAACTGCTCCCGGAGAAATAGATCTCGCAGGGCTCCATGTGACTCATTCACTTCTGCGAGATCAGTCCAGCAGTCAAAGTACCGCCTAGCTCGGGCAAAATACTGAGGTACTGTTTCTCCCTTCTCCTGCTTAATTTCTCGGAACTTGGTTCGGAACCCTTCTTCAGTGAGCTGGTATCTCCGAAGGATGGCATTCTTCAGCTCACTGTAGTCGTTAAGAAGTGCAGGAGGCATACTGGTATAAGCCTCGAGGGCTTTACGTGACAACAAAGGGCTCAAGCACATAGCCCATGTGTCTTCTGGCCACATTTGACTGGAGGCAAAACGCTCGAACCTCTCCAAGTACGAGTCCAAGTCATCTGTGTTTTCATTGAAATGAGCGAGGTGGGGGCGTGGGGCATGAATTGCTACCCCTGCACTACCGTCCCCTGAGCGCCGACTTTCATTCTCCACATCAGCTCTTGCCCTGAGGAGCTCTAATTCTTTCTTGTGCCTCTGTTGTTCGAGCTCTCGTTCTTCCTCCCTTGCCCCCCTTGCTAATTGGGCTTCCCTCTCTCTCGCCTCATTTGCGAATCGAATCTCTCTCTCTTTTGCCTCCCTATCTAATTGGGCTTCTCTCTCCCTCGCCTCATTTGCTAATTGAATCTCTCTCTCTTTCGCCTCTCTTGCGTCTTTCTCTCGCTCTCGTTCTAATTGGGCTTCCCTCTCTCTCGCCTCATTTGCTAATTGAATCTCTCTCTCTCTTTCGCCTCTCTTGCTGCTTGGGCCTCTCTCTCCCTTGCGTCATTACGTAAGGCAATCTCCTTGGCCTCACGTTTCTGCTCATCTTTAACGAACTTCTGAAGTTCGGCCCCCTCCAAGCCCATTTCCTTGCCTAATGACACCAGTTGGGCGAGGGGTGTAACAACATCCATTTTGATTTTCTCTTTCTATCTTCAACACTCGTCAGAAAGAATGAAGAAGGAAAAGAAAGAAAGAAAAAAAAATATGGTAATTAATCTTAATTTACCTGTGTTATTTAACGTAATTAAACGCCCCAAATATTCTGAAACCTACCGCAGTTATAGTGGCTATTAAGTATCCTCTTGGGGACTACTGTATTGCGATATTAAACACTTGAACGGCATCAGCTGACCGAACGCGTCAAAATATAAACAGAACCGCCGTTAAAATAAAACAAAATTTCCATATAGCCATTTTTTACCTTTTAGAAATATTCTGGTTAGCGCTCGCCAATAAATGTCAGGACACCTGAGGCCCCGTAAGGCCTGGGCTGACGGGGGGTTACTTAGTCCCGCTGATGAAATTGCGGGAAAATTAGACCGACGTGGAGAGTCGGAATCCTAGTGCCGCGAACTCGGCGCTGGGAGCTGAGTTCGACCGGCGCTGTGATTTCTCCTCTGCCAAATTGGCCTAAGATAGGTTCGATTTCCGTTAGGTGTGATTCCTAATCACTTCAGTCTGTGTAATGGAAAGAATGACTTAAAGTAACAACGATTCTTTTACTTACACATAAAGATAAAGCCGTTTCAATATTTCAACAATCAACAATTCGATTCTTTTCACAGAAATTTAGTTGCTAGGGTTAAATAATTCTCAACAATCATATAGTCATTCTATAGCCCTGTAGTGGCACTATAGTCGACACACTGGAAATGTTACTACCGTGAGCTCGCCATAAGAGCTTCACAAATCTGAAATGTTACTACTGTGAGCTCGCCATAAGAGCTTCACCCGCTTAGGCTCAAATGTCAACGTCTGCGCGTAACTGTACCTCTGGCTGTCGGAGGGTTCCGACCAGCAATGTTCGTCATCTATAAAGCCACCGTACTTCTGATTTGGGTCAGATATTGTCTCCTCATACCTTATGTGCCTTTTGAAAGTCCTCCGTGAAAGTCCTATTGAAATATTCACCGTTCCTAGTTGAATTCACGATTCACAAATGCCCCTTTTTGTACTAGGGCGAAATTGTCACTCACACCGATCTCCAGTCGGTATTACGACGCTTCGACAGCAAAACAAACTACTCAGAACGCAATCAGTCTGACGCTTCAAAGGGTTAATACGCACAATACAATTAACCTACACTTCTGACTCTTGCAGGCTGATACCTGCTACTCGACAATCTAAACTTTAACGTTTCACCTGGGTTTTCCTTCTCAACGAATTTGGCACTCTAGCCGCCTATCAACCTTAAGCTAAATCAATCGTGGAATGCCCTGTCTGGCGATTCCAGCCGTTTCAGGGTCCTGTGATCGAAGGTACCCCTATGCCAGGAAACAGAGTCGCCTGCCCTGGACTTCACCAACGTGTGTGTGACCCCAAGTGTGTGTCTAATGCTCTGCTCTTCAAGGTATATATACTTTTTACCGTAAACTGTCAGGTGGACCGACGCTCATCTGTCCATTTGTCAAAACGGTGGGAGATGACGTATATCGAGGCAGAATCATTACAAGTCATCTCGCGCGTGACTTAACGGTGATTTCACTTGTCGAGAAAACCGATTCGTTCCTGCCACACATTGTCAAAACTAATGATCAGGTGACGACATGACAGACATTTCTATCGTTTAGAATCTCGTTTCTCAATTGGCCGTGACGATATACTGCCACCAACCGATTACGTCTCGTAAGACTCGCGACTACTGTACAAATTAAATGAGATTAGACCTTATCTAACATACCGCTTGTCCCCTGGGTCCCTGCGCTGAAGCTGGATATACACCACGTGTTTTTTTTCCATGTCCAGCTTCACCGAGAAGTGAAATTCACGTAGGTTTTTTCGCCTTGATGCGGAATATCTTTTGAACTTACAATATCTTTATATATGAGGCCCCTTTGCCCCTATATTTAGGCTGGCTTTGCCCTGACACTTAACTCACTTTCAAAATGTTTCGTCATGCTACTTTTTGAGTGGAAAGTTTATATATGGACTTCGGGAATGCAGGTCGTGTCATAAAATGCGATTTCCAGCACGTCTGCAAAATGCACTCAATGATCTCTGGGTGACCACTGTGACATTGATCCATATTTTGAACCTCCGTTGAGTTTTGAGTCACTTGGTATAGGTCCCAGAGTCATATGTCATATGCTTGAGATATGAGCATGGCCCACTTACAAACGTTTTGGCTTCGCCCACATTTTTGAGTGTAGAAATACGAGCTTGGGGAAATTGCAATCAGTGACCCCCGGGTGACCTCACTGACCGTGGCCCTTATTTTGAACCTTTGGGTTTCGACTTATTTGGTATTGGTCCCAGATCTATATGACATGCCATGCTTGAGATATGAGCGTGGCCCACTTTCAAAATTGTGGCCCCCGACTACTTTTTGGAGTGTTAAAATACATGTATAAACTTCGGAAATGCATCAGGGTGTCATAAAATGCAATTTGAAGCAATTTTTGGACTTACTTGGTGTTGATCCCTGGTCCAAAGGTCATACCATGCTTGAGATATGAGCATGACACACTTTCAGAATTTTGTGCTCCGCTTACTTTTTTGAATGATGAAATACATCATACTCATTTTTCTTAGTGTGGAAATACATGTATGAACTTTGTGAACGCATTAGGGGTCATAAGTTGCAATTTTCAGCGGTTCTGAAAAATGCACTTTATGACCTCTGGTAACCTTAGTGACCTTGACCGATATTTTGAACCTCCCGAATCATTTGGTGTTGGTCCCAAGTATACCATGCTTGAAATATGAGCGTTACCCACTTCCAATGCCCCGGGGACCCAAAAACATAGATGGCCTAGTACGCTCAGTATACTAAAAATAAAGGAGACAGAAAAATTTATATTCGAGTTATCGAGCGGACAAGGAAGTTTGGGAGAAGACCGGGAGGAGAAAAAAGAAGAAGAAGAAGAAGAAGAAGAAGAAGAAGAAGAAGAAGAAGAAGAAGAAGAAGAAGAAAGCATACAAAAACATAAGTTTGTGTTTCAGACAGACTAATTTGATAAAAGCTTCATGTCAGAGTCTGACAGTTGTTTGTCGCTGCTCTGTGGTGATTTTTCTGGGTACTCTGGCAAACTCGTAAAACTCTCTAGCACGATATGACCCTGGCTGTTGTAAGTGCCGTTAAA
Source organism: Pictodentalium vernedei (assembly GCA_031216915.1). Taxonomy (NCBI): domain Eukaryota; kingdom Metazoa; phylum Mollusca; class Scaphopoda; order Dentaliida; family Dentaliidae; genus Pictodentalium; species Pictodentalium vernedei. The sequence goes on from CM062294.1 coordinate 234,560,799, forward strand.
CCCCAATAAACAATAATCAAACATGATTTCAAAGGGGTATGATGACCAAAATGACATTTGGGATTATTGCGAACAACATCGACTGATCTACTTAGACAAGATCTGAGTATTTCATAAATTTAGAACTGACTAGTTTTCTAATAGACTGGGGCTGACGTGCTTATAAAATAGAAAAACAACAAGTGGTGGTTATTTCGGTGGCCGGCTTTCCGTTGTCCTAATAACATAATTATGTCAGTGTTGGGAATCATTTTGGTGAGATAATTGTTTACACAACCTCAGCAACTGACACTTCGACTTTAACTCTTTTGGCGCGACAGGCGACTAAAGTCGACAGACGACAGACCGCGGAAGGGTACTGCAGTAGTGATATTAGCCAACTGTGTGTGTCCATTTCCAAGTGCTTTTAACCCCTTACCCAACGCAGATGATATCAAAATTTATTATTTTAAATATCATTTTTTCAAATTTTTCAAAAGATTTCAACAAAATCATGTCGTGTGACCCCTCATTGGAACGCCGAGCTCGTTTCAACGAAGGATCACATGATATGGTTTTGGTTTTGTTGAAATTTTTTGAAAAATAATATTTTTTCAACTGCAAGGGTGTCATTTAAATATATACAAGAAATCGTTTGAAAAGCTGTTAATGAGATCATTAGAACATCTTTTAAAATAATAACGCTTTAGTTTAATAACCTACACTTTTTGCAGAATTCCTGATGAATATTAGGCGCTAAGAATTCTGTTTCTCAGATTATTCCTCGTCAAAAGAGTTAAAGGTTATAATAATAATAGCACTTCATCCAGTCGGTGATTTGTCGTGTACTCGTGTATGGAGCCCTTTGTTACCTTGTGCTACAAATACCATGCGGCACCCCGCCATTCTCTCCTCCAAACACACGCTGAAAACAAACTCTTTAAACTGTCTCGTCAATAATGCCCCATTTTATATTTGTTGCAGGAAAATCAATCAAGGTTTGATCTGCTTTTCTCTATTTAACACTGAACAATACAAAACCAGCCAACATGGAACTGTCAAGTCCGTCTTATCAATTTTGTTGTAAGCACAATGGACGCAATGACGCAGACCAGCTACACTCTAAAATCAGCTGGGTTGCAAATTAACCCAAATCAACCGTGCTGGGTGAATATGAACCCAATTGGAATTATATTCACACAACCCAGTTGCTTTGGGTTTATTTTTAACCCAACTGATTTCAGAGTGTACGAAAAGGCGAATTCACGCCACCAATATACTTATACATCGTGCCCCTTGTTATGTTCGTACCACGTGGAGTCTGTTGCAATGCAAGAGGTAGTTCACCGATTGAATGAAAGACGTTATTTTATTGGACCGTACAATAATTTTTACGAAGTACGAAATTTGAGCTTTGTATCATGTAAATTAGTAATATTGACAACAAATGAGACTACGGCGCCAGAGTGCGTTTAACGCAAAAAATGTGGCATTTGAACTGAACAAACCCCGTGATAATATTCGTATCCAACTAGTACAACTACACCTAAAAGAAAACCTTCACTTTAAGTATCACAGACGATACTAATAACAAAATTGATTAACCCTTTACCCAACGAATCGGCCGCATCTGCCCGCGTAATATGCAAATTCAGCAGTAGAAAAAATATTATGTTTCAAAAAATTTCAACAAAACCATCTCATGTGACCCTTCGTTGGAACGAGCTCGTCGAGCTCGTTCTAACGAGGGGTCACATGATATGGTTTTGTTGAATTTTTTTGAAAAATTTGAAAAAATGATATTTAAAATAATAAATTTTGATATCGTCTGCGTGGGGTAAAGGGTTAACGGGTCCTATTTTACCGGTAAACCACCGCTTGTTCACCACAGTAAACAAGCACTGCTTGACTTCCTGGGGTTCCCACGTGGAGCTACTTGGGTTGTGTATGGGGTTAATTCCCTTGGCCCTGATGTGCTAAACATTTTTTATTATAATTAATTACAGGATTTTCAGTCATGTTTGTTCATCGGCATGCCATTTTTACCTCGCACGTTTAATCCTCACGGCAAAAGCAAGTCGGATGATCATTGTGCTGTGTACACTTTTTGTAACTTTTCTGCTTCATCATTCTTCTTCTTTTGCCATTTCTTCTTCTTTTGCCATTTTTCAGGTCCAAAGTAGGAACACAAAAGTTCTCAAAAACTTAGTTTTTTCGTAATGAAACGTTTCATACCAATATGTGACACTTCAGGCACGACAGTTAGGGAGAAATGGGTTTATAATTTGTTCTTAACAAAAGAACAAAATTTTCGGGACATTCTTGAATAACGCTTTATTTTTGGCTGACACCTGACTGCCCCTCGATTTTCCCATGATCCTTCAGACAGCGGTTGATAAATCTTGTATTTGTATGATAATGTAAAAGAAGAACAAGTAAACTTTTTATTCTCTTTCTGCGTGAAAAAGGGACTCAAATCTTTAGAACAAAGAAAGGAGCACCCCTAGTTCCCATCTGAAGAGTTCGAAATTCACTGTATCCGTTCCTTACCATTTTTTTTTATTTAGTGCCGAAATGAGTACTCATTCATTCTCTGTATATGATCTGCATGCAGACAGCTATAAATGCACCCCTCTCGTTACGTCATTCAGCGATGTTGAAATTTCTTATAATGATCGTTAGCATTTTCTATTTTGTTTTTCCTCTCGCTATTATTTAGGGTACATTCAGTGAAGCAATCCCAGTGGCATAGCTACGATTTCCTATTGTGGGGGGGGGATAATTTTTTTTTTTGGGGGGGGGGGGTACCAGGTCGAAATATGCCATAGGTATATTCGAAGGCCGTAGGTCTTTTGTGGGGGTATGCATGGCCCTCCCATTGGTGGGGGTTGGAGGTCCCCCGATTTCATTTTTGAAAATTCAATGGCAGGAGAGTGAATCTGGGAACTTTTGGTGCTTTAATTTTCCAATTTTGAGGAGAACCACTGTAATTTTTAGGGGGGCATGCCCCTAGGCTCCTCCCCCTGGCTAAGCCACTGAGCAATCCTGACGAAATTTAATACACTTATTGACCTTTATTTCTAGTTCTCAGATAAGGCAGGATTTTTTATTTCGCACTTTTATCCAAAACAGCGCCCAATTTAGGCATTTTTTTAAACTTTTAATTTCTAGTATTAAGGCCAAACAAAATTGAATAATTGATTCTCAGGCATTTTTTTATTTAAACGAATGAGAGAGAGCGGTTTTTATTTTTTTATTCCTGATGGAATGGTTGCTGATGCCTAAAATCCAGTTGTGAGAGCCTAAACTTAAAACCTAGAGTATCCATGTCGATTTCACTGAAAGGTTTTTTTGAAACGGTGACCACACAACCCAAAATCAATATAGAACAACTAAAATGGAGATGAAAAAATAAGGAGTTTTTGAACTGGTTGAGTGCTAGAAGCCAAAATTAGGTCTTCCAAAAAAAGTAGGTTACCAGTGCAAAAGCCAGCAATTTCCTTACCCATGTTTCGTATTCAGTAAAACGTAAATAATAGTTTGTTTATACAAATTTGTTCTATTACTAATTATTAGAAAGTGCTTATTGGCACTCTCCAATTAACTGTAATAAAACAAATTTTGATGAACAAATTCAGATCACCAAAACTAAATTATCTCTCAACCAGATGAATAAATGTGCGCTCGCTCTCGCGCCTATTACTTCCACATTGACAACTGTCGTGCTGAAGACTTACGCTTCTAAAGTGTCGAACCCATTCTACCATTTAGGGTGTGATTTTAACCATCAAGGGTAATATGTCATGCGCTAAGAGATTACATTTGTTAGACATCTGAAATTTGGTTGGATGGCGGTCCCCGCGTGCCTAGCATTGACGGTTCCTCTGGGTCTTCCGTAGTCTGGTTTGCGCCGGGTAGGCATACAATGGAAGGGACGTAGCGCATGTGACGTGGATCGGGCTCGAAATATCGAGCCTGATTCGCGTAATCTGTGTTGAGTCCTTTTGATTGTAGCACATCGTACTTGTCCGGTGGTTTTGTTAAAGCACCTGCTAAGTTCTGGGATATCTATACTTGTATAGCTTTTGCCACCTTACCTGCTGGCGTGCACTGCTAGAACTTTTTTTTTTTTTTGTTTTTGTTTTTTTTTTGTTTTTTTTTTTTTTGTTTTTCAACTCGTACCAACAGTGCAGCGTGCATCAAGACAAGATACCTTGGAGTAACCCTTCTGCAAAAAATGCATGTTCTTCAATTTGCATTGTTTTCTTCCTTGTCATTTAACGAAATGTTTCTCCGAGCTAGCATCTCACCCCATACACATTTAAAACACTTCTATTTGTTTGCAAAACCCACATAAAAAAACCCATGAGACTTTAACCAACTTGATTGAGTTTCTCAATCTTACCATGTGTATACTACTTATTGAACTTTTTTTAATAATTACTGCTTATTTCTTCGCAATATCTAGCAAACCAATCCCACATGACAGCCTATCCCTTCTAGATATTGCGAAACATGCCATCACCTTGTATATAGCATTCTTTATATTTCCAAAACAAATATCTGAATATCCCTTTAACAAAATTGAAACACCTTCACTATCCCTGGAAAACTCTCCGTGTGAATCACAGTTACTTGTGTGCAGTCCAGTCGGGTTGGCCATTGGCGTCATCTTCGATGTGATACGCGGCCTGGTCCACTCTCATCCAAACAGATTATACCCTACCCTCACATCATGGATGACATAAATACATACCGGATGAGAGTGGGCCTCTTTGTCACGAAAGCACGCTCTGGGGTACATCATAAAAAGAAGCTTGACTATCTTAGTTCCATCCTGGTAATGCTCACCTCATCGTACGGTCTAGTTGGACTTACAGTAATGGTTGTGCTATTGCTTGTACTAAATAGAAAAGATAACGTAAATAAAAGAAGTGATAAATTAATCTCCCTCATGCCAAAACAAACAACTCCTACAAGTAGGTGTCATATTTCTTTCCTGTCCATGCCTGTCAAAGAGGTAGTCTTAGTTTGTTTCCTCACTAGCATATCCTGGATCATACTACTCCTATACATGGCGGGAGATGTTGAAGAAAATCCTGGCCCGAGCACCTCTTCCCCGAATTCGTCACATAGCTCCTTGTCATGTTCCCCATCTGTGGCTACGGATGGGTTTTCGGTTCTTCACCTGAACGTACAAAGTATACGGACTAAACTTGATACACTCAGTTGCGAAATGCTCCCCTATGACGTGTGTACGTTCACGGAATTGTGGCTCGATCCAGATGTAAATAACGAAGACATCCTACTCCCCAATTTCCAAGCCCCATTACGAAAAGATCGTGGCTCCAGAGGTGGTGGAGTGATAATGTACATTAAGAACGGTGTCCCATTTAAGCCCCGCCCAGACTTGGACATTCCGTATCTTGAGTGTTTGTGGGCCCAAATATATACTACCAATGGATCGATTCTCATTGGTGTCCTGTATCGACCGCCTAATTCTAGCACAGACTTATGGGACTTGATTGAAACATCCATAGATAGAGCACTCGACACAGGAATTAATAACCTTCTTTTAACTGGAGACTTTAACGACAACCAGGAGAACGGCCCGTCTGGCCCGATGCACCGACTTACTGCTCAGTTCAATTTGAAGCAGCTGATCGTTGAGCCAACCTATTATACCGAGAACTCGTCATCACTCATAGATCTGTTCCTCGTAAACAGTGACCTTCGAATTTTATCCACTGTTGTAGGTGACCCCTTCCTTGGAAATTTTGTCAGGTACCACTGCCCTGTTATTGCCACCATAGACTTCAGAAAGAAACATACAAAATCACATAAGCGCCGAGTCTGGTATTACGACAAAGCTAACTTCTCTGAACTGAACAGAGACTACGACAATATAATTTGGCAAGATCTGCTCGCGGGCCTCTGCATTACGTCCGTTGCACAGGAACTCTCTAGCATAATATTAAGTAAAGCCTCAAAATTTATACCCAACAAACTGATTACTGAAAGACCCCTAGAACCAAAATGGTTCCATAATAACCTCAGGCGTCTAATCCGCCAAAGAAAACGTCTCCACCGCAAAGCTAAAATAAAAAATTCTCCACAATCATGGGAAAAATATAGGAAAAAACGAAATGAAGTTATTAACGAAATAAGGAAATCGAAACAACACTATAACAACAAAATTGACCATGTTTTAAACTGTCCCTCAACGAGTCCATCTGAGTGGTGGAAAACATTGAAACTTATCCTTTTTAAAAATCGGTCGTCCATTCCCGACTTCATTGTAAATGATCAAGTAATTTCACCCGATAAAGAAAAAGCAGATATTCTAAACGATTATTTTTGCAATATTTCAACAGTTGACGATAAAGATCACCCTGTTCCCACAGCTTTGTTGAGACCTGACCGACCAACAATAAGTCAGATCACCCTTACCTCTGATGAGGTGAAAGTAGCACTTGACTCTCTTAACATTTCGAAAGCATGTGGTCCAGATAATATTAGCCCAAGAGTATTAAAGATGTGCTCTACTAGTTTAGCACCTCCTTTAACAATTGCCTTCAATATGATGCTCAATCAGTCGTTTTTTCCCAGTGAGTGGAAGAGAGGTAATGTTGCACCAGTCTACAAGGCCGGGAATCCTCAGTTAGTAACTAATTATCGTCCAATAACCCTGCTCAGTTGCTTAAGCAAAGTATTTGAACGGTGTATTTTCAAAAGGATTATTTCATTTTTACAAAGTAACTCCCTATTAACTCCTCTCCAATCAGGATTTCTCCCTTCTGACTCAACCGTCCTGCAGTTAACCGAAATTTATCACGCATTTAGTTCCGCTCTTGACGAAGGTAAAGAAATCCGCGTAGTCTTCTGTGATGTCAGCAAAGCATTTGACAAAGTCTGGCACAAAGGTCTTTTGTTTAAACTTGAACGCATAGGTATTACTGGTCCTCTACTAGATTGGTTCAAATGCTACTTGGAAAACAGACAGCAGCGGGTGTGTTTAAATTCAGCTGCGTCATCTTGGAAAGACGTCACTGCCGGCGTTCCTCAAGGCTCTATTTTGGGCCCCCTTCTATTTTTAATCTACATCAATGACGTAGTTGATGATATTTATAGTAACATAAGACTTTTTGCCGATGATACAACCCTGTATCTCATTGTTGAAGACCCCTGTTTGGCAGCTGAAATTATCAACAGGGATATCAGAGTAATTGAAGACTGGTCTCGTCAATGGCTTGTCAATTTTAACCCCAACAAAACTGAATCAATGGTGATATCGCGTAAGGTTTTACAGCAAACCCACCCTCCTCTGACCATGTTCTCTCAAAATATAAACAATGTCGATAGACATAAACATCTGGGCCTGACTATTAACGAACGTGGTAGTTGGGCATCTCATATAAATGAAATAACTACCCAAGGATGGAAACGATTAGGTCTGATTAGGAATTTAAAGTTCAGACTCGACAGGAGAGTCTTAGAAAAAATATATTTCTCTTTTGTCCGACCAACATTAGAATATGCGGATGTGGTCTGGGACAACTGTTCTGCTGAAGAAGCAAGCGGGCTTGAAAAAATCCAAATCGAGGCGGCGCGAATTGTGACTGGAGGTACCAAAAGTGCGAGTAAACAGTCCTTGTATATTGAAACTGGCTGGGAAACTTTGGAGTTGAGAAGAAAAAAACACAAACTGATGCAATACTTTAAAATGTACCACAGACTAACACCTCACTACATATCACTGATGGTCCCCCCAACTGTCGGTGAAACCCAAAACTACAACCTTCGAAATAGCTCAAACCTGAACAATGTTAGATGCCGCACTCACAGCCACCAAACCTCTTTCCTCCCCGCAACAACTAGCCTTTGGAACGAGACCCCAAGCGAAGTCAGAAACAACCCAAATCCTACAAATTTTAAATCATTCCTCAACAAGGACAAACGTATTATACCAACCTTTTACGCTTGCCACAAATGACGCTTAGCCCAGATCTTACACTGCAGACTTCGTCTAGGATGTAGCAATTTGAATGACCATTTGTATACAAATCACCTATCCGAGACATACCTTTGCAGATGTGGCGTACGTGAAACAACCGAACACTTTTTATTGTTTTGTCCGCATCACAGCAATGTACGAGGCGCAACCATCGGCTCTCTAAGTATCGAAATTAATGTTGACACCCTCTTATATGGAAGTGAATTTTTTCCCCCAACAGTTAACAAAAGAATCTTTGAATCGGTCCATAGTTTTATCCTATTGACAAAAAGGTTTAAGTCTGATAATGGTTAATGGGAACCGTGCAAACGTATACATTATATAAACATGTCCTATGTGGCTCGGGGGCAGTAATTATCCCGTGTACGATCACTGCTGCTTCCTGTGCTATACATGACATTATTTTGGGGTTAGTTGAAACACTGAATTTGTCAGTGTTTCCAAATTCAGATGTAATTCATCCTGTACAGGGCACTCCATTAAGTCGCAATATAAACACGACCAGTTTTCTAAAAATGTCAACCGCCATTCCTCCCTTCCCCCACCAAGGAGTTAGCGAAGTTATGTGAGCTCCCTGATGCCCCAGAACTTTCTCCAGTCCAGACATCTTTATTTATCATGGAATATGAAAGCCAACTGGCCATCCCTGGCTGGCCTGCCCATTTCTGCACATTTCACTGATTCGCATGTAGGTGTCCTTATTAGGTTTACTGTCACTACCAACAATACAGTCCACCTATTCATACCCCCATGTTTCTCCCACCATTCAAATAGTGTTTTCATCCATAGTATCATACTTAATACTGTTCAGTTATAAAATAGGGACTCATGTGCTGGCGCAGGTTGTTTGCATGCATACGTGAATTGCGTGTGTATGTGAGGGCGCGTGTATGTACTTGTTTTGTTCTACGTCTGCCTTGGGTCCCTTGTGTCTAAACGCCAAAGCTGCCTAAATGTAAACTTAATGAATTGTTATCATGGAAACAGCCCCGCATAAGCTTGAAGCTTGTTGCTGAATCCATTTCCTCCTGTGTCTATTGTTAAGTAAGCTATACAAGTTTGTATTTTATTGTCTTTTGTACCTAGATACTACGGAAATAAATACTGTTTAAACTAGATGAATAAATATTTATCTGGTACGTACAAATGAGAATCGTGTCACATTTCGCGAAGAGAATATCAGTACTTTATCAATGTATACGACATATTACATGGTAAATCGCGATGTGACACTGCTAAAACCACAAACTATGATAGTTTTATACGTTTTGAATTTTGCCTCCGAAATAAATATGACGAACGCGGGCCGAAAAAAAGGAATGGGCAGTTGCCTGAGAATCAAAAGATTAATTTTCTTTAGCCTAAACTTTCGTTCTGGAAATTTTAGATATATATTCTTGAACGAAAATCATATCTAAAAATGTGGTACCGAACCAAATTCTCAACGGCTATGACTGAATTTTCGGGTGACGTTATTGTCGATATCATCACAAAAATTAAATTTAGGCCAATTTTCATACAATTAAAGTATGTTGAAAAAATCAAGAGATAGCTGCTTTTTAGAGTTTCAATTTATCGCCATTTTTTAGGTTTCAACGTCATTTAAAATTTTGGGTTTTTATGGACATTTTTCATTAACCCTTTACCTAACGAATCGCCCGAATCCGCCCGCGTAATATGCAAATTGAGCAGTTGAAAAAAATAAATTTTTCAAAATATTTCAACAAAACTATATCATTTGACCCCTCATTGGAACGAGCTCATTGAGCTCGTTCCAATGAGGGGCCACCTGATATGGTTTTGTTGAATTTTTTTTTTAAATTTAGAAACATTATATTTAAAATAATAAATTTTGATATCGTCTGCGTTGGGTAAAGGGTTAAACACGCAGGTGTTCTAACACGCATAACCCTCTATTAATAATACACACAGCTATGAAATTTCACATACCAGAACGTTTATGATGTCTCTGTTCAATACGGTTGTTACAATTACAAATTTCAACCTTCACTCAAAAAACCGAGCAACTGACGTCTTTTTCATGAACGTTTAAAACTGTGCATGCTATTGAACTCTCCTTCTCAAAATCTGGACGATGTATCTTCCAACAAAGGCTATATCTAAAAATGCAATCTGGCGAAAAATTCGCCTCGGGCTGCCGTTGCTGTTTTGGTTTGACATCAACGTCGCAAACAATGAAGTTCGTCCGATTTCCACGAAATTTTAGTTATTATGTTGTAGAGCTTGAAAAACATAAAAATAGCCGTTTTGGGATTTTTTTTCTTTTTAACTCCATTTTTTACGTTTTACGTCAAGTGACGTTGTTGGTTCCCAAAACACGTGTGTTACCCGTATAACCACTTCCATAGCGCTTACAGAGACAAAATTTCTCATAATGGCATGGCAGAAATATTTTTCTCCATCTTTGCCAAGTTTCCTTCTGATTGACGCAAAACTTTCAGATAAGGAATGATCGTTTGTGCGTAGCCCATTTACATTATGGTTGTTTTTTGTGTTTGTTTTTTTTTTTGGGGGGGGGGGGGGGATAGACAGAAACAAACGATCATTCCTTATAATTAAACTTGAGAGGCAATAAATTAAAACACTCTCAACTTTACGGGGTTAAAATAAAAACCAGGTCGCATCATGCTTCCCAGAGATAACTGAATAAAAAAGGCATAGTTTTCTAAAATTCTGTTTGAAATAGCGAACATTTCACTGAGACATGTTCTTGTGTCATAAACATTTTATTGACTAATGAACTGCATAAGTTAAAGGGAACGTCATAGGCCACGCCCACACGATACTTCAATCACCTTTTCCACTTGACGGGAGGGTGCTGTCATTCAAAGCAACACTGAATTTAATTTAATTCTGATTTTGACAATTTCCAGAGAAATTGAAAACACAGTTTGTAAATGTCGAGTTCGATATAAACCCAGATGACATGAAGTTGGTTGAACTTTGTCTCAGAAAGAGTTCATTCAGGCTATTTAGAAATTAGAAAGTTTTGTTGGCGTGAGTTTCGTTTGTGGATTATTATGATCGGCCATTGTTTACGTTTGATTTGGGTAAAACGATGAATGCAGACGATCATCTATTGCATATAAACAAAGCATGATAAGGATTTCATTGTTTATTAAATTTTATTTTGAAAGTCGTTTTAATATGAGATAAGTATTAATTACTTTTAATGTTGAAACAACATGAGTGTGCAGAGGTTCCTTTCCATTCACATTGTACAACGTAATTTTTAAGACAGACATTGGGGGCGTGGTTTAGGGCGGGCCTAAATGCGTTTTGTCGGTTCATTGTTATGAAAAGAAATAATTTAGCCAATCATTTTGCCTGCAAATGAATGAACAGAAAAAAAGTTTAATTATACGCAAATAACACAAAAGGGAAAAATACTCCTTTTCGCGTCTTACGCATGCAGCTATAATCATAGCACTTACGGAGAACAAGCTTCGCATGTTGACGCAGCAATGACAGTTTTGTTGAAACATTGCCACGAGTATTTTCAACTGAGGCAAAACTTCAGGGAGTTGGAAGGCAAACCATGTCAACAAAGGGAAAATACCGCTTTCAGCTTGTATCACGCCAACAATGACAACCAAAACACTTGCAGAGACAACACTTCGCATGCCGACGCGACATTAACAGTTCCAAAGCAACGCCAAGTTTGTTTGCGAAAAACATTTGAAGTTCCGCTCGGGGTGTAACAGCTGCGCCACGACGTGTATCAGTGTGTCAGTAAAAGCTGCGCCATGACGTGTAGGATATCAGTTATCAAACATAAAAAATAAAAAAATAAAGATGAAAGCGTCTCCCCCCTCACTGATTTGAAAAATCAATTTCACGAGAACTCAATGTATTTTTTATTTGGCCTAACAGTGTTACTTTATGAAAATAGAATTATGATTCTAGGAATTTCACAAACATCCCAGTCACCATGACAAATCTACAACCTGGAAAACTAGCAGACTTTATTGTGGAGACGCGGTTGCAGCTATAAAGTTACCTGCACACCTTGCTATTTTCCACCCGGCCATTGTTTAGTAGTTACCTACTCATTTCATCCTTCACGGCTCCTTTCAGCGATTAAAAATCGCAAGGATTCATGTTGCAAACTGATGCACACAGATGTTCAGATTAATCATTTTACACCTCGAGGCGCAGTTTTTAAATCCGTTTTAAATTTTATAAATTCTGGAATATACACGGGCGACTAAGGCCAAAAGAGTTTTCGGGTTCTCAGGAATCTCTCATTGAAATTAGACGATGAACATTTTTATTGGCTTGAACTGTTTTAAAAAACTACATGAAATCGTGAGTCTTTTAAGATTTTACCCTTTTTGGTTGATGTATATTTTTATTTTTCACACACCTATTAATGTAAAACATGGGGTTTCCACTGTTCTGCTTGTACGATAAAAATAAAGTTGTATCGCACAATCAGCAGCCATGACTGGATTTGCTAAAATCATTTTGGTAATTTAACTCAAGAAATCATTGGTGAGAACCTGGATTTAATTTACAGGGGGCAAATTGAATTAAAAATGCCCAAATTTTACTTATTCTTGCGGTAACAGATTATATCTCCATATAGGAATATCCGCCAGCAGCGGGTAACGAGAAATTAAACTGCAATGTTCTGAAAACTTCATACAACGCAGTTATACTTCTTTTAACTAAAGATAAAAGGACATATAGTTTCACTATCTTTATCCAAAAACGACAACTTCGTTATCTTTATCAGGAGAATAATTAGCATCTAACATTGATATAGCCTCTCATTGGGCACTATTACCAGGGATGTGGCGACAAGGGGTGGGGGTGGGGGTGCCCCCCCCCCCCCCCCCCCCCCCAGCTAGGAGTATTTTTTTCAATAGTTCTGGCCCAGACACATTATAAATGATACTTTTTCCGTTTCAGGACTACTGAAAATTTTCAGAAGGGTTCATAAGCATGTGTATATATATATATATATATATATATATATATATATATATATATATATATATATAATCACTTTAACCCTTTACCCAACGCAGACGATTTCAAAATTCATTATTTTAAATATCATTTTTTAAATTTTTTTTTAAAAATTCAACAAAACCATATCATGTGGCCCCTCTTTGGAACGAGCTCGACGAGCTCGTTCCAAAGAGGGGTCACATGATATGGTATGTTGAAATTTTTCGAAAAATAATATTTTTTCAGCAGCTGTATTTGCATATTAGTTTAAACAATATTTATTTGAAATTATGTTATTTGTATACAGTACGCAACAGGTACAAAGAAGAACAAGCAACACAATGTACAACAGTACACAAAATAACAAAGGCAAACGAAGATAGATCGCTGTATATGAGAGGGATTCGACGGAAAGCAAACAACTTATGTAAGTCGTCTCCCTATTTGCATGTTACGCGGGCGGATGCGGGCGATTCGTTGGTTAAAGGGTTAAAAGGTATTACAATTATCATCACCATACCTTTCACATCATCATCACAATCAATTGTTATTGTCACAGCAAAATGTAATTATTTGTTTATTACGAGCTGAAATAAAAGTTCAAAGTTCAAAACATGTTGATTTTGTTTCCAACGTAAACAGAGAAGGAACCCGTCTAAACAAATCACGCCCGGCATTGGTCAAATGCACCGGAGTCGAAATCGCTTGGAAATTCCAAGTTCCTCATTTAGATTTGTTTATCCGAGATATTAAAACAACCAGATTAGAGTAAAAAAATTACAAAATAAAAATAACATTATGACTGCTTGTTCCTTGACAAATGATTTCCACAACTGGTCATATAATGATAGAGTGTACAAAACTTGTTAGCTATTTAAACACGTTTTGTTGTGTTATTTCAGACAGTTTTGTCAATATCTGAAGTTCGATCATCGTGACCGTGACACTGATCGGTGTCAATTGGTTTCGACCAATTGAATGCCGTAAAACTTAAAAAGCAAATTAGGGTTGGTAGTTCAACTTGGTACCCCGCCAAGTAACAGTGATGTCGTCTTGGCAACGAAGGAAACTCGGCAATTATCCGATTGAAAAGTGCTTTTAGTTCAATTTTCGGGTAGAGTGGTTGTTACAAGGGTGGGGGTGTGATAAATACAGAACCGCACACACGTTTAAATGGGTTAAGAATTATCGTACGAGATTGTTTTGGCTCAGGATATCACGAGAGCCGAAATGACGTCACGTTACGCTGCGTCATGTCGCCTTGAAGGAATGATCAGCTGATCTTTGTTATTGTTTTGAAACGTACGCATTTTCTCTTGTGATATCCTGAGCCAAAGCAATCTCGTGCGATAATTCTTAACCCATTCAGACGTATGTGCGGTTCTGTATTTATCACACACCTCACATGTAACAAGCTACTGAAAAAATTCATCGTGTGGACCTGAAAATATGATTTTTCACTCGACCAAGCGCTCGTGAAAAATAAAACTTTCAGGTCCACCACACTCATGAGATAATTCCAGATACTGACTAAAATAGAGTAGATTTTCTTTTTTTATTATATGCTACGAACCATTTTAATGCACAGTATTCAGCCCAATTCGACCCCAAATGCGCACGTTTCAAAACAATAACAATGATCAGCTGATCATTCCTTCAAGGCGACGTGATGGCGCGTGGCGTGACGTCATTTAGAAAGCTACTGAGGCATATTCCTCGATATCCATCGTGTCGGTGGATATCGAAAAATATCTTTTAGATAATTTGCCATAATTCACAGGCTAGCGTATAATAAAAATTAGGAATGCAAAAATGATACCCAAATATATGGGTGGTCCTCAGCAAATTGTGAGTAGAATATAATTTAGTGGGAAGTCCATCCGGCCATTATTTTAGTAGCGACCCTCTCACTTCGTCCTGTAAGTCTTCACGACTCCTTTCACCGATTAAATATCGCAAGTATTCATGTTTCCATGCAGCCCTACTCTCCAACTTACTTACTCTACACGATCAGAGTTAACGGTGGTTGAATGCAATCGTACAAACGACGTGCCGTACGCATTAATACACAGCGCCGCCGTGTCCCCAGGTGGGCAATCGGAAATTAAGTTTCTTGCCCAAGAAAGTAGCGCAGTTAGCGCTGGTCAGGATCGAACCGTTGACCTTTCAGTTTGAAGCCCGATGTTCTAACTACTGTGCAACAAAGTTGCCTGTGGATATTGCGTTGTTCTAAAAGGATAAATAGAGGATATCTGGTGTTTTTGAGTGGATATCAAAAATTATCTCATGATGACCGAGACACATGTTTATTTTTCGCGAGCGCTTGTATCCACTCAAACACACTAGATTTTCTTTTTTATTGTACGTTTTTTTATAAGAATCTGATCATGCCTATCAATAATTCCGCTCGTCGTAACCTTGAATTGATGAACGAAAGTGAACAGCACGCATTGGTACGTCGAAGTGATTTGATTGATACTCGGAGCAGGTAGCGTCTTGCGATCTGATTCAGCTGGCGGGTTTCATGCATCAATTCAAGTAGAATGCGTGTTGGATTTTTGCTGGAAATTATCGTTATCCCCTCAAAAACACTAGATTTTCTTTTCATTATTCGTTTTTAGAACAAATTTATCACATCCAGTGATAATTTGACTCTTATTCACCTTGAAGTGATGCTTTGAAACCCGCCATTTTGATTGATACCGTGAAAGTGAAAATTTCTGTATCTTCACAGTGAGGGATACGATTTCTATCTTCTTCGCAGTTTTTTCGATAATCTATTGTTTAGCGTATAATAAATAATTGGATCGAATATTCACCCGGCCAGAGTTTTAGTAGTAATCTACTCACTTCGTCCTGTAAGGCTTTTAATTGGTTAAGTATCACGAGAATTCGTGTTACCGTGTAACCAAGGTAAGCCGCAAATAATCCTCCGAACCGGGAAAGACTTGTTCCATTGTCTTATTTGTGACGAAAAGCACTTCAAACCTCTTCAAGACAATGCATCAATTCAAGTATCTAGTTTTTATCTGGACACACTGAGGTATGAAAGTATTGATTACCCCAAGTGTACTGCACTTAATGAATCTTATAAACATAGAATGAACTGGTACATGGTCTTCAGACGGTTGGATATCTAGCCATGCATAAACTTACGGGACAGACCAGTAAAAACTCAAGGACTAACCAGGCAAATGTATAAGCCTAAATTCTCAAGCCACCAGCCAAATTCTCTAAGGATTTCGACATCGTTATGGCATGAAACCAATCTAACCCATAAATATTTATTTATTTATTTACTTATTGGTGTTTAAGGTCACATACTTATGCACAATGGCTAATCGTCAGTGGTGACAGTTTTACGGATGGAGGAAGCCGGAGTACTCAGAGAGAACACCGAGCATCGACGAGCAACTTTCAGCTCCTCAACATTCTAACTCTGTTCAAGCTCCGCTCAGGCAGGGTTACAGCGGTTGAAGACATGTGCACCATCGACGTGCAGTACGCCTTAGTATACGGCGTCATCGTGCCCCCAAGTTGGCATAAAGTGCCTTGCCCAAGGACACAACGCGGGTCGTCCCGGACGGCGATCGAACTCGGGACCTCTAGCATAGAAATCCAACAGTCTACCACTGAGCCACTGTGCTCCCAACTTACGGGAGAGACCAGTAAAAACTCAAGGACTGACCAGGCAAATGTATAAGCCTAAGTTCTCAAGCCAAAAGCCAAATTCTCTAAGGAATTCGACATCGTTATGGCATGGAACCAATCTAACCCTTAAATAGTTCATCGCCTGTCTTTTATTCAATCGTCTAGAATATTTAAGTTGGTCGGAAAATCAACGCAGCAAATGGTTCTAATTTTACAGAATATTTGATGACATTAAAATACTGTTAGACGTATTTGTAAACCAAATACTTATGAATGAAGACTAATCACAGCTGTAGTTTTAGGATTTCGCCGTGCAGTTCCACCGATTATGTTAACCCTTTACCTAACATGAAAAGCAGACGACACTTGCAAAAAAAATTCTTGAATAACTATTTTTTTTTATTTTTTGTCTCAAAAACATAGATTATGACCCCTCATTGGAACGAGCTCGACGAGCTCGTTCCAATGAGGGGTCATAACCTATGTTTTTGAGACAAAAAATGAAACAATAATTAAAATTAATAGGCGATTTTTGAAAATAGCGCTGGCCGGTTTTGTCCGTTACGTTGGGTAAAGGGTTAATATATTAATGTTTTCATGGCGAAACAATATTTAACGATTGGAAAATCTATAACTGAAATACGAAAGAATATTTGTGTATCTTTGTGGGTAAAGGGACATCTAATGAAATGAACGGGAGTCTGCGCGCAAACTCCACGAAAAGTGGGTAACTAAACAGCTCATAACAGCGTCGGATTCTTTACGGAATTAGACTGGTGGCCTGAGAGCTTGGAACAGCACAAACATCACTGGGTGAGCTACCAGATGATCTATGAGATGAAACTTTGGAAGAGTGTTGTGAGGTATACATTGTGAACTGTGCAGTACGGTGACATTAATTTTGTACTTGAAGATACGGCGGTCACTCAGTGAAAGTATGTGTGCGTGGGAGGGGGCGGAGCAATGTCTAAGGCGCACTGGGCCTGTCATGTTTAGGTCCCCGTGGGGACAAATATAAAAGATACATCTATAAAGTGTCATTTACTTGATGATCAATTATTTATGAGTATTGTTATGAGATTGACTAGGTGGGCACATTAGGCCCCCGCGAATCTCAATTTCAGGCCGAATCGAATCTCGAATCGAATCAGACCGAAGAAATCGAATAGAATCGAATCTCAGCACTTTTCAACTGGTGGATATTGTAGCTTCTTATAACCGTAAATATTGTCAGTGTCTACTCAAGTATTGTGTGCAATGGTGGCTCGTCTGTTTGGCAAACCAATAAAAAGCGGAATATTCAAGAACGGAATCAAAGAAGTGTCGGGGCGGAACTTCCTTCAACTTTTCCTCTATCATCATGTCTCCTGCGCAGGGGACCTGATGATGCACGAAGATTTCGAGAGGAGTACTTAGTAGGATTTTGAAAACATCTCGGCGATTCAGAAATGTTTGAGTCAATGGGCCTGGGGTTGAATCGAATGGATCGTTTGGGGTGATTTCGGATCGAATCGAATTTCTAGGTTTCGCCCTGCCCTGGGAGACAAATCCATAGACATTTCCACAATGCTTAGGTGATATAGTAAAACGCTTGTGCTGCAGTAATACAGGTTGTATGCTGGCATAGGTTGAGAAAAACATATTACACTGAACCTGTTCACACCCCTGTTTAGCAGTGATGCAGTGGTTGTTTACTGTGGTAAATAAGTCATGTTTACTTGTGAAACAGGATCTGATTACCAACTCCAGGGGTGACAGTAGGACAAAACGGTTTTACATCTTCGTCGGGCCACGAAACTTATCATTTGTCCCTGACTTCGGACAATCCGACTGCCCAGTTTATCTCGATTATCAATGGTAAATGAAATTTCGTGAAAATAACCAAAAGGCGAAATGGATCTGAGTAGGTATAAATTGCGGATACACGACCACTTGTACATGTACGTGTACAAGATACACACACGATGCGTTCACCAACGTGGAATTCGGTGTTAAATCACACGCTTGTTCACAAAAACTGTTCAGTGGTCTTGAACCCCTCATGTACAGTCAGTGACTCCCAGATCGCGCTTTTAGCGTTCAAACACTCGTGGTGAACGCATCGTGTGCGTGTGTTGTACATCTTCAGTTGTATCGTGTACGTGATTTTTGGTCTACGTTCGCATCGCAGATCAGACCCATCAATCCATCGTCGGCGAACGCGAGCGAAGGCAAAAGATTTTGGGTGATCATCAAAAAACAACAATTGGGGTTCAAGACCAGTGGTCTAGAACCCGCGATTGCGTTGGTACAGATGGTCCAGAAACTCTCCCTCGTTTTTGAGGCGGTAACGTTTTTGATTGATATAAATATAGGGGAGAAAAAAAAATATAAATAAATAGTTATTTAGAAAAATAAATATATCAAATCGAATAGATAATAAAAAAAAATACGTAAATCATGAGCGATTCTCAGATGATTAGAGCGATGTTTCTTTTAAACATGCTGATGAGAGCATACGCAATCTGCGTGAACGAACAACTACGTCCCATCTTGTTAGAACGATGCGTCGGATGTCGGGATCATCTAGACTTCGATCACGAGGATCATTCGTGTCTGACAATTGAAAGGGAAGATATGGTCGTCATGTATTTCGAACCGGCGTTCGAACGCGTTAAATTCGACGATGTGATCACGTTTTGGAAGAGATTAGTCTACTGTAAGAATCGAGACAGGCCCACAGATTCGGAAGAACTGAAATTGGCGCGTAGAAGTTTGACTTTAGAAGACAAGGGATGCATCAAGAAATTATTGCTAAACGAAGCATACGTCTAAGTTTTGTTTTTCGTTGATATAAAAAATAAGGGAGAGGAGAAAATAAAAAAAAAAAAAATAAATACACACATAAATTTTTTTATCTAATATTAGAAAGAAAAAACACCAAAAAAAATGAGAACCAGAAATAAATTGTATCCGACGTTAGTGGACGACGAGGACGAGAAGCCGAACGGCGTTTTGCCGACGGCGCCGTCGCTAGAAGAAAGAGAAAGAGGAGAGAGGTATCGCATCGATCAAATCAGTAGAATCCAATCGTATCTGACTCGAGAGAGAGATTCTCGTCGTTCCCTCAAGAAGAAGTATTCGCGTTTCGTGAAATTCGTCAACGGGATCGACACGACAATCATCACGATTTCCATGGGTTTACACGCGGCCGGCATCGGATTGTTGTCGACCGCGGTCGGCATTCCGATCGTGCTGACTGTGGAAGGAGTGGCTCTCGCCGCCGGATTGTTCAGCACGCTCGGAAACTTTTTGAGTAGGAAATTATATCTGAAGGCGAGGAAACACGACAAGATTCGCGTCTTGGCCGACTCCAAGATCGACACGATATCTGAAATGATCTCTATGGCATTGAAAGACGGTAGGAAATCGTACGGAGAATACTTCGTGATATTGAGCGAGAAAACGAAATACGATGCCACGAAAGAAGCCGTGAGAATCAAGACTCGTCAGATCATCAAGGAAGAGTTGAAGGATTCTCTCATGGAAAAGGGTAGGAAAGAGGCCAGGGAGGAATTCAGTAAGATGATAGAACTCAAGGGTGGCGATTGAAAAAAAAAAAAAAAATATATATATATATATATATAATAAGAACAGAATTTTAAAAAAAAAATATTAAATTCATATATAAAATATAAAAAACGAAATTAATTTAAATTAACTCTTAAAAATGTATTGCGTAAAGTGTAAGAGAGTTACCAAGACGAGTAATTCTAGAGAAGTGCGAACTAAAAACGACAGATGGATGCTTCGCGGAATTTGCGACGTGTGTGGTTCTATCAAGACTAGATTCGTCAAACAAAAGAACGCGAGCAAAGGCAAAGGCATCGTGAATAAAATGATCAGCAATCTACCTTTCAAAATGCATCTGCCCGGTCACAGTTTCACGGGACCAGGAACCAAATTGAACAAGAGACTCAACGCCGATCAGACACCCAAATCTTGGAGCAAACCCGTGAATAGGGTGGACGCAGCCACGTACGATCACGATCTGTGCTACGCCGGACATCCCGACACCAAGACTCGCAACGACGTCTGCGACAAAAACATGTTGACGAGATTGAAAGGCATATCGAATCCGACCAGGAGAGAGAAGATGGAACGTTCACTGGTTGGCAATCTGATCGGTGCGAAACGTCGATTCGGATGGGGCGTTCAAAAAAAAAAAGCGCATCTGAAAAAGAGAAGAAGAAGAAACGATTATTGACGAGCGAATTGGCTGAGGAGTTACACAAACCCATAGTGCGTAAATTTCGAAAGAGAAGGGTGTTCGTGAAGGGTCTGGACGACATTTGGTCCGCCGACTTGGTCGACATGAGATCGTTTTCGAGGTGGAACGAGGGCGTCAAATATCTATTGACGGTCATCGACGTGTTTTCCAAATACGGTTGGATCAGAGCTTTGAAGAATAAATCGGGACCTTGCGTCGCCGAGGCTCTGAAGAGCGTGTTCAACTCGTCCTCTCGAAAACCGAGTAAATTGTGGGTGGACAAGGGAAAGGAATTCTACAACAAGGACGTTCGTTGATTGGTAGACCTCTACTCGATCGAAAACGAAGAGAAAGCCAGCGTGGTGGAACGTTGGAATCGAACGATGAAGGAGAAGATGCACAGATACTTCACGGCGAATTCGACCAAGAAATACATATACGCTCTGAACGGTCTGGTGAAAGATTACAACGACACGCGACACAGATCGATCAAGATGACTACCGCGGAAGCTAGCAATCCTCGAAATGAAAAACGGGTCTACGCGAATCTATATCCCGAGAGATCTAAGATCGGGAAGAAGAAGTCTAGAACGCCGAAATGTGCGGTCGGTGATCGAGTGAGAATCTACGCTTATAAGAAGCACTTCGAAAAGGGTTATACTCCTCGATGGACCTCAGAAATCTTCGTGATCATCAAAATATTTCACACCGATCCGGTGACTTACGAAATCGAAGCTTTGGATGGAGAAGAGATCATCGGAAAGTTTTATGAACAACAATTACAGAAGACGAAGTTTTGATGAAGAACGCAAAAAATTTTTTTTTTCATTTACTCTCTTTGACATTTTCTTGTTTACACACACATATATATAAGAGAGAAAAAAATAAATAATAATAAAAAGTAATTAAAAACTATTTTTTTTAGATAAAGAAAAGCGAGTGAATTAATAAACAAAAAAAAAAAAAAAAAATCCTTTAAAATGACAAATATACTAGATATAGCACAAAGCATAGTGAAAGATGAAAGTATTCAAGAATATGAGGTTCACGAATATGAACCGGTAACCGGAACGAGTTTGAACAATGCGGGAGAGATAAGAATCAACGTCGAAACTCAAGATCTATTCGTACATCCTAGCAAGAGTTACATAGTGGTGCAGGGACGTCTCACCAAGGAAGATGGGAGCGACTACGCCGACGACGACATGGTCACTCTAGCCAATAATGGCATCATGCATCTATTCAGTAACATAAAATACATGCTATCCGGACAAGAGATAGAATCTGTTTTTCATCCCGGTCAGGCCACCACGATGTTCGGACTCTTGACGTATCCTGATGATTTTTCGAAATCCAGAGGACTTAATCAGTTGTGGGTGAAAGACACCGTCGGCCCGGCTAGCGCCGGCGCCGCCACGATATTCGACTACGTCGTCAAGACGTCCAAACCTAAAGGAACGTTTTCATTCACGATACCTTTGAAACACATCTTCCGATTCGCAGACGATTACAACAAGATCATGTAGGGATTCAAACACAATCTGATGTTGATTCGAAAAGGAAACGATGACGCAATAGTTAAACTCACTGCGACCGATGCGGGTAAGATAACTCTACACAAGATATCGTGGTTCGTTCCGCACGTGGAGCCTTCGATGGATGAAAAAAGACATCTCTACAAGATCATAGAATCCAACAGTAAATTACCCGTGGGATTTAGAATGAGACAGTGCGACACGGCTAGCATTCCTCCCTCCACGAATCACTTCAATTGGAGATTGATGGTGAAATCTGCTTCCGAGAGACCTCGTTTCATCGTGATCGCGTTTCAGACCGGTAGGGATGGGTCTCAGGAAAAGAATGCGTCGCTGTTCGATCACTGCCATTTGAGAAACATGCAAGTGTTTCTGAATGCCACGAGATATCCGGCAATCGATTACAACGCGTCGCTCGACAAGAACGATTTCTCCAGACTGTACAGCAACGCCGCCGATTTTAGAAAGAAGTATCACGGTCTAGACGAATTGATGAGCAATCCCAACATATCTCCTGGCGAATACAAGTCGATGTATCCCATGTTCATGTTCGACGTCAGTAAACAGAGTGAACGACTCAGGAGCAGCGTGTTAGACATTCAGATCAAGATGCAATTCAATAGGAACGTGCCGAGAAAAACCGAAGCCTTCGCCCTGGTCCTGTCAGACAGAGAATTACAATTCAAATCGGACAGAAATAAGATGTCGATCATTCGATGAGAGACGAGTGTGTGAAAAAAAAAAAAAAAAAAAAAAAAAAAATGAAAAGTAATGTGTGATTATTAAAAAAAAAACAAAAAAAAATAAATAAAGTAATGTGATCTAGAGAGATTGAACATCTCTCTATATCTCATTACTTTTTTTTTTGTTGTTTTTAATAATCACACATTTTTTTTTTTTTTTTTTTAATTCGTTATTTTTCCACGCATTCACTGTTTGTTCAAAGGATCCAGTTCGATCAGTAGACTCACCACGGAAGTGGCGGCTTCAGGATTATTGGTTTTCGTGACAAAATTAATCCTGTCTCCGGCGTTCACGTTGAGAGGCGTGCCGAACGTGCTGACATTCGCGTGTTGATTCTCGGTCTTTTTGACGCTGTATCTCTTATCACTCTCCACACCATTCACCATGAGATTGACGACCACTCTGTTATTCAAATCCGAGGAAGCCAGACTCATTTGAAGGATTTCACCTCCCAGCGGCATGGGATATCCCACCTGACCGTGTTTTGATCTGCTACCTCCATTTCCGAAAGACCACTCGGCTTTTCCCTCCTCTAAGGCGTCGGACTCTTTGGCCCACACGGTGATCAATTGTCTGGCATATTTGACTTTCTCCACCACCGAAATCAGGGTGCAGGCGTCCGTCATGTGCATGGGTTCCGGTAGATTCGTGAGCGCGTGTCCGCCCATGTCTAGTTTACCTTCCATGATGTCGCCCTTTCTCCAGACCGAGTTGTCGTCCACGTACTTCCTGCTTACTGCGCTGGAATCGAATTCAGGATTGTGACCGAGACCGAATAAATTCTCACCGTTCATGTTGATGCCACCCTCCATGGTTCCGCCAGATTGTTTGTTCAGGTAGAGATCGTCCACTTGTGATTCTACATATTCTTGCGATTGTATCACGGCAGAATCTACGTAGCCCTTGTTGACTGCGGTTGAGTCCGCATCCGTGTCGTCAATCTTCGACAGATTCAATATCTTGTGGAATCCCACATTCAGATCCAATTTCATTTCACGTCTGTCAGACTTTCTCTGTTCCAGATCTACATAGTGTTTGGTTGCCACGTCCTTGGGATTCGTAGGAGCGGCCACGTTCGTTATCTTGTAAGAATTGGCGTTCAATTCCGAGTGCATCGTTTTCTGAACATATCTATTTCTCAGGTGTTCGCTGAATCTCACGTGAGGGTCGTCCGCGTATCTCTTGGTGGTGGCATCGGTGGGATCTACGGGATTCTCGACGTTCACCAAATGTTTGGATTTCAGATTGAGATCGTCGGTCATGGTTTTATCCACGTAATTATCAAGCAGGATTCGTTCGAAATCGGAGTTCCCCCTGTCGACGTATTTTTTAGTCGCAGCATCTGCGAGATCTATTGGCTCGGGAAGATTGTAGAGCTTCTTATCGTTCATGTTCAGAGGTTCCTCTCGAGGTTCGTATCTCCGAACGTAACACTCGTCCAAGTTGGCAACGTCATAACCATCGTCGACTTTGAGCGTCTTCCTCTTCTTTCTCGGGTTGACTTTTTCGTCGTCACTTCTACCAAATTTATCGACTGTCATGTTGTTGTGGGATTTTTTTTTTGTTTTTGTTTAGAAAAAAAAATGTGTTCAAAACGCAGTTTATTAAAAAATGAACTATGTTATTTTATTTTTTCGTTTTTTATTCGATTAAAATTTTTTTTAAATAATTTTTTATCTTTATATATATACTATAAAAAAAAAATTTTCTCTCTAATATAAGTCATTGAGAATGTCTTGAAATTCATCTCCTTCAGACCATCTCTTGAGAACGTAGAGACACAGGTGACCGCAAAACACTTGATCTGGCGATTGCACTTGATCCGTGTTGTAAAGAACCATCAATTTGTTGAAATAGTTCTTTATTTCTTTCGGCGGCGAGATTCCGTAGCTGTCGAAATAATAATTCTTCTTCTTCTTCCCATTCTTGAACCACGCCACCCAGTGAGTGCCTTCACCCGATGAATCATCTAGATTTAAAATTCCGCATTCCGATTGTCGAGGTCTTCTCTTCGGCAAGGCATCTCTGGAAAACACTCCTAGAAAATCTTCGATTTTCAAATCTTTTGCCGCATTCAACAGATCGATGTTGGATAGGGGTTCGTTGGGTAAGACGACACCTTCTACGGATATCTTTATTTTCTTATTCATAAATAAGTATATATTTTTTATTATTATTTATTTTATTATAATTCACTAAAAAATGCCGTTATTTTTTTTTGTTTTTTTCTCTTTCTTTTTAAACTAACTCTATCGACTTCCACAATCTTGAATCCGTCGAATTCCTTGACTTCTATAATCTTGGATTCATCTAATTCTTCTTTTAAACTAACTTTCTCGATGTCACTATCGATTTCCATAATTTTATGTTCATCTAATTCCTCTTGATTTTCTGGAATCCTATCATCCACAATCGTATCTGGAATCTTATCATCTACAATCATATCTGGAATCCAATCATCCACATTCATATCGTCTAAAATTAGATGCAAACTCCAATGTCCGAGTGCCAAAGTGCTTATTTTATCGTCTAATACGAATCTCTTATCGTCGTCGGCCGTCAGCGAAATCTTGTTGACTATTTCGGTATACAAGTCGTGATTTTTGCTTCGAATCGATTTCATAGTCTTATACACCTGACCACTTCCTAACAGACAATCTTTATACTCTTGGAAAGAGATGTTTTTCTTCACCACGCACGCTTTAACTCCTTTGCACTTCTTGATCTCTTCATCATCTTCTAGATGATAAGCATACAGTTTGGGTCTCAAGCCCACGAATTCGACAATCTGTTTACCACCGCTCTCATCCTTAAATTTACCCAACACCTTCTTGTTGTCGTTCGATTGAATGTTGGACGGGTGATCGACGGGATAATTGCTCGTGTTGAACCACTCGGCCACATCTGAAGATATGTCTCGGTAGACGTCTTTCATCTCTATCTCGTAAACTAACCTGTCCGTGTCGGTAAACAGTAGTTTGGCTTTGTCGCCAAATTTTCGTTTGACGTAATCGTAGTGAAACTCGTACATCAATCGCTTGCTGATATCTAAGATGATCGGTCCAAGATAATATGGTTTGTCGAACTTCAGGTGCGTCTTTTGCATGTGAACGGCACTAGATTTTCGCCGAATATGGTTCGGTGTTTGTAATTGGGTTTCGCCACTAATTTTTTTGCTTTTTTCTCAGACGTGACGAGTCGAACGTCGGTTCTCTTCCTGATGTTTTCCATCGATTTGCCGTACACGCAGTTGTTCCGGAGTTTGAAGAAATCTTTTTCGAAATCATTCTCGGCTCGAGTTCTGAGATTCGTGTTGAGATCGAAGTATTTTTTCATCCAAGACTCTTCGTCGAATCGAATGATGCGATGTATGTCGACTAATTTCATCCCGTAATCGACGTACTGTTTCAAATTCTCGCTGTAGACAACGTAGTTACGTTTGTTAAATAAATTGGGAATTAGTTTTTCCTCGTCTCCTTCGTTCGGTTCCATTCGTTCGGGAGCCAGCGGATAATCGTTGTGTGAATTGTGTAATTCTTCCGGATAGTTCAAATCGACTTCTAAAATGCAAGGATAGTCTCTCCATTTTTGCATCTCTTCCGGTTCCTTCACCCATTCGAAATTTCCAATCGGTAAAGGATGACTCATAGCCCAACCGTACAGATTATTGGCGTCCCAATACTGTATGTATTTAGTCGACCATTTCGAATCGAAACCTTCTTTCATGTAGGGAATGTTAGCCTCGGAATGTTTGTGAGAGATCATCGAGACGCCACCTCTCGCAGCCCTTTCGAACATGAGCAACATGTCCACGTCGGATAATAATTCCAATTGGACATCGGTGGTCTTCAACAGAGCATCCCACGCCAGACCAGGTGCGGTGAAATACCAAGCAGGATCCAGATCGTAATTTCGACGACAGACGTCTCGAAAATTTTCGAACACATCTGCCAAGAGCAGAACGTCGGTCTTCAGATAGAGATCATGATAATCTCTCATGATTTTCATATCGAATGATTTCCACACGTTTTTGGCATGTTCGTAATTCTCGTCGGAAATGTCGGATTCGTATAATTTCGAATAAAAATCTTCTTTCGAAGGTAGTGCGGTGTCTTCGAATCTCTTTAGATCGTTCATGTAATCGTAAGGATAGACTCCTTTCCTCAACATGATGTCTACTCGTTCTCCGAAATGTTCGCTCATGATTTTAAATTTATCCTTGCTCATGTTATCGACTAATTTTTCCAGAGTGGTCGACATGAATTTAAAAGTGTCGATGAAACGTATGCCTCTATGAATGGATTTCGTTTTTTCTTCCAACGTATTTCCGTCGATTACTCTTTTCCTCTCCATGAGCTTCCATTTCGTGAAGGAAATGTATCTTTCTTCACTGTTCGCGATGCATTTTAATTCTTCATTCGAGGTGCCGAGATTTTTCACGAACAGATGACTGTCGTAACCCGAGAGATTGTGAAACATCACCGGATAGAAAGCGGCGTCTCGATATTTTAAATTACACTTGCTGTGAGCCGGACCGCGATACAGACCCGTGTAATGATCGTGGTCTCTGACCTTCTTATTTTCCTCCGAATTCTCGTCGAACGATTGTCTGCATATGTGACTATCCCTGGCTCTGTTATTTTCGTCCAGCTGCTCTCGCGTGATGAGCATTTTCGCTGGAGTTTTGAATTTGTCGTATAACATTTGAATTTTCGATTCTAACTCTTCCACGAACCTATGAGCCACGTCATTGTCTTCACGCTGTTTCGTGTAGGTGAAGGGACCCATGTCGTGTTGCGAGTCGAAAGCGCATTTCACGTAAATGCAATAGCCCGAAGGTATGTGTTTTTGATATCTTTCGACATAACTTTGAAGAGCGTTGGGTTGACAGGAACTCATTTTCGTGGTGAAACATTCGAAATCGGCGAATGGTACTTTTAACCTTCTGTTGTGATTTTCAAACTTCACGATGGTGTTGGGTTTGGGCATTTCGACGGCGACACCTTGATTTTCGTTGCAATATTCCTGATGTTTCGCCAACGAGTCTTCGCTGTGAAACATGTTCATGCAGTTGCAACATAAAGATATCTTTCTTTTATGTTTATTATTTTGTCTCGACAGTAATCGGCTCGGATGTTTAACCCAACAATAATGACGATTGTCACCATTCAAAATCGATAACCTTGAAATACGGGTTCGACGTTAGATCTGAAATATGCATTTTTCACGATGCTCTCGCCGGACTTCATGTCGATTTTATTCATTATGCAGTGGAGTATCATCTTAATTTTTAATCCCAAGTTCGTGCATTCGCGAAACAAATCCAATACTTTTTTCTTCACCCGTTCCATGAACAATTTCGGATCGACTTTCTTCGACGAGGGAAACACATCGAAAGTTTTAAAAATGTCTTCGATCGCACTCTCCCGTTCTACGTGTTTCGATTGGAATAGTTCCGGAATGAGCCATCTTACATATTCTTCTCCTTTCTCTTCGTCGATTGCTCATTGAATTTCGCTCGATATATCTCGTTTGTCTTGAATCTGAAGTGCATCACTCGTTTTCGTTTTAGTTTTTCTTTTCTCTTCTTTGGAAACTTGATGTTTTTCAACGGCTTTTCGTTTAGTCGTCTTCTTATTTTTCACAACCGACGCATCTTTTGACGTCATTGCTATCGACATTTCGTTTGCCTTTCTAGCGTTTCGCAAATATTCTTGTATGACTTCAATTTTTTTTGCTTTAGTTCTATGCTTTCTGAAATCTGAAATTTGTAATAGACTACAAATCTCGTTTAACTGAGGTACGGTTTTCTCATTTAAATTTACCATTGTTTTATCTGTTTGCTTCATTTGTAAGATTATTTTTTTTTTGGAATTTTGTATTAAATAATTTGTTAAAAAAGTTTTGTTTTTTTACTCTATATATATAATAGAAAAAAAAAAGTTAAATTTTAAAATTCAATTTTTTTAATACAAAATTTAAAATAAACATTATTTGTAAGAATTCATAAAAAACCAAATAATCGATCATGACAACAACACCTAAAAGATGTGGATTGAAATTGAAACGAGACGAAGGGTATGAGAAATTCAGTTTTAATATATATACATTACAACCACATGGTCCCATCGAATTGAATGAGGTCGAGATGGTGGACTTAGAGCGCTACTACCACAAATATCGAATGTGTTTGAAAGTGGATGAAGCCGCGCTCGATTTGTTTTACGAGTACCAAAGCAAACTGTTGATTAATATCATCATCGCCGAAGACAGAGAATTCGACAGGAGTGATTTATTGTTGTCCTATGGAAGTTACATATATCCAATAATCTCACCTGAACTCGTGAAGAAATCGGGTGGTGAGAGCACATTCGCCTATAAAAAAAAACTCAAAAGAGTAAAGATGAACATTCACACCATTTTCGTATGTGGAAAAATGACGAATGTCAACTTGCTAATAACGGACTTGGAAATATAAACAATAGAGAGATTGAAATTAAAAAAATTTAAACTTTTTTTTATATATATAAAGAGAAAAAAAACTTTTACTAAAAAAATTTTTACATTAAAGAAAATTAAAAATTAAAAAAACAACATTTTATATATATAAAGAGCAAAAAAAATAACAAACTTTTTTTTTAACAAATTATTATTTAAATACAAAATTTAAAATATACATTATTGCAAGAATTCGTAAAAACAAAAAAACAAATAATCAATCATGAAGACAACAACACCTAAAAGATGTGAATTGAAATTGAAACGAGTCGAAACAGATAAGAAATTCGGTCATAAAATCTATAGATTACAACGACACGATCCTATCGAATTGAATGATGTCGAGACGAAGGGCTTAGAGCACAAATACGAGAAATATAAGATGCCTCTGAAATTGAACGAAGCCGCGCTCGATTTGATTTACGAGTACCAAAGTGATCTGCAGAACATCATCATCGCCGAAGATAGAGAATTCGACAAGGACGATTTGTCGTTGCCCTATGGAAATTACATATTTCCAAACATCTCATTTGAACTCATGAAGAAATTGGGTGGTGAGAGCGAGTTGACCGATGTAAAAAAACTCAAAAGAGTAAAGATAAAGATTCAACACATTTTCGAAAAAGGAGTAGACACAAGCGTCAACATGCTAATAACGGACTTGGAAATATAAACAATAGAGCGATTGATTTTTAGAGAAGAAAAAATGAAAAAAAAAAAAAGGAAATGAGAACTCATTTACTTTTTTTTTTTTTTTTTTGTTTTCCTTCTTCTTCACTATCATCATAATATATTATAATAACGTTTCCTTTTCTCTCAAATTTCTGCGTCGATTCTTCTTCTTTTTCTTTTTCTCTGTGATGTGATACATTCATGGTAACATTTTTGTTTATCCGAATCATAATTATGAACGAATGTTGTGCATCTCTTGGTAACACTCGCTTCAGAAGGTAGTGGTGACCATGGAAAGCATCGTCTCATTCCCAACCGTATATCCCGTGCTTTATCTGTCTCTTTCCTTAGATATCCATCATTAGCGTCTAACCATTTTTTTATTTCTTCGCTCTCTGACTCGCGATGTTCATCATTATCGTCAAATTCATCCAGGTGATAAATTTGTTTCTCCACCTCTTCACCCATTTTAAAAATATATTATTTTATACTTTCCATGATTTTATATATTTTATATAATTTTATATTTATAATAACATATTCAAAATCGGTATGTTCTTAAATGGCGAATTGTCACCGAGCAACAAACCCTTGCCGTATCGCTTGACGTTCCGTCCACTCTTCAGAAAGAGACCGTTTCCTCTCAGAGAGTTGCCACCTCTAACGGGTTCTAGATACAATCCTTTACCGCTATCGTCTACGTGAACGCGACACATGGCTCCTCCTTTCTTCAAAAACAGTCCATTGCCACCCATTAATTTCTCAACTCCCGAACTAGCGAGTCCTGTGAGAGCTCCCACGCCGAGAGTCTTTCCGAGAAAGGGTAGCACCTTTGCGGCGAAGGGTAATGCTTTTGCGGCGATTCCTGCTAATAGCGGTAGAAAACCGCCTTTCATTCTCAAATTGTATCTCAATTGAGCGGGACTCAATCTCACCGCCAACCCTCTTCCATCGCGAATCGCTTTCTCCATCCTTTGGATTTGACTTCTGGTCCAGGCGATCGGATCCGCG
This sequence comes from Pictodentalium vernedei, assembly GCA_031216915.1. Classification (NCBI taxonomy): domain Eukaryota; kingdom Metazoa; phylum Mollusca; class Scaphopoda; order Dentaliida; family Dentaliidae; genus Pictodentalium; species Pictodentalium vernedei. The sequence goes on from CM062294.1 coordinate 234,592,129, forward strand.
ATCGCATCCGCCTCTCGTCAGATCTTCGTGAGTGAATTTGAATCTCACCGCCTCGCCTCGAGTTGTTAAAGCTCTCTTAAGTTTTTTCTTCTGTCCTGCGGATATGTTCACGTTTTTAACCACGTATTGTGTCATAATTCCGTTTGTTTTTTTTAAATATATTTTACTTCAATTGTTTCTTCTTTAATAATTATATTAAAATAATTTTGTAAAAAATTAATATTACCGTTTATTTTATTTTTGTTATCTATATATATATATAATATTTTTTTTTTTTTGCTTTTATATTTCTCTTATGTGAAATCGTATCGTCACTCTCTCTCCGCAAAGATCTAACAGTTCACCATTTTGATCCATCAACGTGGTTTTGAGACTATACAACGTGTCTAAAATCACTGGTAGATAAACTAAATTTCGAGGTCGCTCCACGATCTTATAACCCGGCGACACGTTTGGAAAGAAGGAATAGATCGTCGGCTGAGCGCTACCATTCACGTAGCTTCCAGCAATCACGTCCACGTTCACCAGAATGCTATTGACAGCGAGAATGTCGACCGTATTTTCAGATGCCGCGGGGCCTTGATACATCTTTCGATCGAATCCCAACATCTTGCCTATAGAATCGTCCGTGTTGAAATCCACACGAAAATTATCTTCCAAATTCAACATCGTCTGTAATGTATTAGGATTGGGAGCGAGTCTGATCTTGTTGCTTCCCTTTCCATCCGTCTTCATTCGCCTCTGAATGTAATGGTTCAAATCGTCTATGTCGTAACTTCCTTTGGGAATTCGAATCTCCAACCAATCCATTCCGTCGGAATACTTGAACGAGTTATTCTTTTCGGTGACGTTGGGAAAGGAATAATAAGTCTCCAGATTCACCAACGCCATCTCGTAACTTTTCTCTCTGTTCAATTCGATGGAAGGTTCGAATTTCGTAGCGAATCGAGTCGAATCGCCACTCACCACGATTTGAATGGATTGTTTCGCAGCCGTATTCTCGGCTATCCGTTCTAACAATTCTCTATGTTGGAACATTATATCTTAATTTTTTTTTTTTTTTTATTCAAAACTAATTATTTGAAGATTTATTTATTTTTCTAATTCTTTTTATTTTTTCACGCTCTATTCTTATTATTATCATCACCATCGGGAACATAAAACTTGTCGAATCCGCACCGATATTTTCCGCGATTAAATTCGCCCGTCAAATCGATCACGACGAAATTGTAAAGTTCACCATCCCAAACTCTCTTGCAGAATCTCCTGAATTCGACAGCGCTCATGTCGTTCGCGACGTGATCGCCGTAGATGTGATTGAGATTCTTGAGATCTTGGCGAAAGAGACACAGAAAATTAGCGTTCTCCCTTATCGTCTGTCTGGGCAATCGAAAATAATCCTGTGACAGGCAGAAACAGTCCACGTTGCTGTGTCGACCCCTAACGTAATATGATTCGCATCGGTTCTGTCTCTCCAAAAGCAGATCGTCGAAAATCATGAGATTCTTATCTTCCGATTTCAGTTCCCTAGGATCCGGAACGTCGCTAGCGTTCTCATAAAATCGACACTCGACGTTCGAAGATGCATTTCTCTTCGTCAGCTTCGTCGCCGCGTCGTCCAAAATGGTCTCGAGTGGAGCTCCACACTTGTCGAATTCCTCCCTGCTGTCAAAGATTCTGGCTATGACGTGCTTGGGCAATCTGCGACCCATGCACTCTCGAAGCAATCTGTATTCGGGTTGAAACAAGCTCTTGCCAAACACGAACAATCTGTCGTAATCCAACCAGTCGGGTCGGGACAACAGATTCATCAACAGATTGGTCTTTCCACAATTCGATTTTCCCACTATCAAACCTCTTATGCTCTTGGGAAAGTACTCGTTATTCGACCTCTTGGTCGCGGCGTCGTTCCAAGACATATCTTTAATGTTCATCTTTGTTTTATTTTTGTTTGTTTGTTATTTTAGATTCTTTTCAAACACAATTTTTTTTATGTTTTTCAAACTCTGTTTTAATGTTATTATTATTATTATTTATTTATATCGCACCGTCGCGAGTTCTCTTCAATCCGGATCCACTCGTCATTTTGGCTAAATCTTGTATGGGCACCACGGCATCCTTAAAATCTATCCAACTTTTCGACGTTCGCTCTAACGCAGCTCGCTTCGCCGGCGGACTGATCAACTTGTCGATCAACGCGTCGGCTGCTCTCTTGCCAGCCACAGAAGCTATCCTACCACTAGCTTCGGAAGCGGCTTTCTTACCAGCATCCAAAGCCGTCTTCTTACCGACCTCAAACGCGGTCGATGCGAGTTTTCTACCCGCATTGCTCGTGAACGCTCGCATTATAGAATCGACGATGCCAGAACCGCCTTGAACGTAAGTCCTGACGTATCCCCTGTTCTTTATCACCAACATATTTTATTTTTTATGATATATTTTGTGGGGTTTTTTTCACTGGTAAATCGTTTTGTCGTTTTAAATACTTTTATTATTCTAGTGTAAGAATTTACTGTTTTATTTTTGTTTGTTTGTTTTGTTTGTTTGTTTGTTTCTCTCTCTCTACTTATTATTATATTCACATCAATCCTTCAATTCGTTCATCAGCCTTTTATACTGATTTTTATTCAAAACCTTCTGTCTCACCAATTCGTCAGATATGGCAACTATCTGATTATCTAATCCCGTGTTACCAGCCCGTCTGCTCCCCATCAACAAACTCAATCTCTGAGACAGAGCGTCGGGATCGCTCGGAAGAAAAGTAGTGGTTTTCACCCCTTTGCCGGTCATCGATTCGATGAACTTCTTGTTCGCATTCCATATGGGCTTCACTATTTTCGTCCACTTGTAACCTCTGTTGGCTTTGGGTCTCGTCTCTCTAGCATCGTTATTTCTATTCATGGCGTGAGTTTGAACTAGAATGTCTCCGTAATTGTGGAAATCCTGTTCCGTATAATCTCCGGGCTTATCGAAAAGGAGCAATCTCTGCAGACCATCGGTTACTTTATACTTATTCGAACCCACGATCAATTCATCATCGTCCATTTCCACTTCAGTGTCGCCCACGAATTTCCTACCACTCGAATCCTCGCGAATTCCATACAACAGATCTCTCTTACCGCCACCATCATCATCGGACGATGCGATGCTATCAGTGGTGATAGTCGAAGCCGTATCATCGCTCTCACTCACATCGGTTTTGATTCTTGTGGGAACGTAATCCGGTGTAGATTGAACGGAATACCGATTTCCAAAACTAGAAGGCAACGAACCCATTCTCAAAGAACTCTCCTTTATGGGTCTCAATTCTTCGACTATCTCCTTCCTGCTTCGCTCTTGACCCTCCGTCACGGGTTTAAATATTTTTGTGGCTTCGCGTGTGAGTTCCATCTCACCGAGACGTCTGCTCCTATCAGCAGCCTGAATCGCCTTCTTAGAACGTAAATATTCGTCTAAAATTCGATCTCGGCGTCTAGGATCCATCCTCCAAAACGCCATCTTTCGTTTTAATTGTTTTTATTTATTTTTCAAAATTAAATGTTTAATTATATTTTTTATATTTTATGTTTTAAGTATTAAAATCTCTTTCCATCTTAATATAATATCTGAAAAAAATCACATCTCAAACTCACTGTGTTAATTGAAGTTAAAAAAAATACGTTTTAAACAGTACATGTCAAACCAGTTTCTAATGTAACGCATTTTGACAGCGGTGTTTACATTTTGTCAAAAGATTTCATTCATTCACACATCAATTCATCGAGTGTCAAATTAAGAGAAAATCCTTTTTTGATGACTGTTAGACAGTTTTAACACACAATGGGAAACTGATTTTTAACAAATCTCTCTCTCCGATTGCTATCGTGAATATATTAAAAATTTTACCACTCGAAACATAACTGAGCGGAAATGCGTTTTAAACATTCTGATAAGTGTTTCTTGACTTTAATCAAGGAACGCTTAACAGTCAACCTCATTTCTCATAGTGGAGGAAATTCTCAAAAAAAGCCCAAAACTCAATTTTTATCCATCCCATCACCGGAAAACATCAATGTCTATAATACAGGCTATATTCACAATCGAATCTGTTTGAACAAAACACCTCAATTACGATAACGTGTGTTAGTTGCTTACTTCAGGAAAGACGTGACTGGGTTTGCAAATTTCCAAACACACAGACACTCTTCGTTCAGATGAGTTTTTATTACGAGATTCGATCGCTCGATCAGCTGAGTGGTTTTTTTTTGAGAATTTTCTCATAGTGGAGGAATTCACCAAAAAAGCCCAAAACTCAATTTTTATTCATCCCATCACCGGAAAACATCAATGTCTATAATACAGGCTATATATTCACAATCGACTCTGTTTGAACAAAACACCTCAATTACGATAACGTGTGTTAGTTGCTTACTTCAGGAAAGACGTGACTGGGTTTGCAAATTTCCAAACACACAGACACTCTTCGTTCAGATCGAGTTTTTATTACGAGATTCGATCGTTCGATCAGCTGAGTGGGGTTTTTTTGAGAATTTTCTCATAGTGGAGGAATTCTCCAAAAAACACCAAAACTCAGTTTTTATCCATCCCATCACCGGAAAACATCAATGTCTATAATACAGGCTATATATTCACAATCGACTCTGTTTGAACAAAACACCTCAATTACGATAACGTGTGTTAGTTGCTTACTTCAGGAAAGACGTGACTGGGTTTGCAAATTTCCAAACACACAGACACTCTTCGTTCAGATCGAGTTTTTATTACGAGATTCGATCGCTCGATCAGCTGAGTGGGTTTTTTTGAGAATTTTCTCATAGTGGAGGAATTCTAAAAAAAAAACCAAAACTCAATTTTTATCCATCCCATCACCGGAAAACATCAATGTCTATAATACAGGCTATATATTCACAATCGACTCTGTTTGAACAAAACACCTCAATTACGATAACGTGTGTTAGTTGCTTACTTCAGGAAAGACGTGACTGGGTTTGCAAATTTCCAAACACACAGACACTCTTCGTTCAGATCGAGTTTTTATTACGAGATTCGATCGCTCGATCAGCTGAGTGGTTTTTTTTTTAGAATTTTCTCATAGTGGAGGAATTCTCAAAAAAAAACCCAAAACTCAATTTTTATCCATCCCATCACCAGAAAACATCAATGTCTATAATACAGGCTATATATTCACAATCGACTCTGTTTGAACAAAAAAAAACCACCACCTCAAAAAACGAGGGAGAGTTTCTGGACCATCTGTACCAACGCAATTGCGGGTTCTAGACCACTGGTCTTGAACCCCAATTGTTGTTTTTTGATGATCACCCAAAATCTTTTGCCTTCGCTCGCGTTCGCCGACGATGGATTGATGGGTCTGATCTGCGATGCGAACGTAGACCAAAAATCACGTACACGATACAACTGAAGATGTACAACACACGCACACGATGCGTTCACCACGAGTGTTTGAACGCTAAAAGCGCGATCTAGGAGTCACTGACTGTACATGAGGGGTTCAAGACCACTGTACAGTTTTTGTGAACAAGCGTGTGATTTAACACCGAATTCCACGTTGGTGAACGCATCGTGTGTGTATCTTGTACACGTACATGTACAAGTGGTCGTGTATCCGCAATTTATACCTACTGATCTGATTGCATAGACCGCCGGTAAATCGAAATGGCATTGGTAGGACATTTCGATATACCAGCAGTCTAGTCTGCCACTAATCGCCCAGATGGAAGGAAACTGCGTTCCTTCAATTTCAAAAATCAATATTTTCTCGGATTGGACTGAACTATGATCTTCCCGATGCCCCCCCCCCCCCCCCACCCCAATAGAACCATATTTATACCATGATAACATATTCTACTATATATGAAAAGCCTATGACATAAATTTTAGCTTTACACACCAACCGTGATGAACACGCCAGCAATGCGATTTCAATAGTAAAAATTTACACCTACAGTAGAACTACATCCCCGTTGACCTTTGGTGACGTCGACCTGAATGCAAACTTGTCTAAATTTATCGCACGTCGCCTTGCGAAGAGTGAAATGGAAGTGGCAATTATTTATTACGTTTTTGAATGGGTTTACCTCATAAGATGCCAAAAATTAACAAACATGCATTGTCTCATGTAAATAAAGCATACATATCTCGAAATAGAGTGTTATTATGTTATTAAAACGAAAAAGGCTCAGTTTCTTTTTTTTTCATTCGTTTCGGCGATAAAATTGACAGCGGAAGGACCTCGCACCGATGTTCGTGTAAACAAAAACAGATTCGCTCGTATGTACGTCTGGTGCTCAGTAAAATCGAGAAAAAATAATATGGACTCTTAATAATCTGACGATCATGGTATAAATAAAATATACCCAAATTAGCTTGGTGTACCAAATGTTCATCACTCGTGGTGAAGTGGTGTTAACCGCGCGCCGAAGGCTCGCGGTTAACACCACTTCATCACTCGTGGTGAACATTTGATACACCAAGCTACTATGGGTATATTCTATACTTGTCGAATGATGGATGGACATGGCACAAAATGCCATCGAAATGTCCTCTATTTATCGCTCTGATGCAAGGAAGCCGCATTCGTTCAGTTCGCACAATCAAAATTTTATCAGGTTCTGGGGCCCCTTTTGTGCATTCCCCGGTATCTTTTCTTAGCCCAGTCCGCCCCTGTACTACGCGTGATTGCAATTGTGTGAAACTCATGTCTCCCCTTAGGGGTGCGGTGATCGCAATCTTATTCAGAGTTGACGGAATGACGGCTACCGCAACCTTCACTCGTGACTGCACGTGGCCCGGCTGATGCTGAGTCCCCAGCTGGTAATCTGCTTACGGACACATGAGGTGGAAAGCACCCATTGAAAATGAAAGTGTCAATGACACTGTAGTTTAACTTGTGTGTTGTGTTTGATGAAAAGGATAATGTTCAACGTTTATGAAATGATTATGAAATAAGACAAAAATTGTGATAATTGGTAATATGTTAATTTCTGTTCCCTGTATGTTATGTTTGATAAAAATAATATGAGGTGTAGACTGTACTAAAGAGCTGAGGGGTGGGTTAATATAACCTCACAGTTAATGTATGTGGCCCTCGCAGTTAACGTATATCAACGAAAGTTACCAAGTTACAGTGAAATTATTTCAAAACGAGTCATCCCATCAAGTTACATTGAAATCCCTTCGTAAATATGGCCTGCAGACTGTGCTAAAGGTTTTCGGGCTTCGGGACCCTGTAGCCGTCAGTTTCCCAATTGCGTCCAAAGGGGACGTTCTCATCTAGACATTATATGAAGTCAACCTACCAAGTTACAATGAAATCCCTTCATAAATATGACCTGTAGACTGTGCTAAAGGTTTTTGGGCTTTGGGCTCGGGCAGCCATCATGGTTGAATGATCGCAACCAAAATGGGACATTCTCATCTGGGCATCGTCTGGAGTGATCCTACGAAGTTACAATGAAATCTCTTCATAAATATGACCTGTAGACTGTGCTCAAGGTTTTCGGGCTTCGGGCCCCTGAAGCCGTCATAGTTGACCAATCACGACCAAAAGGGAACATTCTCATCCAGACATTATATGGAATCACACTAACAGGTTACAATGAAATCCTTCCATACATATGACCTATAGACTATGTCAAAGGTTTTGAGGCTTTGGGCTCGGGCAGCCATCAAGGCTGAATGATCGCGACCAAAAGGGCACGTTTTCATCTAGACATTATTTGGAGTCATCCTACCAAGGTACAATGAAATCCCTTCATAAATATCACCTGTAGACTGTGCTAAAGGTTTTCGAGCTTCAGGTCTCTGTAGCCGTCACAGTTGCCTAATGGTGTCCAAAAGGGGCTTTTCTCATCTAGACATTATAAGAAGTCAACTTACCAAGTAACAATGAAATCCCTTCATAAATATGAACTGAAGACTGTGCTAAAGGTTTTCGGACTTTGGGCTCGGGCAGCCATCATGGTTGAATGGTCGCAACCAAAAGGGGACATTCTCATCTGGGCATGTCAGTGAAGTTAGCAGACAGTACCCAGTACCCAGTACCCGGTTCAAAAGTATAGGACGTTTCCATTTATAAAACGGGGAAATATGTTAAAATTGTTTCAATTTTGAGAATCTAATCGTTCTCAGCAAATGATGGGAAGTGAAAGCGAACATGTAACTCACATATAGATAAGAAAATGGATTTGCACTCACTGCACCCACGGAGAACGAATTGGGTACTGGGTTCTGAAATCTGAATTGGGTGCTGGCGTCCGATTCGCCACTATAGTACATACACGCCAACAACGGTTATTTATAGCAATGTCGCAATGTTTAAGTCTGTTTAAGTGCAAACCAAGGCGTCCACAATGTCTCTACCCACAACTGCCGAATCGGGTACTGGATTCTAAAATCTGAATTGGGTGCTGGCGTCCGATTCGCCAACATAGCACATACGCGCCAACAACGGCTATTTATAGCAATGTCGCAATGTGTACGTCTGTTTAAGTGCAAACCAAGGCGTCCACAATGTCTCTACCCACAAGTACCGAATCGGGTACTGGGTTCTAAAATCTGAATTGGGTGCTGGCGTCCGATTCGCCACCATAGTACATACGCGCCAACAACGGTTATTTATAGCAATGTCGCAATGTTTAAGTCTGTTTAAGTGCAAACCAAGGCGTCCACAATGTCTCTACCCACAACTGCCGAATCGGGTACTGGATTCTAAAATCTGAATTGGGTGCTGGCGTCCGATTCGCCAACATAGCACATACGCGCCAACAACGGCTATTTATAGCAATGTCGCAATGTGTACGTCTGTTTAAGTGCAAACCAAGGCGTCCAAAATGTCTCTACCCACAACTGCCGAATTGGGTACTGGGTTCTAAAATCTGAATTGGGTGCTGGCGTCCGATTCGCCACTATAGTACATACACGCCAACAACGGTTATTTATAGCAATGTCGCAATGTTTAAGTCTGTTTAAGTGCAAACCAAGGCGTCCACAATGTCTCTACCCACAACTGCCGAATCGGGTACTGGATTCTAAAATCTGAATTGGGTGCTGGCGTCCGATTCGCCAACATAGCACATACGCGCCAACAACGGCTATTTATAGCAATGTCGCAATGTGTACGTCTGTTTAAGTGCAAACCAAGGCGTCCACAATGTCTCTACCCACAACTGCCGAATCGGGTACTGGGTTCTAAAATCTGAATTGGGTGCTGGCGTCCGATTCGCCAACATAGCACATACGCACCAACAACGGTTATTTATAGCAAGGTCGCAATGTTTACATCTGTTTAAGTGCAAACCAAGGCGTCCACAATGTCTCTACCCACAACTGCCGAATCGGGTACTGGATTCTAAAGTCTGAATTGGGTGCTGGCGTCCGATTCGCCAACATAGCACATACGCGCCAACAACGGCTATTTATAGCAATGTCGCAATGTGTACGTCTGTTTAAGTGCAAACCAAGGCGTCCAAAATGTCTCTACCCACAACTGCCGAATTGGGTACTGGGTTCTAAACTCTGAATTGGGTGCTGGCGTCCGATTCGCCAACATAGCACATACGCGCCAACAACGGCTATTTATAGCAATGTCGCAATGTGTACGTCTGTTTAAGTGCAAACCAAGGCGTCCAAAATGTCTCTACCCACAACTGCCGAATTGGGTACTGGGTTCTAAACTCTGAATTGGGTGCTGGCGTCCGATTCGCCACTATAGTACATACACGCCAACAACGGTTATTTATAGCAATGTCGCAATGTTTAAGTCTGTTTAAGTGCAAACCAAGGCGTCCACAATGTCTCTACCCACAACTGCCGAATCGGGTACTGGATTCTAAAATCTGAATTGGGTGCTGGCGTCCGATTCGCCAACATAGCACATACGCGCCAACAACGGCTATTTATAGCAATGTCGCAATGTGTACGTCTGTTTAAGTGCAAACCAAGGCGTCCAAAATGTCTCTACCCACAACTGCCGAATTGGGTACTGGGTTCTAAAATCTGAATTGGGTGCTGGCGTCCGATTCGCCACTATAGTACATACACGCCAACAACGGTTATTTATAGCAATGTCGCAATGTTTAAGTCTGTTTAAGTGCAAACCAAGGCGTCCACAATGTCTCTACCCACAACTGCCGAATCGGGTACTGGATTCTAAAATCTGAATTGGGTGCTGGCGTCCGATTCGCCAACATAGCACATGCGCGCCAACAACGGCTATTTATAGCAATGTCGCAATGTGTACGTCTGTTTAAGTGCAAACCAAGGCGTCCACAATGTCTCTACCCACAAGTACCGAATCGGGTACTGGGTTCTAAAATCTGAATTGGGTGCTGGCGTCCGATTCGCCACCATAGTACATACGCGCCAACAACGGTTATTTATAGCAAGGTCGCAATGTTTACATCTGTTTAAGTGCAAACCAAAGCGTCCACAATGTCTCTACCCACAACTGCCGAATCGGGTACTGGATTCTAAAATCTGAATTGGGTGCTGGCGTCCGATTCGCCAACATAGCACATGCGCGCCAACAACGGCTATTTATAGCAATGTCGCAATGTGTACGTCTGTTTAAGTGCAAACCAAGGCGTCCACAATGTCTCTACCCACAAGTACCGAATCGGGTACTGGGTTCTAAAATCTGAATTGGGTGCTGGCGTCCGATTCGCCACCATAGTACATACGCGCCAACAACGGTTATTTATAGCAAGGTCGCAATGTTTACATCTGTTTAAGTGCAAACCAAGGCGTCCACAATGTCTCTACCCACAACTGCCGAATCGGGTACAGGATTCTAAAATCTGAATTGGGTGCTGGCGTCCGATTCGCCAACATAGCACATACGCGCCAACAACGGCTATTTATAGCAATGTCGCAATGTGTACTTCTGTTTAAGTGCAAACCAAGGCGTCCAAAATGTCTCTACCCACAACTGCCGAATTGGGTACTGGGTTCTAAACTCTGAATTGGGTGCTGGCGTCCGATTCGCCACTATAGTACATACACGCCAACAACGGTTATTTATAGCGATGTCGCAATGTTTAAGTCTGTTTAAGTGCAAACCAAGGCGTCCACAATGTCTCTACCCACAACTGCCGAATCGGGTACTGGATTCTAAAATCTGAATTGGGTGCTGGCGTCCGATTCGCCAACATAGCACATACGCGCCAACAACGGCTGTTTATAGCAATGTCGCAATGTGTACGTCTGTTTAAGTGCAAACCAAGGCGTCCAAAATGTCTCTACCCACAACTGCCGAATTGGGTACTGGGTTCTAAACTCTGAATTGGGTGCTGGCGTCCGATTCGCCACTATAGTACATACACGCCAACAACGGTTATTTATAGCAATGTCGCAATGTTTAAGTCTGTTTAAGTGCAAACCAAGGCGTCCACAATGTCTCTACCCACAACTGCCGAATCGGGTACTGGATTCTAAAATCTGAATTGGGTGCTGGCGTCCGATTCGCCAACATAGCACATACGCACCAACAACGGCTATTTATAGCAATGTCGCAATGTGTACGTCTGTTTAAGTGCAAACCAAGGCGTCCATAATGTTTCTACCCACAACTGCCGAATCGGGTACTGGGTTCTAAAATCTGAATTGGGTGCTGGCATCCGATTCGCCATTATAGTACCTACACACCAACAAAGGTTATTTATAGCAATGTCGTAATTTTGACGTCTATTTGAGTGAAAACCTAGAAGTCTACGTTGTCTCCATCCACACCTGCCGAATTGGGTACTGCGTTTTAAAATAATTGGATGCTGGCTCCCGATTCGCGGTCATAGTACATACGCATCAACAAAGATTTTTATAGCAATGATGTAGTATTTATGTCTATTTTAGTGGGAAACAGGAGGTGATTATTTTGATTGGTATTCTGACTTTCTTCACAGAATACCATTCCACTTCGCACCATAGAGGGTCGTATTATATGTGGCGCACCGATACAACGTTACTTTTCACTTCATTGCACTCCGATGGGCTGAAAAAGAACACTGCAACAAGATTTAACGCCCTCCGCCGGAGAGATAATTGCGTCGTTCATGTTATTTTGAATTGGATGCGAACTTCATAGATTAATATTGAACGCTGCTCGATAGAGTTTCGCATTATAGGTGGCGCACAGATCCCATGTGATTATACACTTATCTTCACCACGATGCACTGTAGTATGCTATTGTCACAAGTGTTTACCCTCTACGTTGGAACGATAATTTCGTATTTCTGTTATTTTGAATTGTACTCTATAGCTTTCTTCGCACAATACCATTTGTCTTTGCCTCGTAGAGGTCCGCGTTACAGGTTGCGCACTGATACAATGTGATTATACACTTTATTGCACCCCGATGCATCAAAATAGAACATTACCACGAGACTTCAGCCCCTACGCCAGATTGAAAGTTCACAGAATACTATTCGACTTTGCTCCGTAGAGTTGCGTATTATAGGTGGCGCACGGATGCCGTGTGATTATACCACGACTGAAATACTTGCACGTGCTTGGAAGAGGAGCCCGATCAGTGGGGCGGCATGGAAAAGGGTGAAGCGTGTCGCAACTCAGAAACTGCAACGTTTGCAGAATCTTTGTGCTGATTTTAGAGATTTCCAAAAGAGCATGAAAGAACTTATCAAAAGTATTGGACATTGTATTAAGTGTTGGGCAGTGTATTTGTTAATTGCATATGGGCTATAGAATGAATCTTTAAGTATTTTTTTCTATTAACTGGTTGAGTGCTAGATTATTTTTGGAAGTCAGCAGTTTAAAAGCACTCTCCAATAATGTTTAATAAAACAAATCTAAATGATCACAATGTATTTGCTTCTGACTGTATATGTGCCTTGAGGACCAGAATTTACAAGATCTTTGCATGGTACCCTCACCTTTCTTTAAAGCTATGATAGTGGCTTCCAGCACTCTACCAGTTAAACACGTTGCCACAAAAACATGCTGTCATTTACTTCATTTAATGTAACCGCGGCAAATCAGCGGATGGCCAAAGTGTTATTATTATTATTGTATTAAGTGTTGCATTGTTATTCACCAGATAATATATTACGTTTATGTGCTTTTTGTTCTATTAAACACGCTGCCATACAAAAAAAATCTAAAAACATGCTGTCATTTACATCAGTGGTGATCGGAAAAAATGCCCTGATGGAGATAAGCCCTGATGGAGAAAAGCCCTAAGGAGAAAAGCCCTGAAATTGCGTCTAAGGAGAAAAGCCCTGGTCACTTTTTGATAGGAAAAAAAGCCCTGATGGAGAAAAGCCCTAAGGAAAAAATCGATTCACTGTCTATTTTTTTTTATTAATTCTTGGTTTATATGTTCACAATAACTACAGTATAACAGATACAGGCAGATGGTCAGATGGTACTTGAAGATATTTCAGTATCAGAGGGATGTTTGATGATACCCGATGTAATTAATTTGATTTAACAGTAGTTCGTTAATACAAGATTTATTTTTTTTTTTTTTTATTTATTTATTTATTTCTTTTGATTTTTTTAATTTTATTTATTTACTTATTTATTCATTCATTCATTCCAGCCAAAAAGATTCAATTCGAAATGGATTGATTGTTTTCTAGTAGTGATAATATTGACAAAGTTACATTTCGCGCACTGATAATGAAATGGTTTTGTTAAAAAGGAATTTTTTTTTGTAAATCATTGGATTTAAGAGAGCTAATTAGAAAGAAGATTAGCCTTTTAAAAATAATTCACACTATTTGAGTTTTAGACTAAAAAACCCACTATGAAGATCAATTTCGATCAACAGCTCACTGGTATAGTAATAAAAAAATATAATCCCCTTTCAATTACCTTTGCAGAAGTCAATTGCTGAATTAATTTACATGATTATTGATGGCATTAAATAGATTTCTTCCTGTCTCACTCTTTCTCTCTCCCGAAGAGAGAGAAAGACAGTGGGTGAAAGATATCTAGTGCCACTTATGGATACTTTCCTTGGTGTCTCTCACTCTCTCTCTCTCTATCCTACAAAAGTAAAAGAAAGAGGGTTGAGAGAGAACAAAATCGGAGAGAGAAAGAGTGGGTGGACGAGAGACTATTGATGACATGCACTTACTGATCTCTCTCTCTCTCTCTCTCTCTCTCTCTCTCTCTCTCTCTCTCTCTCTCTCTCTCTCTCTCTCTCCATTAGCTTTATTTTGCATTTTTTGTATGCAAAATCATTTTGCCACCGTGCTATGCATAACTAACTGTGTCATTATTTTGTTTAAAAATAATTAATATATATTTAGATATGTACTGTCTCCATTTATTTCTAATGGTTAGCAAACAGTAAAAGTTTGAACCAAAGGGAATTTATGCATCAATATTTTTTTTCAACAAGGGCTTTTCTCCACCAACTTGAAAAAGGGACCAAGGCTTTTCTCATTGGATGCAAAAATGACCAGGGCTACCCCCCCCCCCCCCCCGTCTCCCAAATAACCCCCCCAACGAAAAATCCCACCTTCCACTAACAGGGAGAAAATCCCCAGCTTTCTTTGATATTAACCTTTTAGTTTTAGAATATATCTTTTATTTTAAAATGACTTTTCATTTTGCTTAAATGTTTGTTCAAAAACTATTCACAAACTGTGGACTGTCGGCAATTTGATGTTTAAGGTGCTATACATCTAACTATCTAACTATAAATTGACGATTTTCTGTGTGTGTGTGCGTGTGTGTGTGTGCGCACGCGCATGTGTGGTGTGTGTGTGTGTGTGTGTGTGTGTGTGTGTGTGTGTGTGTGTGTGTGTGTGTGTGTGTGTGTGTGTGTGTGTGTGTGTGTGTGTGTGTGTGTGTGTGTGTGTGTGTGTGTGTGTGTGTGTGTGTGTGTGTGTGTGTCCGCCTATGCATTTCCATACCGCTTGACCGATCTTCACCAAACTTTACAACAACATTCTATGGGTCATGAGGAATTGCAGGGGCTATATAATTTTTACCCTTCGATACCGGGGTGGGGGTGGGGTATGCACATACGGTGTGTCTGGCTATGCATTTCCAAACCTCTTGACCGATCTTCACCAAACTTTACAACATTCTATGTGTCATGAGGAGTTGCATGGGCTATGTAATTTTAACACTTCGACACTGGGGTGGGGTATGCACATATGGTGTATCCGGCTATGCATTTCCATACCTCTTGACCGATCTTCACCAAACTTTAGGACAACATTCTATGGGTCATGAGGTGTTGCATGGGCTATATAATTTTAACCCATCGACACCTGGGTGGGGTGGGGTGGGGTATGCGCATACGGTGGGTACCACTTGACTGATCATACACCAAACTTTACAACAACATTCTATAGGTCAGGAGGAGTTGCATGGGCTACTATACATAATTTATCCCATCTACACCGGGTCGGGCCGGGTATGCGTATACGGCGGGTACCACTTGACCGATCTTCACCAAACTTTACAACAACAATCTATGGGTCATGAGGAGTTGCATGGGCTATATAATTTTAACCCATCGACACCGGGGTGGTGGTGGGGTATGTGCATCGACGGGTGCACCCCCACTAGTGTAATGAATTTTTGTTTGTTTTGAAATGTCTGCTTTCAGTATTTTGGGTTTTTCAAAACTAAATATGCACATATTACACAAAGCCCATGCTGACACAGGTTGTTTTCCCGAAATATTCCCTGTTTCTCTGTTTCGATGCAAATGCGGTAGCACATTGCTGGTGCCTGACTTCTCCCCTTACCGTTTGTTCCATATGTTTTTCGTGATCTATTCATCACGACGATCATTTTTGATGTACAATCTGTGTATATATCGATTTGAAAATCCGAAATACTGAAGGCAGACATCTCAAAACAAACAAAAATCCATAACAGGTATAGCACCTTAATTGTATTGTCATTGTATTTGTTACTGGAGTGCATACAGCTCGGTTGCTTTTAGAACAGTAGTTCAAGAGCAGTGGACAAAACAAGTCTAGGAGATAGTAATTGTGCTGTCTTTGAAATAAAACATCTTGTTTGGAAATTTTTAAAGTTAATAAAAAAATATTTGCTCTGATAATTTCTTACATTCCATCTGTCTGACCAATTTTTCATTTATTGTAAAGACCATTGAGTTTGCTGTACAAGCATATAAATTAAATAAAATTTGTTTTTTAATACTTGTAGCTATTGGTTGAATCGAAAATAACTAAACTTATTGGTTATATTTACAATAAAACTGTATAAACATGGATGACCAACTTTTCATGTATTGTAAAGACCATTGAGTTTGTGGGTTGGGGTGGATTTGTCGCACACTGGGGGATTTTGTAGAAGGAGGATTTTGTCAAGGGGGAATTTTTATTGGGAGGATTCGGACGGGGGGGGGGGGGGATTTTGTCCAAGTTATGACCCCACCTTGCCCATTGAAATAAATGCATTCTGCACGTATTTTATTTATTTATTTATTTATTTATTTATTTATTTATTTATTTATTTATTTATTTATTTATTTATTTATTTATTTATTTATTTATCTATTTATTGTGTTTGACGATAATTCAAGAGCCAGGGTCATATGGTGTCGATGGCAGGTTGAATGGTGAAGGAAGTTGGAGAAACCGGAGAAAACCTCCGAACAACGACGAGCACCTGCCAGCTGTCTAACGTCATAACCGCAGAGCATACTATGCACCGCATAGCAGTACATGGAACAGAAAAGGTTAGATTGGTTGAATATACGTGCACCTTGGCGTGCAGTACGTCTCAGTATGCGTATAAAATTTCGGCATCTCTAGTTTACCTGTGTTCGGTAACAATTTAATGGTAAACGGACATTTCCCCACCCGGAGATTTCCCCACCCTTCATTTCTGAGGAAAACGGACATTTCCCCACCCGGATATTTCCCCACCGGAGATTTCCCCACTCTGACATTTCCCCACCAGACATTTCCCCACTCTGCTTTTACAGTTCCCAGCCGGACATTTCCTCACCCTGTTTATAAAATTCCTCACCGGACATTTCCCCACCCTACATTTATAATTTCCTCATCCTCGTTTTAAAATTTATCGGCGGGCATATCCCAATCTGCTTCTCTTTTCAAGCGATTCGATTTCAAATTTATTTTTTGCGACAATCCTTAAAGGAGAATTGTTTCAATTTTTGACTTTTCAAGGATATACTGAGCCGAAAAAATCTCGGCTGTCTTTATTGTTATGCTGGTGCTAAAGAAACCTCAGGGTGGGGAAATGTCGGGTGGGGAAATCTCCGGGTGGGGAAATCTCCGGATGGGGAAGTGGGGAAATCTCCGGGTGGGGAAATGTCCGGGATTCAATTTAATGTTAGTAGGAAATGGGTTTTCACGCACATGTATGGGAATCTCGGGGTACCGACAAAATCCCCCCCCCCCTCCCCCGTCAAAATCCAAAGGTCTGCGGTGTTTGGGATAAAGGAGGTCTAGTATAGGCGCGTTCGTGAGAAGAAAAACCCGATGTTAGTGGGCCGATCTGAGTTTCATGGACGGATTGGTGAATAAATAAATAAATAAATAAATAAATAAATAAATAAATAAATAAATAAATAAATAAATAAATAAATAAATAAATAAATAATTTTTTTAATTTTCAAGTAGAGCTGGGTGTTTAGACTCAAAACAACTCGATTATAAAAAGTTGGTCGACGGGTCCAGGACATTTTACCCTAGTACGTTTTCCCCTAGGGCGCTTTCCACTACGACATCTTCCCCTAGGATATCTTCCCCTGGGACATCAACCCCCATTTTTTTACCCAGGACTTTTCCCCATAGACACCCAGGACATTCTCCCCTACCTTTCCTAAGGTTTTACTTTCTTTTTTGTCATTTGGTCAAAACATTGATTATTATCTCTCATTCAGATGAAGTGCGCGATCTGAGTTCCACATTGTTCTGCAATACAAATGCATTGTACTTGAAACAGTGTTGAACTCAGATCGCAAAACACCCGCCTTTTCTGAATGGAAGTGATCTGGATAGAACGGTTTAAGTTGGAGCTGAACTTGTTGGATTCAGTCCACGTGGAAGAAACCTCAAAACCAATTAGCACTAAACCGCCTCAAAGCACATAAAACATAAAATTTCAATATTTTTTCCATAGGGAAAAATGACCTCCCCCTGCCTTTTTTTAACCAGGGGAAAATGTCCTCCCTCTTCATTTGAGTGTATCAAATCCCATTTGGTCAAAACCTGCTTCCCCGTATACAGTTGATTACTCCTGTAAAAACCTTTTGCAACACTGGTAATTAGATTGTAGGATAAAATACCCTTGAACAAAATACCATTAGGACCTAAAACCCTCGAAAAAATACCCTTAGGACATAATACCCTCAATGGGTAAGACAAAATACCCTTGGACAAAATACCCTCAGACCAAATGTATATAAAGTTGGTGTTGTCTTTTTTAGGTGTCGGGTGAGGGTGGGGTCTATTGCATCTAAGGCACCAGTCAGTGTTTTGTTTGAAATAACAAGTTCCAATTTTTTAATTTGTTTTATTAAACTAAATGCATATGAAGCATGAGTACTAGTGTTCCCAGACAAGTGCCCCCAGTTCAAAAATGGACAGTTAGACAATCGCCCCCAGTCCAGGGTTGCAGAGAAAAATTAAGCCCAGCCCTCCATCAATATAAGTGTCAGCCAGCACAAATGTTCCCAGATCTCTATTTTCTCTTCCCAGATCATAAGATGAAAAGAGATTTAATTTCAAGCACAATGATGCATGTAATTTCTAAACAAACATGCCAGCGAAAACAATTAGTATCACTCTAGCGTGAATAAGGTTATTTCTTACAGAAAAAAGTTAGGAAAACAACATAATACTCAAAAGCCCCCAAAGTTATTAATTAGTATGAAAACACAACATTGGAATATATGTTATTGTAGATTATTTTCAATACGATTAGAAGTAAAAACTCATTCAGCATATTTTACACGAGAACAAATTATTGAATACTGCCTTCTGGCTATACACATTATACCTTTATTTTTCTCTAGAATCCCAAATAATATAATTTTGGGGTCCCAAACCAAAATAAAAACATTTAGGAAATGTATGTCCAACATTCTTTACGGGGAGACTCTACTATACAGAGAGGGCAGTTGCTCAGGCTGATATACTGGTGACAGATGTTCTGCTGATACTCACACTGGGGATGGGGGTGGGGGCAGTTTGCAGTTGTCTTTGTTACCAGTTGGACTTGGGGAGGCGCTTATCATGACTGCCAATTGGACTGGAGGCACTTGTCATAGCTGCCATTTTTTTTTTTAACTGGGGCACTTGTCGGGGTGGCACTTTTCAAATGCGTATGCTTCATATCTATTTAGTTTGTTGAAAAAAAAATTAAATTATTTATTTCAAACAAAACACTGGCTAGTGCCTTAAATGCAACTACCTCTCTCCTCCCCTGCCCCGCCCCTCCCAATACCAGAAAAAGAAAACAAACCCAAAGTCCAACTTTGTATACTTTTGGTCTGAGGGTATTTTGTCTGAGGGTATTTTGTCCTATGCATTGAGGGTATTATGTCCTAAGGGTATTTTTCTTGAGGATATTATGTCCTAAGGGTATTTTGTCCGATGGGTATTTGGTCTGGATACCTATGTCCTTAGGGTGTTTTGTCTGGATACCTTGTCCGATTGACATTTTGTTTATTGGCATATTATTTTAGATCAAGTTACAAAAAATAAATAGTCGGGACAAATAATAATAATAATAATAATAATAATAATAATAATAATAATAATAATAATAATAATAATAATAATAATAGCATGCATGAAGTGTTTCATGTGACATTACTTGTATTAAGTGCACGTGTTATAGGCAATTATACAAGTAAAAAGAGGGGCTGCAGAGAATCCGTGACTCTGAAAGTGGGGTATAACAACATCCAGGGTTTACATAAAAAGGTGAGTGAAGTGACCACAGTTATGGAAGATGAAGGTATTTCCCTTATGGGGCTAACAGAGACATGGCTAAAACATGATGAAAATGTAGATCAGGTGAGGGGGTGCGTATGGATAGGCACAGGCCGACATGAAGGACAGAAAAAAGGGGGAGGTGTAGGCATGTATGTTAAAGAGGAGCTCGGTCCGTCGACGATCTCAGATCTTGCAGAGGTCAACACCCCAATTCCAGTCTCCAGTGAAATAGTATGGGCAAAAATCAGGTTAAAAAACAAAAGTGTTGCCCTTGGGGTGGTATACCTGGCCACGGAGGGAAGCAAGCCAGAATGGAACGACTCAATATATTCGGTACTCAGATCAAATATACTGGAACTCGAGAGCAGAGGGGGACTTTAATGGACACATAGGGGACAAAGAAGAAGGCACACAAGGCGGGGATAGAAAAATCAGTATCAATGGCAGGAAGCTATTGGACTTCACAAACGAACTTGAGTTAAAGATACTCAACAGGGATGCTAAGTGTAGAGGGAAATGGACCTGGGAAAGGAATGACAGACGTACTATAATCGATTACATTCTTACAGATTCGGACCTATGCAATGAGGTTGTGGACATGACAGTAGATGACGAGGGTAGGAGGGAATTGGATAGTGACCACAATTTAGTTACAGTTACAATCAGGGGTAAAAACTCCAAAAGTAAAACAACTTCTTGTTTCAAAGAGATTTGGAAACTAAGAAATGATGCCGATTGGACGCAATTTAAAAGCAAAGTGGAGTCAAGTCTTGGGAAAGTTTATAGGGGGCTTAGTGTCCAGGAAATGTCAGATGCCATAGTAATGGGCTTACTAGAGGCTGGTAAAGAAAGCATCGGAAAAGTTAGAGTACCAACACGACAGATCGGGTATCGAGTAAACGAGGAACTAAAAAAGGCTATAAAAGGAAGAAAAGCCAAATGTGCGGCATACAGGAGAAGTAAAAAACTCAAAGGGGGTGATAGTTGCGAATCCAAAAGAGCAAAGGAAGAATATGAAGAAGCTCGAAAGAAGGTAAATAGGATCAAAGAAAATAATCGCAAAGAGAGGAATCACAATACCATTCAGACGATAAGAAATACTGGAGGGGCAAGCTCGAACGTGTTTTGGAAATGGGTGAATAAACGTAACAAAGTGAGTATCTCACAGAGCATAAAAGTTGAGGGCAGCAGTACAGACGATCCAGATAAAATAGCGGGGGAATTAGTTAAGCACTGGGAAAAGGTAAATGACAAGCGCTGGGGCCTTGGGAACCCACCAGAGTGTAGGAAGGAGGCAGAGGAGAATCTATCAAGCGCCATATGCAGTGAAATAAAAGTAGAAGAAGTACGAAGGGTGGCAGGTAAACTAAAGAACGGGAAGGCAGGAGGGACAGATGAAATTCCTAATGAATTCATCAAAAGAGGGGGAGAGGGCTTATATAAATGTCTCGCAGCACTATTCAACTTATCCATAGAAAGCCAAGAGGTTCCAAAAGAGTGGCGAGAAAGCGAGGTAACCTTTATTCACAGAAAAGGGGATAAAGAAGTACTCGACAATTACCGGGGAATATCAGTCAGTAGCTGCATCGGAAAGGTATTCTGTAAAGTTCTGTATGCGAGATTAGAGGAAGTAGTAGAGGAAAAGGGTCTTCTGGGGGAAATTCAAAATGGTTTCAGGAAAGGAAGGCGAGTCACGAATCATCTTTTTACGCTATTCCAAATGATCGAATCCACCAAAGCCAATAAGAAAAGGCTGTTTATGTCATTTTTAGATATAAAAAAGGCGTATGACAGGGTCTGGAGAGAGGGAATGTGGCAGAAGCTGGAAGCCTTGGGGCTTGGAGGGGAGTTTGTTGGAATTTTGAAAGCATTGTATAGTGACGTTCAAAGTGAACTTTGCTTAGGCGATGTAAAAACAAAGCGAGTTCCTATGGACATAGGCCTCAAACAGGGGTGCATCCTCTCACCATTCTATTTGCCCTCTATATCAGAGATCTAGGAGAAGAACTCCTTCACAGTGGTGAGGGGGTGGTAGTTGGGGACATAAAAATACCAGGGCTATTTTTTTGCAGACGACATGGTACTAGTGTCGGAAAGCGAGGAGGGTCTTGAGACAATGCGCGAAATCATCGGGATATATGGAAACAAGTGGAGACTCGAACTTAACGAAAACAAAAGTAAGGTCATACCTATAGGGCGCAGGGTGGAGCCTAATCGAAGATGGAAAGTGGGCAATTTTTCCATCCCGGAAGGTGACAGTAAATTAATCCAGCTGGGAGAGACTGGTGACTATGAGTATTTGGGGGTTAGTCTAAACATCACAGGAAGAGGCATATATCGTAACCGGTTCCCTGAAAAAACGGTACAGGAAAAAATGGTACACATTTTTGACACCCCCGCTAAAAACGGTACGTGGGGTAGGAAAAAAGGGTACATGGGGGGAGGAAAAAATGGTACATGGGGGCGAAAAATGGTACATGGGGGGAGAAAAAGGGTACATGGGGTAGGTAGCAAAAAAGAGAAGTGATAATTGAATTTTTTTTCATGTAAAAAAAAAAAATCTTTCTTTTCTTTGATCTAACTGGTTTATGTTGGTATGTTTTAACAGTAATATAATCAGCTTGTTAGGTTTCAATTGTTGTTGGGGAACGGAAAAGAGCCCTGTGGAGAATAGCCCTTAGGAGAAAAGCCCTAAGGAGAAAAGCCCTGAAATTGCATCTGAGGAGAAAAGCCATGGTCCATTTTTGCAGGGGGTGGAGAAAAGCCCTGTATTTTTTTTCCTTAATTTCATTATCTTTGATTTAAATAAAAATTATTTATTTATTTATTTATTTATTTATTTATTTATTTATTTATTTATTTATTTATTTATTTATTTATTATTTATTTATTTATCCACAAATGACAGTACGCATCCACATTACCAAAAAATCAGTCACTGAATATCCGGAGCAACGGCGCACGCGAATGGTAGGAAGTTTTCAGCGTAGTGTTTATTAGATGTGAAGAATGTGAATATGGACGCGCAATGGTGAACGAATTCCTATTTTTAGTTGACTATTTGAGGTTTCGAAGTGAACGATGTGTTGGATATTATTCCTCAGATCCAATCACATAAAAAAATCAAACATCTCATTGTTTCCAACTGAAACTTACAGAATTTGTCGAAGTTACGTGGTATCGGGCCATTTAAAAGATACATATCTTATTCACCAGCCTAGCTCTATTATAAATTCTCAAGGGTCACATCTCCACCCACCAACGCCTAAAAATAATGGCATATACCCACTTACCCGTTTAGCACCATGCAAAAATGTATAGTCTAATTAAATATTTTAGGCGTTTTTTTCACTGACTGCCTGTAGTTGGACTACCTGTTGAAATAGTTGTTTCTTGGAAGTCAACGGAATCGTCGCCATACACCCCGCGCATTTGGCAAAAGTCTCCAGGTTCACAGCCCAAAATTTTCAACGTTTCCTCATCGAGTTCCGGTTGTTCAGGCGAACCTCCCCCTGTTTTGCTTGCATCATTTTTTTTTGCAGAGTATTTTTTTTTTTTTTGCTTTTTGTTTTATGCGTCGCTAAAATTCTTTGTAATCGACGGTTTGTCTTTTCTGACTTTAACGGAAAACAATTCAGTCATTCTAGATGTTTTTTTTATCCACTCGTCCATTTTCTTACTCGGACTATTGGCATCAATCTAACTATAAATTGACGATTTTCTGTCTGTCTGTCTGTGTGTGTGTCTGTGTGTGTCCGGCTATGCATTTCCACACCGCTTGGCCGATCTTCACCAAACTTTAGGACAACATTCTATGGGTCTTGAGGACTTGCATGGGCTATATACTTTTAACCCTACGACACCAGGGTGGGGGTGGGGGTGGGGTATGTGCATACTGTGTGTCCGGCTATGCATTTCCATACCACTTGACCGATCTTCACCAAAATTTAGGACAACATTCTATGGGTCATGAGGAGTTGCATGGGCTAAATAATTTTAACCCATTGACACCGTGGTGGGGTGGGGTGGGGTATGCGCATACGGCGGGTACCACTTGACCGATCTTCACCAAACTTCACAATAACATTCTATGGGTCATGAGGAGTTGCATGGGCTATATTATTTTGACCCTTCGACACCGGGTTGGAGGTGGGGGTGGGGTATGTGTATACGACGGGTACCACTTGACCGATCTTCACCAAACTTCACAACAACATCCTATGGGTCATGAGGAGTTGCATGGGCTATATCATTCTAACCCTTCGACACCGGGTTGGGGGTGAGGGTGGGGTATGTGCATACGGCGGGTACCACTTGACCAATCTTCACCAAACTTTACAACAACATTCGATGGGTCATGGGGAGTTGCATGGGCTATATGATTTTAACCATTCGACACCGGGTTGGGGTGGGGAAGGGGTATGTGTATACGACGGGTACCACTTGACCAATCTTCACCAAACTTCACAACAACATTTTATGGGTCATGTGGAGTTGCATGGGCTATATCATTTTAACCCTTCGACACCGGGTTGGGGGTGCGGGTGGGGAATGTGCATACGGCGGGTACCACTTGACCAATCTTCACCAAACTTTACAACAACATTCTATGGGTCATGAGGAGTTGCATGGGCTATATTATTTTAACCCTTCGACACCGGGTTGGGGGTGGGGGTGGGGTATGTGTATACGGTGGGTACCACTTGACCGATCTTCACCAAACTTCATAACAACATTCTATAGGTCATGAGGAGTTGCATGGGCTAAATACTTTTAACCCATCGACACTGGAGTGGGGGTGGGGGTGTTGCCTCCCTGTATCCATGTTCCCATTGACGGGCACCGCCCTCTAGTCTTTTTAATTTTAATAATACCCACAGCTTCTCTTATCATTTGGATGAGGGTTAAACGCTCCTCCGATATAAAATTGACACCTCGGATCACTTTCTTGGATATAATTGCAGATTTGGTCTCACAAGTTGTTATTCCTTTATATATAGATGCAAACAACGGAAAGTCAAACACAACACGTGCAGGACAACTTGCACGCAAAGCCGGGGTTGCCCATTTGTTGTACGCGTACTCGTAAACGTGTTTTGTACGCACATGATAAATGCGATTCTTTATTTGTGTTAAATGCGATTAACGACACGCGGACAGCGAGGTTTTAACACCGTGTTAATGGTGTACGCGTACAAAATTTATATGTGCGTCATAAATCTGGTCGTTTATGTTTATTCAGCACTCGCAACCAATTAACGAGTAACTGCATCAAGTAGGGGATACCGGAACTAATTATAACAGGGGGCAATTGTAACAAAGGCTATTACTGTTCTGAAAACAAATAAAATCGCTATATGGACTTATGTGTCTCCGCCTTAAATATTAAGCTGTGTGGATAATTGTCTTTACGAAATAAACACCCGTATCATTGTACAGTCAAAGTGCTAACCTATACAGTACCGTAAACGGTGGTAACGACAGAAATATGGCAAACCCGTCCCGGGGGCAATTGTAACATTGTGCCACAATTGCTCCATGTTTAACGAATTAGCCAATTGTTAGCTAAATAAGGAAAGTGCTGCATTGGCGCTTGTCCTAGATTGCCCATGGAGGTCTTTTCATGTTGAAATGGAAACCTGTATTATTGAAACGATGTCCTGGAAACCATATATGCAAATACATATATCACTGTAGGCAGATTGTGTATTCCGTTCGAATGATATTCATTTTTAACTGTTTGTGGTGAGAAGCAGCCGCAAATAGTTTTTTTTTATACCTTACATACGCTAATATTCTTAGTGGTGAAAGGCAGCTTTTTGACTAAAAACTGACTGTCATTTCTCGGTAGCATATAATATGTTCAAAACCTGCCAACTGAGTTGAATCAAGTGATTCATTCACTTGCGCGTGGTAAATTCAAAACTAAAATATAGCTTAAATGTATGAGACGCAGTCTGCTTGGAAACATCTGTGGGGAGACACATAAATTGAACATTTATATATTTGTTGTTGCCAGTTAAAATTATTACGTATAGAGCATTTTATTTTTCCAAACTTCTGGGGTTTTTTTTTTGAGTCCCGATTCCCTTTTAAATGTCAATTTGGTAGAATGTGGTATATTTGGTTTCTGCTTTCAGTGTTACAAGTGCTCCATACACAAGTTACAATTACCTCAGTGTCGGAGTCAGTTGTAACAGTTGCAACCACCATATTGCAGTCGAAATAACACCAAGAGTGTACAACACAGTGTATTTTTATTCATGTCTGTTCGGGAACCCAAGATCATTAGGCAATACACACAATAAATTGGGGGGCACTGTTAAACCCCAAGTTAAAAATAAGTAAAGCCTGTGTATTTTAGTTACAAATGATCACGGTCTCTCCTATAACGGTTTAAGGACTTCTTAAACCTTAACATTGTCTCTCCATTTTCTCACTTGATCCACTTTTGAGTGCGAGACTTATGTACTATCGATCCAGAATAAAGAAAAAGATTCGAGTAGCACGTGTTCTTGTTCCAACTTCCATCGTTTTCAAAATCCAGCCTTATCAAAAGTGACTAAACAGAATTCAGTGTACATTTACTATCCCGTATCCTACTTAATCCAAGATCAATGTATTATAAATTCAGTCGTCACAAACTATTCGTCAAGAATGGGAAGTCAGTGCATGCTTTCAAAATTTCATCTCTAACACTCGTCTCGTATAGTCGTGTAAAGAACCACCCGCAACTTGATCCATCAAGTCATAGCTTCAAAACACTGAAATTGTGGTGTGATGCCGTGGTCGTCCCCCGCGATCATTGGTGATTGTGAAAGCATGGCGGTTGAAAAATGACATTTTTTCCGATTCGAAAATACATCGAATCATACAGCCTATTTCGAATCGAATCGAATCAGTACCAGTGATTCGAAATCGAATCGAAGCTCGAAGCTTCGTCAGGCCCTAAATGTCATATCTCCCTATGGGAGATACGACATCATTTCACTCAGGAGACCCGATGCCGAATTGTCAATTCAAGCATTTAGCACTTCAAACTCCAATAATTTTTAACAAGCCGTAATTTGGCTTGAAATTCAACTTGCGATTCGATTCGAAATTCAATTCGATTTCGAATCTTCTGCTTGATTCGATTCGAGATTCGATTCGATGATTAAAATCCCGATTCGTCGGGCCCTACTGAATGAATGTGCGTTGTACGCGACCATGATTCTCCACAGGTCACTTACTATTCACATCATGAAAGAGATAGAATTTGTGATCGCAGAATCTGCAAGTTGATATAAAAATGGGAGGAAATTGCTCTATCAACTTTGCTACATACGAATGTGTGCCACGAGAATTATGTTTTTCCTCTAAGGGTGTATAACGTTTTGAACAATTGTTGTATGATAATGAATGAAGATAAACTTTTGCGTTGTAGTTACGTTGCGTCCATATAAGCTTTGGAAGCTGTAGAAAGTGAATATAAAGTAAGGAATATGTTTTGGTTAAGGA
This sequence comes from Pictodentalium vernedei, assembly GCA_031216915.1. Classification (NCBI taxonomy): domain Eukaryota; kingdom Metazoa; phylum Mollusca; class Scaphopoda; order Dentaliida; family Dentaliidae; genus Pictodentalium; species Pictodentalium vernedei. The sequence continues at coordinate 234,619,567 of CM062294.1, forward strand.
CTTTTATTCTTTGGTGTTGGAATGAACTTTTACTGACCATTTCAAATATTATTTATGAATAGGTTTCAAATCATGCAATTTAACACCTTTACCAGCTCGCCACAATTATAACTTCAATGACGAGCAAGCGTCTCACCATATGTCATAAATTGAAAGTGCGAATTTTACCTCACACGGGAGCTCTGTGGAATTCAAATTCACCTCATCCCGAAACCGCATTTGTATTTTTCGTCTTTTCTGAAATCAGGTTACTGTATGTGCAATTAATCACTCATTGAGAATTCTTTTCGCACGACTGTCAATAATTCGAACCTTTCAACTGACAACACTAGGGCGCAAAGTTACTGCCTGTTAAACTAATTGCACGTCACGATAGATGTGTCAACTGCCTCGGCTGCGCCACACTTTTCAATACTTTGAACCATGCAGATTTCCATTAGTTAGAGAAGGGGCCCTCCGTTAACCGACCGCAACATGCGTTCTTGGCTGTTATAAGTAATTTCATTTATCCAACATCACTCCCAGCCATGTATTTTTTGGGTTTTTTTTTAATATAAAATAATTCGCGAAAAAGTGTAAAATACATCTTTTGAGGTGATGTAGACAATTTACATGAAAGATTTTTACTGTAAATGCACAGTTTTTTTTTAACAGGTTCAAATTATTCAGCACCCCCACGGGTCCAGCCGTTTCCACCAAATATGGGCATGTAATGAAGCTTTTTTTAATATAATAATTTTCTTCTCTATGCCTCTTTAGCCGTCGTCAGATCTCTTGAGCAAGAATGTTTTAATCGTGAATCTTGTTATTGCCTGATTGGTTATTTTTCAACTTACGTTCGGACATGTTTTCACTTGCTTCTAATTTGGTAACACACATGCAAGTAAACATACTATTTTCAATTCTTGGAGGCGAAACAGCCATGTTTGCAGCAGAGTTTAACTGTCTAATTGTATCTCCAGAAATGAGGAAATGAAACACATTTTCTCGTATCTCGAGACATAATTGGATTCAATTGGCTTCATCAGAACGAGGGAATATGAATTTTCTCCCTCTGGGTCGGCGCGGTTAGGCCGGACTCACCCGTGCACACAAGATCACGGATAATACAAAGCTCCTTATGGCTTATATAAGGAGGCATGTGTGTTAAACAGTGGTGCTAAAATCACGGTTTAGTTTTAAGTGGCAGCTGGTTATTTTTTCCAAACTCGCATCTCCACCCTCAATATTTTAAGCTTCTGCCGCCCCCGACTGCGCCTGCCACTAAACAAAATACGTAAGTAATAAAAAGTGCGAAACCAAAGAACCAACCCTCTAGGAGCTTGAGAGAACCAACGCGGAACTAACGTTTTCTTTTTTTGCTGCAAAACCCATTCCGAGAAATGCCGACAAATTATCCATTTGCCAGGCCGAATAAACCAGGTTGATTGTCGTTCATCCGTGACTAATTCCTTTTCTGGCTGAACATGGTGCATTTTGTTTAAAAAATTCAACAGCCAGGCAGTAAGCTGTTTACCTTATTTTTTTCTAACACCCAGTGACTTAATTCTTTTTCTTGATGAGATAACTGGTGACAAAATGTATTTCTCGGTGTATTTTTAATAATACCCCAATGTATATAATAGAGCTTTCATATTTGTGTTGTATTTTAGTTGTTATATTTTTGTTATTTTACTTGCCGCATTTCTGTTCATATTTGAATGCACTCTTCTCCAATAAATTTGAAACACACACGCCTGACCAACAGGACTAATGATGGATTTCAGAGCAGTTCGATTCATTTGCTTCAGGATAAACAATTAAACGCAACTTCGTATTTTGGAGGAGCAAAAACTGATTCATGTTCGTCTGAAACCCGCTTGGTTCCCCAGTGCACCTATGATATTGTCGTGTTCTGTGAGAAATTTATTCTAACCGATTCGTGTTCATTTATTCAATAAAAATATTCACACACAAAACAATGTTTCCTGGTCTTTTTTCCTCTTTTCCAGCGTAGATTCGAAGAGATGTATGCGTTAAGATCCGATGAGGAACGCGACACCTTTCTGTGAAATCCTTTATTTGTGCAAAAGTGGTGTATAATTGTCACTTCAAAGATACATATTGAAAATTTCATCTCCCACGGGTTAGATTTGAGATTTAATCAACAAATTGCTTTGGTGTTTTTATTGAAAAAAACTGTGTGCAGACTTCGTGTTTATCATTTAATTCACGTCAATAGCGCACTTTCACGTTATGAGTGTCCGTTCTTTTTAGAACGGTGACTTGAAAATTACGAACAGAGAGACTTCAAGTATAAAAATACACAGAGCATGCAACCAAAATATCAAAGAAAAATCTTGGGCGTGGGATATTTTTAACAATGTGTCATAAAGCTCGATCAATAACGCTATCGGTGTTTTACATTGACGATTTGGAGGCCAGCGCCTAATGCACACTTATCAAAACAATTAACTCTTTGACAGGTGTCGGTGGATACATTGTATATTTTTTCAAGTGCATTGTAATCACCCTAAATACTACGGCACTGGTATAATAACGCTCGCAATTGCATCCATGCTACAATGGCCAGTCTGATGTCAGTATACAATTCACATTTCTGAACGGTTCCCCATTTCCTTGGTGTGGGTGAGGACGTCGTTCATCTATTAATTTGCACTTGAATATACGTAAACATCGCGCCATTACTACAACTAACATTTTTTGGAACACGTGCACCACACAACACCCAATTCAAATAACAGAATCCATTTATCTATTCCGTAGGAGAGGGTGAAGACATTGTTCACCCGAGACTTGCACATGAATGAGCGAAAACATCGTGTCAGTGAAATTTGTGGGTACGCCTGTACTACAATGGCAAGTCAGATGCCATCATACAGTCCCGATTCTAGAATCCAGTACCATATTCCACAGGTGTGGGTGAAGATATTGTAGACCTCTTGGCTAGCACCTAGATAGACGTCAACATTACGACATTGGTATAAAAAACCTTTGTCGAGGCTTATGTACTACATAGGCAAATCGGATGCCAGCACCAAACTCAGATTTTAGAACAGAGTACCCGGAACGGCAGATGTGTGATGAGACAATGTAAACCTCTAGAGCTGCACTTGACGAGACGGAGGCATTATGGCATTTCTATAAATGAGCCTTGTCAGTGCGTATGTACTGTATCGGCGAATGAGAATCCCACATCCCATTCAGCTTTGTTGGTGCGTATGAACTATACTGTCGAATCGGACGCCAGCACCCAATTCAGATTTTAGAACCCAGTACCCGATTCGGCAGTTGTGGGTAGAGACATTGTAGACGCCTTGGTTTGCACTTAAACAGATGTAAACATTGCGACCTTGCTATAAATAACCGTTGTTGGCGCGTATGTACTATGGTGGCGAATCGGACGCCAGCACCCAATTCGGATTTTAGAATCCAGTACCCGATTCGGCAGTTGTGGGTAGAGACATTGTGGACGCCTTGGTTTGCACTTAAACAGATGTAAACATTGCGACCTTGCTATAAATAACCGTTGTTGGCGCGTATGTACTATGGTGGCGAATCGGACGCCAGCACCCAATTCAGATTTTAAATTCCAGCACCCGATTCGGTACTTGTGGGTAGAGACATTGTGGACGCCTTGGTTTGCACTTAAACAGACGTACACATTGCGACATTGCTATAAATAGCCGTTGTTGGCGCGCATGTGCTATGTTGGCGAATCGGACGCCAGCACCCAATTCAGATTTTAGAATCCAGTACCCGATTCGGCAGTTGTGGGTAGAGACATTGTGGACGCCTTGGTTTGCACTTAAACAGACTTAAACATTGCGACATTGCTATAAATAACCGTTGTTGGCGTGTATGTACTATAGTGGCGAATCGGACGCCAGCACCCAATTCAGAGTTTAGAACCCAGTACCCAATTCGGCAGTTGTGGGTAGAGACATTTTGGACGCCTTGGTTTGCACTTAAACAGACGTACACATTGCGACATTGCTATAAATAGCCGTTGTTGGCGCGCATGTGCTATGTTGGCGAATCGGACGCCAGCACCCAATTCAGATTTTAGAATCCAGTACCCGATTCGGCAGTTGTGGGTAGAGACATTGTGGACGCCTTGGTTTGCACTTAAACAGACTTAAACATTGCGACATTGCTATAAATAACCGTTGTTGGCGTGTATGTACTATAGTGGCGAATCGGACGCCAGCACCCAATTCAGAGTTTAGAACCCAGTACCCAATTCGGCAGTTGTGGGTAGAGACATTTTGGACGCCTTGGTTTGCACTTAAACAGACGTACACATTGCGACATTGCTATAAATAGCCGTTGTTGGCGCGTATGTGCTATGTTGGCGAATCGGACGCCAGCACCCAATTCAGATTTTAGAATCCAGTACCCGATTCGGCAGTTGTGGGTAGAGACATTGTGGACGCCTTGGTTTGCACTTAAACAGACTTAAACATTGCGACATTGCTATAAATAACCGTTGTTGGCGTGTATGTACTATAGTGGCGAATCGGACGCCAGCACCCAATTCAGAGTTTAGAACCCAGTACCCAATTCGGCAGTTGTGGGTAGAGACATTTTGGACGCCTTGGTTTGCACTTAAACAGACGTACACATTGCGACATTGCTATAAATAGCCGTTGTTGGCGCGTATGTGCTATGTTGGCGAATCGGACGCCAGCACCCAATTCAGATTTTAGAATCCAGTACCCGATTCGGCAGTTGTGGGTAGAGACATTGTGGACGCCTTGGTTTGCACTTAAACAGACTTAAACATTGCGACATTGCTATAAATAACCGTTGTTGGCGTGTATGTACTATAGTGGCGAATCGGACGCCAGCACCCAATTCAGAGTTTAGAACCCAGTACCCAATTCGGCAGCTGTGGGTAGAGACATTTTGGACGCCTTGGTTTGCACTTAAACAGACGTACACATTGCGACATTGCTATAAATAGCCGTTGTTGGCGCGTATGTGCTATGTTGGCGAATCGGACGCCAGCACCCAATTCAGACTTTAGAATCCAGTACCCGATTCGGCAGTTGTGGGTAGAGACATTGTGGACGCCTTGGTTTGCACTTAAACAGATGTAAACATTGCGACCTTGCTATAAATAACCGTTGTTGGTGCGTATGTGCTATGTTGGCGAATCGGACGCCAGCACCCAATTCAGATTTTAGAACCCAGTACCCGATTCGGCAGTTGTGGGTAGAGACATTGTGGACGCCTTGGTTTGCACTTAAACAGACGTATACATTGCGAGATTGCTATAAATAACCGTTGTTGGCGCGTATGTGCTATGTTGGCGAATCGGACGCCAGCACCCAATTCAGATTTTAGAATCCAGTACCCGATTCGGCAGTTGTGGGTAGAGACATTGTGGACGCCTTGGTTTGCACTTAAACAGACTTAAACATTGCGACATTGCTATAAATAACCGTTGTTGGCGCGTATGTACCATAGTGGCGAATCGGACGCCAGCACCCAATTCAGATTTTAGAACCCAGTACCCAATTCGGCAGTTGTGGGTAGAGACATTTTGGACGCCTTGGTTTGCACTTAAACAGACGTACACATTGCGACATTGCTATAAATAGCCGTTGTTGGCGCGTATGTGCTATGTTGGCGAATCGGACGCCAACACCCAATTCAGATTTTAGAATCCAGTACCCGATTCGGCAGTTGTGGGTAGAGACATTGTGGACGCCTTGGTTTGCACTTAAACAGATGTAAACATTGCGACCTTGCTATAAATAACCGTTGTTGGTGCGTATGTGCTATGTTGGCGAATCGGACGCCAGCACCCAATTCAGATTTTAGAATCCAGTACCCGATTCGGCAGTTGTGGGTAGAGACATTGTGGACGCCTTGGTTTGCACTTAAACAGACTTAAACATTGCGACATTGCTATAAATAACCGTTGTTGGCGTGTATGTACTATAGTGGCGAATCGGACGCCAGCACCCAATTCAGAGTTTAGAACCCAGTACCCAATTCGGCAGTTGTGGGTAGAGACATTTTGGACGCCTTGGTTTGCACTTAAACAGACGTACACATTGCGACATTGCTATAAATAGCCGTTGTTCGCGCGTATGTGCTATGTTGGCGAATCGGACGCCAGCACCCAATTCAGATTTTAGAATCCTGTACCCGATTCGGCAGTTGTGGGTAGAGACATTGTGGACGCCTTGGTTTGCACTTAAACAGATGTAAACATTGCGACCTTGCTATAAATAACCGTTGTTGGCGCGTATGTACTATGGTGGCGAATCGGACGCCAGCACCCAATTCAGATTTTACAACCCAGTAACCGATTCGGTACTTGTGGGTAGAGACATTGTGGACGCCTTGGTTTGCACTTAAACAGACGTACACATTGCGACATTGCTATAAATAGCCGTTGTTGGCGCGCATGTGCTATGTTGGCGAATCGGACGCCAGCACCCAATTCAGATTTTAGAATCCAGTACCCGATTCGGCAGTTGTGGGTAGAGACATTGTGGACGCCTTGGTTTGCACTTAAACAGACTTAAACATTGCGACATTGCTATAAATAACCGTTGTTGGCGTGTATGTACTATAGTGGCGAATCGGACGCCAGCACCCAATTCAGATTTTAGAACCCAGTACCCAATTCGGCAGTTGTGGGTAGAGACATTTTGGACGCCTTGGTTTGCACTTAAACAGACGTACACATTGCGACATTGCTATAAATAGCCGTTGTTGGCGCGTATGTGCTATGTTGGCGAATCGGACGCCAGCACCCAATTCAGATTTTAGAATCCAGTACCCGATTCGGCAGTTGTGGGTAGAGACATTGTGGACGCCTTGGTTTGCACTTAAACAGACTTAAACATTGCGACATTGCTATAAATAACCGTTGTTGGCGTGTATGTACTATAGTGGCGAATCGGACGCCAGCACCCAATTCAGAGTTTAGAACCCAGTACCCAATTCGGCAGTTGTGGGTAGAGACATTTTGGACGCCTTGGTTTGCACTTAAACAGACGTACACATTGCGACATTGCTATAAATAGCCGTTGTTGGCGCGTATGTGCTATGTTGGCGAATCGGACGCCAGCACCCAATTCAGATTTTAGAATCCAGTACCCGATTCGGCAGTTGTGGGTAGAGACATTGTGGACGTCTTGGTTTGCACTTAAACAGACTTAAACATTGCGACATTGCTATAAATAACCGTTGTTGGCGTGTATGTACTATAGTGGCGAATCGGACGCCAGCACCCAATTCAGAGTTTAGAACCCAGTACCCAATTCGGCAGTTGTGGGTAGAGACATTTTGGACGCCTTGGTTTGCACTTAAACAGACGTACACATTGCGACATTGCTATAAATAGCCGTTGTTGGCGCGTATGTGCTATGTTGGCGAATCGGACGCCAGCACCCAATTCAGACTTTAGAATCCAGTACCCGATTCGGCAGTTGTGGGTAGAGACATTGTGGACGCCTTGGTTTGCACTTAAACAGATGTAAACATTGCGACCTTGCTATAAATAACCGTTGTTGGTGCGTATGTGCTATGTTGGCGAATCGGACGCCAGCACCCAATTCAGATTTTAGAACCCAGTACCCGATTCGGCAGTTGTGGGTAGAGACATTGTGGACGCCTTGGTTTGCACTTAAACAGACGTATACATTGCGAGATTGCTATAAATAACCGTTGTTGGCGCGTATGTGCTATGTTGGCGAATCGGACGCCAGCACCCAATTCAGATTATAGAATCCAGTACCCGATTCGGCAGTTGTGGGTAGAGACATTGTGGACGCCTTGGTTTGCACTTAAACAGACTTAAACATTGCGACATTGCTATAAATAACCGTTGTTGGCGTGTATGTACTATAGTGGCGAATCGGACGCCTGCACCCAATTCAGAGTTTAGAACCCAGTACCCAATTCGGCAGTTGTGGGTAGAGACATTTTGGACGCCTTGGTTTGCACTTAAACAGACGTACACATTGCGACATTGCTATAAATAGCCGTTGTTCGCGCGTATGTGCTATGTTGGCGAATCGGACGCCAGCACCCAATTCAGATTTTAGAATCCTGTACCCGATTCGACAGTTGTGGGTAGAGACATTGTGGACGCCTTGGTTTGCACTTAAACAGATGTAAACATTGCGACCTTGCTATAAATAACCGTTGTTGGCGCGTATGTACTATGGTGGCGAATCGGACGCCAGCACCCAATTCAGATTTTAGAACCCAGTACCCGATTCGGTACTTGTGGGTAGAGACATTTTGGACGCCTTGGTTTGCACTTAAACAGACGTACACATTGCGACATTGCTATAAATAGCCGTTGTTGGCGCGTATGTGCTATGTTGGCGAATCGGACGCCAGCACCCAATTCAGATTTTAGAATCCAGTACCCGATTCGGCAGTTGTGGGTAGAGACATTGTGGACGTCTTGGTTTGCACTTAAACAGACTTAAACATTGCGACATTGCTATAAATAACCGTTGTTGGCGTGTATGTACTATAGTGGCGAATCGGACGCCAGCACCCAATTCAGAGTTTAGAACCCAGTACCCAATTCGGCAGTTGTGGGTAGAGACATTTTGGACGCCTTGGTTTGCACTTAAACAGACGTACACATTGCGACATTGCTATAAATAGCCGTTGTTGGCGCGTATGTGCTATGTTGGCGAATCGGACGCCAGCACCCAATTCAGATTTTAGAATCCAGTACCCGATTCGGCAGTTGTGGGTAGAGACATTGTGGACGCCTTGGTTTGCACTTAAACAGACTTAAACATTGCGACATTGCTATAAATAACCGTTGTTGGCGTGTATGTACTATAGTGGCGAATCGGACGCCAGCACCCAATTCAGAGTTTAGAACCCAGTACCCAATTCGGCAGTTGTGGGTAGAGACATTTTGGACGCCTTGGTTTGCACTTAAACAGACGTACACATTGCGACATTGCTATAAATAGCCGTTGTTGGCGCGTATGTGCTATGTTGGCGAATCGGACGCCAGCACCCAATTCAGATTTTAGAATCCAGTACCCGATTCGGCAGTTGTGGGTAGAGACATTGTGGACGCCTTGGTTTGCACTTAAACAGACTTAAACATTGCGACATTGCTATAAATAACCGTTGTTGGCGTGTATGTACTATAGTGGCGAATCGGACGCCAGCACCCAATTCAGAGTTTAGAACCCAGTACCCAATTCGGCAGCTGTGGGTAGAGACATTTTGGACGCCTTGGTTTGCACTTAAACAGACGTACACATTGCGACATTGCTATAAATAGCCGTTGTTGGCGCGTATGTGCTATGTTGGCGAATCGGACGCCAGCACCCAATTCAGACTTTAGAATCCAGTACCCGATTCGGCAGTTGTGGGTAGAGACATTGTGGACGCCTTGGTTTGCACTTAAACAGATGTAAACATTGCGACCTTGCTATAAATAACCGTTGTTGGTGCGTATGTGCTATGTTGGCGAATCGGACGCCAGCACCCAATTCAGATTTTAGAACCCAGTACCCGATTCGGCAGTTGTGGGTAGAGACATTGTGGACGCCTTGGTTTGCACTTAAACAGACGTATACATTGCGAGATTGCTATAAATAACCGTTGTTGGCGCGTATGTGCTATGTTGGCGAATCGGACGCCAGCACCCAATTCAGATTTTAGAATCCAGTACCCGATTCGGCAGTTGTGGGTAGAGACATTGTGGACGCCTTGGTTTGCACTTGAACAGACTTAAACATTGCGACATTGCTATAAATAACCGTTGTTGGCGCGTATGTACCATAGTGGCGAATCGGACGCCAGCACCCAATTCAGATTTTAGAACCCAGTACCCAATTCGGCAGTTGTGGGTAGAGACATTTTGGACGCCTTGGTTTGCACTTAAACAGACGTACACATTGCGACATTGCTATAAATAGCCGTTGTTGGCGCGTATGTGCTATGTTGGCGAATCGGACGCCAGCACCCAATTCAGATTTTAGAATCCAGTACCCGATTCGGCAGTTGTGGGTAGAGACATTGTGGACGCCTTGGTTTGCACTTAAACAGATGTAAACATTGCGACCTTGCTATAAATAACCGTTGTTGGTGCGTATGTGCTATGTTGGCGAATCGGACGCCAGCACCCAATTCAGATTTTAGAATCCAGTACCCGATTCGGCAGTTGTGGGTAGAGACATTGTGGACGCCTTGGTTTGCACTTAAACAGACTTAAACATTGCGACATTGCTATAAATAACCGTTGTTGGCGTGTATGTACTATAGTGGCGAATCGGACGCCAGCACCCAATTCAGACTTTAGAACCCAGTACCCAATTCGGCAGTTGTGGGTAGAGACATTTTGGACGCCTTGGTTTGCACTTAAACAGACGTACACATTGCGACATTGCTATAAATAGCCGTTGTTCGCGCGTATGTGCTATGTTGGCGAATCGGACGCCAGCACCCAATTCAGATTTTAGAATCCTGTACCCGATTCGGCAGTTGTGGGTAGAGACATTGTGGACGCCTTGGTTTGCACTTAAACAGATGTAAACATTGCGACCTTGCTATAAATAACCGTTGTTGGCGCGTATGTACTATGGTGGCGAATCGGACGCCAGCACCCAATTCAGATTTTACAACCCAGTAACCGATTCGGTACTTGTGGGTAGAGACATTGTGGACGCCTTGGTTTGCACTTAAACAGACGTACACATTGCGACATTGCTATAAATAGCCGTTGTTGGCGCGCATGTGCTATGTTGGCGAATCGGACGCCAGCACCCAATTCAGATTTTAGAATCCAGTACCCGATTCGGCAGTTGTGGGTAGAGACATTGTGGACGCCTTGGTTTGCACTTAAACAGACTTAAACATTGCGACATTGCTATAAATAACCGTTGTTGGCGTGTATGTACTATAGTGGCGAATCGGACGCCAGCACCCAATTCAGATTTTAGAACCCAGTACCCAATTCGGCAGTTGTGGGTAGAGACATTTTGGACGCCTTGGTTTGCACTTAAACAGACGTACACATTGCGACATTGCTATAAATAGCCGTTGTTGGCGCGTATGTGCTATGTTGGCGAATCGGACGCCAGCACCCAATTCAGATTTTAGAATCCAGTACCCGATTCGGCAGTTGTGGGTAGAGACATTGTGGACGCCTTGGTTTGCACTTAAACAGACTTAAACATTGCGACATTGCTATAAATAACCGTTGTTGGCGTGTATGTACTATAGTGGCGAATCGGACGCCAGCACCCAATTCAGAGTTTAGAACCCAGTACCCAATTCGGCAGTTGTGGGTAGAGACATTTTGGACGCCTTGGTTTGCACTTAAACAGACGTACACATTGCGACATTGCTATAAATAGCCGTTGTTGGCGCGTATGTGCTATGTTGGCGAATCGGACGCCAGCACCCAATTCAGATTTTAGAATCCAGTACCCGATTCGGCAGTTGTGGGTAGAGACATTGTGGACGTCTTGGTTTGCACTTAAACAGACTTAAACATTGCGACATTGCTATAAATAACCGTTGTTGGCGTGTATGTACTATAGTGGCGAATCGGACGCCAGCACCCAATTCAGAGTTTAGAACCCAGTACCCAATTCGGCAGTTGTGGGTAGAGACATTTTGGACGCCTTGGTTTGCACTTAAACAGACGTACACATTGCGACATTGCTATAAATAGCCGTTGTTGGCGCGTATGTGCTATGTTGGCGAATCGGACGCCAGCACCCAATTCAGACTTTAGAATCCAGTACCCGATTCGGCAGTTGTGGGTAGAGACATTGTGGACGCCTTGGTTTGCACTTAAACAGATGTAAACATTGCGACCTTGCTATAAATAACCGTTGTTGGTGCGTATGTGCTATGTTGGCGAATCGGACGCCAGCACCCAATTCAGATTTTAGAACCCAGTACCCGATTCGGCAGTTGTGGGTAGAGACATTGTGGACGCCTTGGTTTGCACTTAAACAGACGTATACATTGCGAGATTGCTATAAATAACCGTTGTTGGCGCGTATGTGCTATGTTGGCGAATCGGACGCCAGCACCCAATTCAGATTTTAGAATCCAGTACCCGATTCGGCAGTTGTGGGTAGAGACATTGTGGACGCCTTGGTTTGCACTTAAACAGACTTAAACATTGCGACATTGCTATAAATAACCGTTGTTGGCGTGTATGTACTATAGTGGCGAATCGGACGCCTGCACCCAATTCAGAGTTTAGAACCCAGTACCCAATTCGGCAGTTGTGGGTAGAGACATTTTGGACGCCTTGGTTTGCACTTAAACAGACGTACACATTGCGACATTGCTATAAATAGCCGTTGTTCGCGCGTATGTGCTATGTTGGCGAATCGGACGCCAGCACCCAATTCAGATTTTAGAATCCTGTACCCGATTCGACAGTTGTGGGTAGAGACATTGTGGACGCCTTGGTTTGCACTTAAACAGATGTAAACATTGCGACCTTGCTATAAATAACCGTTGTTGGCGCGTATGTACTATGGTGGCGAATCGGACGCCAGCACCCAATTCAGATTTTAGAACCCAGTACCCGATTCGGTACTTGTGGGTAGAGACATTGTGGACGCCTTGGTTTGCACTTAAACAGACTTAAACATTGCGACATTGCTATAAATAACCGTTGTTGGCGTGTATGTACTATAGTGGCGAATCGGACGCCAGCACCCAATTCAGATTTCAGAACCCAGTACCCAATTCGTTCTCCGTGGGTGCAGTGAGTGCAAATCCATTTTCTTATCTATATGTGAGTTACATGTTCGCTTTCACTTCCCATCATTTGCTGAGAACGATTAGATTCTCAAAATTGAAACAATTTTAACATATTTCCCCGTTTTATAAATGGAAACGTCCTATACTTTTGAACCGGGTACTGGGTACTGGGTACTGTCTGCTAACTTCACTGACATCATCTGGGCATCATCTGGAGTGATCCTACGACGTTACAATGAAATCTCTTCAAAATATGACCTGTAGACTGTGCTCAAGATTTTCGAGCTTCGGGCACCTGTAGCCATCACAGTTGACCAATCACGACCAAAAGGGGATGCCATCATCTAGGCATTATATGGAGTCAGTCTAACAAGTTACAATGAAATCCTTCCATAAATACGACCTATAGACTATGCTAAAGGTTTTGGGCTCGGGCAGCCATCAAGGCTGAATGATCGCGACCAAAAGGGAACGTTCTCATCTAGAAATTATTTGGAGTCATCCTACCAAGCTACAATGAAGTCCCTTCATAATTATGACCCGTAAACTGTTCTAAAGGCTTTCGGGCTTCAGGCCCCTGTAGCTGTCACAGTTGCCCATTCGTGTCCAAAAGGGGACGTTCTCATCTAGACATTATATGAAGTCAAACCTACCAAGTTACAATGAAATCCCTTCATAAATATGACCTGTAGACTGTGTTAAAGGTATTCGGGCTTCGGGCAGCCATAATGGTTGAATGATCGCAACCAAAAGGGGACATTCTTATCTGGGCATCATCTGGAGTGATCCAACGAAGTTACAGTGAAATACCTTCATAAATATGACCTGTAGATTGTGCTCAAGATTTTCGGGCTTCGGGCACCTGTAGCCATCACAGTTGACCAATCACGACCAAAAGGGGATGTCATCATCTAGGCTTTATATGGAGTCAACCTAACAAGTTACAATAAAATCCTTCCATAAATACGACCTACAGACTATGCTAAAGGTCTTTGGGCTCGGGCAGCCATAAAGGCTGAATGATCGCGACCAAAATGGGATGTTCTCATCTAGACATTATTTGGAGTCATCCTACCAAGCTACAATGAAATTCCTTCATAATTAAGACCTGTAGACTGTTCTAAAGGTTTTCGGGCTTCGGGCCCCTGTAGTCGCCACAGTTGCCCAATCGTGTCCAAAAGGGGACGTTCTCATCTCGACATTATATGAAGTCAACCTACTAAATTACAATGAAATCCCTTCATAAATATGCCCTCTAGACTGTGCTAAAGGTTTTCGGGCTTCGGGCTGGGGCAGCCATCATGGTTGAATGATCGCAATCAAAGAGGACAATCTCATCTGGGCATCATCTGGAGTGATCCTACGAAGTTACAATGAAATCCCTTCATAAATATGACCTGTAGACTGTGCTCAAGGTTTCGGGCTTCGGGCACCTGTAGCCATCACAGTTGACCAATCACGCCCAAAAGGGGATGTCATCATCTAGGTATTATATGGAGTCAACCTAACAGGTCACAATGAAATCCTTCCATAAATATGACCTTTTGCCTATGCTAAAGATTTTTGGGCTCGGGCACCCATCAAGGCTGAATGATCGCGATCAAATTGGGACGTTCTCGTCTAGACATTATTTGGAGTCATCCTACCATGGTACAATGAAATCCCTTCATAAATATGACCTGTAGACTGTGCTAAAGGTTTTCGGGCTTCGGGCCCCTGTAGCCGTCACAGTTGAGCAATCACGTCCAAAAGGGGATTTTCTCATCTACACATTATATGAAGTCAACCCACCAAGTTACAATGAAATTCCTCAATAAATATGACATGTAGACTGTGCTAAAGGTTTTCGGGTTTTGGGCTCGGGCAGTCGTCACGGTTGGCAGATCACGCCAAAATGGGGAAATTCTCATCTAGACATCATAAGGAGTCATCCTGCCAAGTTACAATGAAATCCCTCCATATTAAACATGACCTGCAGACTGTGCTAAAAGTTTTTGGGTTTCGAGCTTGGGCAGCCATCACGGTTGACAGATCTTGCCCAAAAGGGGACGTTCTCATCTAGGCATTATACAGAGGCATCCCACCAAGTTACAATGAAATCCCTTCATAAATACGCCTGTAGACTGTCCTAATGGTTTTCGGGTTTTGGGGTCGGGCAGCCATACCGGTTGACCGATCGCGACCAAAAGGGGGCGTTCTCATCTAGACATGACCCCAAACCTGCATATGAAATTTCGTGACGATCAGACAAGAACTGCGGGGTGTAGCCTGTGCTAAAGGAAAATGTGAACAGACTCACAGACTAACAGACTTCCGCAAGCGTGATGGCAATAGCGTATCTTGACAATTGTAAAGTTAAGCTAAAAACGACTTTATTTGACCCAGAACGGCCGGAAATGAAAATCAGTCGGCGCAAAATTGAAGGCATGTCCGACTGAATGTTAACCACTAAAATGTCACTTCGTGACGAACGAGGAATGAAAATGACACGTGCACTTTGGAGTGGAGAGTTGGTGAAAGTGACATTTCTGTCCACTTGTTATTACCAGATGCCATTTCCACACACACCTCTCCTAATAACACAGATATTCATCCTGTTCAAGTCTTCATTCGTCAAGAGAGAGAGTCATTTGATCGAAATATTTTACACAGAAGTTCCATATCCCACCAAACAAGGCCGACGAACATGACCGCTGGGAAATCACCGTCTCCCAGAGCGCCACGTCCCTTCAGGCCCTAGATAGCTGAACCGTCTCTTACAATCGACTTCATTTTGAACACTTCGAAAATTCATCATACGCTTTTAGTTGATTACCAGAAGAGGAATAAGAGAAAAACCATCCATCCTATCAGAGTCCCCAATCAGTAATAATGATTGCCGGCCTTTAAGTTCCACCAAACTCACAGCGATAACTGATGTTCACAAATTCTAGAAATGTTCCTAAGTTTCAGGCCATAATGGATAGAACCGATTTAAGCCTTTACCCAACGTAACGGCCAAAACCGGCCAGCGCTGTTTACAAAAATCGCCATTCAATTTTCATTATTTTTTTTAGTTTTTGTCTCACAAACATAGCTTATGACCCTCACTGGGACGAGCTCGATGAGCTCGTTCCAATGAGGGATCACAAGCTTTGTTTTTGAGACAAAAATTGAAAATATTTAGTTATTCAATAATTTTGTTTGCAGGTGTTGTCTGCTTTTCGTGTTAGGTAAAGGGTTGAGCCTTAAATTATTTGTACATGTTTATACATATCAAAAGTTTTCATCCTGTGGCTTTTCCCCACTGGAAACCCGGAAGTGTAGCTGTGTTTGTTTACTGTGGTCAACAAGCTCTGTTTTATTTGTAAAATTGGATCCGGTAACCAAAGTCTGGTGGTCCTCTAACATGGGCAACGTGGGTATAAACGACCATAATGCAACCAGAATGGGATAGGGTTAAACTTTACAACCAAACTAACAACAGCAAATATGCTCGATAGTCAATAGTGAATACGTACATGAAAAGTGTTTGAAATTAACCCTTTCCAAATAGATAGAAAAGGCAACCAAAAATGGATAATTTTGGCATTTTCAAACGGTACTCTTATTCTCGCCCTCACTGTGCTAGAGGGTTAAATCTGAGATTAAGAAGTAAACAGTAACTTTCTTCCACAATCATTGTTGCATCTAGCCATACCAAAATAATTATTACAACTACCTTGTAATTAGAAAAATTTGCTCTTGAAGTTGGCGAAAATGACAAATATTCCGACAGTACCCTTATGGGAAGTCTCAAATCTGCCAAGGGTTAAACTTTTAATAATAACATATAGAACAAAATTTGTCATACTTTGACTGCTGCAAGCAGCTATAGAAAACATTCAGAGCTCAAGCAATTAAAAATGGAGTAAATCGTCACCTAAACTTACCAAATTCTGAAAAAATTGGAGTTTTTTTGGACGGTACCTACTTTTATGCAACCAGAATTCGAAGCTGTTCGAAGTGCAGATGGTCACCCACAAAATGATGGACTGCAGTCATGACTTTGCCAATGACTTTCCTTCAACGTTTTAAGCGCAGTGCGGGCTATAATGCAAGGAGTTTGCACTCTAAAATCAGTTAGGTTAACAATCAACCCAAATCAACTGGGTTGTGTTAATATGAACCCCAACTGGTGCAGATTATGAAGGACTGCAGTCGCGACTTTGCCAATGGCTTCTCAACATTTTAAGTGCAGTGCGAGTTATAATGAAAGAAGTTTACACTCTAAAAGCAGTTGGGTTAAAAGTCAACCCAAATCAACTGGGTTGAGTGAATATGAACCCCACTGGGTTCATATCCACTCACCCAGTTGATTTGGATTGTTTTTTAACCCAAATGATTTTAGAGTGTAATTAATATATAAATGCAAATGTTTGTATCTATATCTCTATCTCTCTCTCTCTATCTTTGTTCCGGGTGAACGCCTCCGTTTCTCGACCGATCGATCTCAAATTTTCTACACGGAGGTAATTCGTCGCTGCGAGTAGCATGAGATGGGTGCCGTGCCCGTGCGGGGTGACATTGACCTTGAAATTGATGACCTTGACAAAATTTCATATGTGCGGGTATATTGACCCATCGATCATTTTGACTTTTTGACCTTGAAATTGGTAACATTGACCTTTCATTTCGAAAACGGCTGGGCCGATCGGGCTAAAATTTCATATGTGTGGATATATCGACCCATCGATCATTTTGACTTTATCGGGGTACCCGTGCGGGGTGACCTTGGAATTGGTGACCTTGACCTTTTATTTCGAAAACGGCTGGGCCGGTCGGGCTAAAATTTCATATGTGCAGGTATATTCACCCATCGATCATTTTGACTTTATCGGGGTGCCCGTGCGGGGTGACCTTGACCTTGAAATTGGTGACCTTGACCTTTTATTTCGAAAACTGCTGATATAACCATCTTCTTCGGTGCAACGCCGGGTATCACCCGCTAGTAAATAATAAAATAAAACTATAGGTGACGCGGGATATAATAGAACAGAACATAACAACAAAATAAAATAAAATTTGGCACTATCTGATGAACATTACAGATAGAATGCTATCTGGAAAACTGTCTAATAAGGGTTAGACCAATAACTTGAAATACAATCCAGCATTGGCAAGCACTATAGATTTATCTGTATGTACAGAGTAACAAAAATAACACGTAATCCAGACGTAGCCGGGGGGGGGGGGGGGGCTGAGGGGGCACACACACCCAATTTCAGCCATGCACCCCCCCCCCCCCCCCACATTGTGGCCTAATTATTGATGCTTTTCACAACTTATAAATTATGGACACAAAAGGACTCAGAGTTAAGGAAATTGCGGGGGGTTTTGTTTCGAGTTTCAAACTTTTTCCTGGGGTGGAGGGGGAGCAGTCCCTCTCCAACGAGCGGGGGATACCCTCTCTGTGCTCGCCACATATTGCCGCTGCGGGGATCGGATCGATGGTGCAGCGAATCATATTTCGTATGCCCCCTAGATATTACTCTTGCTCCCCCGCCCCCTAACTTTTATATCCTGGCTACGCGTCTGTCCAGACCACATGTAAACGATGCTCAATGAAATCATCACAAAAATGGAATATTGGGTTCTGGCTGAATTGTCGAGGCAACTGTTCTGTTACAGACAAAAATATTAAAGATGCCATTAAGCAAATAAGGGTTAATGGATATTTCAGGGCACCGAAACGGCCTCGATAAGGCCAAAAATGGCGTCTCAGACAGTCGATATTACAAAGATGTTCCTCGAAAGGGTTAACAGAAACTAATTTGGCGAGTCTACGGTGTCCCCAACTTGGACGAATCTAAATGTCGGAGTTCCGGACAGGTACAGGAACTCGGGAATATATTTGGTTCGTTATTTCGACGAAGTCCTGAGTGTCGGAAACAGCGGTTCTAGCAGTGGCGTGCAGTGAATATTCTCGCCCGGTTGATCCGCTTTATCAACTATTTTTGTCCATATTTATTTGGATTTTCATGTAACCAATTATTTAGGGTCCTGAGAATATTCGAGATTCGATTCGATATCGATTCAATACGTCTGCTTCTAGATCGATCCCGAATCAGTCTCAAGATTCGATTTTTTCGATCTCTCGTAGTAACTTCAATTTGTTACATTTCCAAGAAAAATTGGATAAACTTGTCATTAGACAATTCATTCATGTAAGCGCAATTGAATTTCATATTTAATTGAGTAATTGACACTGGTTCATTGTTTGGAGAGCAGTGAATTTTGTCCGGAACACTTTCCATAGTTTTAGTTTTTGAAGGCTTAACTTGTTACTATTCACGTTCTTAAGAACGTGAATATAACAAATTAAGCTTTGAAGGCTTAACTTGTTACTATTCACGTTCTTCAGAACGTGAATAGTAACAAATTAAGCCTTCAAAAACTAAAACTACCTGTATGGATAATGGGCCTCGCTGTGAACAATCTTTCACTTGACTTTTGGCTTCCAACAGCGCCTCCCATAGTAAAGTATCGCACTGACAACAGCCTTGATGTATTGCATTGATAATACATGTAAGACTATAAAGTATCCCTTGAATCGCTTTGGGTATTTCTTAGAAAGGGCACGGTTGTCAGAAAATGTTGCGGAAGAAATGTTTGAAATAAACCAAAATGAGGGTTGGTGACAAAACGAAATGAATTGCCTACGTTCCTAAAACTTTTTTTCCGACCGACCCGCCGACCACCCTGAACTGCACTATGAAGTTTTTTAGCCTCTTTTGCAACTACATTGAACTACGTTTAGCAGATGTTCTATGGCTAGTGCCTCATCTGACACTTGTCCTCGTGGTATCTACTGCCCACTATTCGTGGAATTGAAAATATTCCCTCAAACTATGATACTTGGCTGAAGTTGATGCAGGTGGCAGAGCTTTAGCGTCAATAGCTGTTGAAGACTTTTTTACCTTTTCAGGCAATAGTTTGCCACGAAGCATATCCATGCATGCACGCAAGTTGTCTGCAGTTATACCCCTATAAATGCACATCAGTGCGTATTCACCTGCCTCAATAATGTCTTCTTCACAAACTTTACCGATTGGTCTGTGTAACACTTTGACTTTCTCGAAACGTCTTGTTTTTTTCGAACCCAAATATCATGTCACAACCTGCAGTGGAGTGCAGGGGCGGGTTGTTGCCTCAAATTTTGGGAAGTACTTTGAATATGCTAAATGTCTATATTAGTGAAGCAAATAGCCTTACAATTTGGTTGAACATGACACAGCAAAGAAACTAATAGATTGGTATCATTGGTAACCAGACAGATAGAGTCAATCTCTGCACACGGCACAGACGTCCAAGCGATAAATACACCAACATCCGTCTCTACATGCAATGTAGAAATGTCATTGTGCTTGAGATATTTTGCTAAACAAATTCGCAAAGAATTGTTTATTCTTATTATTAGCAAGGCAATCCTCTTTCCCAAGACTGAACACTTTTCATTCGTTTTTGATAACTTCTACACCCCCCATTCATTCCATTCCTGTTGAAATTGTTTATGATTTGTGGACGGGTGCTGTCATAGTCAACGAAGACAATAGCGACGGCATTTTATTAAAATTTAACGAAATTGGCACGTGATCACAAATCTGAACGTTTGTTTTACCATCGGACTATGGGAACCAGTGACGTAATAGTTCACCGGCGATGTTCACACAGAACATTCCTCGAAATACGCTTCTGGATTTACATGTGAATGTACTGCATCAACTGTCTCTCTGAACAGATAGGGAAGGCAATTCTGGATACTTAACTCATAGTAATTGCTACCAATTGTTGAGGCGGCAATGGGCATCTATTTTACATCTTCACCGACTCCTAATTTCAGTGTTGTCCTTCATTTGTATGGCTTGCTCAGTGTTCTTGAATGCGTATTCATTTGGGATCTTTCCACTCAGTTCCAAAACCATGGCTTCCCTAATGCTTTTGCTTTTATAAACATTACCTTTGCTGGAAACAACCCCAGTCTGGGTGCCTCTTAATCCCTAAACCTTTTGGAAGAGGTCCCTGTCTCGGAGAGGTAGCAGTATAGCTAAGATATCTTTATCGGCCCTCAATTTCCGTTCCTTTCTGCATTATGCGTGTTGCTCCCTTGTAATACTTGCTTGTCATGATTTTCGTTGAAACATGCCGGCTGGGACCGCACCCAGAATCTCACTGACACCCTGTAAAACCAGTACCTATAGTTAAGCCACCAGCTATATTGCGGCACGTCGTCAATCGACAATGTCCCACAATCGGTCATCATTATGTTTCCACGAGCATTCTGAACACCTTTGGACTTGATCTTTCGAGATTGTTCATCCTTGATAAACAGATGTACATAGACTTTGCATACATGTTGTTACCAGCTGATGCAAAAGGGCAAACTTTGAGCACTAGCAGGGAGGTGAACTATCCGTATATATTGATACAACAGGCTGGTAGCTTTAGTGGCACTGGAATTCTGTAAGCACACAGTTTGATCGGTCTGCTGATCGCTGAAAGCATCATCCTTCTTGTTTGGCCAAAACGTTTTGTATCGGAACTTCTGGGGTTTTTTTGTTTGATGTGGCATTTAATTCGACACAACGTCTATGTAGTTCTTCCCATGTTCATGCACATGACATAACCTGATTACTTGGTCGCCCCCTGTACATTTTGTTGGGTCATATCCCTAAAAGGAAGTGGCGTTGCCCCTCCCTCCAAGCCAGGGGCGGCAGAAGCTCGATAAAAGTGGAGGGACACAAATTTACAGTACTACCATGGTTCAACCCAGTGTGAGAAAGGTTACAATCGTCTATCTGTAAATGTACCATGACTCGCTATAGTATCTCGTTAAGATGAATATGCCGCTGTGTGGTCACTGTCTTGTCCGTTTCTTCTACTTCAACCATCTTCCAACCCAAAGGTTGGATAGTTGAAGTAGACGAAACGGACCGAAGCGACCGAAAGTGGGATTCTTTCGCTAAATATTGTTTGGATTTTCAAATAATGTTACAGGAATGCCTGTATATTGACACGTTTGCATGTGCTCATTTTAACTCATTGTTTTACTGCGAAACATGTATGTGGAAAAAGTGGAGGGATACGTGCCCCATCTGCCCCCCCCCCCCCCCCCCGGCCTCGCCGCCTCTGCTTTAAGCTATCTCTTTAATCCTACTCCGAAACCTCATTCACTTAATTTCTCGAAACGAGTCGCCCCAGTCAACCATAATTTATAGGAAAATGCATCGGATTTCGAACTTGGACTTTTGGTATGTTATAAGGAAGACGTTTACGTATCCAAAAATGTTAAAACAAATTCTGTTCGAATTTGTTTATAGGTATATCCGTATTTTAACAGGACTAGTCATGGAGGGTTGTAATCGAAGCTGGCGAGAATGGGTCAGAGCAAATAGGTCTTAGGGTGGTGTGCGTGATAAAGAGAATCCAGGAATTGTGAAGTACCTTGATGACACTTTGGAGGATCACTGCTGTTCAAACTGAGGTCTTGGTCGCTGAAGGGAGGGGGAAATTGGTAAAGACACTGAAAAGGGGTGCAAGATGTATAACTTAAAAGTAATCGAGACCCTGGAACACTTTTTTTTAGAATGTTCCATTCCGTAAAGTTGGAGGGATTTGTTCATGGCCCTCATGGCCTCAAATGAAATGAGGCTAAGAGGGATAGTAAATTAGACCTCATCGAGGGCTTTTCTCATAGTCCTCTTGGCCTCATGCGACTAAACGGGGTGCCGAAGGCCACATGTTTTCCAAAAAGGGTGCTGAAATTGGGGTGCCACGGGATATGACTGTTAAATACCGAGATGAGGCTAAGAGGGATAGTAAATTAGACCTCATTGAGGGCTTTTCTCATGGCTCTCATGACTTCATACGACAAAAAGAGATTCGCCAGAAGGTATCCTCGGTAGGTATCCTCAAATAATACAATACCAGGTCATATGTATCCTCAAATACATGAAATGAGGCTAAGAGTCGTATGTGCGAATCACTCGAATGCGCAATTGCTCGATAGCTTATTTGCTTGATGGGGTTCGAGTCGTTCGAGCAATGACTTATCAGTAACTGCTCGATAGATTATTTGCTTTAGGAATCACATAGGCTTTCACTATACACAAGAGAGATAACTATGCATACAGGTTACGGAACATCAAGCGCTGATGATTATAAGATTTGGACGAGGGAACCAGAGATAGTGTGGACTATATCAACTTCTAGCGTTAGAATACCATCTGTAATAGGGAGAAAAATGGGATTCTGGGGAAATCCGAACCAGAAAAAAACTACTCTAGTTCAATCGAACTTACACCTAGGGGCCTTTTCTGTACCTGGTGGCCTCTCAGTGCCATGGTATGGCGATCCTAAAATGGATTCTGGGAGAAATCCGTACTAAATAAAATCAATTTCGGTAGGTTGGAGTGGATTTTGCTGATTTGGAGAGATTGTCGGGTTGTTTGTGGTAATTCTACGAATCGGGAAATTACTCCTGTTCAAAGAAACACACCTTCCGAACATACCACTGTCCTATTATAAGCCACTGGGTAACATAGCAACCACGTGCTACCATACTATAGAAACCAAGACGGCGGCCTCCAGTATACAAAATGGACGACAGAAACACGTATCACCCTAACAACACGTGCGCACTAACACCACGTATCACTATGCGGATGACGTCACAAGATGGCCGCCCACGCGGGTTACCATGACAACACAACATTGTGCCACTGGATCACGTGACAATGACGTCACTTCCGCCTCCCCCATTCCCTCCCCCAATAAGGGCCGATCTCCACATCTCCTACTACTCGCGACGAATAAGCAGCTGGTCGAAGTGTTATAATTATTAATTCGCTGAACAAGAAAAAAACTGGATTGTATTTTTCAAAACTAGAATTCTTTCAGATAATATAGTTCAACTATTTTCTTGCATAACTGTTTCGACAAACTGGTTTTCACCAAGTGGAAAAGCAGAGCTTTAAATGAGCGCAAACGTATTATTTGTCTTTCGTCATTTTATTGTTATTTGGTTGGAATTATAGACAAATTAGACAAACATGGAGTGGACTTTGCCTTCCTTGGAATAACTGATAAATATACGACGAGCTGCCAGTATGCAATTCTACTGATGAAACGCGTCGAGTGCTAGAAGCCCATAACTGGGCTTCATTCTGCACGGTTGATACTGAAACTTGAAGACTCATATTCTACGGATGTGTCTCATATTGTATACCACGACTGGTATAAATTTTACATCGTGGTATAAATATACATAACTGCACATACGTTTGAATGGGAGGAGAATTTACGCAGGAGATTTCTTTGGCCCAGGACATCACGGCTCGCATCACGGCTCGCAGTCCCCCACGGCTCGTGATGTCCTGGGCCAAAGCAATCGAGTGCGATAATTCTTAACCCATTCAAACGTGCGCGCGTCTCTGTATTTATCATACATCTCTCATGTAACAAACAGTCTACACGAAAATTGAACTAAAAGCACTTTCTAAGATGATAATTGATGCTTTTCCTTCGTTACAAACGAGTCATCACTGTTAAGTGGCGGGATACCAACCCTAATTTGCTTTTTAATTTTTACGGCATTTAATTGGTCTAAACCAATTGACACCGATCAGTGTCACGGTCACGATGATCGAACTTCAAATATTGACTAAACTGCGAGGAATAACAAAACAAAAAGTTTTTTAAATAGCTAGTAAGTTTAGCACACTTCACCATTATATGACCAGTTGTGGAAAGTATTTGTCAAGGAACAAGCAGTCAGAATGTTATTTTTATTTTGTAGATTTTTTACTCGAATCTGATTGTTTAAATATCCCGGGTAAACAAGTCTAAATGAGGAACTTGGAATTTCCAAGCGATCCCGACTCCGGTGCATTCCATAGAAATCGGAAAAGTCTTTTTATATCCGATTTCTATAGTGCATTCGACCAATGATGACGTGATTTATTTAGAATGGTTCCTTCTCTGTTTAAGTTGGAAACGAAACTGAACGTGTTTTGTATCACCATATGTGCGATACAACTTTATTTTTAACGTACAGGCAGAACAGTGGAAATCCAGTGTTTGACATTAATAGATGTGTCATAAATATAGAACACACCTCAAGTAGAGTGCGGCTCGAGAGAAATATATAAAACAGATTGCAACAAGGATCGTTGATTCATTCTTGTCCCCTGTACTCCAGCCTCTTTGTGTTCTGTATTAATCCTTGGAGTTGAATTATTTTGTCTGTATGGATTTGCATTACACAATTTATGGGAGAGTGCCTTTAGCACTCTACCATAAATTGTTGCAAGGCAAAGATATGAGAACAAGTTTTGATGACAAAACATAATTTGGCACTTTACAAGTTGATACTCAAAATGGCTTTTTCCCCCAAAGAATTGCGGTTGGAAACACCCCTGTCTCCACCTAGACAATAGTAAGTGAATACTATTAGTATTTAAACAAAACCATTTTCCTTTTTCTTCTTACAAAACCCCTAATAGAGTCACGTTACCAATTGTCGTCATGTCTGTTCGATCAAGATAATGACGTTTGAATTTTCAATGATTTGTCGTTTCGAAGAGTTGTCATTTCGACTAGGTGGCGATTCGACCAGTTGTCTTTCGACGAGTTGTCGTGATCGTCCACAAGCTCTCGGGTCACCAGTCTAATTATCGGATTTATCCCCACCAAAACGAAGTTTATGCGGGATCTCGCAATGGGGTCCAATTTTCGTCCGTCCGTAAAAACTTTAGACTTCTGTATCTCTGTCAGTGCATATCGGATTTGAATGATCTTTTGAATGTTGCTGGATACTCACAAGTAACGGGTTTTGTCCAATCATGTTTTCTGGAGTTATTGTCCTTTTTCGACTTTTTACGACTTAGAAAATGGCAATTTTTATGGTTTATGTTTAGTAAACTGATTTTCGGCGGGGGATATCGGTGAGTAGGTAATAAATGAGAGTTCAACCATCATCGTACATGTACGTGTACGTGTACATGTACACCTCCATAGGATTTAGTGTTAAAATCGTGTACATGTACAAGATTTTTAACGTTTTTAGTGTGCTTTAGAATCCCTTGAGAATTCAAACATCACTGATTCTATCCAAGAATGACAGAAAACGCATGAAATTTTACGTACAGTACATGTACCGTTTTGATTGAAATAGGCAAGTGAGTTTCCCCCATAGGATTCAGTGTTAAATTGCGAGCAAAAAAACGTTTTGAGAATTCTAACATCATCCTCTCGCCGATTCTAACAATCTGCGTCCGTACACGATTTTAACACTGAATCCTATGGGGGAAACTCGCTTGCGGATTTTAGGCCTGAAATCGACTCGCATGAAGAGGTGATGTTTGAATTCTCAAACCCACTGTCGCATTTCTCGAAGTGAGACTGGCGCACGTTATTGCGAGGTGATCTCGATGAGCACTTGATGGAAATGTTTTGAACGAAGAGTGTTGTCGTCAGTGTGTTAGAAATTCGCGAGCCTGCTGTCACGTTTTTGATTGATATATATATATAGGGGAGAAAAAAAAAATATAAATAAATAGTTATTTAAAAAAAATAAATATATCAAATCGAATAGATAATAAAAACGTAAATCATGAGCGATTCTCAGGATATTAGAGTGAGGTTTCTTTTAAAAATGCTGATGAGAGCCTACCCATTCTGCGTGAATGAACAACTAGGTCGTCTCTTGTTAGAACGATGCGTCGGATGTCGGGATCACCTAGACTTCGATCACGAGAATCATTCGTGTCTGTGGATGGAAAGGGAAGATATGGTCATCAAGTATTTCGAACCGGTGATCGAACGCGTTCAAATCAATGAAGTGATCGCGTTTTGGAAGAGATTACTCTTCTGTAAGAATCGAAGCAAGCCCACAGATTCGGAAGAACAGAAATTGGCGCGTAAAAGTCTGACTTTACGAGATAAGGGATGCATCTTGAAATTATTGTTTAACGAAGCATACGTCTAAGTTTTCTCATTGATATAAAATAAGGGAGAATAGAAAATAAAAATAAATACACACATAAATTTTTTATCTAATATTAGAAAGAAAAAAAATACAAAAATGAGAACCAGAAATAAATTGTATCCGACGTTAGTGGATGACGAGGACGAGAAGCCGATCGACGTTTTGCCGACGGCGCCGTCGCTAGAAGAAAGAGAAAGAAGAGAGAGGTATCGCATCGATCAAATCAATAGAATCCAAGAGTATCCAACTCGAGAGAGAGATTCTCGCCGTTCTCTCAAGAAGAAGTATTCACGTTTCGTGACATTCGTCAACGCGATCGACATGACACTCATCACGATTTCCATTTTTTTACACGCGGCCGGCATCGGATTGTTGTCGACCGCGGTCGCCATTCCGATCATGTTGGCCGTAGAAGGAGTGGCTCTCGCCGCTGGATTGTTTAGCACGCTCGGAAACTTTTTGAGTAGGAAATTATATCTGAAGGTGAGGAAACACGACAAGATTTGCTTCTTGGCTGACTTCAAGATCGACACGATATCCAGAATGATCTCTATGGCGTTGAAAGACGGTAGGATATCGGACGGAGAATACTTCGCGATATTGAGCGAGAAAACGAAATACGATGCCATGAAAGAAGCCGTGAGAATCAAGACTCGTCAGATCATCAAGGAAGAGAGGAAGGATTCTCTCATGGAAAAGGGGGAGGAAAGAGGCCAGGGAGGAATTCAGTAAGATGATAGAACTCAAGAGCAGCAATTGAAAAAAATATATATATAATAAGAACAGAATTTTTTTAAAAAATTAAATTTATATATAAAATAAAAAAAACGAAATTAATTTAAATAACTCTTAAAAATGTATTGCGTAAAGTGTAAGAGAGTTACCGAGACGAGTAATTCTAGAGAAGTGCGAACTAAAAACGACAGACAGATGCTTCGCGGAATTTGCGACGTGTGTGGTTCTGTCAAGACACGATTTGTCAAAAAAAAGAACACGAGCAAAGGTAAAGGCATCGTGAATAAAATGATCAATAATCTACCTTTCGAAATGCATCTGCCCGGTCACAGTTTCACGGGACCCGGAACGAAATTGAACAAGAGACTCAACGCCGATCTGACACCCAAATCTTGGTTCAAACCTGTGAATAGGGTGGATGCGGCCGCGTATGATCACGATCTGTGCTACGCCAGACATCCCGACACCAAGACTCGCAATGACGTCTGCGATAAAAACATGTTGGGGAAATTGAGAGGCATATCGAATCCGACCAGGAGAGAGAAGATGGAAAGTTCACTGGTCGGCAATCTGATCGGTGCGAAACGTCGATTCGGATGGGGCGTTCAAAAAAAAAAGTGCATCTGAAAAGAAGAAGAAACAATTATTGACGAGCGAATTGGCCGAGGAGTTACACAAACCCATAGTGCATAAATTTCGAAAGAGAAGGGTGTTCGTGAAGGGTCTGGATGATATTTGGTCGGCCGACTTGGTCGACATGAGATCGTTTTCGAGGTAGAACGAGGGCGTCAAATATCTATTGAGAGTCATCGACATGTTTTCCAAATACGGTTGGATCAGAGCTTTGAAGAATAAATCGGGACCTTGCGTCGCCGAGGCTCTGAAGAGCGTGTTCAACTCGTCTTCTCGAAAGCCGAGTAAATTGTGGGTGGATAAGGGAAAGGAATTCTACAACAAGGACGTTCGTCGATTGGTAGACCTCTACTCGATCGAAAACGAAGAGAAAGCCAGCGTGGTGGAACGTTGGAATCGAATGATGAAGGAAAAGATGCACAGATACTTCACGGCGAATTCGACCAAGAAATACATATATGCTCTGAATGGTCTGGTCAAAGATTACAACAACACCCGACACAGATCAATCAAGATGACTCCCGCGGAAGCTAGCGATCCTCAAAACGAAAAACGGGTCTATGCGAATCTATATCCTGAGAGATCCAAGATCAGGAAGAAGTCTAGAACGACGAAATTTGCGGTCGGTGATCGAGTGAGAATCTACGCTTATAAGAAGCACTTCAAAAAGGGTTATACTCCTCGATGGACCTCGGAAATCTTCGTGATAATCAAAATATTTCACACCGATCCGGTGACTTACGAAATCGAAGCTTTGGATGGAGAAGAGATCATCGGAAAGTTTTACGAACAACAATTACAGAAGACGAAGTTTTGATGAAGAAAACAAAATTTATTTTATTTACTCTCTTTAACATTTTCTTATTTACACACATATATATAAGAGAGAAAAAAATAATAATAAAAAATAATTAAAAACTACTTTTAGATAAAGAAAGCAAGTTAATTAATAAACAAAAAACTAAAAATCCTTTAAAATGACAAATATACTAGATATAGCACAAAGCATAGTGAAAGATGAAAGTATTCAAGAATATGAGGTTCACGAATACGAACCGGTAACCGGAACGAGTTTGAACAATGCGGGAGAGATAAGAATCAACATCGAAACTCAAGATCTATTCGTACATCCTAGCGAGAGTTACATAGTGGTGCAGGGATGTCTCACCAAGGAAGATGGGAGCGACTACGCTGACGACAACACGGTTACTCTAGCCAATAATGGCATCATGCATCTATTCAGTAACATAAAATACATGCTATCCGGACAAGAGATAGAATCTGTGTTTCATCCCGGTCAGGCCACCACGATGTTCGGACTCTTGACGTATCCTGATGATTTTTTGAAATCCAGAGGACTTAATCAGTTGTGGGTGAAAGACACCATAGGCCCTGCTAGCGCAGGCGCCGCCTTGATATTCGACTACGTCATCAAGACGTCCAGACCTAAATGAACGTTTTCATTCAGGATACCTTTGAAACACATCTTCGGATTTGTGGACGATTACAACAAGATCATGTACGGATTCAAACACAATCTGACGTTGATTCAAAAAGGAAACGACGATGCAATAGTGAGACTCACTGCGACCGATCTGGGTAAGATAACTCTACACAAGATATCGTGGTTCGTTCCGCACGTGGAGCCTTCGATCGTGGAGAAAGCGCGTCTCTACAAGATTATAGAATCCAAGAGTAAATTACCCGTGGGATTTAGAATGAGACAGTGCGACACGGCTAGCATTCCTCCCTCCACGAATCATTTCGATTGGAGATTGACGGTGAAATCCACTTCCAAGAGACGCGTTTCATCATGGTTGCATTTCAGACCGATAGGGACGGGTCTCAGGAAAAGAATGCGTTGCTGTTCGATCACTGCAGTTTGAGAAACATGCAAGTGTTTCTGAACGCCAAGAGATATCCAGCAATCGATTACAACGCGTCATTCGACAAGAACGATTTCTGCAGACTGTACGGCGACACCGCTGATTTTAGAAAGAAGTATCATGGTCTAGACGAATTGATGAGCAATCCTAACATGTCTCCCGGTGAATACAAGTCGATGTATCCCATGTTCGTATTCGACGTTAGTAAACACAGTGAATGACTCAAGAGTAGCGTGTTAGACATTCAGATCAAGATGCAATTCGATAGGAACGTGCTGAGAAAAACCGAAGCCTTCACCCTGGTCCTGTCGGACAGAGAATTACAATTCGAATCGGATGGAAATAAGATGTCGATCATTCGATGAGAGACGAGTGTGAAAAAAAAAATAAAAAACAAAAAAAAAATAAAAAGTAATGAGTAATTATTAAAAACAAAAAAACAAAAAAAAAATAAATAAAGTAATGTGATCTAGAGAGATTGAACATCTTTCTAAATCTCATTACTTTTTCTTTTTTTGTTTTTTTTTTGTTTTTAATAATCACACATTATTTTTTTTAATTCATTATTTTCCATGCGTTCACTGTTTGTTCAAAGGATCTAGTTCGATCAGTAGACTCACCACGGAAGTGGTGGCTTCGGGATTATTGGTTTTCGTAACAAAATTAATCCTGTCTCCGGCGTTCACTTTGAGAGGCGTGCTGAACGTGCTAACATTCGCGTGTTGATTCTCAGTCTTTTCGACGCTGTATCTCTTATCGCTCTCTACACCATTCACCATGAGATTGACGACCGCTCTGTTATTCAAATCCGAGGAAGCCAGACTCATTCGAAGGATTTCACCTCCCAGTGGCATGGGATATCTCACCTGAACATGTTTCGATCCACTACCTCCATTTCCGAAAGACCACTCAGCTTTTCCCTCATATAAGGCGCCGGCCTCTTCGGCCCACACAGTGATCAATTGTCTAGCATATTTAACTTTCTCCACCACCGAAATCAGGGTGCAGGCATCCATCATGTTCACAGGATCCGGTAGATTCGTGAGCGTGTGTCCACCCATGTCTAGTTTACCTTCCATGATGTCACCCTTTCTCCAGACCGAGTTGTCGTCCACGTACTTTCTGCTGACCATGCTGGAATCGAATTCGGGATCGTGACTGAGTCCGAATAAATTCTTACCGTTCATGTTGATGCCACCCTCCATGGTTCCGCCAGATTCTTTGTTCAGGTAGAGATCGTCCACTTGCGATTCTAGGTATTCTTGTGATTGTATCATGGCAGAATCTACGTAGCCCTTGTTGACCGCAGTTGAGTCCACATCCATGTTGTCGATCTTTGACAGATTCAATATCTTGTTGAATCCCGCATTTAGATCCGATTTCATTTCTCGTCTGTCAGACTTTCTCTGTTCCAGATCTACGTAGTGTTTGGTCGCCACGTCCTTGGGATTCATGGGGGTGGCCACATTCGTTATCTTGTTAGAATTGGCGTTCAATTCCGAGTGCATCGTTTTCTGAACGTATCTATTTCTCAGGTGTTCACTGAATCTCGTGTGAGAGTCGTCCGCATATTTCTTGGTCGCGGCATCGGTGGGATCTATGGGATTCGCGACGTTCACCAAACATTTGGATTTCAGATCGAGATCGTCGGCCATGGTTTTATCTACGTAATTATCTAGCAGGATTCGTTCGAAATTGGCGTTCCCCTGTCGACGTATTTTTAGTCGCAGCATCTGCGAGATCTATCAGCTCTGGAAGATTGTAGAGCTTCTTATTGTTCATGTTCAAAGGTTCTTCTTAAGGTTCGTATCTCCGAATGTAACGTTCGTCCAAGTTGGCAACGTCGTAACCATCGACGACTTCGAACGTCTTCCTCTTCTTTCTTGGGTTGACTTTTTCATCGTCACTTCTACCAAATTTATCGACTGGCATGTTGTTGTGGGATTTTTTTGTTTTTTAGAAAAATGTGTTCAAAATGCAGTTTATTAAAAATGAACTATGTTATTTTATTTTTCGTTTTTATTCGATTAAAATTTTTTTAAAATAATTTTTTATCTTTATATATACTATAAAAAAAAAATCTCTCTCTAATGTAAGTCATTGAGAATGTCTTGAAATCGATCTCCTTCAGACCATCTCTTGAGAACGTAGAGACACAGGTGACTGCAAAACACTTGATCTGGTGATTGCACTTGTTCCGTGTTGTAACGAACCATCGATTTGTTGAAATAGTTCTTTATTTCTTTTAGCGGCAAGATTCCGTAGCTGTCAAAATAATAATTTTTCTTCTTCCCGTTCTTCATCC
Source organism: Pictodentalium vernedei (assembly GCA_031216915.1). NCBI lineage: Eukaryota > Metazoa > Mollusca > Scaphopoda > Dentaliida > Dentaliidae > Pictodentalium > Pictodentalium vernedei. The sequence goes on from CM062294.1 coordinate 234,651,869, forward strand.
ACGCCACCCAGTGAGTGCCTTTACCCGATGAATCAACTAGATTTAAAATTCCACATTCCGATTGTCGAGGTCTTCTCTTCGGCAAGACATCTCTGGAAAACACTCCTAGAAAATCTTTGATTTTCAAATCTTTTGCCACATTCAACAGATCGATGTTGGATAGGGGTTCATTAGGTAAGATGACACCTTCTACGGATATCTTTATTTTCTTATTCATAAATGCGTATATATTTTTTTTATTTATTTTATTATAATTTACTAAAAATGACGTTATTTTTTTTCTATTTTTTTCTTTTTCTTTTAAAACTAACACTCTCGATGTCTCTATCGATTTCTATAATTTTGAATTCGTCTAATTCCTCTTGATTTTCTGGAATCCTATCATCAACAATCGTATCTAGAATCCAATCATCCATATTCATATCATCTCCAATTAGATCCACAGTCCAATATCCGAGTGCCAAAGTGCTTATTTTATCGTCTAACATGAATCTCTTATCGTCGTCGGCCATCAGCGAAATCTTGTTGACTATTTCGGTATACAAGTCGTGATTTTCGATTCAAATTGATTTCATAGTCTTATACTCCGGACCACTTCCTAACAGACAATCTTTATACTCTTGGAAAGAGATGTTTTTCTTCACCATGCACGCTTTAACTCCTTTGCACTTCTTGATCTCTTCATCATCTTCTAGACGATAAGCATACAGTTTGGGTCTCAAGCCCACGAATTCGACGATCTGTTTACCGCCGCTCTCATCCTTAAATTTACCCAACACCTTCTTGTTGTCATTCGATTGAATGTTGGATGGGTGATCGACGGGATAATTGCTCATGTCGAACCACTCGGCCACGTCCCGAGATATATCTTGGTAGACGTCTTTCGTCTCTATCTCGTAAACTAAACTGTCCGTGTCGGTGAACAGTAGTTTGGATTTATCACCAAATTTTCGTTTGACGTAATCGTAGTGAAACTCATACATCAATTGCTTGCTGATATCTAAGCTGATCGGTCTGAGATAATACGGTTTGTCGAACTTCAGGTGCGTCTTTTGCATGTGAACGGCCACTAGATTTTCGTTGAATATGGTTCGGTGTTTGTAATTGGGTTTCGCCACTAATGATTTAGCTCTTTTCTCAGACGGGACGAGTCGAACGTCGGTTCTCTTCCTGATGTTTTCCATCGATTTACCGTACATGCAGTTGTTCATGAGTTTGAAGAAATCTTTTTTGAAATCGTTCCTGGCTCGAATTCTGAGATTCTTGTTGAGATCAATGTATTTTTTCATCCAAGGCTCTTCGTCGAATCGAATGATGCGATGTATGTCGACTAATTTCATCCCATAATTGACGTACTGTTTCAAATTCTCGCTGTAGACGACGTAGTTACGTTTGTTAAATAAATTGGGAATGAGTTTTTCCTCGTCTCCTTCGTTCGGTTCCATTCGTTCGGGAGCCAGCGGATAATCATTGTGTGGATCGTGTAATTCTTCCGGATAGTTCAAATCGACTTCTAAAATGCAAGGATAGTCTCTCCATTTTTGCATCTCTTCCGGTTCCTTCACCCATTCGAAATTTCCAATCGGTAAAGGATGACTCATAGCCCAACCGTACAGATTATTGGCGTCCCAATACTGTATGTATTTAGTCAACCGTTTCGAATCGAAACCTTCTTTCATGTAGGGATTGTTAGCTTCAGAATGTCTGTGGGAGATCATCGAGACGCCACCTCTCACAGCCCTTTCGAACATGAGCAACATGTCCACGTTGGATAATAATTCCAATTGGACTTTGGTGGTCTTCAACAGAGCATCCCACGCCAAACTGGGTGCGGTGAAATACCAAGCGGGATCCAGATCGTAATTTCGACAACAGACGTCTCGAAAATTTTCGAACACGTCTGCCAAGAGTAGAACGTCAGTCTTCAGATAGAGATCATGATAATCTCTCATGGTTTTCATATCGAATGATTTCCACACGTTTTTAGCGTGTTCGTAATTCTCGTCGGAAATGTCGTATTCGTATAATTTCGAATAAAAATCTTCTTTCGAAGGTAGTGCGGTGTCTTCGAATCTCTTTAGATCGTTCATGTAATCGTAAGGATAGACTCCTTTCCTCAACATGATGTCTACTCATTCTCCGAAATGTTCACTCATGATTTTAAATTTATCCTTGCTCATGTTATCGACTAATTTTTCCAGAGCAGTTGACATGCATTTAAAACTGTCAATGAAACGTATGCATCTGTGAATGAATTTCGTTTTTTCTTCCAACGTCTCTCCATCGATTACTCTTTTCTCCTCCATGAGCTTCCATTTCGTGAAGGAAATGTATCTTTCTTCGCTGTTCGCAATGCAATTTAATTCTTCATGTGAGGTGCCGAGATTTTTCCCGAACAGATGACTGTCGTAACCCGAGAGATTGTGAAACATCACTGGATAGAAAGCGGCATCTCGATATTTGAAATTACAGACCCTTGTAATGATCGTGGTCTCTGACCTTCTTATTTTTCGTCGAATTCTCGTCGAACGATTGTCTGCATATGTGACATTCGGTGGCTCTGTTATTTTCATCCTGCTGCTCTCGCGTGATGATCATTTTTGCCGGAGTTTCGAATTTGTCATATAACATTTGAAGTTTCCATTCTAACTCTTCCACGAACCTTTGAGCCACATCGTCATCTTCATACTGTTTCGTGTAGGTGAAGGGACCCATGTCGTGTTGCGAGTCGAAAGTGCATTTCACGTAAATGCAATAGCCCAAAGGTATGTGTTTTTGATATCTTTCAACGTAACTTTGAAGAGCGTTGGGTTGACAGGAACTCATTTTCGTGGTGAAACATTCGAAATCGGCGTACACGACGAATGGTACTTTTAACCGTCTATTGTGATTTTCAAACTTCACGATGGTGTTGGGTTTGGGCATTTCGACGGCGGCACCTTGATTTTCATTGCAATATTCCTGATGTTTCGCCAACGAGTCTTCGCTGTGAAACACGTTCATGCAATTGTAACATAAAGATATCTTTCCATTATGATTATTATTTTGTTTTGACAGTAATCGGCTTGGATGTTTAACCCAACAATAATGATGATTGTCACCATTCGAATTCAATAATAAAATAATCATCTTTTCTCTTCCGAGATATGAAGTCAGTCTGAGAGGATAGATCTTTCGTTTTTCGTCGTATCCCAAGACGTTCATCGCTACGGTGGGATTTTGTGCCTCGAAACGTTCGATGTGTTTTAACTGCATTGGAAAAGTCACTCCAGTCCAATCGAGATTTTTAGAAGTTACCTCGTAAGAAGAAACTCTTTCGATGTTCATTTTGACAGGGTATAAAGCGGAAGTGACTGCCCATTTAAAACACTGATCATCTTTATTTTTCACGTTGATCACAGCGTGTTTTTTTGCTAGGAAATATGGTAATTTCACGTAGGAAGACCCTTTCAACAAATCGTTTTTAGTTATGTGAATTTCGAGTTTCAACAGCTCATCGAACGTCCAATTACTACCTTCATGTTGATAATTCGCGAGAGACGTCAACATCTTGTCTTTAATCTTTTCGAAAACATCTGATAAATCTGAACCTCGAAATAAGGGTTCAACGTTAGATCTGAAATATGCATTTTTCACGATGCTCTCGCCGGACTTCACGTCGATTTTATTCATCACGCAATGGAGTATCATCTTAACTTTTAGTCCTACGTTCATGTATTTGTGAAACAAATCCAATACTTTTTTCTTCACCCTTTCCATGAACAATTTCGGATTGATTTTCTTCAACGAGGGAACCACGTCGAAAGTTTTAAAAATACCTTTGATCACACTTTCCCGTTCCACAGACTTCAATTGAAATAGTTCCGTGGTGAGTCACGCTAGATATTCTTCTCCTTTCCCTTCGTCTATTGCTCGTCGAAGTTCGCTCGATATATCTCGTTTGCCTAGAATCTGATGTGCATCACTCGTTTTCGTTTTAGTTTTTCTTTTCTTTTCTTTGGAAACTTGAAGTTCTTCTTCAACGGCTTTTCGTTCAGTCGTCTTCTTATTTTTCACAATCGAAACGTTTCCAGTTTTTTTCGACATCGGCATTTCGATTCCTTTTACTATCTTTTTTTTTCTTCTCATTTTTCACAACCGATGCATTTTTTGACGTCGTTGCTATTGGCATTTCGATTCCTTTTACTATCTTTTTCTTCTTCTCATTTTTCACAACCGATGCATTTTTTGACGTCGTTGCTATCGGCATTTCGTTTGCCTTTCCATCGTTTTGCAAATGTTTCTGTATGACTTCAATCTTTTTTGATTTAGTTCTATGATTTCTGAAATGTGAAATTTTTAATAGTTTACAAATCTCGTTTAACTGAGGTATGGTTTTCTCATTTAAATTTTCCAATTTTTTGTATCTGTTTGTTTCATTTTGTAAGAATATATTTTTTCGAATTTTGTATTTTAAATAATTTGTTTAAAAAGTTTTGTTTTTTTAATGTGAAATAAAATATTTTTTGGATGAAATTAATTGATTTTTTTATGTTCCTTAACATTAAAAAAAAGAACGAGAAAAAAAGGATGTTAAAAATTTAACTTATATATATAAAGAGAAAAAAAACTTTTTAAACAATATATTTAAAATACAAAAATTTAAAATATACATTATTTGCAAGAATTCGTAAAACAAAAAAAAACAAATAATCGATCATGATGACAACATCCATGACGGAATCTCGACATAAAACTCGACGTTGTTTAATAAATCGTTATTCTCCAAAAAACCAAGAAGAAAAAAATCGTAATTTATATTTATGCGTTTCGAAAGAAAACAATGCGATTTGCGATAGAAAATCGTATCGTAATACTATTAGCGAACAAAAATTAATCGACAATGTCGTTCGAACTATTAAAAAAGAAGGTTCAAGACAAATAGAACTCTTACGACTTTCCGCGAAGCAGATGCGTGTTCATGTCACCTGATTCCTTCTCAATAGATGATGATAACTGCAAGATGCGAAGGCTAATTTTTAAACGTTTGATGTCTTGCCCATTCTATAAACTCGTGAAAAAAAAAATTAAATTAATACGAAAAAAAGGATGTTAAAATTTAACTTTTATATATATTTAAAGAGAAAAAAAACTTTTTAAACAAATTATTCAAATACAAAAATTTAAAATATACATTATTTGCAAGAATTCGTAAAACAAAAAAAACAAATAATCGATCATGACAGCAACACCTAAAAGATGCGAATTGAAATTGAAATGAGTCGAAGCGGTTACGAAATTAGGTTTTAAAATCTATACATTACAACAACACGATCCCATCAAATTGAACGAGGTCGAGACGATGGGCTTAGAGTGCTACTACGACAAATATCACATGTGTTTGAAATTGGATGAAGCCATGCTCGATTTGTTTTGTGAGTACCAAAGCGATCTGGTGAATAATATCATCGTCGCCGAAGACAGAAAATTCGACTAGGACGATTTGTTGTTGTTCTTTAGAAATTACATATATCCAATAATCTCACTCAAACTCTTGGACAAATCGGGTGGTGAGAGCGCGTTCACCGATGTAAAAAAACTTAAAAGAGTAAAGATAAACATACAAGACATTTTCGTAAGTGAGAAAATGACGCATGTCAACATGCTAATAACGGACTTGGAAATATAAACAATAGAGAGATTGATTTTAGCAAAGAAGAAGGAAAAAAAGTAATGAGATCTAAAAGTGATCTCATTACTTTTTACAAAAAATTTTTCACATTAAAGAAATTAAAATTAAAAACAACTTTTGTTTTTTTTTGCTCTTTATATATATATATAAAAAAAACTTTTTTTAGACAAATTATTAAAATACAAAATTTAAAATATACATTATTTGCAAGAATTCGTAAAACAAGAAACCAAATAATCGATCATGATTGTGATTGAGATTCTTGAGATTGAGATTCTTGAGATCTTGGCGAAAGAGACATAGAAAATTAGTGTTCTCCCTTATCGTCTGTCTGGGCAATCGAAAGTAATTCTGCAACAGGTAGAAACAGTCCACATTGCTGTGTCGACCCCTAACGTAATACGATTTGCATCAGTTCTGTCTCTCCAAAAGCAGATCGTCGAAAATCATGAGATTCTTATCTTCCGATTTCAGTTCTCTAGGATCCGGAACGTCACTAGCGTTCTCATAAAATCGACACTCGACGTTCGAAGATGCATTTCTCTTCATCAGTTCCATCGCCGCACTGTCCAAAATGGTCGAAAGTGGAGCTTCGCTCTTGTCAAATTCCTCCCTACTGTCAAAGATTCTGGCTATGACGTCCTTGTGCAATCTACGATCCATGCACTCTCGAAGCAATCTGTATTTGGGTTGAAACAAGCTCTTGCCAAACACGAACAATCTGTCGTAATCCAACCAGTCGGGTCGGGACAACAGATTCATCAACAGATTGGTTTTTCCAAAATTCGATTTTCCCACTATCAAACCTCTTATGCTTTTGGGAAAGAACTTGTTATTCGACCTTTTGGTCGCGGCGTCGTTCCAAGACATATCTTTAATGTTCATCTTTGTTTTATTTTTTTTATTTGTTATTTTAGATTCTTTTCAAATGCAAATTTTTTATGTTTTCAAACTCTGTTTTTAATGTTATTATTTATTTATATCACACCGTTGCGAGTTCTCTTCAATCCGGATCCACCCGTCATTTTGGCTAAATCTTGTATGGGCACCACAGCATCCTTAAAATCTTTCCAACTTTTCGGCGTTCACTCTAACGCAGCTCGCTTCGCCAGCAGACTGATCAACTTGTCGATCAATGCATCGGCTGCCCTCTTGCCAGCTCCAGAAGCTATCCTACCACTGGCTTCGGAAGCGGCTTTCTTACCAGCATCCAAAGCCGTCTTCTTACTGACCTCAAACGCAGTCGATGCGAGTTTTCTACCCGCATCGCTCGTGAATGCTCGCATTATAGAATTGACGATGACAGAACCGCCTTGAACGTAAGTCCTGACGTATCCCCTGTTCTTTATCACCAACATATTTTATTTTTATAATATATTTTGTTTTTTCACTGGTAAATCGTTTTGTTGTTTTTAAATACTTTTATTATTCTAGTGTAAGAATTTACTGTTTTATTTTTGTTTGTTTGTTTCTCTCTACTTATTATATACACATCAATCCTTCAATTCGTTCATCAGCCTTTTATAGTGGTTTTTATTCAAAACCTTCTGTCTTAACAATTCGTCAGATATAGCAACTATCTGATTATATAATCCTGTGTTACCAGCCCATCTGCTCGCCATCAACAAACTCAATCTCTGAGACAGAGCGTCAGAATCGCTCAGAAGAAAAGTGGTTTTCACCCCTTTGCCAGTCACCGATTCGATGAACTTCTTGTTCATATCCCATATGGGTTTCACCACTTTCGTCCACTTGTAACCTCTGTTGGCTTTGGGTCTCGTCTCTCTGGCATCGTTATTTCTCTTCATGGCGTGAGTCTGAACCAGAATGTCACCGTAATTGTCGAAATCCTGATCCGTGTAATCGCCAGGCTTGTCGTAAAGGAGCAATCTACGCAGACCAGCAGTCAATTCGTATTTGTTCGAACCCACGATCAATTCATCATCGTCAATTTCTACTTCTATGTCTCCTACAAAAATCTTTCCCTCCGAATCCTTATAAAATCCATACGACTGATCTCTCTTACTGCCATCATCGGACGATGCGACGCTACTAGTGGTGATAGTCGAAGCTGTATCGTCGCTCTCGCTCAAATCTGTTTGAATTCCCGTGGGAACGTAATCCGGTGTAGATTGAACGGAATACCGATTTCCAAAACTAGGAGGCAACGAACCCATTCTCAAAGAACTCTCCTTTATGGGTCTCAATTCTTCGACTATCTCCTTCCTGCTTCGCTCTTGACCCTCCGTCATGGGTTTAAATATTTTTGTGGCTTCCATCTCACCAAGACGTCTGCTCCTATCAGCTGACTGAATCCCCTTCTTAGCACGCTCAAACTCTTCTAAAATTCGATCTCGGTGTCTAGGATCCATGTGTAAAAACATCTTTCGTTTTAATTGTTTTTATTATTTTCAAAATTAAATGTTTAATTATATTTTTATGTTTTAAGTAATAAAAATCTTTCCGTCTTTAATATAATAAACTGACTGTTAATTGAATTGGTGAAGTTTAAGAATATGTTTAAACAGTACATGACAAACCGGTTTCTGATTTAACGCATTTTGACAGTAGTTTTTACATTTTGTCAAAAGATCTCCATTCACACATCAAACAACCATTCACTCAGTATCGAATTAAGAGAGAATCCCTTTGATGACTGTTAAACAGTTTCAACACACAAAAGAAAACTAATTTTAACGCTGAGAACTTATTTCATCTCTCTCTGATTGCTATCATGAATATATTAAAAATTTACCACTCAAAAACCTAACTGAGCGGAAAATGCGTTTTAAACTTTCCACTTAGTGTTTGACTCTTCGAACAATATCCCCCAAAACTCAATTTCTATTCGTCTCATTCAAGACAAAACACAAATATCTATTACAGATCGACTCTTTCAAACAATATCCTCCAAAACTCAATTTCTATCCGTCTCATCAAGACAAAACATGAATGTCTATAATACAGACCATATTCATAATCGACTCTTTTTGAACAAAAACCTCATTCAGTCATAACGATAACATGTGTTAGTTTTACTTCAGGAAGACGTGACAGCGGGCTCGCGAATTTCTAACACACCGACGACAACACTCTTCGTTCAAAACATTTCCATCAAGTGCTCATCGAGATCACCTCGCAATAACGTGCGCCAGTCTCACTTCGAGAAACGCGACAGTGGGTTTGAGAATTCAAACATCACCTCTTCACGCGAGTCGATTTCAGACCTAAAATCCGCAAGCGAGTTTCCCCCATAGGATTCAGTGTTAAAATCGTGTCCGGACGCGGATTGTTAGAATCGGCGAGAGGATGATGTTAGAATTCTCAAAACGTTTTTTTGCTCGCAATTTAACACTGAATCCTACGGGGGAAACTCACTTGCCGATTTCAATCAAAACGGTACATGTACTGTACGTAAAATTTCATGCGTTTTCTGTCATTCTTGGATACAATCAGTGATGTTTGAATTCTCAAGGGATTCTAAAGCACCCTAAAAAACGTTAAAAATCTTGTACATGTACACGATTTTAACACTAAATCCTATGGAGGTGTATATGTACACGTACACGTACATGTACGAATATGGTTGAACTCTCATTTATTACCTACTTCGGTGTGGCGTTTCACCTTGTTCTATTTGGAATTCGACACTGTTGTAGTCTGTTTGTTTACCCATATTTCGTTGATATAATGTGATTTTCGATCAATCACAGACATATACAGACATTCCTTCGTGCTTCAGTTACAGATATTCTAATCGATAAATATTTAATCCATCACTTAAACGTCAAGCTATTTACACAATTAGTAGAACTATGCAGCGTAATCATAAAACCTGAGCTGTAGTAAGTCTTCACTTAATGAGTCGGTCAAATCAGGTCTCGATTCAAAGAAAATTAATGTTTATGGTATTTTTTAGATTCAGTTGTCTGTTATATATCAGTTGGTAGAGGAATCGAGCCGTAAGTTCGATTTTCCGACTAAGGACACTGGAACTTGTGTGGCACCAGGGGGCCGGGTTATCAAAAGGGGTGGCCGAACTTGCTCGGCATCCTGGAGCAAGGGAGCAGGGGTGTCAGAAAGGGGGACTAGACTCTAGGTATGAGTTAGCACCGGGAGTTTACAACGTATCACAAACTGTAATGTCATACTCAGTAGTACTGATCCTATATGTATGTATCGTCCCTTGAGCGCAACAAGGAGCCATCTGTAATGCTTTTGCATTGCAGATGGCTCCTTGTTGCACTCAGGGGACTATATAAAGCTTCAGACGTCAGTCTACTGTTTATATAGCTTCTTTGTTTGCTGATTGTCGACCAGCATCCGTCATTATACCTGACCCCCACCTCCACCACCATTGTCATTGTCATTGGCACATATATAATACGTTAGAAACGAACATTCAAGAGTTTCTCAGCTGCACTTCTCGGAAAGTAAGTCTTTTCCGCTAGTATACTCCTGGAAAAAAAGACACGCGCTACACCCCCCCCCCCCCCCTCCAGCCTCAGAGCAAGGGGCGACTGCCCCAACTTCCGGCTCCCTTGTTTCTGTCCAACTGAACGAGTCCAGACGAATTCGTATAAGAATGAGCGATGGGCTATCTAAAGACCAAACTGGTCCCAGCCCATCACAGCAATTGAGAGGGGACAGTGACTTATTTATTTATTTATTTGTTTGTTTATTTATTTATTGTGATCTAAAGAAACTTTCGACAGCCAGTGTCAACTCGTATCGGACAGTTTTTATGGCTGGGTGAGGCCAGAGTACCAGGGGAGAACCACCGAACAACTGTCCAACCCCCAACATACTAACTCCGCATAAACATGGTTAGCATTGGTTGAAAGAAAATGTACCATCGAGCTCAGTACGCCCATGTACAAAGCGCCACCATGCCCCCACGTGGGTAATCGTGATTAAGTGCTTAGCCAAAGGACACAAGGCAGTTACCGCTGGTCGGGCTCAAACTTTGGACCTTTCGATTTGAAATCCAATACACTAACCACTCAGCCAACGCTCTCCAAGCGTAACATACCAAATCGAGGGTAATTGCGGTTTGATATCCTGACAGAAATTTGCAGGGGAAAAATTGAAGGAATTTAACTGAAATATCTTTGGTGGAATTTGGCAGAAACAATTGGGGAGGAAATCAGAAGAAGCACAGTTGGCTGCTTTTTTTCGATAATGGACTTTCCAGTAGGAAAAAATTTTTGAATGTCTTCCAGATCAATTGGCGAAATCTGGAAGAAAATATCATTTGGAAATATTCGTCGTGGAGGAATCTGACAGAAAAAATAGGCGGAAAAATTGGCGGGTACTGACTTATTTTGATGGAATTTTGCTGAAACTAGCGGGTTTGGCTGAAAAAGATACGGTAGGAGATCCGGCAAATGGTTACTGAAACCCGTCTGAGAATTCTATAAACTGAAACCTGCCAATCACATCCCTCTTATATCTACGCCATGGAAGATGTACGAAGTTGTTTTTCCCATAAGAGCGGGCGACAGTGCAATTGTTAAAAACGAGGCAGTGTCAATGTGAAGCAAGTGCATAACAAAATAATAAAATACATGGATGTTACAAGGCACAATTTACAAGACAATGACAACAGTAAATCAATGAAATAAATTCCAATAAATGAATAAAACATGGAGGTCACGTAGTATTCTGAATGCAGAACAGCAGCAGAATATGCTCTTGAAAACATGAGAGAACAATTGCGAGAAGATTTGTTACCTATGGGATAACTGTTTTCATTTAATACTCAACCCTTTACCCAACACGAATAGAAGACGACACAGGCAGAAACCTTTCTTGAGTAACTGGCTACCAATGAGAGGATCAGAAGCTATGTTTTTTTTATAAAAAAAAATTAAAAGGCGATTTTTGTGAATAACGCTGGTCGGGTTAGACCGCTACGTTATTTTTTTATTTATTGGTGTTTAAGGTCACTTTGAGCATCTTTGGCTATCTCATGACCGCAACATAGGGCCGAAGTCAAGTTTAGCCACTCGTTTATACCTAAGATGCCCACTTTAGGGGACTTACACCCCATGCGTTGGTTCCGGGTTCTATTTTACCAGTAAAGAAAAAAATATTATTTATTTATTTATTTATTTATTTATTTATTTATTTATTTATTTATTTATTTATTTATTTATTTATAAGGTCTCGTATTTCTGCAGAGTGACTAATCGTGACCTCATCATGGATATAAAGTCAAGTCCATCAAAGCGTTTACACCCGTGTTGACCATTTTAGGGAACATAAACCACAGGCATTGCTTACCGGGTCCTATTTTACCGATAACACAGAGCTTGTTTACCACAGTAAACAAGCACTGCTGCACTTCCCGGGGTTCCTGTGGGGTACAAAACTTGTTTACTGCTGCAAACAAGCACTGCTCCACTTCTCAGGTAAGTGTCAACGAAATGTTCGAACGTTTGATAGCCACGAGGAAATCAATTTTCTGATGGATAATGAAAAGACGGATATATATGGGACCTCTTTCCGCCATCTTGATTTTTGTTTGATGCCACAGAAAACATTGAAAAACTCTGGAAACACTTCACTTAATATCAAAAGAGATGGGAACTCAAGAGGAGGACTGTTATGTTGGGTAAAGGGTTAAGTTAGAAATCTGAGGAAATGCTGTAGTTTGAGAACCGGTTTTTCAAATCATTGTTTTTTACACCCAGAAAGAGACACCCCTTCGCGAGCTCACGAGAAAACGTGCGACCAACATTGCCTTATTTTTTATCGGAGAACTTTTTGTTCCAGTTTGAGGTCATAACCAGGAATTCTTTTACCCTCTTTGGGAAAGGGTCCGGGGCTCATGTCATTTGGGAAAATTTGCGTCATGGGAGCTCCAATTTGATTTGGAGGGGAAGAAACATATAAAGACTAAGAAAAATTTTATATTCGAATTGAACAGAGAACATTAACCCTTTACCCAACGTAACGGTCAAAACCGGCCAGCGCTATTCTCAAAAATCGCCAATTAATTTTCATTATTTTTTTCATTTTTTGTCTCAAAAACATAGGTTATGACCCCTCGTTGGAACGAGCTCGTCGAGCTCGTTCCAACGTGGGGTCATAACCTATGTTTTTGAGACAAAAATTGAAAAAAAATTAGTTGTTCAAGAATTATTTTTGCAAGTGTCGTCTGCTTTTCAGCTTAGGTAAAGGGTTAAGACCAATACCAAAGCAATGTATACTACAAGTAAATTTTATAACAGTTACATTGGATCGTGTTCATTCCAGTCTCTGTAGTCTCTATTAAACTGTTTTCATACTATTAAAGAAGAACTTGTCGTTTGCCTTTGAATTCAGACACTTTCTAAGCTTCGTTAGTAAACAATTTAACTTTAATGTACAACTGATGTCCTGAATTGGATGGTCAAAAGGCCTCAGAAAACTAATAGTTTTCTGAGTTCTAATGACAACCCAATTCAGGGCACCAACTGTGCATTAAATGTTTGTTTCAGTGGGGTCTGAGATTGGGGTATTTGGGGTTGGGAACTGGGAAAAAGCATAGCCAATTGCCACTGGAAAGGGTCCCATATTTGGCCCCTGAAAACACCCAAAAGAATCCCTGATAGACTATGTTTTTAGGCAAAAATTTTTAAAATAATCAAATTTGAATGGAAATTTCTGTGAATTGCGTTGACCGGTCAGTTACGCCAACTACAGAGTTAAAGCACTGCAATCTATATTTCTTCTGACATAAAGTGATAGTTCTAACGATATTAATTAATTAGATGAATACATTTTACAGGAACAGTTTACAAGATTTGCATGAGGAATAAATGTTACACGTGTAGTATTATACTAATGATTAATGACGGAATTCGACATTAAGTTAAAAGCTTATGTCAGTCGTCTCCTTAACCAGTGTAGATGAAGGGTTAATGTCTTGGATGGCACATTCGTGACCAAGAATATTTCCGATGGAGAAAAAATTCGAATCAATGAAATTAATTATCTTCAGGTGATAACTAAAAGAGACAAAGTAGAGGTGACTTGTGAATTCGAATGTCGAACAGGCTAGGACACTAAATGGGGAACACAGAGGTTGTACCAAATCATTGTTTTATTTCTGGATTGTAATTTACGAAGCCTTTAAATAAAAAAACTCGATTCAGCAGGGGGGGGGGGGGGGGGTCTTCCAAAAAATTCCGGACACAAGGCCGGGGTGGGTGGGTGGTCGGATGGGGGCCAAAACACCTTTTTTCTTGGAGTTGCAATTTTTTTCCTGGTGTTTTTTTTTCAAATTATTTTCACATAACAAGGCTATATTGTTGTTTAGTAGTCTAATAGGCACCTGTTTGTCAGGTAGGGTTAGTGAATAAGGCCCCACTTGGCTGATTAGGGGATTTGTTCTCTTTTTTTGTAAATTAAATTAGATGCATTAAAGAATTGTGTACTCCAGTTTGACTAAAAACAATCAGTGGAAATTTATGAATTTTAATTTGGGAATGGTTAACATAATTTTCATAGCTGAATCATCACCGCACAATTTGGATTTTACAATGAGTAGCAATGTGTTTAGCAGAACATCTAAAATAATGTAAAAAATTTACGGAAAATAATCTAAATGCCCAGTTTCTCTGAGTAGAGCTCTTGTAACCTGAAACTAATGAAAATTCTCACTGTGCATCTTTGATATAAAACCCCACTTACTTAATTCAAGCTCATAGTGATAGTACCAGGGTTTTCACAGAGGGTTTGTCTGGCTATCTCGTGAAAACCTGAAACAAAAGTTACAGTTACGATTTGAATTGAAAACTGACCCTGACTGAGCCAGAGTATATAGATGAGTAGCTGAGCATAATACTATGCAGCAAAAGAAGATTATTTTAATCCTCTATTTGATGTTCACAAAAATAGTCTAATTCTTACATTATATGCTGTTATATGCAGAAATCAATGCTGACATTTTTTCGGAGACGGACCAGGACGGAGAGTGAGATTTACAATAGTGTTAGGTGACAGATTTTCAGCTTCCCTACGCTATCCACTATCTTTTGAGTAATGACAATTGGCTGAAACCTCAAGCCTAGACACTTAGCCTGTAGTTAGGTCATTAAAATTAAAACTTCTTCACTAAATTTAAACTGTTTCTTCAGTCTCAGAACTTAACACATGAATGATAATTATTATGAGAGCATTGAGGCCAGAACTTTCAGTTCAACATTTGTAATTCATGCACTTCAATAATATGCCAGTATACATTACGCCATAGTGTATATAGGCATATTATTGAAATGCATGAATTACAAATGCTCAACTGAAAGTTCTGTCATCAGGTATTAGAACCACCAGAACATAAAGATGTGAAAAAACCAGTTATCAGATTAGGATTCAAATTAAGGCAAGGATTGACAACTGGAAGCTCAGTGCAATAATTTTTCATTACCCACTGTGGTGATACACTGAAAAAATATAGGTGGTGGGGTGGGGGTCCAAGTGGTCAGAAGAAATTTTTTTTTTTTTTTGCACGTGGGTGGGTGGGTGGGTGGTGGTCAAAAGGGGGAAAAAATATTTTAGGCCTTGTGGCTGGAATTTTTTGGAAGACCCCCCCCCCCCCCCCCCCCTGGATTCAGAAGAAAATAAAAATATTTCAAAATGGCAAATAGTCAAAACGATGAAAACACACTAAGATAAACACAAATTAAACATCGCCTATTATTTTAGTATATTGAGTAGACAGAAAACTGAAGTTCACTTCGAAAAAGAGAGAAAAATGATATTCTTAACCCTTTACCCAACGAATCGGCCACGTACGCCCGCATAATATGCAAATTCAGCAGCTGAAAAAATATTATTTTTGAAAATAAATTTTGAAAAATTAAAAAAAATGATATTTAAAATAATAAATTTTTATGTCGTCTGCGGTAGATAAAGGTTTTAAAGGTGAAAGTAAACAGAAACAATATGGGGAAAATCACCAAATAGCAAAAGGGTTATTAATTCCAGTTTGTGATGCATTTTAGTTTATTTGCATTCTATACAATAAATAATATATTCTGGGAGCTACAGTCAGTTTTGTTTTTGAATGTTTAATAAATGATTTAAAAAAAAATTTTTCTAGGCACTTATTCTCATCGTGGTGAGGTCCCAAATCTACAAAAGCAACAACAACACTTCTGTCTTTTTTGTGGTGTATATGAGGTGAGGCCAAAAAATTGTTCCACAAAAAATAAAATTTGAAAGTTATGAAAATATGTTAATGAAGCCGATGCAAACAAAATTTTAAGTGACGGTGAGACGAACAGGTTTTGTCTGGAAAGTATGATGGGTCATTTCAGACGATGTTTTCTATCAGGGGCGGGGAAACGATTTTCAAAGCGGAGGGGGGGGGGGGGATCGGGCGATGGATGGTCGTCGGTACGACCATGGTTCGGCCCGTGGTACGGAAATTTTAAATTCCAGGGTCCCAAAACTCCCATTTCCATGCATCTGAGCGGATATTTTGAGATTTTTCAGGAGATGTATTTGAAAGATTTCACACTATGACAGCCGTTAAAAAACGTCGGTAAAGCATACAGGTGAGGTCTATTTATTTGCTTTGGTCGTAACGACCAAAGCTGATAAATAGACCTCACCTATATGATTTACCTGACGTTAACAGCAATTATGCTGTCTATGGATTATCTTGTCTAGGGGTAGATTTGGTACTTGTATGTTTGGAAGATTACGATCTACTTCGGTTAACCGATTATTTAAGAGATTGTATACATTTTAGTGTTTGCTGCCACTTACTGCAAAAATGATCCGAAATCCATCGAAACTGAACCAGTACGAGAGAAACATAGCTGGCGAAAATATGGGGAGGCTCTGGATCCGCATCTCGTTTCACCAGTCATTGGTTGTGTTGAAATATATGCATATAAAATAAGGCCCGTCAAAAAAATTGGAGGAGGTTAAAGCCCCCCCCCCCCCCCCTTCGGTTTCGTCGCCCCTGTCTATGACAGTGTACAACTCAGTGCAAGTGCCGTTATGTTGAAAACGACACAATACCATGAGCACTTGCATAATGACCTAGGAACGTGAGCTGAATAAACTTTATACACCAGTTGCATTGAAAGAGAAATGTTATTTAATATGTTATGGGGGCGCGGTGACGTTGCGGTAACCGGTTCTCGTCAGATCACCGAAGTTAAGCATCGTTGAGCCCGGTTAGTCCTCAGATGGGTGACCGTCTTAGCGATCGATTCGGACTCCCGCGTTGTGTTCTTGGGCAAAGGCACTTAACCCCGATTGTCCACATGGGGGCATGATGACGCCGTGTACTGAGGCGTACTGCACGTCGATGGTGCGCATGTCTTCAACCAATCTAACCCTGCCTGTGCTGAAGTGCGGAGTTACGAAGTTGGGGAGCTGGTAGCTGATCGTCGTTGCCCGGTGGTTCTCTCCGGGTACTCCGACTTCCTCTACCCGCAAAGCTGTCACGGTCATGATTAGCCATTGTGCATAAGTATGTGACCTTAAACACCAATAAATTAATAAATAAATGAATAAATAAATAAATATATTTAATATGTTATCATTTCTAGGTCAACAGAGTCAAACGTTTTGGACTCTAGATGACAATTTTTCATGTGATCGCAACTGTATCGGTTGTTTTGCATCCAAACAAGACGAGTGTTCTCTGAAAACAATCACAAAGGTATCCGAGACCCGACCATCCAAGAAATTGCTGTGTTTCTGCAGTAGTTTTCTCGGGGTATCTCGAAGTATCTAGGACAAATACACTCTGAATTATACATCTGACTCCTACGGTCTACCACACTTATTGAGAAATCATTCATCCCAACATGCATCAAAGTGGCTGTTTTCTGTTTACACCAGCTTCATTGGCATATTTACCAAACTTTCACTCTTAACCCTTTACCTACCATGAAAAGCAGACGACACTAGCAAGAACATTTTTTAATAACTATTTTTTTCTCTCAAAAACATAGGTTACGACCCCTCATTGGAATGATATGGACGAGCTCGTTCCAACGAGTGGTCATGACCTATGTTTTTGAGATAAAAAATGAAAATATATTGAAAATTAATTGGCGATTTTTGAGAATTGAGCTGGCCGGTTTTGGCCGTTACTTTGGGTATAGGGTTAAAGGCCTATATAAGTAATGAAATTTTGTTTATTTTGAAAATTCTCACCTCTGATATTCCTTCAATTCAATTTCAATATACACAAAATGTACATCAAAATGAAGATTGAGATGTATAGAAGACGAAACACATGTATAATCAACTCATAGAGTCGACTGTAGGCACCACTGGTTCCTGGAAGTCTGCAGCTGTATTCGTACCAGAACTGATAATTTTATAACATTTCACGAAAACAACTTGTGGCCAAATGTGCTTTACATATCCAAGAACAAAGCTAGGGGATCAAAATTCTCCAAAACACCGCGACAGAGCTGCATGGGGGTAAAATCCAAAGCCTTTGCTTTTGTTTACGTATGAATATACTTTCGATTTCCGGTCGACGTCATCGGACGGAAAAAGCATGTAAAAACAACGCCGTCTAAAATCAAATAAGGAAAAAGATCGCCTTCATACAGTATACTGTTATTAGATAGAGATTACACAGTTGCCATATTCAATGCAAGGTATCATGACACCTGTTGAAATTTCTTAGAATTACCATTTTGCTTTTCGATGGAACTTCGTGGTATCGAGTGATTTGCGCATGTCTGTCGAGCATGAAAACTATCTTCAATAAAAATGCAGACAGTGTTGTCCTTTTCCAAAATGCAGCCCTATCGCTGCACTAAAAAGCGTTTTGAATGCCTAGCTTTGTTATTGAATATCTGAAGCACATTTGGCCACGAGTTGTTCTTGCGAAATATTATTTTATTATCAGTTCTGGTACGAATACGATAGCAGATTTCCAGGAATCAGTGGTGCCTGCTGTCAACTCTATGACTTGATCACATATGTCTTTCGTGTTCTATACATCCCAACCTTCATTTTGATGTATAATTTGTGTATATTTAATCTGAATTTAAGGAATATGAGAGGTGAGAATTTTGAAATAAACAAAATTTCATTACTAATATAGCCCCTTAAGGAACAATATATCAAAAATACGGGTACCAGCTCAGCTCATATATACCACGAAAAGAGAGAACTGTTGATTCTGGTTATGTAGAGGTTGTACCTCACCACAGTGAGGATAAGTGCCCGGAAAAATATTCATTAAAAGTGAGTTTATTAAATGATCAAGTCTTAATTATTTTTGGAGTCACCAGCAAGCTTAGAAATAAGCAGTCTGTCATCTGAAGAATGAGGTCCCCAGAGGGTGAATTTGGTGATACTACCCTGCACAGCAGGGTAGCATCACTAAATTTATCCTTTGTGGTCTTCAATCTGAATCAAGGTCTCAAGCCTGAACAGACAGAGATACCCATAGGATAAATTGGCCCATTGTAAGAAATAGAATCAGCAAATTAACCCTCTGGGGGCCTCACTCTTCAAATGACAGATTGCTTACTTCCAGGCTCGGACACAAGCATATTTTATGCATGATATAGAATGCAATTGCAACAAGAATGCCTCATATAAAGTAAATAAAAAATTCTGTACACTACGATTTTCGCCAAATTGTTTGATTACACGCCCAGAGTGACAATAGTCTTGTATCAGATCTGGTCTCTCGAGAAAGTATAGGATTGCCAACAACAGTGAATCGATATCTATAACTTCAGAAGAAAAATAACCATCTAGAAAAAATATGAGGAAGGTAGGTTTGCACTCACCCCCCCCCCCCCCCCACCCTCTGTTACGCCTCTGACTCTTGTCAGAGCGGGGGGGGGGGGTAGGCCAAGGGTTAACCCTTTACCCAACATAGTGGCAGAAAATTAACTAGAATACGCCTGCCACTGTCTAAAATATCTCGGTATTTTCTCAATAAAAGCATACAAATATGGATAGAATGGAGCTGGTTCTTATGATATCCATATTTGTGTGTTTTTTGGAAAATTGTGAAATTTGTTTTCGAAAAATGTGAAATTAAATTTATTTTTTTAAAATACAGTGTTAGGTAAAGGGTGAAATCTTACTTGCTCTGTCAGAACATGAAGGCAAGTATAAAATAAAAACTACATCGATAAACTGTGAAAGACTTTAAATCCGTGTGCCTGCTCAATCGATACACATAAGTAATGCGGTCACAGACAGTGCATTTTCTCTTAAGTACACTCTCATCCAATTCAAAAAGAAGCAACGCCTGTTTGTGAATAATCGCGGCAGGTCCTTTTCATGAATTTGTGAAAACTTCTATAGGGTCCTATACCATTTTATAAGCTACAGGCACGCTACCATAAATAGTAAGGAGGCAATGCAAAGACATGTGAACAAATTTCGCTGACCAAAGATAATGTAGCACTCTACCATTTAAATGGAACCATATAACAATAATACCACACCCAAAATATTTTTATTGACCAAATAAAAGTTATTTCCGCTGTCTTCAAAACTGTGTTCGTAACTGAAGCCGATTTTTTTTTTTAGGGTTTAACGACACATTAACAGCCATGGACTGAAACCGATTACGGTCATCAAGTCAACAGGGAAAAAAGGGGTTTTTTTGCATTATTACGCAAACCTTTTGCATTATAACTCAACACTTATGCGTTATAACGCAATTTCGCAAACCATTGTTATATAAGACGCTGCGCTCATTGCCATAGTCCAACTTTGCTCTTGTGAAGGTAGCAGTCATGGACGTTGACAACGCCCATAGACAAAATGAACGTCAGAAATCAGCGTTAGCTCAGAACCACACACTGTGCATGCGCAATAGAGGCGCGTTCCACCATGACAATAACGTCATAAGATAGCGGCTTATGTGGGCTACCATGACAACCAAACCCAAACGATTCCGGTCACATGACAGGGGACGTAAGATGAGATCATAATAAGAACCCGAAAGAAGGTCCCGTAATCACATGACATACTACTATCAGGTTATTTGCTGACCAAGAAAATAACCTGGTATATCAGGATAATAACCTTAAATATTAGGATAAGTAAGCTGATATATCAGGATAATTATCTGATATATCAGGATAATAACCTGATATATCAGGTGAATAACGTACTACGGCAGCCCTGGAGCGCCACCTTCTCTTCAGTTACTAACCTGATACATCAGGTTATTATCCTGATATATCAGGTTACTAACCTGATATATCAGGTTATGTAAGCTGAAATATCAGGCTATGCAAGCTGATATATCAGGAAAATAACCTGATATATCAGGATACTAACCTGATATATCAGGATAATAACCTGATAACTCAGGTTAGTAACTGAAGAGAAGGTGGCGCCCCAGGGCTGCCGTAGTACGAATCCCACCTGTGGCAACAGCGTTATGTTCTTTGGCAAGACACTCTATCTCCGTTTCCCACGTGGGGGTACGGGGGCGTTGTGTACTAAGGCGTACTGCACGTCGATGGGGCACGTGCCTTCAACCGCTGTAACCCTGGTTTTGCTGAGTTAGTACGTTTGAGAGTTTGGCGGTTGCTCGCCGCCACTCGGTGGTTCTCTCCGGCTCGTCCGTCACCGATAAAACTGTTCGACACGATATGACCCTGGTTGTTGAAAGTGCCGTTAACCCACAATAAGTAAATAAGCTGAGCAACGAACTTGATTAAGATTACCGGTAAATGGTAATTTATGTACTGGCAAAACCAAAACTGTTTATGGGTACAGCCATCTGAAGGTGATTCAATTAATCCTTTATCCAACGAAAAGAACAAAGCTAGTCAGCATTCTTGTACACAAATCTCCAGTCAATTTCTAATTTCATTATGTTTTACATTTTTGTCTCAAAAACAAGCTTATGACTCCTCGTTATAGCATCGTGCACAAAAGAAAACTACAGGTATTGCACGCAAACTAAAAATCTATTTATAGTAACAGCGACCTTGACCATTGACCTATTGACCCCATATGCAATGCCAACGATTGACACCTCAAGTGCAATCACAATATGAAGTTATAGTTTCGTACACAAAAGAAAACTAAAGTTATTGCACGGAAACCAAAAATCTGTTTATAATAACAGTGACCTTGTCGTTTGACCTGCAGACTCCAAAACCAATCCCAATCATCATCCCATTACAAGCAGCCTACCTATAAGGCATTGCGTTATAATGCAAAAGTTTTGTGTTATAATGCAAAGGTTTTGCGTAATAACGTAAACATTTTGCGTAATAACGTAAACATTTTGCGTAAGAACGCAAAAGTATTGCGTAATAACGCAAAATTACTGCGTTATAATGCAAAAGCTTTGCGTAATAATGCAAAAGTTTTGCATTATAACGCAAAAAAAAAATTCTCTGTTGTCTTGATGACGGTAATCGGCTTCCGTAGTTGGTCGAAATTTTCCTTCCAGCATTTAATGTACCTTTTTAACTTAACGTGCACAAAAGAAAACTACAGGTATTGCACGCAAACTAAAAATCTATTTATAGTAACAGCGACCTTGACCATTGACCTATTGACCCCATATGCAATGCCAACGATTGACACCTCAAGTGCAATCACAATATGAAGTTATAGTTTCGTACACAAAAGAAAACTAAAGTTATTGCACGGAAACCAAAAATCTGTTTATAATAACAGTGACCTTGTCGTTTGACCTGCAGACTCCAAAACCAATCCCAATCATCATCCCATTACAAGCAGCCTACCTATAAGGCATTGCGTTATAATGCAAAAGTTTTGTGTTATAATGCAAAGGTTTTGCGTAATAACGTAAACATTTTGCGTAATAACGTAAACATTTTGCGTAAGAACGCAAAAGTATTGCGTAATAACGCAAAATTACTGCGTTATAATGCAAAAGCTTTGCGTAATAATGCAAAAGTTTTGCATTATAACGCAAAAAAAAAATTCTCTGTTGTCTTGATGACGGTAATCGGCTTCCGTAGTTGGTCGAAATTTTCCTTCCAGCATTTAATGTACCTTTTTAACTTCCAAGTGACGACCAGTGCTTTTTCGTGAATTCATAAAGCAATGCGTTGATAAAATGTGAAAATCTTAAGCAGAATTGGAACCACAAAGAAAGGATTTTTTTCAAATGTCGACAGTAGTAGTGTATGTACCCGATCGTGCCTCATTACCCGGAGCTTTGCCGGTGCAACTAGTGTTAAATTCCCATAGGAACCGGGGCCATTGCCGGTGCAACTTTTGCCGGTGCAAAATGTCGGCTCCATCAGTTTGATCCGGTAAATGGTGTAGGTATTGTATATATAGTATACTATGGTATGTATAGTGATATATGTACGCATGTAGCTATAGGTATATATTATGGGTATGTGATGGAAAATTAATGGTGAAGATGGATTTTCTTGAAAGTTTTTCCCGCGAAACGATTGACGTTGCTATTGACGTCGTGACGTCATGATACGCGCGCGACGTCATAGAGATGTTGACCACTGTTATTGTCCAGTATACAATCTGACATAACGTTATACGGGTCAGTGGATGTCGGGCTTCTCGTATGGGGTGGCGGCGACATAGTAGTAGTGGTATATATACATGTAGGCCCCAAGTTAGCCCTTAGTACTATTAATCCACCTTATGCTTCATATTATCCTATGTCTGCTATAGCTAAGTCAAGCAGTAGGGTGGGTGGGTGGTAGTGTGGTATTGCGAGATAGTCATTGGTGGTTTAGATTGGCACTACAGGATGAATGATCTGTTGGTCTATTTACCCCCTTAGTACTATTAACCTACCGAATCCTTTGTATTATCTTATGGCTGGTATTGGTAGTTTAGTGTTAGGTCAGGCAGTATTATACTGGGTTGTTTAGAACGGGTGGCATAGGATGCATGGTATATACCCCTGTAGGTCCAGTCCTCGATATTATTAACCAGCCGATTGCTTTGTACTATTCAATGACTGGTATAGGGAGTACGTTATGACAGGTCAAGTGGTATTGTGGAGTGGGGGTGGGGGTAATGCCTGGCAGTATAGAACAACGGTATAGTATGGACGATATATACCTCTGTGGGCCCCTGCAGGTCCCATGTTAGCCCTTAGTACTATTAATTCACCTGATGCTTCATGTTATCCTATGACTGGTATAGGTAGTATGCAATGCTAGGCATAGGGGTATTGTGGGTAGGGGTACTGCCTGGTAGTTTAGAACGGTACTATAGTATGGGCGGTATATACACCTACAGGCCCCCTGTTAGTGCTTGGTACTATTAACCTACCGAATCCTTTGTATTATCTTATGGCTGGTATATGTAGTACGTTATGGTAGATCTAGTGATTTTGTGGGGGTGGGGGTAATGCCTGGCAGTATAGAACAACAGTATAGTATGGACAATATATAGCTCTGTGGGCTCCCGACAGCCGTTGATACTACTAATCGACTTAATGCTTTATGTCACCCCATAACTAATATAGGTAGTATGCAATGCTAGGCCAAGAGGTACTGTGGGTAAGGGTAATGCCCGATGTAAAAACACAGAATCCAAATTTTACGGAATGCCTTATATGTATACAGGGGAAATCTGATTCGACCTTGATCAATGTTATAGTCGAAACTGAGATAGGTAGAGCTAGGAAGTAATGGATGAGATATGGGACAGAATAACAGAAGCCAATAGTACTGGTACAAGGCCACAGAGGAACAAGACTGTTGTAGAAGCTAATGATAGGACAGATAGACCATAGCCCTGTAATGGCCTTGGAGCTTTGGCGACAAGATGGAAGCGGTTGGTAAGACTACATTAGACCCATTGAGGGTTTTTACATAGCCTAATGCGACAAAAAAGGGATTCTCCAAAAGGTATCCTCGATAGGTATCCTCAATAGGTATCCTCAAATAATACAATACCAGGCCATAGGTATCCTCAAATACCCATATGTGTCTATGTGATAGGGCATATTGTGTCACATTGTGCCTTTTCACATAAGCACATACGGGTATTTCAGGATACCTATGGCCTGGTATTGTATTATTTGAGGATACCTATCGAGGATAACTACTGGAGAATCCCTTTTTGTCATATGTGCTTATGTGAAAAGTCACAATGTGGCACAATATGCCCTATCACATAGACACATACGGGTATTTGAGGATACCTATGGCCTGGTATTGTATTATTTGAGGATACCTATCGAGGATACCTACTGAAGAATCCCTTTTTGTCATATGTGCTTATGTGAAAAGTCACAATGTGACACAATATGCCCTATCACATAGACACATATGGGCATTTGAGGATACCTATGGCCTGGTATTGTATTATTTGAGGATACCTATTGAGGATACCTATCGACGATACCTTTTGGAGAATACCTTTTTATCGCATTAGGCTATGTAAAAACCCTCAATGGGTCTAATGTAGTCTTACCAACCGCTTCCATCTTGTCGCCAAAGCTCCAAGGCCATTACAGGGCTATGGTCTATCTGTTCTATCATTAGCTTCTACAACAGTCTTGTTCCATTGCGGCCTTGTACCAGTACTATTGGCTTCTGTTATTCTGTCCCATATCTCATCCATTACTTCCTAGCTCTACCTACCTCAGTCTCGACTATAACATTGATCAAGGTCGAATCAGATTTCCCCTGTATACATATAAGGCATTCCGTAAAATTTGGATTCTGTGTTTTTACATCGGGCATTACCCTTACCCAAAGTACCCCTTGGCCTAGCATTGCATACTACCCATATTAGTTATGGGGTGACATAAAGCATTAAGTCGATTAGTAGTATCAACGGCTGTCGGGGGCCCACAGAGCTATATATTGTCCATACTATACTGTTGTTCTATACTGCCAGGCATTACCCCCACCCCCACAAAATCACTAGATCTATCATAACGTACTACATATACCAGCCATTAGATAATACAAAGGATTCGGTAGGTTAATAATACCAAGCACTAACAGGGGGCCTATAGGTGTATATACCGCCCATTCTATAGTACCGTTCTAAACTACCAGGCAGTACCCCTACCCACAATACCCCTATGCCTAGCACTGCATACTACCTATACCAGTCATAGGATAACATGAAGCATCAGGTGAATTAATAGTACTAAGGGCTAACATGGGACCTGCAGGGGCCCACAGAGGTATATATCGTCCATACTATACCGTTGTTCTATACTGCCAGGCATTACCCCCACCCCCACTCCACAATACCACTTGACCTGTCATAACGTACTCCCTATACCAGTCATTGAATAGTACAAAGCAATCGGCTGGTTAATAATATCGAGGACTGGACCTACAGGGGTATATACCATGCATCCTATGCCACCCGTTCTAAACAACCCAGCATAATACTGCCTGGCCTAACACTAAACTACCAATACCAGCCATAAGATAATACAAAGGATTCGGTAGGTTAATAGTACTAAGGGGGTAATAGACCAACAAATCATTCATCCTGTATTGCCAATCTAAACCACCAATGACTATCTCGCAATACCACACTACCACCCACCCACCCTACTGCTTGACTTAGCTATAGCAGACATAGGATAATATGAAGCATAAGGTGGATTAATAGTACTAAGGGCTAACTTGGGACCTACATGCATAAATACCACTACTACTATGTCGCCGCCACCTCATACGAGAAGCCCGACATCCACTGACCCGTATAACGTTACGTCAGATTGTATACTGGACAATAACAGTGGTCAACATCTCCATGACGTCGCGGGCGTATCATGACGTCACGACGTCAATAGCAACGTCAACCGTTTCGCGGGAAAAAACTTTCAAGAAAATCCATCTTCACCATTAATTTTCCATCACATACCCATAATATATACCTATAGCTACATGCGTACATATATCACTATACATACCATAGTATACTATATATAGTGTACCTACACCATTTACCGGATCAAACTGATGGAGCCGACATTTTGCACCGGCAAAAGTTGCACCGGCAATGGCTCCGGTTCCTATGGGAATTTAACACTAGTTGCACCGGCAAAGCTCCGGGTAATGAGGCACGATCGGGTACATACACTACTACTGTCGACTATTCTGCTTAAAAAACTTTTTTGTCGAAAGTGGAAGTTTATATTCTTCTCCTAAAGAGGGGAGAGCGGTGATTTAGTAGGTTACCTGGTAGAGGAGCAGGCTGCAAGCCGAGAGGTCCTCGATTGGACTTCCACCTGCGGCAACCTCTTTGTGTCTGTGGGCAAGACACTTAATCCCAAATGCCCACTTGGGGCACGGTGGCGTTGTGTGCCAAGGATTACTGCACGTCCGTGGTGTACTTGTCTTTATCCAATGCTAACCCTGCTTGTGAGGAGTTAGTACGTTGGGGGAGTGGGGGGGGGGGGGGGTCTGATAGTTGCTCGCCGTTACTCGGTGGTTCACGCCGAGTACTCCGGCTTACTTCACCCGTAAAACTGTCTGACACGCGAAGACCCTGGGTGCCGAAAGTGTCGTTAAAAACCCCAATCAATAAATTAGACTGGAGTTACGACTCCAGTTTCCGTGCATGCAGCATGCGCAAACAGTAAAGTAAAAATAGATCTGCATGTCACCAAAACGACGATACTTGTTTCTAATGGCTTCAGGCTACCCAAGAATTATATTCCAAAGAATTATATTTTATCAATATTATCCATTCAGAAATGGTATGTGGGCCTCTCACAACAAAAATTGGAAGCTTGCGTCAATGGGACGGTGTCGTAAAAGGCTTTCCCGGGTTGTTTGAGGAGACATTTGATTTCAATGGAGGAGTGACAACCGTTACTTATTCCCAGTTCCTTATTCGATAAAATCAGTTTAATAACGAATGTCGAATAGGGAACTGGAAATAAGTAACGATTGTTACGTCTGTGATTTCAGATATTTAATTCGGAGGCCCAGCGGAGTTCTCTTTTCATTATACAGCATCTGAAACGAGGAAGGGGGCTTCCATGCCATTTGTACCCCTCCAAACAATCCCTATTGGCGAAATAATCACCTGTGACCATAATTAACCCTTTCTGCTCCGATGCTTAGAATGATACCGTCGTGTTTACACACTTCTGTCAAGATACAAATGGGTCAGTCTTTTTTTGTATTTATGAGAAGTTTCTGAAATAATTTTTTCCTGCAGACCACCTGTATGGTCTTATAAGATGACAGTATCACTGATCCTTCGTCCCAGCTTGGTGTTTTTACTTTGCTGCCGACCGTGGACGGCCAACTTTTTCAAGGCCTTAAAATTTGTCACGATTCGCGGAAATCACTTTTTTTTCTCGCGAACCCCAGCTGCGAGAAGCAGTTTTCAGTTCATAAATAATTTAGAATTTGAAAATATGTTATACCCTTGTCAGCAGTGCAAAGAATAAATATTCCACAATAATCTACAAACCTCAAATTAATTTATTTACAAGAGTTTAACCTTTAAGGGCCTAGTTCCATGTTTGGTGAGTTTTCTTGATATACACGAAGAACACGTTCCAATATGCAGGCTTTCCGTGGTCTTGTTGGTGTAAGTTAAAGTACACTCGGGTAGTGGTTTGCAATGGTGTCCTGGCTGCCTACACAGGAAGCCACTACTTCACGGGGAACCACTGGTAAGTCAAGGTGTTATCTTATTAACCCTTTACCCAACGTAACGGCTAAAACCGGCCAGCGCTATTCTCAAAAATCGCCTATTAATTTTCATTATTTTTTTCATTTTTGTCTCAAAAACATAGGTTATGACCCCTCGTTGGAACGATCTCGACGAGCTCGTCCCAACAAAGGGTCATAACCTATGTTTCTGAGACAAAAAAAAGACAAAAAAAATGTTATTCAAGAATTGTGTTTGCAAGTGTCGTCTGCTTTTCATGTTAGGTAAAGGGTTAAGAAGGAGCAAAAAATAAGGATTTTCAACGTCTTAAACGGCACGATGAGAAGCTATGACAAGAATCAAATGAATATATTGCGAGAATCAAATCTCATATTAATTATTTACTAGAGTTTATCTTTCAAGGCCCTAGTTCCAACTTTGGCGAGTATTCTTTCCATGCATGAAGAACACGTTCTTCTATCCAAGCTTTAGGCGGTCTTGCTGATGGAAGCACTGTACATTGACAGTGGTTTCTAGTGAACTCTTGACTGCTTGCATGGGCAGCCAAGACATCACAAGACGCCACTGCTAAATCAAGATGTTGCCTTGTAATTACGAAGAAAAAATAAGAATTCTCCAGACCTTAAAGGACTCTTTCAGAATCTTCGACAAAAATCAAATGAACATGTTGTAAGAATTAGATCCGAATCGTTTTCCTTGCAAGAATCATTTGCAAGAACTTCGACTCTGATTCTCGCGTGAATTTTAAGCCCTGTTGTCTTGACTCAAAATTGTATGCGCATTTTTCTTTATTGTAAAGATGTATGCACAGAGGGTTGAAAATGTTAATCAACGACCCGAGGAGTTTTTTTCCTGTATTTCACGTGCGCCGAAAGAAATACAGAAAAAAATCCACCAAGGTTCGTTGATCCCTGACACCCCTTCCCCCCCCCCCCCCCCCCCACCCTCCGAATTATTATGTTCAGGATTTATATCACTTTTAAACTTGAATTAACCCTTTACCCAACGTAACGGCCAAAATCGACCAGAGCTATTCAAAAAAATCGCCAATTAATTTTCATTATTTTTTTTCATTTTTTGTCTCAAAAACATAGGTTATCACCCCTCTTTGGAATGAGCTTGCCGAGCTCATGCCAAAGAGGGATCAAAACCTGTGTTTTTGTGACGAAAAATGAAAAAAATTAGTATAGTGTTGGAGAATTTTTTTGGCAAATGTCGTCTGCTTTTCATGTTAGGTAAAGGGTTAAGTGATTGAAGCTGATATTTTTAACGAAAAATATCACATCCGTCGGCATGAAAACTTTGTTGCTCGATATTGTTTTGTGTCGAAGCATTTCATTCTCGTTACAACGTTACTCAGACGCGCAGCGTCCTATCAGATCCGTTCTTACGTGATGTTCTTATGCGTAATCCAAATTCCCCGCGTGGTGTATCTAGAACATTCCCAATGTCAGTATTGTATCGCGTTACGTTAAATACGCACAGCAGTGTTGGTATAAATATAGAATATACCCATAGTAGCTTGGTGTACCAAATGTTCACCACGAGTGGTGAAGTGGTGTTAACCGCGAGTCTTTGGCGCGCGGTTTTCACCACGAGGGGTGAACATTTGGTACACCAAGCTACTTTGGGTATATTTTATTTATACCATGATCGTCAGATTATTAAGAGTCGCTATTATTTTTTGTCGCTATTATTTTTTCTCGATTTTACTTAGCACCAGACGTACATACGTGCGAATCGCTTTTTATTTACACGAGCACGAGTGAAAAGGGCCACATTTCAATTTCGTTTCTGCAATAAAATTGACAGCGGAATTACCGCTGTAATTCCGCTGTCAATTTTATTGCAGAAACGAAATTGAAATGTGGCCCTTTTCACTATAATAGTACAATAACATACTATTACGAGTTATGGATGCTTTATTAACATGAGACAATGCATTTTTGTTAAGTTTTGGTGTCTTGTAAACTCATTTAAAAATGTAATAAATAATTGTCACTTTCATTTCACTCTTCGCGAAGCGACATGCGATAAATTTTAACAAGTTGCATTCAGGTCGACGTCACCAAATGTCAGCTTGGATGTAGTTCCACTGCAGGTGTAAATTTTAACTATTGAAATCCCATTGCTGGTGTGTTCACCACGGTTGATGTGTAAAGCTAACATTTATGTCATGGGCTTTTCATATATTGTAGAAAAGGTAATCGTGGTATAAAACCGGTTATTTCCTATGAGATATTACTGCGATTTTGGATTAAAGGACCTGTGTGCGTGAAGAAGAATAGAACGGAAGGTACTTACTTTTGTTTTCGAGTTTAATGGAACAGAAGAAAGGAATTATTGATGTTAGGTTTTGTTTATAGAAACGGTAGCCATGGGCAATTTCATCATTCGATTCGTCGCAAAATTCCAGACTTGAACTGACTTGAAAACATTTAAATGTGTGTGTAAGACTGGTTAAGCTTATGGGTTCATCGCAGTACAAATCCATTCATGTTCAGTTTTGTGTGAAACCTTTGTCTGAATATATACTAAAATGTAGTGTCATGTGAAGAGATTTCTAACGATGGCGGGTGGGGAGGGGGGGGGGAGAGAATACAATTGCGTGAAAATAGGTGGGATGGGTGGCTGGATTGGTCAAGCGCCAAAAAAATTTGTGTAAACAGTTAATGTAATTTTTTTCTTTTTCAGTATTATGGCATCTTTTGTGCCCCAAACAGTAACAAAACGTCACCAATTGGCCATAAAAGCCTATTTAGAAGCATTATTAACAAAAGTAACCCCCTTAATAAGAAAAGTACTGGAGAATTTCCCCAAAAGCTGACTTGAGGGTGGGGGTGGGTGTCCGATATTGAACGGAAAAAAATGTCTGACAATTGTCTCCTAAAGTGGACTAAAATATCCATTCCCAACATAATTCATTCATATTCGAGGTTTTTTTTATGGAATATTCTTTAATGAAGCATAGTATATATAATACAGGAAATGAGTCATACATAATAGCCAGGTGGGATTGGTTTTTCAAAATGAAAAAAATGAAAATATTAACTTTTATTTCAACAAAAACAAAAAGTCTCATTTAACAAAAAGAAAAAACGGCTTTTGACAGCTATTCTGGAATGCAGATGCCATAACAAAAACAAAAAGACAAGGTATGCTCTTCTTGAGTCAGAACAAAAACAAGTTCCTTTTTACGCAACCAATATCTGCAACATGTGCACGGTTAAGGTATAAGCAGTAGTAAAATTAATTATGGACAGGGCTCACATATGCTGCATATTCCATGATTTACCGAAACTAGACTGTTCGAAGTGCATTTCACTTCATATCAGAATACCAAAATTACGAAAAGCTAATTTAAATTTGATTTAAAATCAAAGGTTTCTTGAAAAAAGAACAATTGAGTTTCATTTGCAAGGTAAACACCGAGAAACAAGATTTGTAAGAATATTAAGCTATACATTTAGTTTGTCTGATCTGATCTGGTTTGATTGGGGTTTTAAATCGCTTTCAACAATCATGTCTATATGATGCCTATATCACAACGTTGTTAGTTCCCAAAATGAAGGCAGAATTATTCAAACAGATCCACAGGATGGCCTAATTATAAGGAATCCGCCAAACACTGGGGAGGAACTAACAAGCTCACCCACACAGAAACCTTAATAATAATAAAATAAAACAAATTCCTTAGAATTTGCTACATCAATATAGTAAAATGTCTCTATGAACAGCCGGCCACCATTGCTGTGCATTAACAACCTGGCTACCAGATGTGGACCTATTATACCTGGGCCCACGCGGGGTTCAATCTATACAGTAGTGTGTCTTTGTGAACTGATGTGAATCTGATAAGTTTTGAAAAATGCACAGATGGTAACATGTTTGATAATATAAAAATAAGCATTGAATCAGTGTGCATTACGCATTTCGAGTTGGTGTACTAGTGCCGAAGTTTTGTATATAAAATACATGAGAAGGGGGTGGGTCCCAAAAAATGTCAAGGAAAAAATATGCAGGAAAGGGTGGGTGGGTCAAAAAATCTGCAAAATAAAAATTTCCACCTGTATGTTCGCGCATTTATTTCCGGCCTTTCCCTGACGATTATACTGTTTTTTGATGGAGTACAGTAGAGTCCACTTAATTGGATATCTCTTAACTGAATAACTCTGTTAATTGAATATAATTTCCCAACACAAAACAATTTACCATACCTCCAGTACAAATTTGACCAGCTAAATGAATATAGGTTATAGAGTAAACTCCTGTTATAATTTAATAAAAAATCGTATAACCTTTCAAGAAATTACTCTGACTCTGACCAGTTTTCCCTTGTTTATAGACCTATTTGTCCTCAGCACACCCAATACAGGCGTGTAATCTATTATATCTTGTTTGATAAAGCTAATGGAGTTCTGTCAAACAAGATATAATAGAATAAATGCTAAGTTTATCTCTAGAATACAGGAAAGTGACAAAACCCCTGTTAATAGAATACTCCTATTAAATGAATAATTTTCATTGGGAAAGTGGCTATTCAATTAACAGGTTTGCACTGTATTATCTTCTCATCAGCCTATAGTCTTTTGACTATAAAGTATTTATCGAACTTCTTTGTCTAAAGTTGGGGAAAGGTATAAAGGTAGTGCCCCTCTCGAGTTGGTGGGTTCTGGATGGGGAATATTTTTTTTTTAAATTTAATCCCTGGGCGCCCCCCCCCCCCCCCCCCCCCCCCACCCACGGCACGGAGAAATTATGCAAAAAATCGCTCTTTTTGGAAACATTATTTGAGGCTCGAAACTTGAAAGATTTTCGAGAGTGGTAAATAATCTGTCATGAGTTGACGCCACGCCCAGATCTTAAAATTCAGGATTTTCTGAGGGCCGGTTCGGATTTTGGCGGATCTAGGAACCCTCACCCCCTGGTTCTGCCACTGACGGAGATGAGGCTCATTGGGAAATATCCCTGTAACATATATGACCTTTTCGCTCTGTCTGTCAAAGCGAAAAACTTGCGCTTTTTTGGAAACATCATTCTGAGGATCGATAGAACGTCAAGAGTGGTCAATCATCTGTAATTTTACTAGATGACGCCTCATCCAGATCGTAGAATTCAGGATTTTCCAGGTGGCGGTGGAGATTTTGGGGGATCTAGGTGCCTCCACCTCCTGGTTCCGCCTGAGGTGGACTCATTGAGAAATATCCCTGTAACTTATACTATTCAAAAAAGTATGGGATATCCAAACTGATGTCGATATTTCCAGAAAATGGTATTGGATACGTGTGATTGGACACATCAGTATGTTACCAAGTTTAGTGTGGATCATGAATGCCATTGGCCCACGAAAACTTCGTGCAGGTTTTTCGCACGAGTGCCACGTCAATGTATGTGGGGTACGTTTTGAAATTTTCATATGTACTGGACAGTCTTTTTCGGAGGTCTCATCGTTCTTTTCTTGGTATAAACTCGTTCATCAGTAATTTCTGGTCGAAAAGTAACTTTTGAGGTATGAGAAGACTGACACGTGACGAACGTTTACGTGCCGTTGCCATGTAGGAAGCTGGCAACAAACAGACTGCAGTGGCTCAAATTCTCAACGTTACTCAATCGGTGATTAGCAGATTGTGGTCACGCTACCGCCAGACAGACAATGTTGATGACAGACGTCGGTCAGGTCCTCCAAGGTCGACAACTGCTAACCAGGATCGTTTCATCTGAACCACAGCATTACGTAACCGCTATCAAAGTGCCCCAGAAATTGAACAGCAGCTGCAGCGAGCGACAGATGTGCGAGTCAGTGGTCAAACTATCCGAAATCGCCTATACAGCTGGAATTTGTACGCTCGACGATCTCAAATAATTCCACCATTGACGGAACGTCACATCGCAGCAAGGCGTATTTAGTGTGGAGCACTACAGCGCTGGGATAATTGTCGGTGGAGCAACGTCATGTTTTCCGATGAATCGAATTTCACCCTCGACTTCCACGATAGGCTAAACAGTGTGGCGGCGGCGGAACGAACGATACCATGACGTAACCGTTAGGCAGCACGATAGTTTGGGTGGTGGATCGGTTATGGTGTACAAGCAGAACAGCATTACATGTCATCCAATGGCGTGTCACAGGGTAGTGCTACCGTGACAACATGTTAGCAGCTCATGTGGTGCCATTTGCGCGACGTCACGGCCGTCGATTCATTTTCCAAGATGACAATACAAGAGCACACAGGGCCCGTGTCGTTACAGAGTTCCTCCAGGAGCAAAACATCACTGCACTGCCTTGACCAGCATTGACTCCAGACCTTTCACCAATCGAGCACGTTTGAGATATGCTTGGCAGGCGCCTACGACAACGCCAACAGCCCCCCTACAATGTCCAGGAACTCGCCGCTGCACTGCAGGGAGAATGGAAGAACATCAGTCAAACTGATTTTGGAAGTTTGGTGAAGCGTGTGCCACGTCGGATCCGCGCTTGTATCGCGAACCGGTGAAGATTTACAAGGTGCTGAGCTCTTGGACTGAATGTGGTAAATTCCCTGACTGACCGCCCATGTCTTCTGCAACTAAGTGCGTGGAATGTGTGCTTGTCAGACACCCAACTATCAATGAAATCATTCACCAGATGTCACAGTGCAATGCCTCAACTGTCTTTTTGATGAAAATATAAATATATTTCTTCAGATATCTAACTTTTATCAAATATCCCCTACTTTTTTGAACAGTATGTATGGCCATTTTGCTCCTGTCTTCCAAAGCGACCCACCCAGTGAATGTATTCATTTATATGCTGGTCCAATTCCCTTGGCGATAATACCCTATAAACAGGAAGGTTATTTCTGTTATTTTCTTATAGCAGCAGGTATAACATACATATAGCTATTTCCCCCCCCCCCCCCTGTCTTCCGAAGCGACCCACCCAGTGAATGTATATGCTGGTCCTACTCCATTGGGAATAATACTTGAAAGCAAGGAGGTTATTTCTCTATTTTATACCATGATTACCTATTCTACAATATATGAAAAGCCTATGGCATAAATTTTAGCTTTACACACCAAGCATGATGAACACGCCAGCAATAGGATTTTAATAGTAAAAATTTACACCGACAGTAGAACTACATCCCCACTGACCTTTGGTGAAGTTGACCTGAATGCAAACTTGTCTAAATTTATCGCACGTCGCCTCGCGAAGAGTGAAATGGAAGTGGCAATTATTTATTACGTTTTTAAATGGGTTTACAACATAAGATGCCAAAAAGTAACAAACATGCATTGTCTCATGTTAATAAAGCATGCATAACTTGAAATAGTATGTTATTATGTTATTAAAACGAAAAAGGCTCAGTTTCTTTTTTCCATTTCGTTTCGGCGATAAAACTGACAGCGGAAGTACCGCCCACCGATGCTCGTGTAAACAAAAACAGATTTGCTCGCATGTACGTCTGGTGCTCAGTACAATCGAGAAAACATAATAGCGACTCTTAATAATCTGATGATCATGGTATAAATGAAACATACCCAAAGTAGCTTGGTGTACCAAATGTTCACCACCGCCGAAGGCTGGCGGTTAACACCACGGGTGGTGAACATTTGGTATACCAAGCTACTATGGGTATATTCTATATATGTTCGTATAACAGTAGGTATGAACGATTGGCTAATCTTGACTCCATAGCCATGTTACTATAATGAGAGAGCTATAGATGCCAACGAAGCTTGGAACATTAATAAATGAATCTCTTTAAATGGCAAGATTTTGTTAAATACTCAAATACTCATTAAAAGATTGTCAAATGTTCAAACATAAAAGAAGGAGGAATAAAATAGGGCCAGTCGCGAAGCCTGGACATTTCATTCGAATATATATATTTGTATCTGGCATTTATCTCAAAAGGAAATCGCACACGGCAATGTCAGTAGCGATAAAAATATCTTGCAAGAACGTATTTCTCCCAATTCAAGTGAAAACATCACGACAAAATACAAATCTGCATTGAGGATAAGAGCCGCACGTGCGATCATTCGATTCAGAAAGATAAGGTTTTTAACTGTGCTCATCGAAAGTAGATCATACGTGCCGAGGCCACCATTTCTTGATTACACTAATTAAATGATAAATAAATAACCAACTCAACGGCATTAATTAGACTGGATCATTTTCAACTACGATGATATTTTTATATAAGCCTGTTATGCGTTAAACCTGAAAAATAAAACAAAGGAACACACAGCTAAAACACTGCTATAACCTCCAGTGGCTACTGTACAAGTACTATAATGAATGGAGAATGTGTCATGCATAGCACGAGAACGCAATACCATGATGTCATGATTTTCATTCATAAAAAAATCAACTCTTTGACGCTGAACAATTTCAAAATATTTGCGAACACGTCAAGAAAGGAAGGAATATTGTAAGATAATAATAATAATAACACTTCGGCCAGCCGCTGATTTGTCGCGATTCTCTGGCGAGAAGGCCTTGCTTACCCCTGTACTCCCAACTGCCTCCCTATTCCCATGCTTCTCCTCTCCTCCCAACACTCGGAGACGAACAGCTTGATGACATCCCTTGCCCCATTCTTCCCAATCACTCCGATTAGCATACTGACCCTCTCCTTTGAGCCTCCCCCTAACCACATGTCCTTCATTCTCCCATCCCACTTCCCCATTATACTCCCAGTGAATCTTATTCTTTTAGACTGGTATTTTGGACATTCTAGAAAAAAGTGTCCCAGGGTCTCTACCATGCCCAAATTACACATCTGGCACTCCCTTTCACTGTCTTTCCCAATTTTTCCCCTCAGCTCCAGGGATCGCGACCTCATCTTGAACAACAGTGACCCCCCAAAGGTGTCGTCAAGGTACTTTTCAAAACCAGGCTTCTCTTTATCACGCAGGCTACTTAAAGACCTCTTTGATTTAACCCCCTCTCGCCAATTACGGTTACAATTCTCCATGACCCTTTCTCTGACGATTTTTTTACTCTAGTTTGCCCCAACGTCCAGGTCCGAGATATCCAATGAGTAGTTCTCTACTAGCTCCCTCACTTGGACCATCCACCCCGTCTTGATATTTGAGTTGAAAATTCTCAGGAACATTATTTTACACCATCGGCTGTCGGGGAGATTTACCAAATAATTAAGATAACCGAGTTTCAACAGGTCTATCCTGTCCTTGATCCCCATCCACCTAAGCTCACCCCTGATTGCTTCTAGCGCTGCGGCATTACTCGACCCCGTTATCCATCGGCCTGCATCGTTCTGCAGGATTTCCAAGCTCTTTACGGCCGTCTGGTTTAGGGGTACAACTTCCGTACCGTATGTTATACTTGGCAGACCCACCATTTCCCAAATGGTTTTCCCCACGAAAACCTTATTGGAACTGTTTCTCCCTATAAGTTTCATTTGGTTAATGATTCGCTTCCCCTTCAGAATCAATTCATTTGTGTGGTTTCGGTAGATGTCTCTTCCTGTAATGTTTATATTTACCCCCAAATACTCGTAATCACCTGTCTCCCCTGCACTGGGAGGTTTGCTGCTACCTTCCGGAATGCAGAACTCACCCACTCTCCACCTTCGAGTGGGGTCCACTTCGCGGCCCACATGTATAACTTTGCTCTTGCTTTCATTAAGTTCGAGTCTCCATTTGCTCCCATATTTCCCAACAATTCCCGGCATTTTCGTTAGCCCCTCTTCGCTTTCTGACACTAGCACCATATCGTCTGCAAAAAACAGCCCTGGGATCTTCAAGTCCCCAACTGCTACCCCCTCCTCGCTATGCAGGAGTTCATCTCCTAAATCTTTGATGTACAATGCAAACAGGATTGGCGAAAGGATACACCCCTGTTTTAGGCCTATCTCCATAGGCACGAGTTTTGTTGTAATGTTTCCCAGGGTAAGTTCACTCTGTACGTCTTTATATAATGCTTTCATAATTCCAACAAACTCGCCTCCTAAGCCCAGAGCCTCCAGCTTGCGCCACATACCCTCCCTCCATACTCTATCGTATTCCTTTTTGACATCCAAAAGGGCCATAAACAGCTTTTTCTTTTTTGCTTTCGCGGATTCTATCATTTGGGATAGCGTGAAAAGATGGTCAGTAACTCGCCTTCCCTTCCTGAAGCCATTCTGGATTTCTCCCAAAAAAACCCTTCTCTTCAATCACCTCCTCTAGTCTCCCATACAGGACTTTACAGAAAACTTTTCCAATGTTGCTACTGACAGAGATCCCTCGATAGTTATCCAAAACGTCTTTTTCCCCCTTTTTGTGAATAAATGTCACTTTGCTTTCTCTCCACTCCTTTGGGACCTCTTGATTTTCTATGGCTAGACTGAATTGGGCAGTTAGGTTTTCCACGAATTCCTCTCCCCCTTTTTTGATAAATTCTTTTGGAATTTCATCCACTCCTCCCGCTTTTCCATCCCTTAATTTTGAGATCACATTTCGCACCTCCTCCGTTTTAATTTCGCTGCACACGAAGTTCGATAGGTTTTCCTCGACCTGATTCGGACACTCAGGTGGGCTCCCCATGCCCCATCGCTTATCGTTTACCTTTTCCCAGTGCTTGACTAGTTCTGATGCGACTTGATCTTGGTCGTCTGTAACTCTGCCATCTACTTTAATACTCTGTGGGTTACTTCCTTTGTTACGTTTATTCACCCATTTCCAAAATACGTTCGAACTCGACACCCCCCCCCCCCCCCCCACCCACCCTGTCGTTCTTATCATCCAAATAAGACTGCTATTTCGCACCACCCGATTATCGTCTTTAATCTTATTTACTTTATTTCGTGCTTGTTGGTATTCTTCCTTTGCTAATGTGGCCTCGTTGCTTTCTGCCCCCTTAAGTTTTCTACTTCTCCTGTATGCAGCACATTTAGCTTTTCTTCCCTTTATGGCCCTTTTCAGTTCTTCATTCACTCTGTACCCAAGTTCCCGTGTTGGCACCCTGATCTTTCCTACACTTTCCTTCCCTGCCTCCACTAGGCTCGACCATCTTCTGGACATTGGTTATTACCACCAAGTGTTTTTTCGGGATGGTGCATTGAAGTCTCCATTCGGCTCTGGGTCACATAGCGACTCGTCCTAACGTACTCGTCGATAGATGCTCAGAGACGAGGTCTCAACTTCAATACATCACACCATCCCATGAACCCGTATGGTGGTAATAACCAAAATGACCAAGCCTGAATATAAGCAACCTGTCATTTGCAAAATGGGGTCCCCAGAGGGTGAATTTGCTGATTCTATCCCATACAGTGGGTCAATTTATCCTCTAGGTACATCTTTCTGTTTTAGCTTGAGACCTTGATTCTGACTGACTCATTCAGACTGAGTTTTCAAGGAGAATTTAATACAGGACGCAATGAAACAGGTGAAACTAGCCAGCATGCAAGCGGAACTGGAACTCAAAAACTCACGAGAAGGCAGAACAAGTCCCCACCAGCCGGATCAGTCCACCGATACCACAGCACCGATGGCACCAACCGCACCAACAACAACGACGACTTTGTCTCCAACACAGCCCCAAGCACTGAAAAAGATCCACAAAAGACACAGGCTTTGCGAAAGTACTTTGAACGTTTGCTCCTTTGCTACACCAAAACATAAGTCAAATTTCTACAGTCAAAGAGAGTCGAAAGGAGCTTGCCCGACCCTCTGCGCGCCTTCGTCGCGCAAAAAACATACATTCTATGTTGCATAGAATTACACGAGACGAAGACATTACATAAACAACACACCATGCGAAACAACGAAACTAAAAAAAATTAAGGCGAAGTGGAATGACAGAAAATGACAACGAAAAAGTTTTCAAATGGAACGTCAAACTCATTGTGGATTGCACGCTTCTGAAAATTAGGAATGAAGTGACGCCATGTATTAAAAGTTATTTTTGCGCACGACAAAAAATAATTCTCTATTTGTTTTCGCAAAGCACCCATCTATCCCTTAGTGGCCCTTTGAATCGAATATGGTTTGAAACATCATTGACCAACGGAAAAAACAAATTTTGGCTATGTTTGTTTATATTTTTATGACCATGTACAATTTCATTCATGTTGAAGGAATTTTCCCACGTGTCGTTCGGTTGATAGAATTGAAAACGAAGTCCCATTGGTTCGACGAGTTGAGTGTGACTTTTCTGTTTGTCAGCTACTATTTACGATAGTCATATTCCGTGGAATTCATTCATAGTATCCTACTGTGTTTCGTGTATCCCTATTTCACCGCATGTGCCTACAGAACGTGGGGGTGTATTATCACTAAATCACCCACAGAGTGGAGATTCCACCCAAGCAATAATTGCTAATTTGTTGCAAAGCATAACTAGCACAAGCAAAGTTTCAGCCAATGGACCTCCGGAGTAAACCCGCAGGTCCATTGGCCGAAACATTGCTTGTGTTTTTTGTTGATATGTACAAAATTTGAAAGTTATAGCTTGGGTGATAACTCCACTCCGCGGGTTATTTAGTTACAATCCACTCTCCACGTACTGTATGTGTTGCATGTGATGTGTACGCATTGTGTACTCTCAAACACGCTCATTTCGGTACGATCAACACAGACTGTTTCTTATATGTAAGGTACTCTAGCGTGCACTTGGTCAAGCAACTGTATAGAATGAGGTAGGTTTTGATGAAAGGAGAGATCTGATTGAACCTGTTACAGACCCGACAGAGGGAGATTGGAATAGGGTCAGGTGTATTTACGAAGTAGTGCCTCAAGTCAATAGTAACCGTACAAGGCTATAAGGGTGGTAGAAGACTATAACATTAGGTGAAGCAGAAGTTGATCATAGGACAGATGATGGAAACTATGAGTAAGTCAGCAGTAGTGGTCTAAGACCTTTGAAGGCCAAGCCTGGTCTAAGAGACAGGAGCAAGCGTTGTGACACATTGTGGCCTAGCACAAGCACATATTGGCACATCAAGCATGCGCCCATGTGCTGCGTGTGATGTGTACATATTGCACACATTGTGTACTGTCACATAGACACACCTGGGAAGTAGAAACTGGGGATTTTGGAAGAATCCGAGTCAACTAAAATCAGTTACAGTGATTTTTGTCGTTTTTAGTGATTCGGGGAAAATTTGTCGAGTTGTCTGTGGTAATTCTAGGTAGTAACCGAAAATTTGGGAAAAATCCGAACCAACAAAAGTATTCCCATTCAATCAAACAAACCTCCGAACACATCCCGTCCTATTAGAAGCCTTCGAATCCAACATAAACCACATGCCATCAAAAATCGGCGACGGAAACACATGTCACTCTAACAGCATGCGCTGCGCATGCGCAGACACCACGGCTATGACGTCACAACATGGCCGCCCACGCGAACTACCATGACAACCAACATGAGATAACTGGGTCACATGACTATGACGTCACTTCCGGTATTCTGTCCAAGGCCCGACAACTACTTACGGACCTCTCCCGTAGAAACTGGTCTCATATGAGCTGTTGTTAATAGATTCTTTGTATCGTGTCAATCATGGGTTCTGATAGACAAATAAGAAATGCTCTAAGTATCAACTATTAATTATCTATCGGCAAGTATCCGGGCATGTCAGCTATGTTCTAAAATAATCTGAATTGCAGATCCACCAATACTTTCTGTCTCCTCAAATTCAGGCCTTAAAATTTGACACGATTCGAGAGAATCAGTTTTGATTCCCGTAAATTTCCTTATGCGAGAATCAGTTTTCAGTTCTTAACCCTTTACCTAATGTAACGGTAAAAATAGGCCAGCGCTATTCTCAAAAATCGCCAATTAATTTTCATTATTTTTTTCATTTTTTGTCTCTAAAACATAGGTTATGACCCCTCATTGGAACGAGCTCGTTCCA
This sequence comes from Pictodentalium vernedei, assembly GCA_031216915.1. Lineage (NCBI taxonomy): Eukaryota > Metazoa > Mollusca > Scaphopoda > Dentaliida > Dentaliidae > Pictodentalium > Pictodentalium vernedei. The sequence goes on from CM062294.1 coordinate 234,693,971, forward strand.
ATGAGGACTCATAACCTATGTTTTTGAGACAAAAAATGAAAATAATAGTTATTCAAGAATTTTTTTGCAAGTGTCGTCTGCTTTTCGTGTTAGGAAAAGGGCTAAATATATAAAAAAAAATTAGAGTACTGTTATACCCATCTAAGTGAAACATGTACATGTACATGTGCCATAGTAAAAAGCAAGAGTCTATATTTGTATACTTATGAACGTTTAACCTTTAAGGACCTAGTTTCAATTTTGGAGGGTTTCTTGCCATACATGTACGTGTAGAACACATGTTCCAACCTTCGGGTTTTTGCAGTCTCGATGATCAAAATTTCAGTACTGTGGCAATGCTATCTAGTGAAGTCTTGACACCACTGCTCAGTGAAGTTTGCCACCTGATTATAGGATGAAAAGAATAAGAATTCTTCTGGGTTTTCAAAGCCACTTTTAGAATCAAATCACCATTTCATGCGAATCCAAGATGATTCTAATTTTTCTTCTTGCGAGAATCATTTGAGCGAATCTATTCTGATTTATTTATTGGTGTTTAAGATCACATATTTTTTTCACAATGGCTAATCATGACCACAACATGAGTATCAACTCAAGACCAGGAGTGAGCGTTAATAAGCCATGTTGCCCATTTTAGAGAGGGTTTGCACCTCTCAGGCACTGGTGACTGGGTCCTATACTACTCAAAGTTTGCTAAGCACCACATATTTGACACATCATTGTGAAATTTTATTGTGACACATTTGCGATATTTTTGGTGGATATAATTGAGGAATGTATTGAGATGGTCCCCAGTGTTTACATTTGCTCTCTTGACAGGCAGACTTTTCTTGACAGTCATGGAAAGCATGTACCCCTTGAGTTTCATGATGTTTCCGTGTAGTGTCTATATGTACATGAGATGGGTAGGGTATTCAGTCTTCATTTCAACACAAACCATTGTGATTTAATGATTTAATATGGCGAATGCAAATGTAAGAAGACATTTGTCTGAAGCAGAAATGTGGCGGGCTGTAGGGATGGGGGACCAAGGGGCTACCCATCGTCAGGTTGGTGAAGTCCTTGGTGTGCACCATACGGTGATCACCAGAGCCTTGGCAAGATTTCAACAGTAGGGCACACCAGTAAGACGACATGGTGGTGGCAGAGACAGGCCAACAGCTGCAGCTGAAGACCGGTTTTTGATCATCCAGGTCCGTAGAAATCGCTTTGACACAGCAACCCAGCTTCGCAGTGACCTTCAGAATGCATCCAGGATAAATGTGTCGACGCAGACTATCCGGGCAAGGTTGCACGAAGGTGGTCTCCGAGCCGAGAAGACCATGCATTCGCATTCAGCTGTCCCAGAACCACCACCAGGCACGATATGAATGGCCCATGGATCACGTTGGGTGGACCAGAGAAGATTGGCGACCTGTCCTTTTTACAGATGAGTCAAGGTACTGCCTAGACAACACAGATATACGTTCTAGGGTATGGAGAAGACCAGGAGAACGACTCCATGCAGCCAACATTGCTGAGCATGACCGCTATGGTGGAGGGTCAATACTGGTCTGGGGCGGCATCAGCTGGGATGGACGTACAGAGCTCTGTGTCCTTGACCGTGGTACATTGACTGTACAGCGGTATATTGGTGAGATCCTGGATGCCCACGTCAGAATATTCGCAGGTGCAGTGGGTGATAGATTCATTCTGATGGACGATAATGCCCGTCCTCATGTTGCCTATGCTGTCCAGGAGTACCGACAGAGGGAAGGGATTGAGCGTATGGACTGACCAGCAAGCTCCCCTGACCTCAGTCCTATCGAACATGTCTGGAATGAGTTGCAGCTTGCAATTTCAGTTCGTCTAGTCCAACCAAGACGTGTCCAGGAGCTTGGTGCCATGTTGGTCCAAGAATGAAATAACATCCCACAAAGGACCATCTGGAACATGAGTGGGAACACGAGAAGGCGTTGTCAAGCTGTAATTAACAATAAAGTGTCTCATATTGGATATTGATCCCATATAAGTTCGCTCCGTCAACTTTTTGGCAAATTTGAAAAATTTCCTCTTTTACCAGTAATATCCTTTTTCCATGGTTATCGTATTCAAAAGCTAAAAAATAAGTCAAACACAAACAAAATCTTAATTTCTGTGCTTAAACCATTAAATATATAATTAAATAAAAAATATGTAAATTTTCAAAACAATATTTCAACTAAAACGTAAAACAGGTAGTTGGATATACTTGTTGCTTAGCAAACTTTGACTAGTATATTTTACCAGTAAAACAGAGCCTGTTTACCGCAGTGAACAGACACTGCTTCACTTCCCGGGGGAATCCATTCTGATTCGCGCATCAATTTTAAACCCTAATATTGTCAGTGTCCACTCAAGTATTGTATTCAACACTGACTCGTCTCTTTGGGCAATTCAATACGAAAGCCGAACCGCCTTGAAATCTTCTATCAGCAGGTCTCCATTACAAACGACCTGATGACAGAGGAAGAGACCAAAAGGTCGGAGGGGTCATACTTTTTTGAAAACATCTCGGCGATTCGAACAATTCAGCGCAACTCGAACAAGAGCAACGCGAAGCGCAGCAGTAGGTAATAAATGCGGATTCCAGACCACTTGTACATGTACATGTACAAGTACACGTACATGTACGTGTACCGCCATAGGGATTCAGTGTTAAATCGTGTACAAATGTACAAAAATGTCGTTTTTTCACGGTGGTCCAGAATTCGCAATTGTTTTGAGGCTCACAGATCGCACTTTTAATGTTCAAACACCCGTTGGCGAACGCGTACATTCGACACGTCGCTCAAAAGTGAAGAAATGTACGAAATTTGAAGAAAATATAATTGAAAATTTTTTTCTCTACGTTCCCATCGCAGATCAGACCTTCGATCTATCGTTGGTGAACGCGAGCAAAAAATGTTTTGCAGATTCCGGACCAGCATCAAAAAGCGGTTTGCGGATTCTGGACCACCTACGTTCGCCAACGGCTGTTCGAACGGTAAAAGTGCGATCCGATTGGCGAAAACCCATTTGCGGATTCTAGACCAGGAAAAATCGACCTCAAAACGTTTTGTCGACATTGGCCAACGGTGAAAAGTGAGCGTAAAGGCAGTTACTCATCGAGGATTTTTTTTAAAAATCGATTTGGGCCTCCAGTACATGGAAAAAAGGCGGTTTGCGGGTTCTGGACAACCGCCACGTTCCCCATCGCGTTTCGGACGGTCTAGGGTACGATCCGATCGGCGAAAACCCGATTTGTCGATTCACCTCGCGAGTTTTGTGAGGCGAATCTTGATAGAATCTGTTTTGAGGAGTTTTCAATTTTCTACTCAGTGTAAATAAATAGCTTTTTTCATTCAATGGAGTCGACTATGAAATTGAGTCCGATAAATTGTATTATGATAGACACTCATGTTTTGTTTCGGTGCAAACGAAAGGTTTTCATTTAATGATGACATTGAAAACTTGAGTTTTAGAAAATTAGAACCGATGGAAATCATCTGTTCACGTTTTGTCATAGCGAAATTTGTAAGATAAATTTTAATGAAACAGTTCGTAGAATTGTTTCATTCGAACAAAACAGTTCATAGAATTGTTTCATTCAAATAAAAATTCCACTATAAAACCTTTTTCACTTAGATGAATTTTAAGAGATAAAATTGTATTATAATAGACACTCATGTTTTGTTTCGGTGTGAATGAAAGGTTTTCGTTCAATAGAGTCGACTATAAAATCGAGTCCGATAAATTGTATCATAATAGACACTCAGGTTTTGTTCCGGTGTGAACGAAAGGTTTTCGTTTAATGGTGACATTGAAAACTTGAGTTTTAGAAAATTAGAACCGATGGAAATCATCTGTTCACGTTTTGTCACAGCGAAATTTGTAAGATAAATTTTAATGAACCAGTTCATAGAATTGTTTCATTCAAATAAAACAGTTCGTAGAATTGTTTCATTCAAATAAAAATTCCACTAAAAACCTTTTTCACTTAGATGAATTTTAAGAGATAAAATTGTATTATAATAGACACTCATGTTTTGTTTCGGTGTGAATGAAAGGTTTTCGTTCAATAGAGTCGACTATAAAATCGAGTCCAATAAATTGTATCATAATAGACACTCAGGTTTTGTTCCGGTGTGAATGAATGGTTTTCGTTTAATGATGATATTGAAAACTTGAGTTTTAGAAAATTAGAACCGATGGAAATCATCTGTTCACGTTTTGTCATAGCGAAATTTGTAAGATAAATTTTAATGAAAGAGTTCGTAGAATGGTTTCATTCAAATCATTACATGTACGCTCCATTTAAAACCCCCTTTCGTCACACCCGGTGAACACATTGTCTTCAAGGGTCCACCATCCCCTTTGCGAGGCTAATTAAAGACGACGGGAAAATCCAGACATCAAAGGCGGTTCGTTTCTTGATGAAACCGAATTACTGATATCCAGTTGCATATGAAAAACATTCTGTGTTTATGCAATTAATACAACGATTCATTTTCAAACATAATAAAAATGAATGTAGACTAATTCATTATTTGTCCCCCAATAGGAATCAACTATTTATTTAAACAAAAATACAGCATAAATGATGGACAACAAGTTTGTTGTGAATGCGAATTAATTTCAAGCACATTGATAACAAGAACGCCCTCACCTTAGCATTACGTGTACATTGCATACAAAACCGCACTTGTTAATTACCCCGTCGTTTGTGTGGAAACGACCTGGAAAATGAAAAGCTGTTTTAGTGCGGTCATGTGAGAAGGATTACATAACCAATTAATGTTTGGCGAGGAAAATCTTTCAGAGACTGTCCCTGATTAGCAATTATATTGTTCTGTCAGAAAATTTCTAAACCCTACATTTAAAAAAATATTCAGATACAAATGCAATATCTTTCATTTCCAGAACTCTGTACTGCGGTTTAATATAGGAATTGAAAAAATCCGTTTGTTAATTCGTGAGATTTTCGATTTGTTTTCATATTAAAATAAAATTTTCGCTGATATAGGATTTGGATTCCCTGGAATAGAACATGTATTTCAGTGAATAAAATGTGTTCTTGGTATACGGTGTTTTTGAAACAACAATGTGACAGTCTTGGCGAAACATCCTGGCGTTTCGCTGCGGCAATAGCTTTTCCGATACGGGATTATGGATTCTATACTGTGCCGAGTGCCCGAACATTTCAAAGCTAAAACACGGTGATTTAATTTTTATTATAGCATAAGCATTTTACCGAAATAGTTTAGATGAACTAAAATGAGAATGTATTATTCATTAAAAAAAATTAATCGTCCAATATGCTTAGCATGAAAACCGCTAGCAAGCTTTCTGTTTTTACCCAAATTTCAACAGCCAAATTCGACCAGCACTATACACAAAAATCTCAATTCAAATTTTATTATGTTTTAAATTTTTGTTAAAAAAACATAGCTTATGACCTCTCATTGGAACGATCTCGATGATCGCGGTAAGGGAATGTCAACCAAGGTTTATGTTGTTTTGACCTGCGATGGGGCACTGAAAGGGAAAAAAATTCCCATTCCAATAAGGCAAGCACTTCGAAGGTGTTTCCCCGTCATGTCCTTCCATCACATCCTGGACTGCATTGACAGTAAAACTTGCTTACTAACAGAAAATTATCAGTTAAATTTACCAAAAAATGTGTCCATTTTAAAAGATACCACTCTTGAAAAAAATATTTTGGCAGGACACGCAACATGATCAGTGACATGAACAAAAATGAAGAAGAAAAAAATAAAAACACCGGTCAAACTTATCTCCCCTGGTCGAAACAGTTCTTTGTACTTTGTTTTCCAAAAAAGTGAAATTCTAAAAAAGGACTCCGATTAAATTTTAAAGAGACTCGTGAGTATAACCAAATCACGTCTCCCAACCACAAAAAATTGTTAAAACCCCCCCAGTTAAATTATTCTCGTGTGTTTAAACAAACACATGTTGAATGGATCACTACCTCGCTCAAGAGGTTTGCTGTCTGAAATATTTATTTTTTTTTTTGGGGTGGGGGGGTGTTCATTTCATTTCCACAGAATTTCTTAGACAATAATGTACACTGTGATAATATTTAATAGTGCTTCTTTCCCCGTGACAACGGGAAGTGAAGCAGTGCTTATTTACCATGGTAAGAAAGTTCCGCTTTACTGGTGAAATAGGATCCAGTCACCAGTACCTGGGATGGATGTCCACTAAAATCGGCACCAAAGGGGTAAACGATCGGCTAAACTTGACTTTAGACATTTGTTGTGGTCACAATTTATTTATTTATTGGTGTTTAATGACCACTTTTTTGCAACTATGGCCAATTGCGACCGATGGGCACAATTAGCCATAGCTGATGAAAAGTGACCTTAAACACCAATAAATAGATAAATAAATAGCTAATGCTTCTTGCAAGGTGTCTAGTTTGTTCACACAATTTATTTCGTGTGTGTAGATAAGTGCAGGGTGGATTACAACTAAACCACACAGAGTGAATTATCCACTCAACTTCAACTTACAGGTGCCCATAAACAGCAGACAAGCTAGCAAATTGTCTCTTGATGGATGTGTAGATAAATCTGGTGGCCCTTAAAAAATCAGTTTGTGTAAAAAAATATGAGTTCTGTAAAACATTCACTTGACAAGTGATTTGGTAGTAGTCCACCTGTCACTTACTGTGTATTTTTACCCATTAGTAGTTGAGTGCTAACTCCATGGAATACTAGTAGAGATTTTCTATTCAAAAGTGCAAACAAAACCCGATCGATATTATAGTGCTTTGAAAGAGTGCTTGTGTATCTACATTTTTTAAAAGATAATATATTCTGTCATTCATGTGTGCAAATGTTTATAGATACTTGTAAAGAATTGAAGTCAGATATCATTAATCACAAAACCTGATCGATATTATAGTGCTTTGAAAGAGTGCCTGCGTATATATTTTTTTAAAATATAATATCATATATATGTTCTTTTATTCGTGTGTGCAAATGTTTGTAGATACAGCATTAAAGTCAGATATCATTAATAAAAAAATGCTTAATAAAGTATTGTTTGTTAAAATCGTTTGTCCCAAAAATCAGTCAACACAGATGACTGCCCATAAGATCATCATTGACAACTGCACTTGTTATTGTTGAAGTAATTACCATGGATACTAAAAAGTTCCCCTCAAAGCCAATTTGCTTATCCTATTTTTAGACACCCTATTATGCAATAGACCAGTGGAGAGGAGAGAATATTTTAAAGGCAAGCATTATTGACACATACGTATGTGGAAATAAGAGAACATCAGTGAGTTGCTTCTTGTCACATACGTATGTGGAAATAAGAGAACCACAGCGGGTTGCTTATTGACACATACCTATGTTTACATTATTTTGGGTGAATATTGTTACCTTATTATCCTACAAAATAATTACTTTGTAGAATAATATAACAATTAATAACATGACTTTTGGAGGGTGTTACAGTTCATCAGCAGGTCCTGTTATAACAGTGTTAATAGTGTTATTGTTATAATGCTACTTGAGTTCAATTATGTGTTCTGCTCTTTAAAATATAGATATGACCTTTTTTTAGCTAAATTTTCAACCTACAAACGCAAGAATACTATTTAAAAAGGAAATTAAACTCTATGTAGAAAGAAAATTACAGCTTGTGGTTATAATAGTAATAACATGATTTTTGAAGACATTATGGTTCATTAGCGGCCAAACAACACTGATGATTTACTGGTATTTTCACACTTGAACTATCAAAATTGTCTTTGCTCAATCTCAATTTTAATAAAAACACAGGCTAATTTATAAACCCCACAGGCAGTGAGATTAATATTAGAATTAGAAGCTGCATGGATTATGGATAAGTCATTTAATATTATGACAGTCTTCATTGAATGCATTATATTACAGAAAATTAGGTAACAATATTCCTAAATACAGTGTGGTGCCACTGTGGTTCTCTTATTTTCACATATGTATGTGTCAATAAGCAACTCACTGTGGTCCTCTTATTTCCACATACGTATGCGTCAGTAATGCTGTGCTTATTTCCACATACGTATGTGGAAATAAGCACTTCCTATTTTAAATGGACTGTACACGTAATGTAAAACAGTTCGTAGAATTGTTTCATTCAAATAAAAATTCCACTATAAAACCTTTTTCACTTAGAAGATGAATTTTAAGAGATAAAATTGTATTATAATAGACACTCATGTTTTGTTTCGTTGTGAATGAAAGGTTTTCGTTCAATAGAGTCGACTATAAAATCGAGTCCGATAAATTGTATCATAATAGACACTCATGTTTTGTTCTGGTGTGAATGAAAGGTTTTTGTTTAATGATGACATTGAAAACTTGAGTTTTAGAAAATTAGAACCGATGGAAATCATCTGTTCACGTTTTGTCACAGCGAAATTTGTAAGATAAATTTTAATGAAACAGTTCGTAGAATTGTTTCATTCAAATAAAACAGTTCGTAGAATTGTTTCATTCAAATAAAAATTCCACTATAAAACCTTTTTCACTTAGATGAATTTTAAGAGATAAAATTGTATTATAATAGTCACTCATGTTTTGTTTCAGTGTGAATGAAAGGTTTTCGTTCAATAGAGTCGACTATAAAATCGAGTCCGATAAATTTTATCATAATAGACACTCAGGTTTTGTTCCGGTGTGAATGAATGGTTTTCGTTTAATGATGATATTGAAAACTTGAGTTTTAGAAAATTAGAACCGATGGAAATCATCTGTTCACGTTTTGTCACAGCGAAATTTGTAAGATACATTTTAATGAAACAGTTCGTAGAATTGTTTCATTCAAATAAAACAGTTCGTAGAATTGTTTCATTCAAATAAAAATTCCACTATAAAACCTTTTTCACTTAGATGAATTTTAAGAGATAAAATTGTATTATAATAGACACTCATGTTTTGTTTCGGTGTGAATGAAAGGTTTTCGTTCAATAGAGTCGACTATAAAATCGAGTCCAATAAATTGTATCATAATAGACACTCATGTTTTGTTCCGGTGTGAATGATAGGTATTTCGTTTTAGCAATAGACAATAAAAGTGCATTTCCACTCAATCAGGTTTAAGAGGTAATTGAATTTTAATTTACTTGTGATAATGTTCGGAGATATGAATGAACACTTTTAACAGATATAATTATTCTCAAACGCGTTAAATCAGAAACTGGTTTCTTATACGCTAAAACTTTCAAACTTTTTCAAAGTTCTCCATTTAACGGATATAATTATTCTCAAACGCGTTAAATCAGAAACCGGTTTCTTATGCGCTAAAACTTTCAAACTTTTTCAAAGTTCTCCAGCTCGTCACAGAGTGAATAATCGCTGATGCGATCTTTAACGCGTTTGAGGGCAAACGCATTTATAGAGGTTTTATCATGTAAAATGTTTTTCCTCAACTGGTTTTAGTTATTATATTAAAGACAGAAGATTTTTATTTACTTAAAACATAAAACATAAAATAATTATACATTTAATTTTGAAAATAATAAAATAACTCACGTTAGCATACTCTAAAGGAAATATTAATAATTTTAAAAATGAAAAAATGTTTTTACACATCACAGATTCCAAGCGTAGAGATCAACTTTTAAATGAATATGAACGTGCTAAGAAGAGTATCCAATCAGCTGACAGAAGCAGACGACTTGGAGAGATGGAATTGAGACGCGAAACCACAAAAATATTTAAATCCATGACGGAGGTTCAGGAACGAAGCAAGAAGGAGATAGTTGAAGAATTGAGACCCATAAAAGAGAGTTCTTTGAAAATGGGTTCGTTGCCCGGTAGTTTTACAAAACAGTATTCCTTTCAATCTGCACCGGATTACGTTCCCATGAGAATCGAAACCAACGTGAGTGAACGTGATGATACAGTTTCGACTATCACCACTGATAGCATCGTGTCATCTGAGGATGGTGGTAAGAGAGATCTGTTGTATGGAATTTATAAGGATTCTGACGGTAGAACTTTTGTAGGTGACACTGAAGTGCGAGAGGATGATGATAATTTAATCGTTGGTTCGAATAGGTATGAATTAACACCTGGATTGCGCAAATTGCTCCTTTTCGACAAGCCTGGAGATTACACGGAGCAGGATTTCGACAATTACGGCGACATTCTGGTTCAGACCCACGCCATGAAGAGAAATAACGATGCCAGAGAAACGAGACCCAAAGCCAACAGAGGTTACAAGTGGACGAAGGTGGTGAAACCCATATGGGATATGAATAAGAAGTTTGTTGAGTCGGTGACTGGCAAAGGGGTGAAAACCACTTTCTTCCGAGCGATTCTGACGCTCTGTCTCTGATATTGAGTTTGTTGATGGAAAGTAGACGTGCTGGTAACACCGGATTAGATAATGAGATAGTGAGCATATGCGATGACTTGTTGAGGCAGCAGGTTTTGAATAAACACGATTACAAAAGACTGATGAACGAATTGAAGGATTGATATATAATAAGTAGAGAGAAACAAACAAAAATATATAAAATAAAAAGAGTAAATTTTACACTACAAAATAATAAAAGTAATTTAAACAACAAACGATTTACCAGTAAAAAAACAAAATATATATTATAAATATGTTGGTGATAAAGAACAGGGGATACGTCAGAACTTACGTTCAAGGGGTTTCTGGCATCATCGATTCTATAATGTGAGTGTTCACGAGCGATGCTGGTAGAAAACTCGCATCGACTGCATTTGAGGTCGGTAAGAAGACGGCTTTGGATGCTGGTAAGAAAGCCGCTTCTGAAGCCAGTGGTAGGATAGCTTCTGTGGCTGGCAAGAGGGCAGCCGACGCATTGATCGACAAGTTGATCAGTTCGCTGGCGAAGCGAGCTACGTTAGAGCAATCGCCGAAAAGTTGGAAAGATTTTAAGGATGCTGTGGTACCCATACAAGATTTAGCCAAAATGACGAGTGGATCTGGATTGAAGAGAACTCGCGACGGTGTAACATAAATAAATAATAATATTTATAAAACTGAGTTTGAAAAAACATAAAAATTGTGTCTGAAAAAATCTAAAATAACCCCAAAAATAAACAAAGATGAACATTAAAGATATGTCTTGGAACGACGCTGCGACCAAGAGGTCGAATAACGAGTTCTTTCCCAAAAGCATAAGAGGCTTGATAGTGGGAAAATCGAATTGTGGAAAGACCAATCTGTTGATGAATCTGTTGTCGCAACCCGACTGGTTGGATTACGACAGATTGTTCGTGTTTGGCAAGAGCTTGTTTCAACCCGAATACAGATTGCTTCGAGAGTGCATGGACTGTACATTGCCCAAGGACGTCATAGCCAGAATCTTTGACAGTAGGGAGGAATTCGACAAAAGTGAAGCTTCTCTTTCGACCATTTTGGATGGTGCAGCGGTGGAATTGATGAAGAGAAATGCATCGAGTGTCGATTTTATGAGAACGCTAGTGACGTTCCGGATCCTAGAGAATTGAAATCGGAAGATAAGAATCTCATGATTTTCAATGATCTGATTTTGGAGACAGAACCGATGCGAATCGTATTATGTTAGGGGTCGTCACAGCAACGAGGACTGTTTCTACTTGTCACAAAATTATTTTCGATTGCCCAGACAGACGATAAGGGAGAATGCTAATTCACTGTGTCTCTTTCGCCAGGATCTCAAGAATCTCAGTCACATCTACGGTGATCACGTCGCAAACAACATGAGCGTGGCGGAATTCAGGAGATTCTGCAAGAGGGTTTGGGATGGAGGACTTTACAATTTCGTCATGATTGATTTGTCTAGCGAATTTAATCGCGGAAAATATCGGGGCGGATTTGACAAGTTTTATGTTTCTGATGATAATAAGATAGAGAGCGAAAATAAAATTAGAAAATAATTAAATCATCAAATAATTTAGTTTTGAAAATAAAATAAAAATATAATGTTTGAACAAGGAGAATTGTTAGAATGGATAGCCGAGAATACGGCTGCAAAACAATCCATTCAAATCATGGTGAGTGGCGATTCGACTCGATTCGTGACGAAATTCGAACCTTCCATCGAATTGAATAGAGAGAAAAGATACGAGATGGCGTTGGTGAATCTGGAGACTTATTAATCCTTTCCCAACGTCACCGAAAAGAATAACTCGTTCAAGTATTCCGATGGAGTGGATTGGTTGGAGATTCGAATTCCCAAAGGAAGTTACGACATAGACGATTTGAACAATTACATTCAGACGCGAATGAAGATGGATGGAAAGGGAAGCAACAAGATCAGACTCGCTCCCAACCCTAATACCTTACAGACGATGTTGGATTTGGAAGATAATTTTCGAGTGGATTTCAACACGGACGATTCTATAGGCAAGATGCTGGGATTCAATCGAAAGATGTATCGAGGCCATGCGGCATCTGAAAATACGGTCGACATTCTCACAGTCAATAGCATTCTGGTGAACATGGGCGTGATTGCTGGAAGCTATGTGAATGGTAGCGCTCAACCTATGATCTATTCTGTCTTCCCAAATGTGTCGCCGGGTTATAAGATCGTGGAACGACCTCGAAATTTAGTTTATCTACCAGTGATTTTAGACACGTTGTATAGTCTCAAAACCACGTTGATCGATCAAAATGGTGAACTGTTAGATCTTCGCGGAGAGAGGGTGATGATACGATTTCACATAAGAGAAATATAAAAGCAAAAAAAAAAAATATTGTGTATATATATAAATAAGAAAATAAAATAAATGCAATATTAATTTACAAAAATTATTTAATATATATATAATTATCATTAAAACAAAAAAAAACAATTGAACAAAATATATTTTAAAAAAAGAATTATGACACAATACGTAGTTAAAAACGTGAACATATCCGCAGGACAGAGGAAGAAACTCAAGAGAGCGTTAACTCGAGGCGAGGCGGTGAGATTCAAATTCACTCACGAAGATCTGACGAGTGGCAGTCAGGATTCGATCGCCTGGACCAGAAGTCAAACCAAAAGGATGGAGAAAGCGATTCATGATGGAAGAGGGTTGACGGTGAGATTGAGTCCCGCTCAATTGAGATACAATTTGAGAATGAAAGGCGGTTTCCTACCGCTATTGGCAGGAATCGCCGCAAAAGCATTACCCTTTGCCACAAAAGCATTACCCTTTCTCGGAAAGACTCTCGGCGTGGGAGCTCTCTCGGGACTCGCGAGTTCGGCAGTTGAGAAATTAATGGGTGGCAGCGGACTGTTTTTGAAGAAGGGAGGAGTGTCACGTCCACGTAGGCGACAGCAGTGAAGGATTGTATCTAGAACCCGTTAGAGGTGGCAACTCTTTGAGTGGGGACGGTCTCTATCTGAAGAGTAGATGGAACGTTGAGCGACTCGGTAAGGGTTTGTTGTTTGGTGAGAATTCACCATTTAAGAATATACCGATTTTGAGTATGTTATTATAAAAAAAATTATATAATTATATAAAATATAAAAATATAAATCATAGAAAGCATAAAAAATGATATAAAATGGATAAAAAGGTGGAAAAACAATTAGATGATAATGATGAATATCGGGAGATAGAGTGCGAAAAAGATGTGGAAAAACGATTAGACGCTAATGATGAATATTGCAAGATAGTGTGGGAAAAACATGTGGAAAAACAATTAGATGCTAATGATGGATATCTTAGGAAAGAACGGAAAAAAGAGCGGGATAGATGGTTGAAATTGAAAAGAATGAGACACTTTCCACCGTCACCACTACCTTCAGAAGAGAATGGTAATGGTGTGAGTGTTACCAAGAGATGCACAATATTCATTCATAATTATGATTCGGATAAACAAATGTGTTCTTATAAAAATGTAACATATCACAAAAAAAGAAAAGAAGAATCGACACCGAAATTGAGAAAAAAGGAAACGTTATTATAATGTATATGGGCGATAGTGAAGAAGAAGAAGAAGAAGAAGAAAAGAAGAAGAAGAAGAAGAAGAAGAAGAAGAAGAAGAAGAAGAAGAAGAAGGAAAACAAAAAAGTAATGAGATCTAGAGATGATCAACCTCTCTAGATCTCATTACTTTTTTTTTCCTTCTTCTTCGCTAAAAATCAATCTCTCTGTTGTTTATATTTCCAAGTCCATTATTAGCATGTTGATGCTTGTGTCTTCTCCTTTTTTGAAAATGTGTTGCATGTTTATCTTTACTTTTTTGAGTTTTTTTTACATCGGTGAACGCGTTCTCACCACCCGATTTGTTCACGAGTTCAAGTGAGATTTTTGGATATATGTAACTTCCAAAGGGCAACGACAAATCGTCCTTGTTGAATTCTCTATCTTTGGCGATGATGGTTTTCTGTAGATCGCTTTGGTACTCGTAAAACAAATCGAGTGTGGCTTCGTCCAGTTTCAGAGGCATGCTATATTTGTCGTGTTTGTGCTCTAAGCCCTTCATCTCGACCTCGTTCAATTCGATGGAGTCGTGTCGTTGTAATCTATAGATTTTATAACCAAATTTCTTACACGTTTCGACTCGTTTCAATTTCAATTCGCATCTTTTAGGTGTTGTTGTCATGATCGATTATTTGTTTTTTTATTTTATGAATTATTGCAAATAATGTATATTTTTAAATTTTGTATTTAATAATAATTTGTTAAAAAAGTTTTTTTTTACTCTTTATATATATATAAAAAAAAGTTTTTTTTAATTTTAATTTTCTTTAATGTGAAATTTTTTTTTTTTATCAAAAGTGTTTTTCTCTTTATATATATATAAATAAAAAGTTTAAATTTTAACATACTTTTTTCTCGTATTAATTCAATTTTTTTTCATGTTAAGGAACAAAAAAAAATCGATTAATTTCATCAAAAAAATTTTTTTTTGAAGGAATTAAAACATATATATATAAAAACAATTTTAAAACTTTTTAACAAATTATTTAAATACAAAATTCGAAAAAAAATATTCTTACAAATGAAGCAAAGAAATAAAAAATGGAAAAATTAAATGAGAAAACCGTACATCAGTTAAACGAGATTTGTAAAAAATAAAAAAATTCACATTTCATAAATCATGGAACCAAATAAAAAAAAATTGAAGTCATACAGGAATATCATTTGCAAAATGATGGAAAGAAAAAAATCAAAAGATCAGAAGTGGATAAACTTAAAAAGTCAAAAAATGCATTGGTTGTGAAAAATGAGAAGACGACTAAACGAAAAGCCATTGAAGAACTTCAAGTTTCAAAAGAAAAAAAAATAAAACGAAAACGAGTGATGCACTTCAGAATCTAGACAAACGAGATATATCGAACGAAATTCGATGAGCAATCGACGAAGGGAAAGGAGAAGAATATGTAGCACGACTCATCATGGAAGTATTCCAATCGAAGCCCATAGAACAGGAGAGTGTGATCAAAGGCATTTTTAAAACTTTCGACGTGGTTCCTTCATTCAAGAAAGTCGATCCGAAATTGTTCATGGAACGGGTGAAGAAAAAAGTATTGGATTTGGTTCGCGAACACATGAATGTGGGACAAAAAATTAAGATGATACTCCATTGCGTATTTCGAGGTTCAGATTTATCAGACGTTTTCGAAAAGATGAAAGACCAGATGTTGACGTCTCTCGTGAATTATCAACATGAAGGTAGTAATTGGACGTTCGATGAGGTGTTGAAACTCGAAATTCATTAACTAAAAACAATTCGTTGAAAGGGTCTTCCTACGTGGAATTACCATATTTCTTAGCTAAAAAACACTCTGTGGTCAACGTGAGAAATAAAGATGATCAGTGTTTTAAATGGGCAGTCACCTCCGCTTTATACCCTGTCAAAATGCACTCTGATAGAGTTTCTCGTTACGAGGCTCAAAATCCCACCGTAGCGGTGAACGTCTTGGGATACGACGATGAAAAACGAACGATCTATCCTCTCAGACAGACTTCGTATCTCAAAAGAGAAAAGATGATTATTTTATTATTGATTTTGAATGGTGACAATCGGCATTATTGTTGGGTTAAAAATGCGAGCCGATTACTGTCGAGACAAAATAATAAACATAAAGGAAAGATATGTTTATGTTGCAACTGCATGAACGGGTTTCCCAGCAAAAAATCGTTAGCGAAACATCAAGAATATTGTAATGAGAATCAAGGTGTCGCCGTCGAAATGTCCAAACCCAACACCATCGTGAAGTTTGAAAATCGCAATAGAAGGTTAAAAGTACCATTTGTCGTGTACGCCGATTTCGATTGCTTCACCGTGAAAATGAGTTCCTGCCAACCCGACGCTCTTCAAAGTTACGTCGAAAGATATCAAAAATACATGCCTTCGGGCTATTGCATTTACATGAAATGCGCTTTCGACTCGCAACATGACATGGGTCCCTTCACCTACACAAAACAGTGTGAAGACGATGACGTGGCTCAAAGGTTCGTGGAAGAGTTAGAATCGAAAATTCAAATGTTATATGACAAATTCAAAACTCCGGCGAAAATGATCATCACGTGAGAACAGCAGGACGAAAATAATAGAGCCACCGAATGTCACATATGCAGACAATCATTCAACGAGAATTCGGAGGAAAATAAGAAGGTTAGAGACCACGATCATTACACAGGTCTGTATCGCGGTCCAGCTCACAGCAAGTGTAATTTAAAATATCGAGACATTGTTTTCTATCCGGTGATATTTCACAATCTCTCGGGTTACGACAGTCATCTGTTCGTGAAAAATCTCGGCACCTCCCATGAAGAATTAAATTGCATCACGAACAGTGAAGAAAGATACATTTCCTTCATGAAATGGAAGGTCATGGAGAAGAAAAGAGTAATCGATGGAGAGACATTGGAAGAAAAAACGAAATCCATTCGTAGAAGCATACATTTCATCGACAGTTTTAAATTCATGTCGACCGCTCTGGAAAAATTAGTTGATAACATGAGCAAGGATAAATTTAAAATCACGAGCGAACATTGTGGAGAACGAGTAGATGTCCTGTTGAGGAAAGGAGTCTATCCTTACGATTACATGAATGATCTAAAGAGATTCAACGACACCACACTACCTTCGAAAGAAGATTTTTATTCAAAATTATACGAATCCGACATTTCCGACGAGAATTACGAACACGCCAAAAACGTGTGGAAATCATTCGATATGAAAACCTATGTTGCTCATGTTTGAAAGGGCTGCTAGAGGTGGCGTCTCGATGATATCCCACAGATATTCCGAAGCTAACAATCTCTACATGAAAGAAGGTTTCGATTTGAAACGATCGAATAAATACATACAGTATTTGGACGCTAATAATCTGTACGGTTGGGCTATGAGTCATCCTTTACCGATTGGAAATTTCAAATGGGTGATGGAACCAGAAGAGATGCAAAAATGGAGAGACTATCCTTGCATTTTAGAAGTCGATTTGAACTATCCGGAAGAATTACACGATCTACACAACAATTATCCACTGGCGCCTGAACGAATGGAACCGATCGAAGGAGACGAGGAAAAACTCATTCCCAATTTATTTAACAAATGTAAGTACGTCGTCTACAGCGAGAATTTGAAATAATACGTCGATCACGGGATGAAATTAGCCGACATACATCGCATCATTCGATTTGACG
Organism: Pictodentalium vernedei; assembly: GCA_031216915.1. Taxonomy (NCBI): domain Eukaryota; kingdom Metazoa; phylum Mollusca; class Scaphopoda; order Dentaliida; family Dentaliidae; genus Pictodentalium; species Pictodentalium vernedei. The sequence continues at coordinate 234,711,598 of CM062294.1, forward strand.
AAGAGCCTTGGATGAAAAAATACATTGATCTCAACACGAATCTCAGAATTCAAGCTGAGAACAATTTCGAAAAAGATTTCTTCAAACTCATGAATAACTGTGTGTATGCTAAATCGATGGAAAACATCAGGAAGAGAACCGACGTTCGACTCGTCACGTCTGAGAAAAGAGCTAAAAAATTAGTGGCGAAACCCAATTACAAACACCGAACCATATTCGATGAAAATCTAGTGGCCGTTCACATGCAAAAGACGCACCTGAAGTTCGACAAACCGTATTATCTCGGACCGATAATCTTAGATATCAGCAAGCGATTGATGTACGAGTTTCACTATGATTACGTCAAACAAAAATTTGGTGATAAAGCCAAACTACTGTTCACCGACACGGACAGTTTAGTTTACGAGATAGAGACGAAAGATATCTACCGAGATATATCTCCGACACGAGCAATTATCCCGTCGATCACCTGTCCAACATTCAATCGAACGACAACAAGAAGGTGTTGGGTAAATTTAAGGACGAGAGTGGCGGTAAACAAATCGTCGAATTCATGGGCTTGAGACCCAAACTGTATGCTTATCGTCTAGAAGATGAAGAGATCAAGAAGTGCAAAGGGGTTGCGTGGTGAAGAAAAACATCTCTTTCTGAGAGTATAAAGATTGTCTGTTAGGAAGTGGTCCAGTGTATAAGACTATGAAATCAATTCGAAGTGAAAATCACGACTTGTATACCGAAATAGTCAACAAGATTTCGCTGATGGCCGACGACGATAAGAGATTCATGTTAGACAATAAAATAAGCACTTTGGCACTCGGACATTGGACTTTGGATCTAATTTTAGACGATAGGATTTCAGATATGATTGAGGATGATAGGATTCCAGATATGATTAAGGATGATAGGATTGGAGAAAATCAAGAGGTATTAGACGGATTCAAGATTATGGAAGTCGATAAAGACATCTAGAGAGTTAGTTTAAAAAGAAAAAGAAAAACATAAAAAAATAATGTCATTTTAGTGAATTATAATAAAATAAATAAATTGAAAAAAAAAAATATACACATTTATGAATAAGAAAATAGAGATATCCGTAGAAGGTGTCGTCTTACCTAACGAACCCTATCCAACATCGATCTGTCGAATGCGGCAAAGGATTTGAAAATCAAAGATTTTCTAGGCGTCTTTTTCCAGAGATGCCTTGCTGAAGAGAAGACCTCAACAATCAGAATGCGAAATTTTAAATCTAGATGATTTATCGGGTGAAGGCACTCACTGGGTGGCGTAGTTCAAGAACGGAAAGAAGAAGAATTATTATTTCAACAGCTACGGAATCTCGCCGGCAAAAGAAATAAAGAACTATTTCAACAAGTCGATGGTTTGTTACAACACGGATTGAGTGCAATCGCCAGATCAAGTGTTTTGCGGTCACCTGTGTCTCTACGTTCTCAAGAGATGGTCTGAAGGAGATCGGTTTCAAGACATTCTCAATGATTCACATCAGAGAGAGATTTCTTTTATAGTATATATAAAGGTAAAAAATTATTTTAAAAATTTTAATCGAAAAAAAAACGAAAAATAAAAATAAGTGAAATAATTCATTTTTTAATAAACTGCATTTGAAATATATTTTAAAAGTAAAACCTCAAAACAACATGCCAGTCGATAAATTTGGTAGAAGTGACGACGAAAGTCGACCCAAAAAGAAGAGGAAGACGCTCGAAGTCGGTGATGGTTACGACGTTGCCAACTTGGACGAACGTTACATTTGGAGATACGAACCTCGAGAGAAACCTTTGAACATGAACGATAAGAAGCTCTACAATCTTCCCGAGCCGATAGATCTCGCAGATGCTGCGACTAAAAAATACGTCGACAGGGGGAACGCAGATTTCGAACGAATCATGCTAGATAATTACGTGGATAAAGTCATGACCGACGATCTCGATCTGAAATCTAAACGTTTGGTGAACATCACGAATCCCATAGATTCCACCGGTGCCGCAACCAAGAAATACGCGGACGACTCTCACACGTGATTCAGCGAACATCTGAGAAGTAGATACGTTCAGAAAACGATGCAGTCGGAATTGAACGCCAATTCTAACAAGATAACGAACGTGGCCACTCCCACGAATCCCAAGGACGTGGCACCCAAACACTACATAGATCTGGAACAGAGAAAGTCTGACAGACGAGAAATGAAATCGGATCTGAATGCGGGATTCAACAAGATATTGAATCTGTCAAAGGTCGACGACGCGGATGCGGAGTCAACCATGGTCAACAAGGGCTACGTAGATTCTGCCGTGATACGATCACAAGAATACATAGAATCACAAGTGGACGATCTCTACCTGAACAAACAATCTGGCGGAACCATGGAGGGTGGCAGGGTTTTTATCGCAGATGTCGTTGCGAGTCTTGGTGTCGGGATATCTGGTGTAGCACAGATCGTGATCATATGCGGTCACGTCCACCCTATTCACGGGTTTGCTCCAAGATTTAGGAGTCAGATCGGCATTGAGTCTCTTGTTCAATTTCGTTCCGGGTCCCGTGAAACTGTGACCCCGCAGATGCATTTCGAAAGGTAGATTATTGATCATTTTATTCACGATGCCTTTACCTTTGCTCGTGTTCTTTTTTTTGACGAATCAAGTCTTGATCGGACCACACACGTCGCAAGTTCCGCGAAGCATCTGTCTGTCGTTTTTAGTTCGTACTTCTCGAGAATTACTCGTCTCGGTAACTCTCTTACACTTTACGCAATACATTTTTTGAGAGTTATTTAAATTAATTTCGTTTTTATTTTATATGTAAATTTAATATTTCTTTTTTAAAAATTCTGTTCTTATTATATATATATTTTTTCAATCGCTGCTCTTGAGTTCTATCATCTTACTGAATTCCTCCCTAGCCTCTTTTCTCCCCTTTTCCACGAGAGAATCCTTCATCTCCTCCTTGATGATCTGATGAGTCTTGATTCTCACGGTTTCTTTCATGGCATCGTATTTCGTTTTCTTGCTCACTATCGTAAAGTATTCTCCATCCGATATCCTACCATCTTTCAATGCCATTAAGATCATTTCAGATATCGTGTCGATCTTGGAGTCGGCCAAGATGCAAATCTTTTCGTGTTTCCTTGCCTTCAGATATAATTTCCTACTCAAAAAGTTTCTGAGTGTGCTAAACAATCCAGCAGCGAGAAAACTTAGATGTATGCTTCCTTCAGCAATAATTTTATGATGCATCCCTTGTCTTCTAAAGTCAGACTTCTACGCGCCAATTTCATTTCTTCCGAATTGGTGGGCTTATCTCGCCCACTACAGAAGACTAATCTCTTCCAAAACTTGATCACATCGTCGATTTGAATGCATTCGAACGCCGGTTCAAAATACTTGATGACCATATCTTCCCTTTCCATCGTCAGACACGAATGATCCTCATGATCGAAGTCTAGATGATCCCGACATCCGACGCATCGTTCTAACAAGAGGCGACCTAGTTGTTCATTCACGCAGAATGCGTAGGCTCTCATCAGCATTTTTAAAAGAAACCTTGCTCTCAAAATCTGGGAATTGTTCATGATTTACGTATATTTTATTATCTATTTCGATTCGATATTATTTTTTTAAATAACTATTTATATATTTTTTTTCTCTCCTATATATATCAATCACTTTTTTATTTCCTCTCGACAAAACTGATTCTATCACGATTTGCCTCACAAAACTCGCGAGGTGAATCGACAAATCGGGTTTTCGCCGATCGGATCGTTCCCTAGACCGTCCGAAATGCGATGGGGAACGTGGCGGTGGTCCAGAACCCGCAAACCGCCTTTTTTCCATGTACCGGAGGCCCAAATCGATTTTAAAAAAAAATCCTCGATGAGTAACTGTTTTTACGCTCACTTTTCACCATTGGCCAACGTCGAAAAAATGTTTTGAGGTCGATTTTTCCTGGTCTAGAATCCGCAAATTGGTTTTCGCCAATCGGATCGCACTTTTACCGTTCGAACACCCGTTGGCGAACGTAGGTGGTCCAGAATCTGCAAACCGCTTTTTTATGCTGGTCCGGAATCCGCAAAACGTTTTTTGCTCGCATTCACCAACGATAGATCGAAGGTCTGATCCACGATGGGAACGTAGAGAAAAATTTTTAAATTAGATTTTCTTCAAATTTCGTACATTTTTTCACTTTTGAGCGACGTGTCGAATGTACGCGTTCGCCAACGGGTGTTTGAACGTTAAAAGTGCGATCTGTGAGCCTCAAAACAATTGCGGATTCTGGACCACCATGAAAAAACGACATTTTTGTACACTTGTACACGATTTAACACTGAATCCCTGTGGCGGTACACGTACATGTACTTGTACATGTACATGTACAAGTGGTCTGGAATCCGCATTTATTACCTACTCGCAGCATATGCCCCCTTCTGTAATATCATGGATAGAATTACATAAAAAAAAAACAAAAAAACAGGATTAGTCTTGCAGAACTTTAGTCACAGAGCGGAAACCAATTCCAAGTGTATTTAACATTTCAGGTCACTGTGGCCTTGACCTTTGGCACATCATGGTCAAAATAAATAGGCTTCTTTAACTCATCATACCTAATCCACATATGAATTTTGGTAGAGATCCAGTTGATAGAACTTTAGTTACAGAGCGGAAACCAATTTCAAGTGTAATTAACACTGAAGGTCCCTGTGACCTTGACCTTTGGCACATCATGGTCAAAATAAATAGGCTTCTTCCACTCATCACACCTAACCCACATATGAAGTTTGGTAAAGATCCAGATGGTAGAACTTTAGTTATAGAGCGGAAACCAATTTCAAGTGTATTTAACACTGGGGGTCACTGTGACTTTGGCCTTTGGCACACCATGGTCAAAATAAATAGGCTTCTTCCACTCATCATACCTAACCCACATATGAAGTTTGATAAAGATCCGGTTGGTAGAACTTTAGTTATAAAGCGGAAACCAATTTCAAGTGTATTTAACATTGGAGGTCACTGTGACCTTGACCTTTGGCACATCGTGGTCAAAATAAATAGGCTTCTTCCACTCATCATACCTAATTCGCATATGAAGTTTGATAAAGATCCGGTTAGTAGAAATTTAGTTAATTGACGGAATGCGAAAAGTTAATGGACGGACAACGGACGACGGACAAGGTGAAAACATAATGCCCTCCAGAAAATTTCTCGGGGGCATAATAAAAAACGAATCGAATTAATGGGATGATTTCGAATCGAATTTTGAAGCTTCGCGATGCGCAAGTTCACACTGATTGATAAACCATTTCGACAAGTCATATCAACGCCTCTTCTTCACTCAGTGTCAAGGACAAGCAAAAATCACAAAAAGCGAAGATGGCAGACATATTGAAAATGCAGAATACTACTAATCAAATAAACCTTCCTAGAGTCGACAGTAATACACCAGACAAAAATGGTTCATTTGGTAGTGTATTTATTCATATATTTTTTTCTATTGTGTGTTTAAGTTCCCATATTTCTGCACAATGGCTAATCGTGACCTCAACATGGAGATAAAGTCAAGTTTACTCAATCGCTTATACCTATGTTGCCAATTTCAGAGGAATTGCAGTGGGTCCTACTTTACCAGTACAACAGAAATTTTTTTTACCACAATAAACAAGCACTGCTTCGCTTCTCAGAGTTCCCACTGCGGAATTGGTCGTGTGTTCCTGTTTTCAAGTTAAAATGCGGAGAAATAAAGCCACAAAACAGATATGAGGAAACTTAAAAACTTGCTTCAGATTCACCAGTCACAATCCTTTGGTTTGTGGTATTTAGCATCTGAGGGGATAGAGTCAGATTCAAGTTTGTTAAAATGAAGTTCCTGGGTTGATATAGGGGCTCCTTATGGGAGCCCGAATTTTAACTCCGTTCAATATGCGGAATATTCTTTAACAAGAGGCCCCAGGGGGCCTGAGGGCGCTCAGCTGACATGGTAGCCTAAATATAAAACCCAAGGAAATGATTTCAACAAGTTGCATCTGCCCCTCCTTAGAAAAGCTTATACCAAATATCCAAAGATTCAGACCAGTGGATCTAAAAAAAAAAAATTCAAGAATATTCCTCATATTGAACTAAGTTATAATTCGGTCTCCCATAGAAAGCCCAAATATGAACCCAGGGACTTGGGTCGAACAAACTTGAATCTCACCTCCAGTGGGATGCCGTTTTCCAAATATCAAAAGATTCTGACTGGTGGATGTGAAGAAGAAGATTTTTGAAGAATATTCCTCATATTGAACTAAGGTTCAATTCGAGCTCCCACAGTGAGCCCAAATATGAACATAGGGACATGGCTTGAACAAACTTGAATCTCACCCCACTAAGGATGCTGCATGCCAAATATCAAAACATTCCAACTGCTGGATCTGAAGAAGATTTTTAAAGAAAATTCCTCATTTTGAACTAAGTTACAATTCGAGCTCCCGCAGTGAGCCCAAATATGGACCTAGGGACATGGCTTGAACAAACTTGAATCTCACCTCCCTAAGGATGCTACATACCAAATATCAAAACATTCCGACTGCTGGATCTGAAGAAGAAGATTTTTAAAGAAAATTCCTCATTTTGAACTAAGTTATAATCCGGGCTCCCACAGTGAGCTCAAATATGAACCCAGGGACTTGGCTTGAACAAACTTAAATCTCGGTTTGGAAAATAGAAGTTTTGGGTGGGGCAAAAATTCTTGCCCCTCCCATAACGATGGCAAATATAGCCCCTAGAACTTCTCTTGAACAAATCTGAGTCTACACCTGAAAGGGAAGCTGCACACCTAATATCAAGTCTCTGCTACTGCTGGTTCATGAGAAAAAGATTTTTTAAGATTTAGGCTCACTTTTTGGGCGTGGCCCTACCAAGGGGTGGGTCAACTTGGTTTGAACAAACTTGAATTGATATATGATAGGGAACATGCACACTAGATTTGGTTCAATTTGGTTGAGTAGTTTGTGAGAAGAAGTCGATAATGTAAAGTTAACGACGGGCGGACGGACGGACGCGGACGGACGGACGGACGGACGGAAAGTGATCAGAAAAACTCCCCTTGAGCTTCGCTCAGGTGAGCTAAAAATCGTCTTCAGGTCCCACTTTTGATATCTGGTATACGACATGCTCCGTGTGTGTGTGTGTGTGGGGGGGGGGGGGGGGGCAGATTCAAGTTTGTTCAAATGAAGTTCCTGGGTTCACATTTGCTCTCCTTATGGGAGCCCGAATTTTCCATTAGTACAAAATTCTTCAAAGATCTTTTCCTCATATCCACCAATCAGAAACCTTTTTTTACATTTGGTAATAGAATTAGGATGACGCTCAGACTTGTGTTTAATCAAGGTGTTACGCTCGAATGATGTTGTGGTAGTGGGCTGCAAGAGGAGTTTGAAATTTAACAGAGAGCCCTTTGGAGAATTTACTGATTGTTTTAATGAATTCTGTCAACGAATGACGGGGCCTAGTGTGATCAGTTTAGTAAGATGTATGTGCGGATGGATAAGCTGGACGAACTTTTTTTTTTCTTTAAAATAAGTTTTGAAGGATTTGGATAGACTTATGACCCCCAAAATCACCGTATTGACCCCATGAGGTGAGTGGGGTGATTTTTTTTTTTTTTTTTTTTGATCACCTGACTGAACACTTGTCCGTCGCACATTAGTTTTGCAGGCCAGTCTTCTTGCCCAAAACCCAACCAAATGTGTCAGAAATTAGGGACAGTGCCCGGAAAAACAGAAATTCTTTAAAAATCGTAATCACATAAATCACCAGTCATAATGCTTTGAAATTTGAAAATCCATCTTCCTTATGTGTTGAAAATTTCTAATTTGTTCAAAGAACGTTTCTTTGAAATATGTGGGCTCGTACTGGGAGAGGCCCAACATTTCTGTTTTCTAAACCGGTTGGCCAATTTCTAGCAAACTGGGTATGAAGTTGTATTGAGTAACATGTACTTAATTTATGCCATAACATTTCCATATACTCCTGCACGTACATTTTTATAGTTAACCCTTTAGTTGTTTACCCAACGTAACGTCCAAAACCGGCCAGCACTATTTACAAAAATCATCATTCAATTTTCATTATTTTTTTTATTTTTTGTCTCAAAACATGGCTTATGACCCCTCATTGGCACGAGCTCGATGAGCTCGTTCCAATGAGGGGTCATAAGCTATGTTTTTGAGACAAAAAATAAAAATATTTAGTTATTCAAGAATTTTGTTTGCAGGCGTCGTCTGCTTTTTGAGTTAGGTAAAGGGTTAAAGCGGGAAATATACGTGTTTAACACTTGTGATTTCAAAATTTGTACCTCAGCTACTTTAATTCTTCGATCCAAATTTTGCAATTCCAAGTATGAAAGACGCTCATTCCATACTTCGAATCTTTAGTGAAATATAAGTTTCAATATTCCCTACTTATTACATAATGTTATATTATATCGGCAAGGGGGCGGGTATAGTTAAAAGTAGTGGACATGCATATTATACACTTGTGTTTTCAAAAATTGCACCATGATGACAAGTAACAAAATCCTTTAATCCTTTACCCAACGAATCGCCCGCATCCGCCCGCGTAATATGCAGATTCTTCAGCTAAAAAATATTATTTTTCGAAAAATTTCAACAAAACCATATCATGTGACCCCCAAATAGGATTATATTCACGTCTCATGTGTGCAATAATTTCTCACGATAAATTATCAGTCTGGATGAACACTGTATTGGTGGTCCGGTCCAAAGAATAGCGGTCCGATATGACCCGGCACACGGGCATCTGACCCGGTTTTTTTCAAGTGGACCGGTCCAGGGCGGTCCAGTGTCCATTTCCAGTTTACCTAGTATTTTGGGTATTAATTTGGTGTAAATGCAATGTGTTGAGTGTTGGTAGCTTGCTAGTTTCTACAGTCAGTACCCAATCGCAAACAGCAAGATCAATAGCGATAAAAATTCGGCGATAAAAGATCTTGTATATCGCTATTGCAGTATCGATAAAAGTCACATGACGTAGAGAGAAAAGAACGCACGCACCCCCGACGACTATTTCCTTCAAAAACTGTTTATGCTTTACTGAACGATGCATCACGTTTGCCTCAGCATACATTCCACGCTGCGGGGTATTGCACGATCCATTACATAAACAACCCATCATGCAAAACACCAAAACAAAAAAAGATGTAGGTGAATCACAAAAATTGAAAGTTATAGCGAGAAAATTCTGAAACGTAACGTCAATCTCGTTGTGATTTGATGGCTTCTAAAAATTATGAACGAAGTGACGTCGTGTATTTAAAGCCATTCTTGCGCACTGCAAAAAAAATAATTCTCTAAATATTTTCGTAAACCAGCCATCTGTGCCTTGGGTGACTATGAAATGAATTGAATTTGGTTCGAAATATCATTGCTCGACGGAAAAAGCATACTTGGACTGAGTTTGATTAGTTTTTTTCACAATGTACAATTTCGTTCATTCTGAAGGAATTTCTTCACGTGCCGTCGCGTTGAGAGAATTGAAATGGAGATCTATTATTTTGATCAGTTGAATGTGGCTTTTTGTTTGTTAACAATTATTTCTGATACGTCATGGTTATCGAGGGTATTTTTGGACTGAAGGGTAGATAACTTGAATGTGGTATGCGTTCACTGTGCTTGTTTTCAATCTTTTATCGAGACTCGGCTCGTTTTTGGTGAGGTAAAGCTACTCGTCTTGCAAGCGCGACTCGCAGCTACACGTCCACACAAACGAGTCTCACCGAGTAAAAGATTCTGTACAAGCATAATGTGCACATAACACATATATATAATGTTGTCACAACGGCATTGACGTTGTGACATTTTATTCAGCGTTCTATTGACGTTGCGTGTTTGCGGGGTATATGTCCTGGTGGGTACACTGTATGTTTAGGTTGACGTTAAATGTATACTATAGGAAAACATTTCGTTTCCTGTAGTGATTTTTACTTGCGACACATCCGAGCCATGTTAGTAGACGTTACATCTCACTGTCGATGAGATCTCGTCTCTTCTGAATGACCCAGCTCCAGACAGAGGTTCCCAAAATGGTAAACGTTGAGGTGGCTTCTAAATGCATTCTGGCCTCCAATTGAATATCAAAGAAAACACATATTTTTCGCTGTAAAAGTTAAAATTATCAAACCATACATCACAATGCCAATCCAGTATACCACACTTTTTCAGAAAGTGGGGATATAATAAGTTTAAAGATTGGTTTAGGCACTGCGGTGTGCCACAATGAGAACTCGACCGGTCAACTCAACTGGCCATTCGCAGATTCGGGCGAATGGCCAGTTGAGTTGACCCGGCGAATGCCAGAAGCCCTCAATAAAATTAGAACTGGGAAACATACGCGACTGTAAATATTGTCTCCCCATTAACATTAACTTCAAGTTTGGGGTATGCGATGTAAAAACAAGTGCAACGCCGATCGCATGCGATCAGACTCAAGTCCACCACGGTGGATGGTCTTTCTATAAAACATGCAAAATATTTTTTAGGCCTGTTGGGCATTTAAAAAATAAGTTGCACGTTATGAAATGGATAAAAGGTTTCAACAGCAAGTGGGAATTGAAGTCCCCTCTCTCCCGTCAAGTATTTGTTCTCAGGCACCTACCATTTAACAACAGGAACAACAATGTAATCATTCCATATTGCATTTTTATTCAAAAATTATTGACGTGCATCATCCTCCTATTATGTGTCACCAATGGTATAAATATGAAAGTACAGTCTCGAAGCATCTATCTATTAGATACAGGTGGTAACCGTAAAATAGGAACACAAAAAAAATCAATGAAAATGGTCGTTCTTCGGCCATTCTAAAGTTTTTTTCCAAAACATTTTGACATGCATCATCCTCCTAGCATCTCTGACCAATGTTAGAAATCCTCCTAGTGATGTGCATCATCCTCCTAGCATCTCTGACCAATGTTAGAAATCCTCCTAGCATCTCTGACCAATGTTAGAAATCTGAAAGTAATAGCTCGAAACATGTCTAAGATACAGGTGATAACGTCAAATATGGCAAAAAATATGACAAAAAAGTCTGTCATTCAGCCATCTTGAATTTTTTTCAAAAGATTTCGGCTATCTTGAATTTTAAAAAAAAAATTTGATGTGAATCACCCTCCTAGCATATCTGACCAATGTTAGAAATCTGAAAGTAATAGCTCAAAATATGTCTAAGATACAGGTGGTAACATCAAATATGGCAAAAAAATAACAAAAATGGCTGCCATTCGGCCATCTTTAATTTTTTTTTCAAAAGATTTTGGCATGCATCATTCTCCTATGGTGTCTGACAAATGTTGAAAATTGAAAATTAATATCTCAAAACATCTCCAAGATATGGGTGATAACGTAACTTGAGAATGCAAAAAAAAATGAACAAACATGGCCCGGCCATCTTGAATTTTTTTTTTCAAAAAATTTTTACGTGCATCATCCTCATAGCATCCATGAACAATGTTAGAAACCTGAAACAAATATATTAAAACATGTCTAAGATAGTAAAGATACAGGTGGTAACATCAAATGAAGCAAAAAATGATGGCAAAAATGTCCGCCGGTCGGCCATCTTGAATTTTTTTTCAAAAACTTTTAACGTGCATTGTCCTCTTATTATGTGTCACCAATGGCATAAAAATGAAAGTACAGCGTCGAAGCATCTATGAGATACAGGTGGTAACATAAACTAAGATACAGGTGATAACGTCAAATATAGCAAAAAATTACAACAAAAATGGGTGCCGTTCGGCCATCTTGAATTTTTTTTTTCAAAAGATTTTGGCATGCATCATCCTCCTATGATGTCTGACAAATGTTGATAATTTAAAACTAATATCTCAAAACATCTCTAAGGTACGGGTGATAACGTAACTTGAGAATGCAAAAAATGAACAAAAATGGACGTCATTCGGCCATCTTGAATTTTTTTCAAACAATTTTGACGTGCATCATCCACATAGCAGCTATGAAACAATGTTAGAAACCTGAAGCAAATATATCAAAACATGTCTAAGATACAGGTGGTAACATCGAATAAAGCAAAAAATGATGAAAAAAATGGCCGCCAGTCGGCCATCTTGAATTGTTTTTCAAACATTTTTGACGTGCATCATCCTCTTATTATGTGTCACCAATGGTATAATGAAAGTGTCAATGACACTGTAGCTCAACTTGTTAAGACATGTACATGTATAGTATGTGACACAGCAATTACAAACATCTAGGTAATGACCTGATGACAAAGGTACATATAAAGTATTGTAACGGTTTATACACAAATACTGACCGTAACCTGTAACAAATGTATAGGTAAAGTATTGTAAAGGTGGGTGACAGTCAGATGCTAAACTAGAAAATAAATCTTTGAATCCCAGAGTGGGTCTGACTGGACCCCAAAACATTTGTTCTCATAGCACAATGATAACAAATGCACTCCACTCCAAAACACACTCGTTCCTGTCCCAGAGTGAAAACAAAGGTACCTAAGAAGTGTCGTGAAGATCAATTCATAAATACGAGCTGTATAGAAGTTGTGACAAAACACTGATTGGACCTAATTTCGGTACAAAATGGCCACTGGCAGCAATCTTGAATTTTGGACCACACCCACAAACACTCGTTCTCGTCCCAAGGTGATAACAAAGGTACCCAAGAAGTTTCGTGAAGATCGGTTGATAAATACAGCCTCTAAACCGAGCCGTATTGACATGTGCACTTACAGTGTATAAGTAGCACGGAATAAATCAAAGTTTGCATAAAATTTGCATAATTTCTGCACGAGAAAAAAACCCGTACTATATGTGATGTATTCCATGTTACTAAACATTCATACAAAAATGTATTCTAATCAGAACTTTCATACAGAAGTTCTGAACAAAAGACTGATTGCACTAATTTTGGTACAAAATGGCTGCTGGTGGCCATCTTGAATTTCGGACCACACCCAAAAACACTCGTTCTCATCCCACAGTGATAACAAAGGTACCCAAGAAGTTTCATAAAGATCGGTTCATAAATACGGCCTCTAGCCTGAGCCGTGTGGAAGTTATGTACAAAAAACTGATTAGACCTAATTTCGGTACAAAATGGCCACTGGCAGCCATCTTGAATTTTGGACCGCACCCAGCAACACTCGTTCTCGTCCCAAGGTGATAACAAAGGTACCCAAGACGTTCCGTGAAGATCGGTTCATAAATACAGACTCTAGCCCGAGCCGTATTGACATGTGTACTTACTGTGTGTAAGTAGCACTGAAAAAATCAAAGTTCATCTAATTTGCATAATTTCTGCACGAGAAAAAAACCCGTATTATATGTGATGTATCCCATGGTACTAAACATTCACACAAAAAAATATTCAAATCAGCGCTTTCATATAGAAGTTCTGTGCAAAAATCTGATTGCACCTAATTTGGTACAAAATGGCTGCCATCGGCCATCTTGAATTTCGGACCGGACCCAAAAACACTCGTCCTCGTCCCACGGTGATACCAAAGGTACCCAAGAAGTTTCGTAAAGATCGATCCATAAATACGTCCTCTGGCCCGAGCCGTATTGGCATTTGCACTTACAGTGCTGAAAGTAACACTAAATACATCAAAGTTAGTCTAATTTGCATAATTTACGCCCGAGAAAAAAAAACCCGTATTGTATGTGATATATCCCATCGTACTAAACATTCATACAAAAAAATTATTCAAATCAGCGCTTTCATATGTAAGTTCTGCGCAAAAATCTGATTGCACCTAATTTTGTACAAAATGGCTGCCAGGGGCCAACTTGAATTTCGGATCGGACCCAAAAACACTCGTCCTCGTCCCACGGTCATAAAAATGTACCCAAGAAGTTTCGTAAAGATCGGTTTATAAATACGGCCTCTAGCCCGAGCCGTATTGAATTTTTGACGGACAGACGGACAGACGAACAACTGGCCATGGCATAAGCTCAAATTTGGCTTCGCCAAAGTTGAGCTAAAAATGAAAGTACAGCGTCGAAGCATATATGAGATGCAGGTGGTAACATAAATGAGGACAGACAGACAGACGGACAGACGGAGTGCAATCCAATCGTCCCCCAAAACGGTAAAACCGTGGGGAACTAATAATGATACCAGGAACATACCATTTGTTCGGCCTTGTGGCGACAAAATATTCTTTTATACTTCGTTTCATTGCGTCCCGCTTTCGACTATCAATTTTGCAGACTGTGGATACTTGAAGACGTGACTGTCGTCAGTTCTATAAATAACCGATATTCTGAGAATTCAAAAAGAGGATCATGTCCCTTATTTGGCAACATGATGTCATTGGTTAAAGAGGGGCGTTATCGGACAAGATTGTGTGGAATAAGAGCATGACTTTTTTAGTGGGCTCGAGGAGGGGGGGGGGGGCTAGTCCCCCCCCCCCTCTGGATCCGCCCTTGATTCTACACATGCCCTGCTATTTATATTTAGCCTCGCTTTGTATTTTCTTAAACGAAACCAAAACAATCTTAATCGAGCTGAACTGAACTGAAAGTAATTAGCGTGAGTGTCAGCAGTCAGTATAGTGACCTCTTGAATCACAGAGACGCAGCCACAGACATGCGTAATCAGTATGTCATAGTTTGCGCCCGCACACTGTGCCCCTTGTGACCTTGTCTGACGATTCAATTTGCCAAAATAGCTCGAGAGAAACCTGTTTTCGTAACTGATTTTGTGCTGGTCTCGTTTGAATTGCAAATCGAAGAAAAACATAAACAAGTGTTTTTATCCCGAACAAGCGATAAATCAGAAAATCAGAAATTAAAATTACCCACTGGGCAATCTGGGCGGTCCTGAACCGCTCCTGAACCACCCTATCTGGTCCGGTACGTCAGTATACCAGTACAGCAGGGATGGTCCGGTACGGACTGCGGCACAGCCTTTGACCGGTACCATACCGTTTTTTGCTGTACAATCCGCACCACTATACAATACAATTAAAACCTGCACAACTTTCTCACGAAGTGCTGGTTGCTGTCATATGGAGCAGCTTTTAGTGGACAGAATCGGGTTTGCACAAAAAAGTTTATCGAGAAATATGTAAACTTGTCCTGGGTGTGGCAAAATTTATGGTCCCCACTCATAAGTTCAGTATTTGGAACTGGTCCAGTGATTTGAACTGAAATTACTATGGAGTAATAGTGGGTACATATGCTTGATTTGTGCATATAATTGTTCGTTGCAGCTCTGCACACCCATGGGACTGCTTCAAGAGGTACATTATGGGGAAGCACCAAACAATTAAAAAATCTGCTTGTTTTTTTTTTTTTTGTTTTTTTTTTTATTTACAGTTTTCACAGTAAATTACATTAACACATATATAATATTTACACATTGTATTTTTGTTTTGTCCATATATATTATTTATATGGACAAAACAAAAATACAATGTGTAAAGAATGAGTACAATCTTCCTATCTAAATTCAACATAGGCCTGTGCGGTTATAGAAGCCATTTAGATTAAACTAATTATTTTAGATATTGTCTCCCACCTCAGTTTGATTTTGTCCGCCTTGCCGAACGAGTATAAATAGAGTGAGTATATATCGATAGCTCCGTAATTCTTTAAAACTTCTGTATACGCGGTGTAGGTTGGGTAGCCGGTTTGCAAGACTACATGCATATCTATATTTTTGAAAAATTTGTAAACATGTATACATTATGTCGGGCAATTGAGCTTCTATTTGCATTCCTAATATTACTTCCTCAAGACTGGCCTGAACATTTGAATTACAAACAATATTGACCTTTTCTGTGAGTTGAAGTAAAACCGTTTTTGAATTTGAACAATCGTAAAAGAGATGTGTTATTGATTCTTTTGAGTTAAAACGAAAACGACAGAGCCAAGTTTCTGAAAGACCACTGCGAAATAGTCTAGATTTGGTGTATAATATACGGTGATTTATTTTGAACTGTAGTGTCTGTAAATATGTGTCACTGATGGAAGTAAATGTTGTCTTGTATACATATTGCCATTCGTCTGTGCTTATATCATATCTAAGCTCATCGCTCCATTTTGCTTCGGATTTTCTTGCAGGCTCAGCTATCTTGTTCAGAGAAAGACCATAAAAATCTTTATTAACTTTGGCAGTTGACTTTAAGCGGAATACTAATGAATTCTCAACAACATCAATTTTTTGTGTACTTTCTTGGATTATTTTTTTTCCAGTTTTGGGGTATTGCATTTATCACTCCCAAATATGTGGTGAACGGGATATCTAAGTTGTATTTGGTTTTAAAAGCGCCATGTGTTAAGAAATTTCTGTTAAAATCTACAATATCGTTTAAAAAAAAACACACCAGCTGCAAACCATTTTCCTAAATGATAGCATACTTTGTTTAATTTGATACTTTTATTATGAAACATTGGTTGTGATAAAATATCTTTATATGTTGATATAGAATAGTCTTGAAGGAGTGACCACGAAATTACAACATTTCGCCAGAATGGGGGCATTGATTCCGATAATTTTTGTAAACCGTCTTTTGTAAAATGCCAAACATTGTTGGATCCAATTTTTTCAAAGTAATCAAGTGCCAGTGTACCGTTTTCGTAACCAGCATTTAGCGATTTAACCCTTTACCCAACGAATCGGCCGCATCCGCCCGCGTAATATGCAAATTCAGCAGGTGAAAAAATAATACATTTCAAAAAATTTTAACAAAACCATATCATGTGACCCCTCGTTGGAACGAGCTCGTCGAGCTCGTTCCAACGAGGGGTCACATGATATGGTTTTGTTGAAATTTTTTGAAAAATTTAAAAAAATGATATTTAAAATAATAAATTTTGATATCGACTGCGTTGGGTAAAGGGTTTTAACCAAAAAAAGGACCGAGATCATTCCTGAAATATTTGTAAAATTCGGCAGTAAATCCATTTGAGCAGGGCGATTTATTGCATTTCATGCTTTTTTAAAACAGCTAAGCATTCAGAGGCTGTCAATGGACCATCTAGTAAATATTGTCTTCGTCATCAAGTTTCCTTAGAAACGGTTTATTATTATCGAAAAACATGTCATCTGTATATATTGACGGAGTATTTATCTTGGAACTATATAAATTTTTGTAAAAACGTTTTTGTTCTGAAATAATATCTTTAATATCTGTACATTCTGTGTTGTCATCTTTAATTAATTTTGCTATTAGTTTTTCTGTTTATTTCCTTTTCTCCAAATTACAAAAGTATTTTGTTGGTTTTTCCCTTTCTTCTTTCCTTTTTGCTTTTGTTCTTATTATAATGCCTTGCACTTTTTTGAATCGTAATTGTTTCAGTTCGGAGTCCAAAGATAGAATCTCGCCTCTAACTGTTTCATACCCACTATCTAATTTTATATGTAGCTCTTTTAATTTATTTTCTATATATGTTTCAGAGTTTTGATTTTTTCGTTTTAAGTAAGATGCATATGAAATTGTTTTACCGCGTATCAATAATTTTAGTGTTTCCCCAAAAAGCTGATCATTTATAGAGAGCTTAATATTATGTGGGTTATTAGATATATCACTTTTACTGTTTATACTGTATTGTTTTGTTGTTTAAAAAATGGTATTTCTAACAACTGTTGTGTATTCGGGGTCACATAATAAGCTTTTATTAAATTTCCAGTCCTCTACCTTTTTCTTGTATTGTAAATTTGAGAACGACGGACACAGGAGAGTGATCTGAGCGGTAACTAGGCTCAATATCAGTTGACTGAACTTGGTCCAGCAGGTCAGAAGTTATTAAAATCCAATCGCGCAGACTTATCATTTGGACCCCTCCGCGTGAAACGTTTGCAAGATGGATTCTGTGGTCTCCATACGTCATTCAGATCTAAAAGTTCCACGTAATTAGACACACATTATTGGACTTTTACATTGTTCTTATTTTTGTAGTTTTTGGTATCGAGGCGATAGTCCATTGGGATGTTCCAATCACCACCAATTATTATAGAAGTGTTCCCTATGCTTTCTATTTTATCGAAAAAATCGTTATAAAAATCGGGCGAGTCATTGTTTGGGCCATATACTACTGCAATTGTCAGACAATTATCCTGAACCACGGTGTCTAGTTTTATGAAGTTTCCAGCAGTGTCATAAATCTCGTTTTTTATTTCGTATTTAAATATGTTTCTGAACAGTATAACTGTACTTCGCTTGTGACTTGTATTCGAGCAGAAAAAGGCACCTAAACCCCACTCGTGCTTCCACGGTAATTCGGTCTCCTTACTGGAATAGGTGTATACTAAAAAGGCAATGTCACACATGTTCCTGCATCGGGAGAAGAAATCCCTCCGCTTTCCAGTACCTGAAGCGAGATCCCGGCAGTTCATACTACAGAAATTGATCTGATAGTCCAGGCACATTAGACATAAAAATGAGAAAGTAAGGAAAAAAATCGGAGAAAGCTGATTTTTTTATATGTTTCCGGGACACACATTGCGGATAAAGTGTGAAAAATCCCCGCGAATCCGAGTTGAGCTTTTTTAGTTATAGCGTTTTTTTGATGAAAAAAAAAATTTTAAAAAAAATTCGACCCAGCTCCATATTTCTCATTCTTATTCGCCTTAGTAGGGTGAGAATCATAAATATCGTGCTGAATTATATTGAGAATACATATCCCCAACAGAAAATGCCAACCTTGTACCAATCCTTACACTCAATGGTGAAATATTCACGAAAATGTACAAAATTACGAAAAAAAAATTATTGTTTTCATACACACAACGGTACACAACGTCCATTAAATCAAATCTACGACTACTTTGGGAGTTAAATTATATAGCAAAAATTGCAGAAAAGCAGTGGCTTTATAATAATATATAACAGTAGTCATTTATTCCATAATGAACTGGTGAAACGTGTGAAATATTAACCATACCCCCAAACTCAAATTCAAACGGCATCGACTTTTCTCATTCAAATACCGTATTATACGTTTGTCCAGTGACGTTTGACCAACCACTTTATATCAAAGCAGTGGAGATTGTGTCTTCGTCAGATAAGTTGACAAAAGTTTTCGTTAGACTCGGCGGCTTCCATATGATTATGTCATATTTAGGGGCAATTGGTTCGATCATGGCTGGTAGCGGCTTGGATGAACTTTGGGGGACTGTTTATGCTGGTGGGTCAATCCATCATTTGATCAGTGGTCATGCATATTCAAGAGCAGTTCGTGCCCATTTGCTAACACAAATTGCCATTACAAAACTTGTGTTTGAAGAAAGCCGAACACTAGATAACATAGACTGCACAGAAGTCAATGAAATATTCTGTGGACTTGCCAGAGGTGACTGTACAACAGCTGACGCTGTCAATCAAGAAAGTCAACCATCTACTGTCAAAATTACACGAACTGCTCCAGAATACGTCCGTAGGACGCACAGGAAAGCTTTGGGTACAATACTACGAGCAAATAGGTCCTCTCCAGTTGTTCTTGAGAGCAGAGCGCACAGGCGACTGGGAACTCCACACATATTGTGTTCGCAATATGATTCCAGTATTTCACGCAGGTGGTCATTTTGCATACGCAACAAGTTCTCATCTCTATTTGCAGCAGATGAATGAGCTAACAGAAATAATGCAACAGGATGATTTGAAGTTGTTCACTGAGAAAGGTTACTTTACCATAAGGCGCTCAGATAAATTCTGGGACGGGATATATTCTGATCAGACCATAGAGCAGTGTTTAATGAGAATGTTCAAGCTCCCTGGTGGTCTCACACATGGCAGGGGAATAACCGATAGCACTGTTGCGAAATGGGTACATGGACTACCTCTTTGCCTTCCGATATGTAATGCTCTCGAAAATTTTGTTCATGTTCACACTGGTCATGGCGAACAACATCGGGATCTCCGTCAAAGTTCACAATTGACTGATGCCAATGATATCACCAAATTATTGAACTGGCTCAGAGTGCATTCCCCCTTTCAGAATAGAGATCCACTACAATTAGTCTCTATAGCGACCGGGCTTGTGGCCGACGAAACTGTGAACTGTGACCAAGTTCGCAAAATTGGTGAATGTTGCGTATCGAATGTTGTAAGCAAAACGTTCAACAGCATCAAACTACGACGTGTTGACACTGTGAAGTCTTTCGCATCGATGGCAAATAGCATCAAAGTCCGTGGAAGTAAGGTAGTGATTGACCCCACAATTCTGTTCAACCGCGTCACATGTGTTATTCAGTCACAAGCAGAGATGGAAGAGTATCTCAAATATGAACTCGCCCCGAAACCATCAGCATTGTTTGATTCTGCTGGAATGAGGAAGACACAGACAAGCACGCTCGGTAAGATCCTCAAAACATACGGTTCCGAGCAAACTAAAATCCCAGAACATTCTCTGTTTGTTGTAGATGGTGGATTTTTATTGAGGGCAGTTGTATGGCCTAAACAGTCGTCATATAAGGACATATGCACATCATATTCCAATTATCTAGTGAGGCATTTTGGGGCGAACGTCGTGGTTGTTTTTGATGGTTATGCTTGTACAATGTCGACAAAGGGCATGGAACAAGCCAGTAGATCTAAAGACAGGTATTCCATTGATATCAATATCTCACCCGAGTTACCAGCCACCACACCCCAATCCGATTTCCTTGCAAATGCCAAGAACAAAACCCAACTGATCGATCTTCTAATGCAGGAGCTATCTGCTATCAATATTCAGTCCAAGCAGGCCGCGGCTGATGCTGATGTACTGATAGCCGAAACTGCACTTGACATCGCTCAAGATGACAACAATGTTGTCGTTGTGGGAACAGACACAGACTTGTTAGTCATTCTTACCTCTCGAGTTCAACCGGGATGTAATATTCACATGATGTATTCCATTACCCCAAACTTACTAGTTTCAGTTAGTGAAATAGCAACCAAAATGGGTGACCATAGAAGCAACCTCCTTGTAGCACATTCTATAAGTGGCTGTGACACTACTTCTGCACTCTTTCGAGTTGGTAAGAAGAAAGTATTCAGTACAATTGTCTCCGATGTTACTAGCGACTCACAACAGTATGTCAACACAATTTTGGCGGATGACAGTACACCAAGTGCAGTAGCCGCTGCCGGGGAACAACTTCTCCTGATCTTATACGGGAGTAAAACTGTTTCCTCTCTCGACCAATATAGATATGTCGCTTACAAGCGTTATGTAGCAAAATCTAAACTGAATAAACCCATCGACCTAGCCTCACTCCCACCAAGCAGCGATGCTGCACAACAACATGTCTACAGATGTTATCTCCAGGTCCAACAATGGCTGGGCACTTCGCTTCCTCCGACGGATTGGGGGTGGTCGCTAGACAATGGACTTCTTGTACCGACTGCAGCCACAAAGCCATGTGCCCCCGATAACCTACTGAATCTGATCAGTTGTGGTTGCAAGAGTGCTTGTACAAAAAGGTGTGGGTGTAAGAAGGCAGGACTCTCTTGCTCGGGTTTGTGTAATTGCAGTTCGGATTCTTGTAACAACCACAGAAACACTGTCCTGTCGGAAATTTCTGAGTTCGATGAATAATATGTATATAGGTCATGTCATTTCTGTATATAGCGTTGATAATAGTCAATGTAACTTAATCCATGTTGATTGATTTGTACATTCTGTAAATATTATTTATTGATTTTTGTACATTCTGTAAATATTATTTATTGATCTAATGCTGCCAGACACAGACGTGTCTGTTCGGTCCCAAGCCCGAAAATAGTTGAGTTCTCATGCTGACGAATTTTATGCCAAAAGGGGAACTCGGCCAGAAGCAGAGGGGGTCTTCCATAATGTCTATTTTGTAAGCAATGATAAAAGTCTTCAAATGGTGGTGGATTTTTTATCGTCTGTCCAACTAACATCCCGTTCTGTACTACGACCCTTTGGGCAAATCCGTTAGGAAAATCGTCATTTTTTGCGTAAATCCGATACTTTTTTGTGAATTTTCAATAATTTTTCGCAGAAATTGTCACAGAATGCACATTTTCCTCTAGGTAAATGTATATTGGACATTATGTAGCTCGAAATACGCGTAAACAAAAAATACAGTTGGATCAATTCGAGGTTACAAAGTTCGTGCGATATTTTTGGATTTTTTTCAAACGCGTTTTCGAAAAAAGGCTGTAGAAAAAAAAGCTCAACTGGGATTTTAGGGGACTTTTGTCTAATCGTTCAGTGACATGTACTCGACATTCCCTGAAAAAATCAGCTTTCTCCGATTTTTTTCCCTAGTGAAACCTAATGTTCTTGGGCTATGACTCATGTTTGGTTAGTTTTGTAAATAATCACAACTCTTTCGGCAGGGCAAACACTTATAACATAAATGAACAAGGGATTTAATTTATATGTCACATCGAGGTGTACTGTGTTTGTTTGTTTTTTGTAAAATAATAACAAGAGGGGAGAAACCAAAAGTGGGACATGTTTTACCACTTTTACGTCAAGTATAACTTTGCCATTTTTGGAGAGTTTAAAAATACACTCAGGGAGGTACAAAAAATAAACTGGTTATGAGAGCTTAAAAAAAACAGCAACAAAAACGCCCACACATTTGGGGGTCAACAGCCTATTCACATATGTGATATGGGGTCTGGTTGAGAAAGCAAGAGATGAAGAGTGAGAGAGGCGATGGAGAGAGAGAGAGAGAGAAAAGGGGGGGGGGGGAGATAGAGATGGACAGAGGGAGAGAGAGTGGTAGGAATATTTTAAACCGAGAAAGTGAGAAAGAGAAATCTGCTTGTTATCATCCACTGGCTGCACTGATTTGATATTTGGTGTCAAGCCTTAAAAATTTCCATTTCAGAATCGGTTGGCAAGTTTAAGCCAGAATTAGTATTATCACATAATCACCACCAAATAGCTCATTCAGGAACATATCCTACACAACATGTCTAATACGGAAATGATATCAGAAGTCAACGTCGTGACGTTGTGAGTTTGTTTTGGAAATCGAATTGAACAAGTGCACGCACAGGTATGCCATGCAAAGATTTATTTATTGGTGTTTAAGGTTACATACTTATGCACAATGGCTAATCATGACCGCAATATGGAGATAAAGTCAAGTCCAGCCAATCGTTTATATCTATATTGCCCGTTTTAGAGGACTACCACCCCAGGCATTAGTGACCGGATCCTATTGTACCACTAAAACAGAGCTAGTGTACGGAGTAAACAAGCAATGCTTCACTTCTTGGGGGTTCCCGCGGGGTCCCCGCCAAGACAACTTCCTGCGAAGGGTGCCATTAAAGAGTTTTAGATTTTAATCGGCAGGATCGCCGATGAACAATTTGGGGGTAACTTCAGCAAAAATGATCATGTGGGGCCGAATGGCTGAAACTGTCTTCATTTCATTGTCCTATGTGGTCAGAAACCCAAAATAATTGGAATCGGTTGGTAATCTGTTTTTATACCATGATTACATATTCTACAATATATGAAAAGCCTATGACATAAATTTTAGCTTTATACACCAAACGTGATGAACACTCCAGCAATGGGATTTCATTAGTTAAAATTTACACCTACAGTGGAACTACATCCAAGTTGACCTTTGGTGACGTCGACCTGAATGCGAACTTGTCTAAATATATCACACGTCGCCTCGTGAAGAGTGAAATGAAAGTGACAATTATTTATTACGTTTTTAAATGAGTTTACCCCATAAAACAGCAAAAATGTACAAACATTGCATTGTCTCATGTTAATAAAGCATACATAACTCGAAATAGTATGTTATTATGTTATTCAAATGAAAAAAGGCCCTGTTGCTTTGTTATTTCGTTTCGGTGATAAAAAAGTTGACAGCAGAAGTACTGCCCACCGATGCTCATGTAAACAAGAACAAGTTCGCAAGTATGTACGGCTGCTGCTCATTAAAATCGAGAAAAAGTAATAGAGACTCTTAATAATCTGACGATCATGGTATAAATAAAAATGTAGCTTGGTGTACCAAATGTTCACCACTCGTGGTGAAGTGGCGTTAACCGCGCGCCGAAGGCTCGCGGTTAACACCATTTCACCACTCGTCGTGAGCATTTGGTACACCAAGCTACTATGGGTATATTCTGTTTGAAAATATTCGAAAAAAAAAACAGGACAACTTTTGGTCGAGTGCCAGTTTTCTAAAAAACTAATGTAAATTGGGGCCGACTTCGGCAAAATTGACTGGGCGAGGCTGGTAAGCAAACTCATTTTATTGTCCTGTGAGGTCACACATCTATATATTTATTTAATGGGGTTTAACTACACTTTCAAC
Source organism: Pictodentalium vernedei (assembly GCA_031216915.1). Lineage (NCBI taxonomy): Eukaryota > Metazoa > Mollusca > Scaphopoda > Dentaliida > Dentaliidae > Pictodentalium > Pictodentalium vernedei. Next base: position 234,735,896 of record CM062294.1, read on the forward strand.
AGTCAGGGTCACCTCATGTCTGACAGTTTTACAGGTAGCGGAAGCCGGAGAACCCGGAGAGAACCACCGGTCATGGCGAGCAATTGTCAGACTCCCCAACGTACGAAAAAATTGATTAGCGGGATTTGTTCTGGTACAGTTTCTGACATCTCAAAAACTACTGGACTGTGAGTCTTGCTTACACCCATTGATGGTACCTATTCTTTAAGACCAAATTAAATTTTCTCAATACATATGACAGCATGTGTTGCTAAGTGTCACAGAATTTTTGTTGTTATTTTTGTAAACTTTAAACAGAAAGTGTACAGGTAAGGGCCATCTTTTGTACTAAGACATGTGTGTCACTGTAAGAGGTTTATGCCAAGTAAAGCAGGGTAAACTCACCGGAACTGCACATGATGTGGTGTGTGAACACATGATCTGGCATAGGCCCCATTCAGTGTATGCCCATTAATACACATGGTATTCGACCTTCCAGACAAGTTGCATGTAAAAAGGGATCTACTGTATGAATATGTTTAGACAGAAGGCCGGTCATTAGCATTTGGAAAATCATTTATACCAGGTGAGTTGTTGAGTGCCTTTATATTAACTATTACAAGTCCACATTGGATAGTAATGGCAAGAGAGAAGACGCAGTGAAGTTGCAGTTAAGATCAGTTTGAACCATCCTATGTGAACCAGTGATTATAAATATTTTCTTGTTCATATAGGATGGATCAGAGGCTACCTCTCGTGGGTCCCGTTATGTTGTGTTTTGGGGATTTTGTCCGTTTTTGTTTTCAATAAATATTATAAAATGTTATTAATTAGAATCTGTATATATTTACAAGCATGTGCCCGGCCCTTATGCTTAAAATGAGATAACAGTCTTAATTGATTGAACCTAATACTCGAATCTGACGTCTTTCAAGGGCGTTTAGAACATTTAAACAATTAAGAATGTTCTCCTGGACGAACCCATAGGGAGCCCAAATATTAACCCAGGAACTCGATTTGAACAAACTTGAATCTGACCCCCCCCCCCCCCCGGCCCGAGACATTGTATACCAAATATGAAAGGATTCTGACTTGTCGATCTGAAGAAGACGATTTTAAAGGAATTTCCGCATATTGCACTAAGTTAAAATTTGAGCTCCAATAGAGACCCGATTTGAACAAACTTGAATCTGACCCACCTACCAGCTATGAAAGGATTCTGACTGGTGGATCTGGAGAAGAAGACTTTTAAAGACATTCCATCATATTGCACTAAGTTAAAACTCAGTCTCCCATAGGGAACCCAAATATTAACCCAGGGACTCGATTTGAAGAAACTTGAATATGAACCCCCTAGAGATGTTGCGTACCAAATATCAAAATATTTTCACTGGTGGATGCAATGAGGATTTTTGAAGCATATTCCTCATAATGCACTAAGTTAATCTTTGGGCTCCCACAAATACTAAGGATGAGACTCAATTTGCATCAACTTGAATCTGACACCACTAGAGATGTCACATAACAAATGTGAAAGGATTCTGACTGGTGGATCTGAAGACGATTTTTAAAGAAATTTCCTCATGTTACACTAAGTTAAACCTTGGTTCCAATAGAGAGCCCAAATATTAACCAAAGGACTCAATTTGAACCAACTTGAATCTGCACCCTCCCCCCTCCCACACACACACACACAAATATGAAAGGATTCTGGCAGGTGGAGGAAGATTTTTAAAGAAATTTCCTCATGTTGCATTAAGTTCAAACATAAATCCCAAATATTATCTCGCGGACCCAATTTAGACAAACTTTAATCTAACCCCCTGAAAGATGCTGCACACCAAATATCAAAATATTTTCACTGGTGAATCTGATGAAGATTTTTAAAGAATATTCCTCAAAATGCACTAAGTTAAATTTTGGGCTCCCATAGAGAGGCCAAATATCAAGCAAGAGACGCGATTTGAACAAACTTGAATCTGACACCCCTAGAGATGTCACATACCAAATATGAAGGCATTCTGATTGGTGGATCTGAAGAAGACTTTTTAAGAACTTTTCTCATATTGCACTTAGTTAAACTTTGGGCTCAATTAGGGGGCCAAAATATTAACTCAGGGATTCGATTTGAGATGTTGTATACCAAAGATCAAAAAGATTCCATTTGATTGTTCTGGAGACGATTATTTTTTAATGTTGGAAAACAATTTATGGGTGTTACGACATTTGCAAAAAACATTTCCTGAATAACTAAAAATTTTCATTTTCATCTCGAAAACAAAGCTGATGACCCCTCATTACTAAACCATTTCCTTCTAAACTTTCGTCAGCACCGAATTAATAAATGGTATGCAGTTTACTTTAAGTTTGTTCAGGCATTATTTGGGCTTTGTCCTGGAAGGGCAAATTCACAGCTCCGCTCCCATTTTTTCATTTTTTGGAACCGATTACCTGATTTGATCTGAATTTGGTATGCAATATTATTAGGTGGCATGCATTTGATACATGAAAAAAGAATTTCACACACCCTGGAGGGAACCTTGTAGCTGAAAAAAAAATTCAAATCCTTTTTTACAAACTGAATGGGCCAAATATTTGTTATATGTTTTGAATGGGGACGCGGTGGCGTTGCGGTAACCGGTTCTCGTTAGATCACCGAAGTTAATGAACGTCGAGCCCGGTTAGCCCTGGGATGAGTGACCATCTGGGCGCACGATGCGGACTCCCTCATTGTGTCCTTGGGCAAGACACTTAACCCCGACTGCCCACATGGGGACACGATGACACTGTATACTAAGGCGTACTGCACATCCAGTCTAACTTTGCCTGTGCTTCAATGCGGAGTTACGATGTTGGGGAGCTGGCTCGTCATTGCTCGGTGGTTCTCTCCGAGTACAACCCCGACTGTCCACGCGGGGACACGATGACACTGTATACTAAGGCGTACTGCACATCCAGTCTAACCTTGCCTGTGCAGCAATGCGGAGTTACGATGTTGGGGAGCTGGCTCGTCATTGCTCGGTGGTTCTCAACGAGTACTCCGGCTTCCTCCACCTGTAAAACTGTCACCGACACGATGATATGACCTTAGTGTCGTTAAACCCTAATACATAAATAAATAAATAAATACATATGTTTTGAATAGCTTGCTATTTGTTTAAAAAGGATGTTATTTATTTATTAAGGTCAGTGAGTTTCACGGGTGGAGGAAGCCGGAGTACCTGTAACCACCGGAGTAACCACCGAGCGACAACGAGCAGCTGCAAGCTCCCCAACATCGTAACCCCACACTACAGACGAGAGAAATCAAAACGCTCTCATTCGCTGCGCTCACACTGTCTCAATTCTCCAATTTGACCAGGTGAGCATTTTGGGCTCACTAATACCCAACAGTGTTAGCCAGGATTCTCTAATAGGGGGTTGTCCTAGCCGGTGTATTTTTTTGGGGGGGGGGGGAGGATGGGAATGGGGGAGTAAAATTCACTCCAATACCTTCAAAACACATTCTGAAGCCAAGACAAAACAAGAGGGGGATGTCCATCCCCATTAGCTCACCAACCCAAGGCATGCAATAAACCTAGGCTTATTACAAATGCGCAAAAAATGTCCGTCCATGTACATGTATAACAAAACAGGTCAGATATTTTCTAAAGTCCACAGTGACAAAAATGTCTAACATTGCATTAAACTAGAGTGATGTCATGCATGCAGCCCGACTGTACCAGCAATGGCAATGCGTAGACACAAAATAGTCTGAGCCATTTTTTTTAACCGTTTACGTAATGAATCTGCCTTATCTGCACTTGCGATATACAAAAATGGCTATTCAGATTTAATTTTTTCATTTCTCGGGTGGTGTGTTATAGTAGTCAATATTTTGTTTATTTGCATTTAATAACTCCCAATCCTTCAAAATCCACTTTTGGAAAAATTGCCCCTAAATTACCGTGGGTGGGGACCCCTATTCAAACTTGGTCTGTAGTACTAGCTGGAAAATACACACATATATCTATCAACTTTGGCTGAAATCAAATAATCCAAACTGGAGTTATTGGTCGGAAACCAATTGTTTACGGACGGACGGACCATTTACATATGACCGTTTTTACAAATGGCCGTATAAAAAAGTAATATCAAATTTGAAGAGAATCATATAATTAGAACTGGATTATCTTCTGAATAACATGGGAAGGAGGGAGGGGTGGATTGATTCCACCCATCTCCCCCAAAGTTTTGCAGACTGCATCAAAGTCCCTCACTCCCATTTTCTTCCAATCTATATTACTTTTGTAAAACAACAGAAGTTTGCTGCAGAAGGCATTTCTTTATATTTCAAACTGTGAAGTTCAGGTAATGAGAAAAAAAAACTGCATACAAGTAAAAGAAATCAGGTCGGTAAATGCAGTTATTAAAAGTTGTATCGATCATGCAAGAACAAAAAGTGACAAAGTATGTGTTAGAAGCCCAATTTCAAATTTAAAGAAACTAAATTTGAAAACTTTTTTGAAAAGGGTTAAATTAATGCAAATATTAATTGAAACCACTGTATACAGCGTCAGTAGACCTTCCCCCAAATTAAAAAGAATGACGTTGTAACAAAGTGTTTGAAGAATAAAAGGTACAACCTTGAAAAACAAAACTTTAATCCCAAACTTTAAGTTGGGAATACTAAGTAAAATTGACTGCAAAAAAAGGGTTAAATATTTCCTGAAACCGATAAAAGAAGTCACTCTGAATCCATCCTTCAAAATGCATTTTCGACCAAAGAAAAAAAAAGTGCCTAATTAGCATTGGGGGGGGAGTTAAAAAAATTCTGCATGAAGTCACTCTAAATACTTCAAAATACATTTTTGAGCCAAAATAAAATGTCTAATTGGCGGGTGTTGGGGTGGGGTAGGGCAATAACTTCAACAATTTTCATTGGATAATGGTGGTCATCGAACTTGACAGTGACATTGCTGCTGTAGAGTCATGTACTGAAAAGAATTGAAATCTGTTAACTATTGTTCAAGTTATGCTATAAACAAAGTTCGGACAGACAGACGGACAGCCAAGCTGATGGACAGATGGATGGACGGAGCTCTATGCTATATCCCTCCCTTGTGGGGGGATAAAAAGTAACAAAGTATGTGGTAGAATCCTAATTTGAAATTTAGAGAAACTAAGTCCGAAAACCGTTAAAGGGTTAAATTAATGCCAATATTATTTGAAACCTCTCTACAGTGCCGCCGAGAGAAAATACGGGCCCCGGGGGGATCAGTTAGATGGTACAACCTGGGCCCCCTTGTTTCAAACCCAACTTACCAAGGACCCATGACAATATTCACCCTTCCCCGTACCGATATCTATTATGACTCAATTGCCTCTCAAAGACTATATATATATATAGAGAGAGATGTATTCTCGCTGATTTCCCTTGCATTGCATATATATATATATATATATATATATATATATATATATATATATATATGCAATGCAAGGGAAATCAGCGAGAATACATCTCTTTTTCAAATTTCCTGCTTGAGATATGAAATACAGAACTCGGCAATTATGTTAATTTTTTGAATGAAATAGGTTGCACCGATGGGGATTCGAACCTCTACTTCGATGAGAGTGGATCTCTATGGCACCCATCGCCTAGCAAACTGTCCCAGCCCCGTAGACCACTCGACTACTTCCCTTTTTTGGGGAAGTTTCAGTAGTCGAGTGGTCTACGGCGCTGGGACAGTTTGCTAGGCGATGGGTGCCGTAGAGATCCACTCTCATCGAGGTAGAGGTTCGAATCCCCGTCGGTGCAACTTATATTGAATCAACCGAACCTGTTGTTCACGTCACTTTAACTGGCATAATTATGATAAAGCATGTTGACATACTCTAGTGCATATAGATGGTACATTGAGGATTAAATTAACTGCAAACTGCAGCCGCACGACTGCATCTTATGTTTATCCTCTTTGTCTCTTTTTATGGGGCTTTTCCACTTATCATCTAAAACTGTATAGCCTACAAAGGCGTTGCCATGTGGTAAGGATTCTCAGCATTAAGCAATTTACTGTCATGCTACATGTGCTGCATGTATCATAGCAGAATAAGTCCGTTGAAACTCTTTAACTCTGGGTCAACTGAGCTCCAAACCAATCATCATGCATCATGCACGCCGATTGGTTTGGAGGCTCAGTTGACCCAGAGTTAAGAGTTTCAACGGATTTATTCTGCTCTTGGTTCTATATACCTGACAATATGGAATTGTTATAGAACCTTTAGTTTTTACAGTGTATTGGTAATTGAGTTGCCTCTGCTGTTTGTAAAATAAACTAAAATAAATAGCATGAATATAGCAATAGAAAAATTATGCTTAATTTTTCTTTTACTTTTCCGGCCAAGTCATTTGTTTGCAACTTTGTGTAATTATATCATTGAAACCTTTCTGCCTTTCTTTGCTGCAAACTTACTAATGACAGTACTCAGGTCAGCTCTTCTTGCCAACTCGTGCTCAATACTTAATAAAGCTAAACTGTTCAGCCGAATTTGGCTCATGGTACTTCTGAGATAGTTTTTGACTAGTTTAAGTTTACTGAACGACCGTTCAGCAGACGCCACTGTAACAGGCAAGGAGCAAAATATTCGCAAGGCAATGAGTATGTTTGTGAAGAGTCCGTGGAGTTTTAATTCTGACAGTTTGTTCAATAAGTCAAAGGCCTCAAAATGTTTGGACCCAAATTACTGTTATGAATGGTCTTGAGGTGCACAACTTCCTCGGCAATGTCACTGGATACGTCCGCGGAATATACACATGCGAATCCCTCGCTGGCAACGCGTATCTCTTCATCTGTCATAGTTTTATATTGCCATAAAAACGAGAACATTTTGTCAATTTTCCCCACGGCTTCGTATCGAATAGTGAGACCGGCAATTACTGAGTCTATAATGACATAAAACACCTCACATTTAAATGTCTGCTCTGGGTCTCTTTCCTTTTGTTGTGAGCTTCCTGGAACATTCTCTGACATTAATTTTCTTTTTCGAATTCTGGATTCTGGCAAGGAGCAAATCATACCCATTGAATGAGCTACCAGTCTCGCTTCGCTATATATCGCTGTAAAGTTTTCGTGTAGCTTCTTCATATCATTGATGAGACTGCCAATGTTGCTGACTTCAATGTCAACGGTGGCATCACGAGCCTGTATAACTTGATTATAGAAGTCGATTGTGACAAGAACCTTCAGCCAAATGGCGGACATCAAAACACAAATGAAAGAGTTAATGTAGTTCAGTGCTCCATTAATTTCGGTCCTGGCCTTTGGTGTCAAATTCAGTTCAATAACTTTTTCTAAAGCTGTTCGTATTCCTGGAAGATGTGCAGCAAAAGGCCTAACACTAGCGACTCGATCTGTCCAACGAGTTCCTGACAAACCATGGAGGGATGACCCTACGTTTTCTTTCAAAATCTCCCATCTTTTAGGACTTCCCGAGAAGACATTATAAATTGTTTGCACCATGCCAAAAAATGTTGTCGCATATGTGCACGAGCAGGCAGAATCGGCATCCAGGAGATTCAAAGAATGGCAGCCACATGGCGAGTAAACGCACAGTTCGTTCTTTTTCAGGAGACGATTTTGAGTCCCCTTGTACTTCCCCGACATATTACTTGCGTTGTCGTAGCCTTGCCCGCGACATTTTGAAAATGATATACCGTGCTTTTCAAGTGTTGTTAGTATAAGGCTCGCAATCGCCTCGCCTGTTTTGTCGGAACAGTCGACAAATTCTATAAATCTTTCTTGAATAGAATATACCGAATTACTGTTTGTTAGATATCTGAAAACAAACGTGGTTTGCTCTACATGGGCGGAATCAGGGGTGGCGTCTACCATAATTGAATAATACTTAGAATCTTGTAATTCGTTGATGATCAAAGCTCGAACGTCATCACCACACAATTCAATAAACTCATTTTGCGACTCGGATGATAAATAATGGGCTTGCATGCGAGTTGCATCTTTTTGAGATTCTTTCACTTTAGTTAGGTGCTCTCTGATACATGGATCGTATTTTGACAGCAGTTCCAAAATCCCTAGAAAGTTTCCGTTGTCAACATCTCCGATTATATTAGAGCCTCCCCGAAAAGCCAAACCGCGCTCGCCAAGAAACAATGTTACGTCAACAATCCGCTTCAAAAGTTCTTTCCACTTAGAAATGTTTTCTGCCATTTGAGTGGCTAAAGACGCGTCTATTCCAGTTGGGGTTTTAATTTTGCTCTCCAAATCGCGCCACGCGACATAACACGTTTTATGAGCAAGGCTTTGTTCGTGTTCCGACACTCTGTCCCAAAGTTTTTTCCATTTAGACGCCGCCCCCCAACCATTTTCGGATGTCAAAATAGAGGTAGACTGCTGTGAGCATTGTTTTAGAACATGCGGAATATGCGAGAAAAGTTTGCAAGGAAGGCAAAACAACGCTTCTTTAATTCGACTAAATACTAGCCAATCACGGGTTGAAAACTCTCCGTTTTGCAACCGACGGTTGAAGATTGTGACAGGAAATCTCTGCCCAATCGCATCACGTGGGAATTCTGTTGGATTGGGTTCATGAGATGATAAAAGTGTTTTCTCAACTTCTTCGAGCGTCGGATGATGACCAACTTGGCCAATGTCAAAGTCTTTCAGTGTTTCGCTTCTGTCACTGAGTTCGCTATACTTCTCATTATCAACAGTTGGTGGATCATTATCTGAACACATTTCCATTGCTGGTTCAGTGATTTGGCACGATGGTTCAATTCTGACATTTTTCGACGCCCCCCCCCCCCCCCTCTCTCTCTCTCTCTCTATCCTCTTCGTCCGTTTTCACAACTTCAGCCCTGCTCATATTAGAATCGTGGTCGCCGTCATCTTTTACGTTCACTTTGGTGACCCCACATTCCATCAAAGTTCTAGCCCCCTTTACCGTTTCTTTCTCGCGACTTTCTCTCTCTTTTCTTTTCTGAGAACCAGATTTGTGGTGATAAGAACTCATGATCGTCTTGATCGAACACAAACAGAAAACAAGTTAAACAACAACACAGTAGGTAAACAAAGGAATACCGAAACTGAAAAGTAAAATTATGTATGTCCAGTTGTCAGAATTGACCAGGAATATCGAAGCGGGTCGTCTATATAACCGAATTACAGAACAGACGAGTCGACCCACGATATCTCTAATAGCTTAGATAGTTCTTGAAAGGAATATATGCTTACGAGTGAATTCGAGGGCCCGCGGCCCGCCTGTCGATTCACACACACTGGGCATTGAAAAAAGCTCGCCAACTTGCTGTCTCGGGTGGCGCGGCTTCGTCATCGCGGGCCCCCCGGACCGCCGGGCCCCGGGGTTACTACTCCGGTCCCCCCCCCCCCCTCTCGGCGGCCCTGCCTCTCTATACAGGTTCAGTAGACTTTGCCGCAAATGAAAAACAATGACGATGTAACACAGTGTTTGAAGAATGAATGGTACAACCTTGAAAAGCAAAACTTTAATCCGAAACTTTAAGCTAGGAATACGAAGTAAAAACTGATAAAAGAAATCATTGATGTAAATGCAATCATTAAGTTGTACTGATGATTCAAGAATTAAAGTAAGAAAGTATGTGGCAAAACCTAATTTCAAATACAAAGAAACTAAGTCTGAAAACATGTTTAAAAGGGGTTAAAATCATGCTAATATTAATGAAAATCACTGTAGAAAGGCTCAGTAGATAGCGGACATTTCCCAAATGAGAAACAGTAACATTGCAGTAAAGTGTTTGAAGAAATAAAGGTGTAACTTTGTAAACAAAAAAAAACTTTAACCAAAAACTTTATTTAACCTGGAAGTTCTAAGTTAAATTGCCATACTAAAAAAGCGTTAAATATTTCCCCAAATAAGATGAAAAACATAATGAGAATGATACAATCAATAGTAATTAATATTAATTTAAAAGAAAACAAGAAGGACGCTAATGCCCTATAGCTCACCAACATTCCTCTTTGATAGTAACTTTGGCAAACACAAGAACTGTATCAAACAGGCTCAAAACATGCGACAAAGCTGACCTAAACACAACCTCTTGAAAGTAAAACTGAAAAAATAATAATTTTAACAGCAGAAGGGTTAATGGCCACATTATTAAGTGAGAAGTATTACTCTAAATCAACCAGTCTTCATTGGCAGATGCTTCTGTGTACTATGTTTGATTTAAGCTGTGACTTATCACTACATAGAGAAATGGAAGAACCCTCGGTTTTAAAAAAAAATATATGGTGATGGAAACTGCCTTTTCCGTGCACTATCATTTGTAATTACTGGTGAAGAAAATCAACATGGCACAATTAGATTATTAATTGTTGATCATATGAGGAACCTCGGAAATGATGTTTGACAAATGGTGTTGCCAGACCTTAACAGAAACTTTAGCACACTGAAAATGTCTAGGTGTGAGCTAAACAGAGACTTAACGTTAAAAATGTGGAAATAAATTTGAAAAATATTGACTGCATGAGGGTTAAATCATGGTAGAATGATAATGAGGAACATGTATGATTTATACAAAGGCCATGGGAAGAGAAGGAACACAGAAACTGGCATAAACACCAAGTTAAACATGAAATTCTGAGCTAAACAGAAAACTAAACATAAGTAAATCAATAAACAAGAGGCCCCAAGGGGCCTTAGGGCGCTCACCTGACATGGTAGTCTAAATATCAAGCCAGGGACTTGACTCGAATAAGCTGCATACGCCCCTCCTAAGAAAAGCATATACCAACTAGATGAAGCAATTGTGCCCACACAATATACAGGATTTTCCTTCTATTTTCAGTTCCTGCACTTTAACGTCCCAAAATTGAGATAAACACATAAAAAAACAGATTTTTTTTTATTTTTGTTTGGAAATTTTCGAAGTCCCAAATAAAATATTTTCAGACTAAATTTTTTTTTTCTTCTTAAAATTGACCAAAATGCATAAAAAAACCAAAAAACTAATTTCCGGATTTTGGTCCAAAATTTTCTAAGTCCCATCCAGACCCAAAATTTTCAGTGTAAACAATTGTTTTTTTGGGGGGGGTCTTAAAAGTGACCAAAATCCATAAAAACAAAAAAAACTCATTTCCGGATTTTGGTCCAAAATTTCTAAGTCCGGACCGGGACCCTAAATTTTCAATCTAAATATGAACCCAGGGATTTGGCATGAATAAACTTGAATCTTACCTCCCTAAGCATGCTGCATACCAAATATCAAAAGATTCCTATTGGTAGATCTGAAGAAGATTTTTAAAGAATATTCCTCATACTGCACTAATTTAAACATTTGGGCTCCCATAGAGAGCCCAAATATGGACCAAGGGAATTGATTTCAATAAAGATGTGAAACAATCTTCCAAAGATGTTATATGTGAAATTTGAAAGCTTTTGGAGCAGTGGTTTGGGATAAAAGTTGTGTTAAATGTTTTTAGCTCACCAACTTTAGTTGTGTGAGTTTATGGCATTGCTCAATCGGTCGGCGTCAGCGTCGGTGTCAGCGAACATGTCCAATAATGTTAAAGTTTCTGTTTAGGTCACTTACTCACCCTATTTCCATATCATGACCTTTATAATGCTGCTATATGATGATTATTATCATTCTACCATGATTTAACCCCTCATACGCCGCATTTTAAACATTTTTCTTGACATTTTTAGTTGCGTTTAGTTTTCTGTTTAGCTCAGAATTTCACGTTTAACTTAGTGTTTAGGTCAGCTTCTGTGCTCCTTCTCTTCCCATGGCACTTATATTCATCATACATGTTCCTCAGTATCATTGTTCCGTGATTAACCCCCCATACTCTACATTTTAAAATTTCTTCTTCACATTTTTAGTTGCATTTAGTTTTCTGTTCAGCTCGGAATTTCATGTTCAACTTAGTGTTTAGGTCAGCTGCTGTGCGGTTGCGTTTAGTTTTCTGTTTTGCTCAGAATTTCATGTTTAACTTAGTGTTTAGGTCAGCTGCTGTGCTCCTTCTCTTCCCATGGTGCTTATATTCATCATACATCTTCTTCATTATCATTCTATCATGGTTCAACCCTTGTTCAGTGAATTTCTTAAAACTTTTCTCCCAATTTTGAACGTTTAGTTTTCTGTTTAGCTCACACTTCGACATTTTCAGTGGGTAAAATTTTTTTTTGTTTACATTGACTGCTGACACCCTTTTCATCCCATGGCCTTTATAATGCTTATTATTATTCTACCAATATTTAACTCTCACCCAGTGTGTTTTAAACCTTTTTCTTACCATTTTTAGTTACGTTTACTTTTCTGTTTACCTCAGAATTTCATGTTTAAGTTTGTGTTTAGGTCAGCTGCTGTTTTCCTTCTCTTCCCATGGTGCTTACATTCCATCATACATGTTCCTCATTATCATTCTATGAGCCTGTTTGATACAGTTCTTGTGTTTGCTAAAGTTACTATCAAAGAGGAATGTTCGTGAGCTATAGGGCTTTGGCGTCCTTCTTGTTCCCATCATCCACAGTGTTAAAAAATGCTGTCTCAGCACTTTTTCAAAGTCCCCAAAAAGTACAACCATGATAAAACCGATAGCAATTTTTTTTACCATTCCATTCTGTTTGTCCTAAGGAAGCTTCACACCAAATAAGAATTCTCAGTGCCGTGTAGTTTTGGAGATATGGGGGGTTTTAATTTTTTTCTATTTTTAGCTCTTGCGGTTCCCATGGGGCGACGGGAAAAAATTTTTTGGCATAAATTAAGTACTTATGACCCAATAAGCCCTCATATCAAATTTGGTTCAAATCTGCCTCTTGGTTTGGAAATTAGAAATTTTGGACTTGGCGAAAATCCTTGCCCCTCCCATAAAGAAGGCAAATATAGCTCCCCGAGCTTCTCTTGAACAAATCTGAGTTTACACCTCAAAAGGAAGCTGCACACCAAATATCAAGTCTCTGCTACTGCAGGTTCATGAGAAGAAGATTTTTTAAGATTTAAGCACACTTTTTGGGCGTGGCCCTACCGAGGGGCGGGTCAACTTGATTTGAACAAACATGAATTGACATATGATAGGGAACATGCAGAGCAAATTTTGTTGAATTTGGTCCAGGAGTTCGTGAGAAGAAGTTGATAATGTAAAGTTAATGACGGACAGAAAGTGATCAGTTAAGCTCCCCTTGGGCTTCGCTCAGGTGAGCTAAAAAGTTAAGAGTACGGTTTAAAACACATAGAGTGAGGGTTAAATAGTGGTAGAATGATAAAAAGCACCATATAGAAGCAATATAAAGGCCAAGGGATGAAAAGGGTGTCGGCAGCTGCCCTGAATAGAAACGTTAACGTACTGAAATTGTCTTAAGTGTGAGCTAAACAGAAAACTCAACATTCAAACGTTGAAGAGAAATTTGAATTGAAATTCAGTGGACAAGGGCGAAACCATGTTACAATGATAATGAAGAACATATATGAGGAATATAAGCGCCATGGGAATTTATTTATTTATTTATTACTTATTTATTTGTGTTTAAGATCACATATTTCTGCACAATGGCTAATCATGATCACGACAGTTTTATGGGTGGAGGAAGCCGGAGTACCCGGAGAGAACCACCGAGCAACGGCGAGCAACTGTCAGCTCCCCAACATACTAACTCCACACAAGCAGGGTTAGCATTGGTTGAAAACAGGTGCACCATTGACGTGCAGTACGCCTTAGTACACAGCGTCACCGTGCCCCCACGTGGGCAATGGGGGTGAAGTGTCTTGCCCAAGGACACAACGTGGTTGCCGCAGGTGGTATTCGAACGAGGACCTCTCGGCTTGCAGCCTGCACCTCTACCTACTGATCCACCGCACCCCCTCACCATGGGAAGAGAAGGAACACAGCAGGTGACCTAAACACTAAGTTAAACATGAAATTCTGAGCTAAACAGAAAAGTAAACATAGGTAAAAATGTTAAGAAAAAAGGTTTAAAATGCACTGGGTGAGAATGAAATAATGTCAGAATGATAATAAGCACCACATAAAAGCAATATAAAGGCCATGGGATGAAAAGGGTGTCGGTAGCTGACCTAAACAAAACCTTTAACATACTGAAAGTGTGCAAGTGTGAGTATTAAAAATTTGATGAACAATTTGAAGAACTTCAGTGGACCAGGGTTAAATGATGCTAGAATGATAATGAGGAACATGTATGAGGAATATAAGCACCATGAGGAGACAAGGAATACAGCAGCTGACCTGAACACAAAGTTAAACCTAAAATCTGAGCTAAACAGAAAAGTAAATGTAGCTAAAAATGGTAAGAAAAAGGTTTAGAATGCACTGGGCGAGGGTTAAATAAGGACATGATATGGAAACAGGGCGAGTAAGTGACCTAAACAGAAACTATAACATTATTGAACATGTACGCCGACGCCGACGCCAACCGATGGAGCCATGCCATAACCTCACACAACTAAAGTTGGTGAGCTAAAAAAAACTTTAACCTTGACAAAAAAACTGTAACCACAAACTTGAACTAAAACTCTAATGTTAACAGATGGACAGACAGACGAACGGCAGATGGACGGACAGACGGACGAAAGTCATGACTATAGCCCCAAACTGTAAACAATCGGGCTAAAAAGTCCAAAATCTCCCAAAAATGTCCTATAAGGGTTAATGTCTTATATTGATGCATTTAACACATATATGAAATATAAAAGCCACAGCATACTGGCGGTAGCCTCCACTCGTGTATAGCAAAACAGGTCACAAATTGTCCACACTGACAAAAAAGTCTAACACTGCAAAAAAACTGCTAAAAATAAAAAAAATATCACTGGGTAAGGGTCTTTGAGTAATTTTAAGTCATAGAAACAGTATGAGGTGCATAGTAACAGCTGGGAAAGTCAAAGTGGACTCTTAAAATTGTTGATGCCGACGCAGATGCGCCTTGGGTCATGACATAAGCTCACACAACTTCGTTGGTGAGCTAAATGAAAGTGTCAATGACACTGTAGCTTAACTTGTGTGTTGTGTTTGATGAAAAGGATAATGTTCAATGTTTATGGAAGGATTGTGAAATAAGACAAGAATTGTGATAATTGGGAATATGTTCATTTCTGTTCCCTGTATGCTATGTTTTTGATAAAAAATAATATGAGGTGTACACTGTAATAAAGAGCTGAGGGGTGGGTTAATAAGACCTCACAGTTAATGTATGTGGCCCTCACAAGTTAACGTATATCAACAAAAGTTACCAAGTTACAGTGAAATTATTCCAAAACGAGTCATCCTATCAAGTTACATTGAAATCCCTTCATAAATATGGCCTGTAGACTGTGCTAAAGGTTTTCGGGCTTTGGGCCCATGTAGCCGTCAGTTTCCCATTTGCGTCCAAAGGGGAAGTTCTCATCTAGACATTATATGAAGTCAACCTACCAAGTTACAATGAAATCCCTTCATAAATATGACCTGTAGACTGTGCTAAAGGTTTTTGGGCTTTTGGCTCGGGCTGCCATCATGGTTGAATCATTGCAACCAAAAGGGGACATTCTCATCTGGGCATCATCTGGAGTGATCCTACGAAGTTACAATGAAATCCCTTCATAAATATGACCTGTAGACTGTGCTCAAGGTTTTCGGGCTTCGGCCCTCTGAAGCCGTCACAGTTGACCAATCACGACCAAAAGGGATGTTATCATCTAGGCATGATATGGAGTCAAACTAATAGGTTACAATGAAATCCTTCCTTAAATATGACCTGTAGACTATGCTAAAGGTTTTGGGCTCGGGCAGCCATCAAGACTGAATGATCGCGACCAAAAGGGGACGTGCTCATTTAGACATTATTTGGAATCATCCTACCAAGGTACAATAAAATCCCTTTATAAATATCACCTGTAGACTGTGCTAAAGGGTTTTGGGCTTCAGGCCCCTGTAGTCGTCACAGTCGCCTAGTGGTGTCCAAAAGGGGCTGTTCTCATCTAGACATTATGTGAAGTCCACCTACCAAGTTACAATGAAATCCCATCATAAATATGACCTGTAGACTGCGCTAAAGGTATTCGGGCTTCGGGCTTGGGCAGCCATAATGGTTGAATGATCGCAACCAAAAGGGGACATTCTGATCTGGGCATCATCTGGAAAGATCCTATGAAGTTACAATGAAATCCCTTCATAAATATGACCTGTAGACTGTGCTCAAGATTTTCGGGCTTCGGGCACCTGTAGCCATCACAGTTGACAAATCACGATCAAAAGGGTCATCTAGGCATTATATGGAGTCAACCTAACAAGTTACAATGCAATCCTTCCATAAATACGACCTATAGACTATGCTAAAGGTCTTTGGGCTCGGGCAGCCATAAAGGCTGAATGATCGCGACCAAAAGGGGCTGTTCTCATCTAGACATTATTTGGAGTCATCCTACCAAGCTACAATGAAATCCCTTCATAATCATGATCTGTAGACTGTTCTAAAGGTTTTCGGGCTTAAGGCCCCTGTAGCCATCACAGTTGCCCAATCGTGTCCAAAAGGGGACTTTCTCATCTAGACATTATATGAAGTCAACCTACCAAGTTACAATGATATCCCTTCATAAATATGACCTGTAGACTGTAGTAAAGGTTTTCGGGCTCGGGCAGCCATCATGGCTGAACAATCGCAACCAAAGGGGACAATCTCATCTGGGCATCATCTGGAGTGATCCTACGAAGTTACACTGAAATCCCTTTATAAATATGACCTGTAGAATGTGCTCATGGTTTTCGGGCTTCGGGCACCTGTAGCCATCACAGTTGACCAATCACGACCAAAAGGGGCGGTCATCACCTAGGCATTATATGGAGTCAACCTAACAGGTTACAATGAAATCCTTCCATAAATATGACCTTTGCCTATGCTAAAGGTTTTTGGGCTCGGGCACCAATCAGGGCTGAATGATCGCGATCAAGGTGGGACATTCTCATCTAGACATTATTTGGAGTCATCCTATCAAGTTACAATGAAATCCCTTCATAAATATGACCTGTAGACTGTGCTAAAGGTTTTCGTGCATCGGGCCTCTGTAGCCGTCACAGTTGCCCAATCAGGACCAAAAGGAGACTTTCTCATCTAGACATTGTATGAAGTCAACCCACCAAGTTACAATGAAATTCCTCAATAAATATGACCTGTAGACTGTGCTAAAGGTTTTCGGGTTTTGGGCTCGGGCAGTCGGCATGGTTGGCAGATCACGCCCAAATGAGGAAATTCTCATCTAGAGATCATAAGGAGGCATCCTACCAAGTTACAATGAAATCCCTCCATATTAATCATGACCTGCAGACTGTGCTAAAAGTTTTTGGGTTTCAGGCTTGGGCAGCCATCACGGTTGATAGATCATGCCCAAAAGGGGATGTTCTCATCTATGCATTATACAGAGGCATCCTACCAAGTTACAATGAAATCCCTTCAGGAATACGACCTGTAGACTGTGCTAATAGTTTTCGGGTTTTGAGCTCGGGCAGCCATAGCAGATGCCCGATCGCAACCAAAAGAGGACGTTCTCATCTAGACATGACCCAAACTTGCATATGAAATTTCGTGACGATCAGACAAGAACTGCGGGGTGTAGCCCGTGCTAAAGGAAAATGTGAATAGATTCAAAGACTTACAGACTGACAGACTTCCGCACGCGTGATGGCAATAGCTTATCTTGACTATGTGAAGTTAAGCTAAAAATCAACCAGTGCATCCTACCTCCCCCCTTGAGATGAAAGTTGGCTTTTTCCATAAAACCCCTCCAAATCATGTTCTCTAGCAAAACATGTCTTGCCCGATGGACCCTCTGACAACCACCCCCTCCCCCTCTCCCCTCTGGTGGTGTGGAGGGAGGGTGCGCAGAAGGTCGCCAGAGGGAGCTCAAATATATTCCCAGCAACTTCATTTGAACAAACTGGAATACGACCCCACAAAGAATATTCCTCATACTGTACTAAGTTCAAACTCAAGCTCCCATGGGGAGCTCAAATATGAACATTGGGACTTGATTTGAACAAAGTTGAATCTGAACCTTCTAAGGATACTGCATATCAATATCAAAAGATTCTGAGTGGTAGATCTGATAAGATTTTTAAAGAGTACTCCTCATATTGTACTAAGTTAAAGTTCAAGTTCCCAAAGGAAGCCTAAATATGACCCCAGTGACTTGACTGGAACAAACTTGAATCTTACCCGTCCTAAGGAGGCTCTATACCCATCATCAAAAGATTCTGATTGGTGGATGTGAAGAAGAACATTTTTAAAGAAAATTTTCAATATAGCACTAAGTTAAAATTTAGGTTGCCATAGGGAGCCCAAATATGAACCCAGGGACTTCATTTGAACAAACTTGAATTCGACCCCACGAAGATAATTCCTCATACTGTACTAAGTTAAAACTCAGGCTCCCATAGGGAGCCCAAATATGAACATAGGGACTTGATTTGAACAAACTTGAATCTGAACCTTTTTAGGATACTGCATATCAAATATCAAAAGATTCTGAGTGGTTGATCTGAGAAGATTTTCAAAGAGTATTCCTCACATTGCACTAAGTTAAATTTCCAAAGGAAGCTTAAATGTGATTCCAAGGACTTGAATGGAACAAACTTGAATCTGACCCATCCTATGGAGGCTCTATACCAATCATCAACAGATTCTGATTGGTGGATGTGAAGAACATTTTTAAAGAAAATTTCCAATCATGCACCATGTTAAAATTTAGGTTGCCCAAATATGAACCCAGGGACCTCATTTGAAACTTGAATTCGACCCCACGAAGAATATTCCTCATACTGTACTAAGTTAAAACTCAGGCTCCCATGAGGAGCCCAAATATACTACTCAGTTTGCTAAGCACCAAATATTTGACACATCATTGTGAAATTTGCTTGTGACATATTTGCGATATTTTTGGTGGATATGATTGAGGAATGTATTGAGATGGTCCCCAGTGTTTGCGTTAGCTCTCTTGACAGGCAGACTTTTCGTGACAGTCATGGAAAGCATGTACCCCTTGATATTCATGATGTTTTTGATGTTTTCGAGTACTGTCTACATGTACATGACATGTGTAGGGTATTCAGTCTTCATTTCAACACAAACCCTTGTGATTTAATGATTGAATATGGTGAATGCAAATGTAAGAAGACATTTGTCTGATGCAGAAATATGGCAGGCTGTAGGGATGGTGAAGCAAGGGGCTACCCACCGTCAGGTTGGATAACGAGAGCCTGTGCAAGATTTCAGCAGTATGGCATACAAGCAAGACGGCGTGGTGGTGGCAGAGCCAGGGCATCATCCGCAGCTGAAGACCGTTTTTTGATCATTCAGGCCCGTAGGAACTGCTTTGCTACAGCAATCCAGCTTCGCAGTGACCTTCAGAATGCATCCGGGGTAAATGTTCCGATGCAGACTATCCGGGCAAGGCTG
The DNA here is from genome assembly GCA_031216915.1 of Pictodentalium vernedei. Taxonomy (NCBI): domain Eukaryota; kingdom Metazoa; phylum Mollusca; class Scaphopoda; order Dentaliida; family Dentaliidae; genus Pictodentalium; species Pictodentalium vernedei. The sequence continues at coordinate 234,755,300 of CM062294.1, forward strand.
CACAAAGGTGGTCTCCGACCGAGAAGACCATGTATTTGCATTCCGCTGTCCCAGAACCACCGCCAGGCACGATATGAATGGGCCATGGACCACGTTGGATGGACCAGAGAAGATTGGCGAATTGTCCTTTTTACAGATGAGTCAAGGTACTGCCTAGACCACACAGATAGGCATTCTAGGGTATGGAGATGACCAGGAGAGCTATTCCATGCAGAAAGCTTCGCTGAGCATTACCGCTACGGTGGAGGGTCAATCGTGGTCTTGGGCGGCATCAGCAGGGATGGACGTACAGAGCTCTGTGTCCTTGACCGTGGTACATTGACTGCACAGCTTTATATTGATGAGAACAAGGATGTCCACTTATGACTGTCTGGAGGTGCAGTGGGTGATAGATTCATTCTAATGGACGATAATGCCCATCCTCATGTTGCCCATGCTGTCTGGGAGTACCAGCAGAGGGAGGGGATTGAGCGTATGGACTGGCCAGCAAGATCATCTGACCTCAATCCAATCGAATATGTCTGGTATGAGTTGCAGCTTGCAATTTCAGCCCGTCCAGTCCAACCAACCAAGAAGTGTCCAGGAGCTTAGTGCCATGCTGGTCCAAGAATGGAACAACATCCTACAAAGGACCATCAGGAACCTGATTGGGAGCGTTGAGAAGGCGTTGTCAAGCTGTAATTAACAATAATGGGTCTCATACTCCATATTGAACTCATACCAGTTCGCTCATCAACTTTTCGGCAAATTTGAAAAAATTCCTCTTTTACCAATAATATCCATTTTCCATGGTTAATCGTATTCAAAAGCTAAAAAATAATGTTAAACACAAATAAAGTCTTAATTTCTCTGCTCAAATCATTAAAGATATAATTAAATAAAAAATGTATTCACTTTTCATTACAATATTTCAACTAAAACATAAAGCAGGTAGTTGGATATACTTGATGCTTAGCAAACTTTGAGTAGTATATGAACATAGGGACTTGATTTGAACAAACTTGAATCTGAACCTTCTAAGGATACTGCATATCAAATATCAAAAGATTCTGAGTGGTAGATCTGAAAAGATTTTTAAAGAGTATTACTCATATTGCACTAAGCTAAAGTTTGAGTTCCGAAAGTGAGCCTAAATATGACCCTATGGACTTGATTTGAACAAACTTGAATCTCAACCCACTAAGGATGCTACATACCAAATATCAAAAGATTCTCACTGATGAATCTGAAGAAGATTATTTAAAAAAAATATTCCTCATGTTACACTAAGTTAAAATTTGGATTTCCACAGTAAGTCCAAATATGTCTCCAGGACTTAATTTGAACAAATTTAAACTTAATCCCCCTAAAGATGTAGTATATAGACTAACAAGAAATTTTGACTGGTAGATCTGAAAAAAAGACTATCAATGCAACTGGTTAACATCCATTTTTATTATAACCTATTGGAATGTAGCACTTCTTTTTATACAATGCTTTGTGGGGTCGCTGTGGCTTTGTGGTAACCAGTTCTTGTCAGATCACCGAAGTTAAGCAATGTTGACCCCAGTTAGTCCTTGGATGGGTAACCGTCTGAGCGATCAATTTGGACTTCTGCGTTGTGTGCTTGGGCAAGGCACTTCACCCCGTTTGTCCACATGGGGGCACGATGACACCGTGTACTAAGGCGTACTGCACCTCGATGGTGCACATGCCTTCAACCAATCTAACCCTGGCCGTGCTACAGTGCGGAGTTACGATGTTGGGGAGCTGGTAGTCCAAACATTGCCTGAAAGTCCGTAATATAATTTTGGGGTTTGGAACGTCCTTTGAAAGGATGTACAAACCCAAAATTTATATTACCGACTTTTCAGGCCATGTTTGGACTAGGGAGCTGGCAGCTGCTCGTTGTTGCTCAGTGTTTCTCTCCGGGTACTCCAGCTTCCTTCATCCGTAAAACTGTCACCGACATATGACCTTGGCTGTTAATGTGTCGTTAAACCCTAATAAAATAAATAAATACAATGCTTAATGCTTTTTCTATGGTGAAGTTTATGTTAATGGAGTGTTGTTAATACACAATATTGACTATTTTTCTGTTTGCATACAGAATTTCTACCCCATTTTTATTGATCAATTTACACAAAATTGGCCTTTATGTATTGCAATTTATTGTTCTTGAAATATTGAAAGTGTTATAAGTGCTTTTAGTTCCGGCATCCTTGGACACACGACAATATTTCATATGTTAAACAATTAGTCCACTGAAATTTCGTTCTATGTTGTCCAACCTGTTTTGCTTCATTTTTAATGTAACAAGCTTTTCAAATGAGATGTGTCAATTTGTTCGGATGTGAAAGAAATGAATAAAACACTTTCATATGCACGCATCTCAAATACAGGCTGTTAGGATCCTATACACATGTGACACAATGCATGTGTAGTACAGTGGAGCTCACTTATTTGCACGCCAAAGCTAATGGGGGTGCCGGGGTGGTGGGAGCTGTTCATCCCCCCCCCCCCCCCCACCACAATGACCATGTCTGTCGAAAAATGTTGTCAGTTGGAAAAACTGGTTGTTGCTTAATTTGCAAATTACATCGTAGGAAGCAAACAATTCATTTGGTAAAGGGTTATTTATTTATTTATTTATATATTTATTTATTTATTTATTTATTTATTGGTGTTTAACCCTTTGAAGCCGAGTGGCCACTTTTACGTTCAGGAACATGATACGTCATAATTTCATTAAATAGGATGGATGCTAAGTGCATGTGTGTGGTAGACCAATCAATATTTTGAATGTGCAGCATGGTGAACATGGACTCTTCCAGTTGCTGTTATTGAACTGATATGGAAGACACCACCAGTGTTCAAATGGTTAAATTATTTTTAAAAGATTCTGCTGCCACCAGCAAAGGAAAGCCTTGGTTTAGAAACATGTTGTTCTCAATAAATTGATTTGTAACAATTTATTGGAGAGTGCCAACAAGCACTCTCCAATAAATTGTAACAAGACAATTCAATATGAACATTATTTGTTCTACCAATGACCAAATAACAAGCTATTACATACAGTGGAAAGCCACTAAAATGTCTTTCAGCACTTCAGCAGAGCCATGATAGTGGCTTCTAGTCCTCAAACAGTTGAAGTCACATACTTCAGCATAATGGTTAATCATGACAGCAACATGGAGATAAAGTCCGGGATTTAAAAATTAACTGGGGGGCAGGTGTCCTGTTAATAAAATTTAGTAGGGGGCAGGTGTCCAGTCCTCAAAAATCCTAAGGGGGGGGGGGCAGGTGTCCTCTTCTGTCAATTTTGACAGTGGAGGGGGGGGGGGGCAAACAGCCGGGGGGGCAGGTGTCCGTATCCCATATATTTATATTGGTGTTAAGGTCACATATTTCTGCGGAAGTGCCAATCATGACTGCAACATGGATATAAAATAAAGTGCAGCCAGTCGTTTATACCCATGTTGCCCATTTTAGAGGACTTCCACCCAGACAATGAAGAGACCTTGTCCTATTTACCAGTAAAACAGAGCTTGTTTGTTTATCACAGCAAACAAGCACTGCTTCACTTTTTGGGGTGGGGTGTGCTAAAGGGTTATAGAAGTCTATTGAGTTAGGGTTCATGTTCATACCAATGGGCAATGACACGGGACACTGTCAGTAAATGTCACCTTTCACACAACCATGTCAGAAAATTTTGAGATCCTGGCTTAGGGCCTCAATTGGATACCTTTTAACTGAACAAGTGCAACGCCGATCGCAGGCAATCAGACTCAAGTCCCCCACGGTGGATGGTCTGTTCTATAAAACATGCAAAATATTTTTTAGGCCTGTTGGGCATTTAATAAATAAGTTTCACGTTATGAAATGGATAAAAGATTTCAACAGCAAGTGGAAATTGAAGTCCTCTCTCTCCCACCCTGTATCTGTTCTCAGGCATCTACCATTTAACAACAGGAACAACAATGTAATCATTCCATATTGCATTTTCATTCAAAAATTATTGACGTGCATCATCCTCCTATTATGTGTCACCAATGGTATAAATATGAAAGTACAGTCTCGAAGCATCTATCTATTAGATACAGGTGGTAACCATAAAATAGCAACACAAAAAATTCAATGAAAATGGTCGTCCTTCGGCCATTCTAAAGTTTTTTTCCAAACAATTTTGACATGCATCATCCTCCTAGCATCTCTGACCAATGTTAGAAATCCTCCTAGTGACATGCATCATCCTCCTAGCATCTCTGACCAATGTTAGAAATCCTCCTAGCATCTCTGACCAATGTTAGAAATCTGAAAGTAATAGCTCGGAACATGTCTAAGATACAGGTGATAAGGTCAAATATGGCAAAAAAATGACAACAAAAAAAGTCTGTCATTCAAACATCTTGAATTTTTTTTCGAAAGATTTCGGCCATCTTGAATTTTTTCAAAATATTTCGATGTGCATCACCCTCCTAGCATCTCAGACCAATGTTAGAAATCTGAAGCAAATATATCAAAACATGTCTAAGATACAGGTGGAAACATCAAATGAAGCAAAAAATTATGACAAACTTGGCTGCCAGTCGGCCATCTTGAATTTTTTTTCAAAAATTTTTGACGTGCATCATCAATGGTATAAAAATGACAACACAGTGTCAAAGCATATATGAGATACGGGTGGTAACATAAATGAGGACAGACTGACAGACAGATGGATGGACAGACGGACAGATGAAGTGCAATCCAATAGTCCCCCAAAACGGTAAAACCGTGGGGACTAATAACCCTGTTGAATGAATACAACCTCTAAACACAAAACCATTTACCATACCTTCAGAACAAAATTTGATCTATTAATTGCATATAGGTCAAGGAGTAAACTTGATAACCGAATAAAAAAAAATAGTGATATGATCAGAAATTACCTTGACAAACCCCAAATTCCCCTTGCTACAGACCTATTCGGCCTCAGTAATCCAACATGAGCATTTAATCTATTATATCTTGTTTGACAAAGCTTCATGAGCTCTGTCAATCAAAATGAAATAGAATAAATGCTCAGATTATCTTTAGAATGCATGAAAAGAGCCAAATCCATGTTAATTTAATACTCCTGTTAAATGAATAATTCAAACTGGCAAATTAACTATTCAACAAGAGGGGCAATGCAAAGTGGGTGCCAATGCCTCCGACCCACCAAAAATTTCTAAGTCAAAAGAGTGAAAGAGAGCCATCATAACTCTGGAAAAAATGTGTGGAAGAAACTTGTGCTATACAGGCATCATTCCTCCATGATGCTCTATCACAATTCCAAATATCATTCAAATCGAATTAGCAGTGGCTGAGATACAAGAGAAAATGTTGGTACGGATGGACAGACGGACAGAGGTCTCCATAGGAACCTTCTTCGATCTTTCAAGTCGGGGGCATAATTAACATGGTTCCAGTGTATAATTAACCTTTGATCTTCTGAGTTTGTAATTTTGAATCATAGTGTGATGCCTCTAATTCGACCCTTGCTCTGGAGCCAAGATTATATTCGTTTTGACAAAATTACAATCAATGATTTTATATTTTCCCTTTACAGATTTGTCACAAGAATTTTAAATTTCAAGTTTGTTTTCCCAAGAGCCAAATTAGAAGTCTCAAACTAAAATTTTAAATTCAAAAGAAAAATAGTTATTTACTGCTTGAACATTGTGCTTACATTACATCTTGTATCTAAAGGCCTTCACTGCTGAACACTATGCAACGAAGAAACAATCAATATGCATTTTAGAAATAAGAAACAATCAGACAGCATTTCCTACAGTAAATATGACACTGAGTGATGTATGTAATTTGAGCCTAATTGTCAGTCAAAAAAACCCTCTGTACAATGACCTAACCTAACTGTCAACTTAGTGTCAAGCTATTTTCCCATAATGCAACTAGAGATTTAACAAATTCAATCTAATTTGACAGGCCTTATTGAGCTATGTCAATTCCGACTGAATTGATTAATTTCCTAGTTGTATTATAGAAACAAGGCAACTGCCAAAGCATAGTATCTCCTGCTTCAAGTATATGTCAACTGTGTACTACATCTGATGCATGAGTCATGAATATAGTTACATGACCTTGATTGCTGACTATTATAAACAACTTTTTCTGCACAGAAAAAATTTTGTACCTCGAAATAGGTGACAAATGTTAAAAGTTGGAAAAAAGGAGATTCTGACACACAAATTTTGAAATTTGGTGTTGAAAGTCCAAAGGCCTAAAAAAAGTTTCAAATCTGTTTCTCAGTCCCACCCACATGGTCCTTTTGGCTGCCGCATGCTCTCTTTTTATGACCAATGCAAACGTAAAAAAAAAAAATAAAGTATCGATCAAATCACTTCCGCTATCAATGTGCACTGTTTACTTTCAAGCATCAATACAAGGTTCAAACAAGCCATGAGTGGAATTATCGATAGGAATTATCTCACTCATGACAGAGACAAGTGGTTATTTTCTCTTGCGCAAAGTAAACATTTGTCTCGGTCACTCATGAGATAGTTTTCGGTATCCACTCAAAACACTAGATATTTTCTATTTATTGGAGTTTGGTATAATTCATGAGATGCAACTTCAATGGAGCAATCATAAGTAAATCAGATGACTCTCCACAGAAAGCAAGAGTGAAAAGGCAGTGAGTAGCATTACTGGCCTTTGAAGTTTGCTGAATTGTGTTGTTTACATACCAGTTCTCGGAAAGTGAAGTTTGATTAATCTGAAGTCTTGGAAAGCTGTTGCTTATAATTCATGGTATATTTCACGCACAAATTGTATTATTTGGCCTATTTCCCATGAACAGATTTTAACCCTTTACAGAAAACACATATCAGAATTGGCTATTTTAAATTTTTTTTTCAACAAAACCATATCATGCGACCCCCTCACTGGAATGAGCCCAATGAGCTTGTTCCAATAATGGATCACATGATATGGTTCTACTGAATTTTAAAAATTTTATTCTACTTCACTATTTGTATATTTCGTGATGAATGCCAGCGATTCGTTAGGCAAGGGTTAATTGCACTAGATGGAATATGGGTATGCTGTTGTTGTCTACTCACAAAAAAGTAAAAATTGCGATTGGGTATTTGTGTTTAAGGTCACTTTCAATACCTATGGCTGTATCATGACAACAGAGATATGAAATCAAGTTTAGCCAATCGTTCATTCCTATGCTGCCCATTTTAGAGGACTTCCACCCAAGGCATTGGTTGCTATGGTCCTATTTTACAATTTACAAGCAAAGCAGAACATGCACTGTTCTCCTTCCCAGGGTTCAATTTTTATTAACACAAACCTTGACCTTGATTGTGACATACCACTTCTTGGTGGTTTATCAACCCATAAAGTTTCAAAGAATTATCTTCAACATTTAACCCTTTACCTAACACAAAAGACAGATGACACTTGCAAACAAAATTCTTGAATAACCAATTTTTAAAAATGTTTTGCATCAAAACAAAGCTAATAACTCCTCATTGGTACGAGCTCAATGAGGGATCCCAAGCTATATTTTAGACAAAAAATGAAAAAAAAATGAATGTTGAATGGTGATTTTTGTGAACAGTGCTGGCCAGTTTTGGCCGTTATGTTGGGTAAAGGGTTAAAATGTTAGAGTCGATACAAAGAGTGAAATTCTATTTTTTGTAATAATAATCTTGACCTTGAAGCTAATGGCATGGTTTTGCTTGCAACATATCCTGTGATGGCCATATATAATCAATCAAGATTCACAGAATTTTCTTCAATGGTTAAGTTGTTATAGTTGATTGTCGATGCCATCAGTTTGAAGTACTATTGCCTGTGTCTTGCCTCTGCAAAAGCAGACAAGACAAAATTTGCTACTTAAAATTTTGACATCAGTGTGCAGAAGGTTCAACTGAATCGTATGTCCAAGGGAAGCATGCACTCACTGATCATAATTAATTTTGTTGCAACAACCCTCCATGATACCTCAAAAGCCATACACACACACCAGTGGTGAACTCGGCGGTCGAGAGATTTCTCAATATGCAGCTAAAGAGAAACAAGACTCACGGTGACCCGCCCCCACCCCCCCCCCCCCCACCCCCAGACACAGACATGGATACCCCCAAACTATGGCCAAATGGCCTATAAAACTGGAATGAAAAGTTCTGTGTTAAATTTGGTGCGCACTGTAATCCATAAAGTTTTGAATTTAATAAAATATATCTGAACATCATAACCAAAAGCTGTATTGACCTTATTTCCATAAGGTCAATCCTGCCAACTTACATGTTGGGACTTTCTCATCAGAACCATGCGCATGTGGATGTCACTTGAATTGGCATACAGTACAAGTCAAAATAAAGTTGGATAACTGCTGTAAACTATGCACCTTTCTCTTCCTACACCAATATGACCAGAAACTAACATCATTTTCTGGAAAGCTCTCAGAGAGCTTTCCAGAAAATGATGTCAGATTCTGGTCTTATCAGTGCACAGGCAGCAGTATACTTAGTTTATTGAAGTTACGTTACAACTTATTTTGTCTTGTACTGTAATGTGCAAGTTCTTTTGACAACAATATCTGAAAGGTTTTATTGAAAAGTAGAGATAAAATTTTTCCCCCTCGAGTGGAATTTAGTTTGTTTTTAAAAACAAAAAACTTTCTTGGGTAAAAGGTTAACTGATATAGATTAACCTTTTAAACAATGAAACCCTGAACACAGGGACTGCAAATGACGAAAATATGTAAGCAGACAACACCTTTGTCAGCCATGCATTATATAATTATGGCTCCGGACGGACCAATACAGTCTGTCAGAAAAATTAAGTTTTCCCTGTAACCTTAACTTTTGCCACCAAACATGGTGTTGCTGTGCTAAAGAGCTTCCATTGGTTGTTATCCTTTACCCTTGTGTAAAGTTTCATCAAAATCCACCAAAGCATTATAGAGTTATGGCTCTGGATGGACAAATAAAGTCGGACAGATGGATGGATGGATGGACAATCTGGATTTAAACAGCCTCATGATCGGGGGGGCATAACAAATTTCCTTTGATAGCTACAATGCTATGTTTCATTCATAAATGTGATCTGTATGGTGCTATGGATAGCGATTTTCCATAATTTGGTCAAGGACAGTGATTTACGATAATTGAGATATAGGGGGGAAGCTAATGACAAAATTTTTGGTTTTAACTCTTTACCTAACAAATCGCCCGCACCCGCCCGCATAATATGCAAATTGAGCAGTTGAAAAAATTAAATTTTTCAAAATATTTCAACAAAATCATATCATGTGACCCCTCATTGGAACGAGCTCATTGAGCTCGTTCCAATGAGGGGGTCACATGATATGGTTTTGTTGAAATTTTTTGAAAAATTAAAAAAAATTATATTTAAAATAATAAATTTTGATATCGTCTGCATTGTTGGATGCCAAAAAACAGTGAGAATAAATGAATGGGATAGCTATAGCTTGTTTTTGTTTGTGTCTATGCAAATTAAAATTAGTTTTTGCAAAATATGATTGTTAATCATCACATGTAAAATTAATACACGCTGCTATATCACTTATAGTTTTGAAGTATGGAATAATAATAATAATAATAATAATAACTGATTTTGTAAAAGCGTAAAACCACGAAGAGTGCCCTAAAACGCTTCACAGAAATAAAATACACTTTTCTGAAAATAAAGAGTCACATGTTTCAGTTTCCTCTAGCGAGGTTCAGGAGAATGCTTCAGTAAATAGGAAAGTTTTAAGATTTCTTTTGAAGATGTTGATAGTTTCTGAAATTCTGACACTAATAGGCAACGCATTCCACAATCTTGGACCCACGATGGAGAACACACGATCATTAGCCAGATTAGATCTGCTAAAAGGTATGACTAGTTGAATTTGATCTTTAGATCTCAGACTGCGTGATGGAGTGTATACAGTGATGAGCTCTTGCAGGTAAACTGGAGCCAGTTTGTGGATACATTTGAATACTAAGATCAATATTTTGAAATTAATTCTCTGTTTAACTGGAAGCCAATGTAATTGTCTTAAAACAGGTGTTATGTGTTCAGAGCATTTGGTACCAGTAATTATCCTAGCAGCAATATTCTGAACTTTTTGAAGCTTCTGAATCAAATACTGCGGCAGCCCCACTAACACTGAATTACAATAGTCTAGTTGTGAGGTGATGAAGGAAGGCACAAGTTTTTCAAGTGCTGATTGGTTAAGATAAGTTCTCAGTCTTCCAATATTCCGAAGCTGCCAGTAACATTTTTGACATATTTTATTGATATGGATGTCTAGCTTTAAATTTGAGTCCATAATCAGTCCAATATTCCTGGCCGATTCACTTTTCATGGTGATGTTGTTTCCAACCTGAATTGATGTAACAGTGGGTGTAGGCATGCGAACCCCGGATATCACTAAGAATTCTGTTTTAGAGTCATTCATTTTCAGTTTAAAATCTATCATCCATTCCCGCACCAGATTTATGCAAGTTTCCATGTTGCTGACTGCAGTGATTGAGTCACTTTGAAGAGATGAATTAAATGTAATGTACAGTTGGGTATCATCTGCATACAGATGATATGATATGCCATGCCTTTTAAGAAGACGACCCAGAGAAGAAGTGTACAGAGTAAACAAAAGTGGACCAAGAACTGAGCCCTGAGGAACACCACACTTTAACATCTTGCTTTCTGAACCGGTCTTGTTGATATATATTTGTTGACTGCGACCTTCTAGATATGATGCAAACCATGATAAGACAGTTCCACATATGCCATGCTGTGTCAATGTCTGCAAAAGAATATCATGGTCGACTGTGTCGAATGCTGCTGACAAATCCAAGAGAACAAGCAGTACAGCCTTACCCTCAGACAATGATTTAACAATGTTGTTGTTGACTCGCAGTAAAGCTGTCTCTGTACTGTGATTGGCTCTGTATGCAGACTGGAAAGGCTCTAAAAGATCATTTTCATGCAGATGTTTTTAGAGTTGTGAAGCAACAACCTTTTCCAACAATTTAGACATGAAAGAGAGGTTCGATACTGGTCGATAATTCTTCAGGTTGTCAGGATCAAGAGATGGCTTCTTGATGAGTGGAGTAACGAGTGCTTTTTTCAGTGGGCGTGGAACAAATCCCTCATGAAGGGATGCAGATATAATAGATGATATGGCTGGCAGAAGATGATCAATTGTCTCTTTCAGAAGGAATGTTGGAATTTCATCTAGATCATTGGATTTATTGGATGATGACAAAATCACCAATACCCATATTTTATACTTGAGATTAGAAAAGTGGTACCATAGAGTTACTTGTTATTGATATTTGTTCAAGTTATCCCACTAACAACTCATAACCCTTTATCTAACATGAAAAGCAGATGACGCTTGCAAACAAAATTAATTGTTTTTTCATTTTTTGTCTCAAAACATAGGTTATAACCCCTCATTGGAACGAGCTCAATAAGCTCGATCCAGAGGGGTCATAACCTATGTTTTTGAGACAAAAAATGAAAATATGATGAAAATTAATTGGCGATTTTTGAGAATAGCACTGGCCGGTTTTGGGCATTATGGTGAGTAAAGGGTTAATTAACTGGTAGAGTGCTGAATTATTTTTGGTCATCAAAATTTGTTCATGCATCTTTGCCTTGTTACAATTCATGAGAGAGTGCCTATGGGCACTCTCTCATGATTTGTAACAAGGCAAATCCTAACAGACAAAATTATTTAACTTCAAAGGTAGTATGAAGCTCATTCACCAAAAATGATACCTTTAAGTTGAAGCACCTGCTCTTCATAATAAAGCCCAAATATGGGCTTCCATCACTCTACCAGTTAAGAGTTATACGACTGCTCAGTATGATCAAATGACACTGGTTTTCGAACCAGTTCAAGACATTAAGAAAGTCTCACATACGAAATATTGAGCAAAATGATTTATATTTATTGGATTATTATTGCTCTAAGAAGCTGAAAACAGGCACAAATTAATGAATTAAGAGCCATAACTCTGCTCATTATAGTCGAACTGTAACAGTTTCAAACTCATTCATAACATTGTTAAGAAAGTCTTAAACACCAAACATTGGCCAACTCCATTTGTATTTGTTGAAGTTCTCATGCTAACAAGCTGAAAACAGGCAAACATTAACTAATAAAGGGCCATACCTCTACTCGAAAGACCAGCCATCTGCCCATCCTCCCATGCACCAACTTCATCAAACTACAGGTGGACTTTTAAAAAAAAACTCAACCAATAAGAGATCGCACTAGAGGTGCCGACATCAGTGTCAAGTTGAGGATAAGGTTGTGTTAAATGGACAATATCTCTCAGCCAATGGACTGACCCAGCCACCAATTTCAAAGGGAAAAAGGTTTTTTTTTTTGCATAAAATCAATGAAATCTTCATAAACCCAATTTAAAACCAAGAGAAACAAGAGAAACACTACAGAATCATGTAATTTTAAGAAGAGCATGCCAAGCGTGGCATATGCACCCCCTCTCCTCTCAAAATGCTAAGATGGACATAGTTTCAACACTAGGCATACACATATGAGGGGGTCTATTGTCTCTGTTTTACAGCAGGAAAAGATCCAACCCAGTAGAAATTGTGAGTTCCACATACACCGGTTATTATTATTATTATTATTATTATAAAAGCATTTTTATAATAATAATAGTTTGTCACAATCAGACCATCAACATGGAAAATGTGAAACTGTTGTCTTTGTTTTACAGCAAGAAATTAATCCTAAGTCAAAAAAGGGGAATAACTATACAAAGTGAAATGCAAGAAACATCATTAGAGACTTGAAAGCCTTTCCCATTAGCAATCTTCATGTCAAATTTCATTGAGATATGACAACCCAAACCAATTTTCAAAGCTGAAGGGGAGATAAGCTGGTTAAAATGATCATAGATGGAAAATTTGGACATATGTTCACTCACTGAAATTGGTCCATCAATGTAGGAGGACTCGCGCACACAAGAATCGCATTTGGAAACCCATAATAAAAGTAAGTTCAAGGGAGATAACCTGTTTAAAATTGTAGCAGACTGAAAATTTGGGAAATATGCCTGTTCACTTGTTAGTCATAATGTTTGGGAAGTTTGTTCAAAATAGATGAAAAAATGTAGGAGTTGCATGCACAAGATTATCGAATATATGGATGGACATATATATGTACTGATGTACAGGGCACAATATAATCTTCAAAGTGGGGGTATAATGATGAGGATTGATTGAAACCCATTTACAGTCCTAGAAAGAAAATACAATTTGGGCAAATACAATTGTTCAACAACAAATACAACTGGAAATGCTGAATAGTATTACTGGTTGCAGTGTTATATTACAGGGTTTACTGGGCATTGAGACATGGTAATGGAGTTGTTCCCCTTTGATCAGATTGTTCATTGAGGACATACAAATGTATTCTGACTGTTTGTTAAAACCCAGACAGGTTTAATAAGTTGTTGTAAAAATGTTGAAAGAAAATATATGTGTGACTTTTCTTAATTTAAAGAGACATTTTGTAGATTTATATTCCCCAAATGTTGTAAACCTCTCGCAGATTGCAAAAGCATGCTTACAGTGGCTACTACATGGTAGGGTTCTAAATTAATTTCAGTGGTCAAAATCTGTTCATAAATTATTGGTTTATTACAAGAGAATGTGAAGCCTGCAAGTAACATCACAATTGATATGCCTTACAAAATGTCAGGCCCAACAACACTGCAGTGCCTTGCATAGCTTTGAAAAATTTGATTTCATTTGAAATTCGTCTATTTATTTTTGGGGTTTAACAACACTTTTGACAGCCAGGGTCACCTTTTGTCGGGCAGTTTTACAGGTGGGAGAAGCTGAGTACCCAGAGAACCACTGAGCAGACCAGACTCCCCAATGCACTAACTCCGCACAAGCAGGGTTAGCATTGGTAGAAGAGAAGTGCACTGTCGACATGCAGAATACTTTAGTACACAGAGCCAAAGTGCTCCTACATGGGAAATTGGGATTAAGTGCCTTGCCCAAGGACACAACACAGTTACCCCTGCAGGGATTGAACTATGGATCCTTTGATTTGAAGTCGAATGCCATCATCTCTTTTGATTAGAAATCATCTTTGTGATTTGGTTTGATTCGAGTAGTGCCTATTCAGAAATTTTCGAAATTTATAGATGTTCTCAAAAGTGTCTCCAATTGATTTCTTCTTGTATCATCAGGTCTTCTATACATGAGACCTGAGGTCAGAAGACGAGCTCAACGAGGTTCAACTTCAAATTCACTTTGATTAAATTTCTGAAATACAGTGAAACCCTGTTAATAGCCACTTTGCCATTGAAAATTATTCAATTAACAGAGTATTCATTTCCTGTATTCTAGGGGTAAACTTAACATTTATTCTATTATATCTTGTTTGACAGAGCTCCAAAAACATAGGTTTTGACCCCTCAATGGAATGAGCTTGACAAGCTCGTTCCAACGAGGGGTCATAACCTATGTTTTTGAGACAAAAAATGTAACAAGAGGCCTCACGGGGCCTGAAGCGCTCATCTTGAACAGAACACGATTTAAACAGAGTCCAAGAATGAGTCTACATTAAGCAAGCCATCTCCATAGGCTGCACTGTCAATCCTGGAGTCCCTCAGGAGTGACAAAAATAATCTGGGCATCATGCCTTTTCTTCAGTTGATCATAAAGTAAAATATAGAGCTCCCCTATGAAGCCCCTTGATACAACCTATGTGGATTAATCTTGGTTACACACCTCTAGAGGGTACTGAATACAAAATTTCAAATTCTTCAGCAAAATGGCCAATTCCGGCTCCCATAGAGAGCCCAAATATTAACCCAGGCTCTTGATTTGAACACAGTTGAATCTGACTTCCCTAGAGATGTTGTGTACCGAATATGAAAGCATTCTGACTGTTGGATCTGAAGAAGAGAAACTGTAAAGAAATTTCTTCGAATTGCACTAAGTTCAAATTTGGGCTACCATAGCGAGCCCAAATATTAACCTATGGATCCGATTTAAACAATCTTGAATCTGACCCCCCTAGAGATGTTGTATACCAAATGTGAAAGCATTCTGACGAGTGGATCTGAAGAAGAAGATTTTTGAAGAAATTCCCTCATATTGTACTAAGTTAAATTTCATGTTCCTTCCCATATGGAGCCCAAATATTAACCTAGGCACTCAAATTGAACAACCTGGAATCTGACCCCCCCCCCCCCCCCCCCCCCCCCCTAGAGATGTTGTATACCAAATACGAAAGCATTCCGACTGGTCGATCTGAAGAAGAAGATTTTTAAAGAAATTTCCTCATATTGCACTAAGTAAAAATTTGGGCTACCATAGTGAGCCCAAATATATACCTAGGGATCTGATTTGAACACACTTGAAGAATCTGACCCCCTTAGAGATGTTGCATACCAAATATCAAAGCATTCTGACTGGTGGATCTGAAAAAGATTTTTTTTAAATTACCCTCCATATTGAACAAAGATAAAATTTGGGCTTCCGTAGGAAGCCCAAATATTAACCTAGGGACTTGGTTTGAACAATCTTGAATCTGCCCCTCATAACAATGATGTATACCAAACGTTAAAAGATTCTGACTGGTGGTTCTGAAGAAGAAGATTTTTAAAGAATATTACCCTATGTTAAAAATTCTGGCCCCTGTAGAGAGGCCAAATATGAACCAATGAGCTTTATTTCAACAAACTTTTATCTGACCCCCCCCCCCCCCCCCCCCCCCCCCACCCTATGAATGCTGTATACCAAATATCAAAAGATTCCGATGACTGGTTCTGGAGAAAAGATTTTAAAAAATTTTTGCAAATATGCTGACTCAGCATTTTTTCGATGCTTATTACAGAACACCCTAACATAACCGATGGCAATTTTTTTTTACCATTCAATTCTACTGGTCCTAAGGATACTTCATACCAAATAACAGCTCTCTGTTCCGTGTGGTTTGGGAAATATGGGCGTTTGAAAATATTTATATTTTTAGCTCCCAGGGTTCCCATGGGGATGCGGGAATTTTGTTTTTTGCATGGGTCAAGTACTTATGACCCAATAATACCACAAACCAAATTTGGTATATACCGGACCATAGGTTCAGAAAATATAAATTTTGGGCGGGGCCAAAAATCTTACCCCTCCTATTATAAAGCCAAATATTACTTCACGAACTTTGTTTGAACAAACTTGATTCTACACCTCATATGGAAGCTTCATAGCAATCAAGTCATTGTACACACTGGTTCTTGAGAAGAAGATTTTAAAAATATTTTGGAGCATTTTCCCCCACTCCCTCCCTCCTATGGGGCTGGGCATGATGAGTTGAACAAAAATTAAAAGCCCCTTTGGGACCATCACTCACACAAACTTTCACTTGAATTGGCCCAGTGGCTTTGGAGGAAAAGACCAAAACATGGTGTTGTCGGACGACAGACAACGGATGGAGAGCGATGAGATTAGCTCAGCTTGACTTTGTCAAGATGAGCTAAAAAATAATGAAAGTTAAAAAATTTATAGTAATTTATATATTTTTTATACTTACCAATGACCCAGACATAGCTGGTGCTAACTCTTAAAATATAGGGCCAAACACAAATTTTGCCCCCCAATCCCCAAAATTTGCATCTAAAACTAAAGAAAACATGTCCAGAAAGGCCCTCCACACCTCGCCCCCACTGCGCATGCGCAGTGTCAAGGACGTTCCGAAATTGGCGCCATTTATCATTCTAATAACCAGTGCCTGGTAAGCGCTATGTACTCAGCGGGGAGGCAAGAGTTCCCAACTCCTGGGAGGGCCATCCCCGTCTGGGTCATTGGTAAGTATAAAAAATATATAAATTACTATAAATTTTTTAACATTTTTATACTGTACCAATGACCCAGACATAGCTGAATAGTAAAAAGGCTGGAGGGCCAAGGACATAGAGCAAAATGGAATACGCTCAATAAAATAAAATAGAGTCATCCCCTGTAGGGAAAAGAAGTAATAGGCCTTACATGTATCTTTCTTATTTATGATAAATTAGAAAGATACAACACCTTCCAAAAATTGAGCTTCATACATCCATGTACTCTATTAATATCCAATAATCCTTATACTAATAATTTTTAAAGTAAGCCAATAATAAAGTAAGTCTAGAGAATAGAGACTCTTATACTCCTAAAAGTGTGTGAGAATTGCATAATCATGTCCGTTGACATATGCAATATTCAAAAGCTATACTTTAAAAACTAAGACTTGAATGAATTTTATAAACTTAAACTTCTCACTAAACAACCATCCCAATAACAGCTCAGAATTACTAACTCCGGAGGAGGTATCCCCTTGTTTTCATATTAAAAACTGGTGACCCAAGGGAACACCCTCCCCCCCCCCTTTTTCTTGCCCTGGGTCAAATAGCCCAGAGCGAAGAGGGCAGCCGAACGGAGACACTGCCGAAACAGACAGCCTACCTAGCTATAGTAGCAACTGTTAAGTGAATGACATTCTGAGCAGTAGATAATAGACCTAACAATAGAGGCCTCCAGAAATGGACTCGATATTTCTGAGATAAAATTCATGAATGGATGGCTGAGCGCAATGAGCAGCCTTCAAAAATCTATAATAGCAACACTATTAATGTAAGCCCAAGAAGTAGAAGAACTCTTACTTCAAGAGCCGAAATCTTAAGCACAACTGCTAAGCCAATGATATACCATAAGCAGTACGCTAGTTAATAGAATCGATTAACAATAAAATGGAGCGTAACGTCCTTCTAGACATCAAAGACAGAAGAAGCTTACGCCCTTGTAATAAACAGATATCTGTTTATAAATACATAAACTGTATCCGGAAAGAGTAAAGGCCTATGCCCATACGAAGACGGAAGGACCTTAAAATAATAGGTTCCGGATAAAAGGAGCCTAACTCTTATGCAACAATCCAACCTAAATAGTAACGGAAGTATTGATTCCGAAACTATGAAAGTGAAAATCATCCATCGATAGTGCATGAAACTCACTGACTCTACAGTAAAAGAGAAACCAACAGAATTACTGTCTAAAAGGTCAGAATTTGAAAACTACTGTTTCCAGAGGCTCAAATGATTACTTAGCTAAATAAGAACCGAAGTTAAAATCTGTATAGGAATTTAATCTAAAGATTCTAAGTCTATTTATCAAAAAGTTACTAACTGACTTAGATAAAGAGACAAAAGACTCAATTGTAAACTATCGTAGAGTGCATAGGTATGAGGTAACATAAACCTATAACCTAAATAACAACAGGCTGCAGTAGATCTTGTGAAACAAGTATACTAAAAACTAGCAATGCGTAGTATGGAGGGATCAACCATATGAACATAATGATCCCTACACCACGACGGAAGAGCCTCCACTTTAGTCGCATAGAATAGCGAAGAAGAGGATCTCCTATAGTAAGAAATCGCGTCCAAAGCTCGTCCAGTACAGTGCTAACAATGCAATACGGACCACACAACGGAATACATGAAGGTTGCGACCTTGCTGGTTGTGATAAAGATGACACGATTTACCCAGTGAAAAAAGATCCTCACATAGAGGAAGATTTCACGTTAAGATCCACAGTAGACAAGAGAGTAAATTACTCATGATCTCTGTGAAGATAGAGATGCTATCAACAGAAATGTATTGTGGTTGTTTATCCTAGCAATACCTGCTAAAACAACAGCGCCGGAGGATACGCGTATCCTATCATTGCGTCCTATAGATCAATAGAGCGTTAACAGTATTAGCTCAGAGATCTGGACAAGCCAACACATACGTCTGCAATTGATTAGCAAGCTGTGTCATAATAAAACATCATTGGGCGCTCCCTTAGATAGCAAATCTGATTAAATACTTGTTTGTTGAGAGTCCATTCTGACAGCAACAAGCGACCCGTAAGAGAACGGGAGTGCGATAAAACAATCAGACGACCCCGAATATGACGGACCAAAACTGAACTTGGTGTACAATAACCAACAGACGGATTCTTTCCATTAAATTGAATAACGGAAACGAAAGAGTGCCTCCCTGGTTCCGGAGATACGCCACTACTGTCGAATTAAAGGACAGGAATTTGGGCATGCATTTCTGAATAATGTTCATGCAATGACATAAAGCAAGCCTAAAAAACATTATTCCGCGGAAGTTAAACTGATAGCTAAAAGACTGCGGAACCCAAAGACCCTGGCACTTCGAATCCGTAGGGATCAGTATATATCCCAATCTGTTTGACTGGCAACCGTCATAACAGCCACACTAGGGTCCGGCAACTGCGGCGGCACTCTCTGAGTCAACCACCGAATGTTTGCCCCAGTCTGAATCTCTTGTAACACTAGATAGACAAGAGAATGAATAAACCAAGCAATTCATGGATTGCCGGAAAGTTGCCGTCGAAGAGAAGCTCCTCCGAGAACGAAGCGACTCTGAGAGAGTTCTTAACCTACTATCCACGCGTGGATGTAGCTAGGGCTGCATCACGTCTAACCAACTCCAATCAGCCACTGAAGGGCGGAGTTATACGTGAACAAAATACTGCCCTCAAAAGAAATTACATTGAGAATAATATCCCGTAAATCTTTTCTTGAAGACGTAATGATAACGCCTCAGTAAGGCGGATTACGTATAATAAAGCGTCTAAGTTAAGTCTACTATACATAATGTCGTTCCCAATATTGAAATTGGAAAAGACATAAACGGCGAAAAAGAATATATGCAGTCTTTAATCACACCGTCTAGACGCATATGAACTCTCGGTATGCCCTGCTCTGCCAAAATAAACTATATGTAAAAAAGATAAAATGGCAGAAATGAGCCACGCGGACAAGAAACTAAACTATCATGCTTAGTAGCAGGCTTGTATATATATATATATATATATAGCGTCGAAAAAATAAAACACATGTTGTAATGACAATATTGGACTGCGTCGGTAAGTCAGGGACAAAGTCCCTGTACCGATCGAAAAATCCGAGTCCAATGACGCTATAAGTCTCTTATCCAAGATCGCAGCAATGAAGTCCGAAAAATAATCACTGGAAGAAATGCCAGAAGATATGAAAGGCATCTTCCGATACTACTAAAGGGAAAACTCGAAATCTATCGAATCCCTTTCGCCATCCTGTCGGACCCTATAAAGCGTTCGGTCGTCCGTAGCTTGAAGCAACCGCGGACCGCACCGACCCAGCGCCGTCGGATAATTCCTGATTCGACCGAGAAACCGTCAATTGCTGGGATGCTGCGAAACAACTGTGCTAACTCGGATAGCACGTCCGTCACCGAGGCCTGAGGAGCAGCGGTCTTACGATGCATTGCCGCAGGAAGCTCCGAGATCGTTACCCCGTGCATACTTCCAATATGCGAGCGAACGGAGTGTATAGGCCTCGTGTCCCTTGGCTACCGGATGGCGCGACCTATTCGCTGTGGAATCACTGAATGCCGAAACTGATCGGATACTCGAGGTCACGTAGCCAATGTGCGGTCGTGTGCCCTGCTGTGAGGATGAGGAAGCATTAAAGACAGTCTCTCGGACTGTCAATATAACGGAGCGTCCCGAGCAACGGACATATGCTCCGAATGTAAAATATCTGAACCACAACATGCGGTCCCCTATGTTGTTGGCTTCCTCCGATCTGTCCTCAATCTGCCGTCACTGGGTGAGTACTAAAGTAATTAAAGTGCTCGCATCACCCAAATCTCCTTCCTAGACCGCAACGGACGAACCCGGCAGCCGAACCATTCGATGAATGTATGCTACACCGGGTGAGCTAGCGAATGTCATTCCGTAAGCGATAGACATATTCCATGAGCACTTATTGCCGCTAACTCTTCATTAACTATGACGACAGAGGCACACTTTAGAAAGACATCTCCATAACTCTTCGAACAAGAAACCAGAAATGCTTGGATAGCAAGCATAAAATAATAATATATATAGCGTCGTTCAATAATTCGAAAGTTTGTGTGACATTATTGGACTATGTCGGAACTGAGGGACGATGTCCCTGAACCGAACCAAAAATTTCTAAGTCCACCGACGCTATCAGTTTCTTATCCGGCATCGCAGCATATGTTGTTCCGAAAGGGAAAGCTTGAAATCCACCGAATCCCTTTCGGTATCCCGTCGGACCGGATGAAATTTTTCGGACGTCCGTACCCGCTTCCGCGGAGCGTCCCGACCCAGCATCGTCGGATAAAATATATGCGACAGATTCAGTTGATGCTGGGATGCTGCGATAAACTGTGCTATTAAGGAAAGCACGTCCGTTCCCGAGGCCTGTGCAGTAGCGGACTTACGATGCATTGCCGCTGGAAGCTCCGTGTACGTTGACTCCCGCACACTTCCTATGCGAACGTCCGGAGTCTGCAGGCCTCGAGTCCCCGGCTACCGACCCAGCGCTGTCGGATAATTCTCGATCCGACACCGTTTCTGTCGGCTGCTGGGATGCTGCGATAAGCTGTGCTATGTGCACAAGAACGTCCGGCGTCGAGACCTGCGGAGGCGCAGTCTATCGGTGCTTCGCCGAGGGCAGCTCCGCATCAGATGGCTCCCGCATACTTCCTATGCGAACGTCCGGAGTCCATCGGTCTCGAATCCCTGGCTGCCGGATGGTGTGACCTGGTCGCCGAAGAATCCTTGATCGGCGAAGCTGGTAATATATCGGCGGTCACGCAGCCAAGGTGCGGTCGTGTGCGCTGATGAGAAGAGGAAGCCTTAGCAGTCTCAGCGGACTGCCTATACAACGGAGCGTCCCGAGCGACGGACGTATGCTCCGCTAACGACACATTTGTACCACAACATCTGGGGCCAGATGTTGTTGAACGAGAGAGGGGCCTCTCTCGCTTGCCGTCCGGATGGACCGGAACGAGCTATGAACCGGACTAAAAGGCTTCCTCCGTTCTCCCTCCGATCCGCCGTCACTGGGTGTGCATTAAGTTAATTTTATAGTGCTCGCATCACCCCAAAATTCCTTCTAGACCGCAACGGACGAACCCGGCTGCCGAACCATTCGGTGAATGGACGCTACACCGGGCGAGCTAGCGGACGTCAAAGGCCGTCGAACCTACTAGGGTCCTCTTAGGCAATTGGCGTATTACATGAGCACTTTTCCGCTAGCCCTTCATTAATTGTGACGACGGAGGCACACTGTTGGAAGACATCACAGATACATCACCCTAATCTTGATCGTCTGAAATAGAAATTGATAAAGTAGAGTGACCCTGCGGGGAAAGGACCGGAGTGTCCAAATCCCCAACAACATACCGTGACATACGCTTCCCATATTGTCATCGAAATCATACGATACAGAACAGGAGTTAATGCGAGTACACTGACCACATATAGAATGATAATAAGGTCAGAGGAAGACTTCCTCCTAAAACAATTGATCAATATCCTTTCAATGAGAAAAGAAAACAAGTCCTGGTACTCGCACTAACCCCTGGCAATCAAATACATAATAATAATATGATCCATTAATATAGAAAAAATAATTGAAATCAAAATATTTTGAAAAAATATTTTTTCAGAACAGCCCAAGTTTCTGAAAAGTAACGTTGAGCCCCAATGGATCCCAAGCCTAAGTGTGGACAAAAATTTTAAAAATATTTTAAACAATTTATTCAACACTTACGAACAATAATAATGTATCTAGTTATGATTAAAATAACATAAAGATATTATTATTTAGAAATCCCCCCCTCACACAGAGGGCTGTTGTAAATGTAAACAATGAGTGTAAAAACACTAAAATAAGACTCCAGGCACCCAGGCCCGAAATCAGTTACCAAAAATACACCATCTGATGCAAAACAGAGACTTCCAGGGAAGAAACTGCAGAACATCAGATGGTAGATGCAGAACACAACGCCTAACCACCCGTAGGTGAAGACGTAAACATGGGGAAAGAACAGAATTCATTCTGTTATTAAGCTAAAACTCCCAAGAAATTTTAGTAATAATAATTACAGAAACTATGCCAAAAGCATGGGAGAATAGCAAGGGGGAACTTAAAGGACAGGGAGAGAGGAAAAACACTTGAAAAAACAGTGTAACTAAATAATCAGAATGACAACAAAATGGCTGCTGCCTTGAAAATAGGTAACTTAACATAATTTCATTAAAAAATTTTAAGTTACAGCCCTGATAATATTCTGTCACACATTCTTTTCCTCTCC
The DNA here is from genome assembly GCA_031216915.1 of Pictodentalium vernedei. Lineage (NCBI taxonomy): Eukaryota > Metazoa > Mollusca > Scaphopoda > Dentaliida > Dentaliidae > Pictodentalium > Pictodentalium vernedei. The sequence goes on from CM062294.1 coordinate 234,778,505, forward strand.
TCCTTTTCTATCCTCCTTAGAATCACCATTTCACTAATATTTATGTGTCTGGCATCATTTAAACTGAGATTTAAAAGCACAAAGATCAGTCAGATGTTAACTGATGAAGGGCCAAACTTAGAATGATAAATGGCGCCAATTTCGGAACGTCCTTGACACTGCGCATGCGCAGTGGGGGCGAGGTGTGGAGGGCCTTTCTGGACATGTTTTCTTTAGTTTTAGATGCAAATTTTGGGGATTGGGGGGCAAAATTTGTGTTTGGCCCTATATTTTAAGAGTTAGCACCAGCTATGTCTGGGTCATTGGTACAGTATAAAAATATTAAGTGGCGATTTTTTAGAATAGCATTGGGACGGTTTTGGTCGTTACATCAGATAATGGGTTAAGAGATATCCAATAAAGTGGGCTCCACTGTATTCTGTTTTTTCGAGTGACTTGGCCAAACAGTCTCTGTTGCACACAATACTTATGTGGAGACTGACATTATTTTCACTTTACTACGGTTGTAAGAAGGTGCAATAACAACAACTTGAAAAGCTGATGCGATCTAGTTTAAACAATATTTATTTCCAAAGTTTAGAAAAAAGTTACGCAAATTGAGTACGGTACTGATACAAAACATTAATGGAAATGGATCCAGCAACAAGCTGGTAGCTTATACTAGGCTGTTTCCATATAGATAAGTCGTTTATGTATAATCTAGGACTGATGATGATGATACAAGTCGGTGGCTTGGTGCAGGCACATAGGGCTTTGTATAAACCTACGTATTGTCAGTGATTTATTGATGCCTTGGGGATGAAGTGAGCCATTATACGCCTTCTAAAAACTCAAAGCCGCACGCACATGCAACCAAGTCACAGTTTGTTAGGAATACGTATAAACAAATGTACTTTGGATTTAAACATTGTGTAGGATAATGAAGGAGTATGGTGGAAAGGTTTTGGTATCTAGACTGTTTCGGTGTTTGTAATAGTTGGTTGGGTGGAACGCCTGCGTGTAGATCGGCAGTGTAATTAATCCACATGGGGAGGCCAGTCAGTCATGGAAAGTCGACCCTCATGGTTGATACGGTACATATTTCTAGGATTGGGTTTCAAAGAGCGCATATGACCAAGGTGGTTACTTGGTAAAGAGTATAGACACTACCAAACTCGTTTCCTAAAAAAGATCAAACGTTAAACCAACAGTTCAGACTGCGTGGGCACCGCCTTTGGTAATTAAATTCTCGAATGAACATGCAGTCGTACATTCTTCCGCAAGTATGCACACCCAGATGCATGCGCACGTGCCGCACACTGTACAGCCACACATCTGTGCCTACAGATATATAGCTGCACAACACACAGCATACACACGATCGCATATAAGCACACACATTCACCGAATAATAAGAGGCCCCCAAGCAGCCTTAATCGCTCACCGGCCAAAGTGGTTCAAAGAAGTATTTGAGGTATTTCAGTTAGACATGGTTCATCAACACTACAAAGGAATGAAGTCATGAGAGACAAATTTTATGGAACTAGGGACATGGCTTGAACAAACTTGAATCTTACCCCCATAAGGATGCTGCATACCAAATATCAAAAGCATTCATCTGCTGGATCTGAAAAAGAAGATTTTTAAAGAAAATTCCTCATTTTGAACTAAGTTATCATTCAGGCTCCCACAGTGAGCCCAAATAAGAACCCAGGGACATGGCTTGAACAAACTTGAATCTCACCCCCTAAGGATGCTACACACCACATATCAAAACATTCCGACTGCTGGATCTGAAGAAGAAGATTTTTAAAGAAAATTCCTCATTTTGAACTAAGTTATCATTTGGGCTCCCACAGTGAGCCCAAATATGGACCTAGGGACATGGCTTGAACAAACTTGAGTCTCACTCCCCTAAGGATGCTGCATACTAAATATCAAAACATTCCGACTGCTTGATCTGAAGAAGAAGATTTTTAAAGAAAATTCCTCATTTTGAACTAAGTTATAATTCGGGCTACCACAAAGAGCCCAAATATGAACCCAGTGACTTGGCTTGAACAAACCTGAATCTCACCCCCTAAGCATGCTGCATACCCAATATCAATAGATTCAGCCTGCTGGATCTGGAGAAGAAGATTTTTTTAAGAAATTTGCCTGAAATGCACTGAGTTCGAATTTGGGCTTCTATAGTGAGCCCAAATATGAATCCAGGGGGCCGATTTGAACAAACTTGAATCAGATCCACACCACAATGTTGCATACCAAATATCAAAAGATTCTGTCTGCTGGATCTGGAGAAGAAGATTTTTCAAGAAATTTGCCTGAAATGCACTAAGTTGAAATTCGTGCTCCTATACTGAATCCAAATATGAATCCAGGGAGCCAATTTGAAAAAACTTGAATCTGACCCCCCTAGAGATGATGTATACCAAATAGGAAAGAATTCTGCCTGGAGGATCTGAAGAAGATTTTTTTTAATTTTGGAAAGAAATTCATGGGTGCTATCAGAGTTATGCCCCTTGTGGTGCCCCCTGTGGGTGCGGCAAGTTTATTTGTACAAGTTTGAATTGACATATGATAGGGAACATGCACACCAAATTTGGTTCAATTTGATCCAGTAGTTTGGGAGGAGTAGTCGATAATGTAAAGTTCACGACGGACGACGACGGACGGCAAGTGATAAGTTAAGATCCCTTCGGTGAGCTAAAAAGTCCCTCGTTTAATGCCACACCATTGTGTAAAATGAGAGTGAACACGAGCAGTGGGGCAGAGTTATTTTTTTATTTAAACCTTTTAGTTAGCAAGATAAAACTGTGAGTTGTTTCAAAAACATTTCTATTGATTTCGGGAGTGAGAAGAGAACTGCCGTACAAAAGGGTGTCGACATTGACAATACCTAAGTGACCTATTGTAACTGTTCGTATGTCGTCGTGGAGCAGGCAGCGTAACAGGAAATGTTCTGCTGTTTCCCGTTCTCCACATCTACAATAAAATGAAGATGATAAGTGATTTCTGAATAGGTGATCATTAAGATTGCTGCATCCTAGGTGGAGCCTACAATGTAGAATCTGGACTAATCGGGATTTATGACTGACTTTGAAGCTGGGTATCTTGCGATTGTCCTTGTTAAAATACTGTTTGAAGCTGGTGGGATTAGGGTTTTTTCTCACCTGAACTGGGGTCTCATTCCAAAGGTCGGTTGTGGAAGGTAAAAAAGAAGATTGGTGACTGTGAGTTTGGCATCTGACATTACTTAGGTTATAGCTGTGGGTATCCGCGAGTGCTGGGGGGATCATCAGTGATATATAATGGGGTGTTAGAAGATGGTACATTTTGAAGTACTGCATAAGTTTGTGTTTTTCCCTTCTTGACATCAGAGTTTCCCACCCAGTTTCAATACACAGAGACTGCTTGCTTGCACTTCTAGTTCCTCCCGTCACAATCCGGGCCGCTTCAATTTGAATTCGTTCAATCCACGGGATTCTTCTACACTGCAATTATCCCACACGTCTGCATATTCAAATGCTGGACGTACGAATGAAAAATAAACTCTTTCAAGGGCTTTACGATCTAGTCTAAACTTTAGTTTCATGATCATGCCAATTCGTTTCCACCCTTGTGTGATTATTTCACTTAGATGGGATGACCAACTACCACTCTCGTTTATGGTCAGCCCGAGGTGTTTGTGCTTTTGGACGTTCTTTATGTTCTGTGAGAACATTGTCAGATGGAGATGGGGATGCTGTGATATTTTACGTGTAATTACCATAGATTCTGTTTTGTTTGGATTGGAGGTTACGAGCGATGAGATCTGATTTGAGATTTGAATCAATTAGAACTCCATCGCCTGATTCGATTTGCAATTCGATTCTACCCAAAATGTGAAATTTGTAGAGCCCTGCCAAAATATATTATTTGTCAAACACACACTCTTATCAAAATATAGATATTTTTTGAGGAAAATAATTCATTCTCATCACTACAAAGCTATTAACTCTTTTAACCCTCTGAGTATTTTCAAGATATTTTTTAACCCTTTACCTAACATGAACAGCAGACGACACTTGCAAAAAAAATGATTGAATACCGTAGCTAATTTTGTTCATTTTTTGTCTCAAAAACATAGGTTATGACCCCTCGTTGGAACGAGCTATGTTTTTTAGACAAAAAATGAACAAAATAATGAAAATTAATTGGCGATTTTTGAGAATAGCACTGGCCGGTTTTGGTCGTTATGTTGGGTAAAGGGTTAATCAAATCTAGTCACGTCTGCTGTAAAGCAGATATTACTAGAGTTGATGAATAATTAATCTAAATATAACAAAAAGTCCATTCAATTTACAGGGGAAAATATGTTTAAATATGCCAAAATTATATAAATATCAGTGACAAGAAAAACCCTGTGCTGGGCAGGAATATCTACCAGCAGCATGCAAAGAGTTAATTTTTCCTTGGTTGAACTCCCCTTCTCAGTGAGAAAACTTTGTCGGAAGGGTTGGGGGGAGAGGACTGGACCCCAAAATCCAAATGATCATAATTCTCACCATGTCTTTATCAATGTTGTTAGGTACAACGGGAACCCATAACTACCTAATGAAGCATGTTACAAAAATTTCTCACAGGAAGGACTCGAATCCCTCCCTCCCTCCCCCCCCCCCCAAGTGTCTGTAAGACTCTTTACCACCTCAGGTCTACTTGGGCTTAGTGGTGGCAAGGAATCTTGCAGTGACTTGGAGGTCAAGGGGTGCCTCCCTATGAGAGATTGTAAGGAGTCTATAGTTTCAAGACTACAAGATATCCCCACATGGGGAATGTGAACATGCTGGTATCTGTAACATTCACATTGTCAACAACCTTTACATTTGTGTCCGACATCTGGCCAATTTGGGTTAGACAATGACCTTGTCTGGATGCTAATTTATTGCTTACATGCATTCTCCAAAAAAACTGTGACAAATTAAATTTCAGAACAAAATACCATATGCTTACACATGAATGGGAAAAACAAAAGAGTATATCAAGTATACCTTCTTTGATAACAGCATTTTAAAATGAAGTACTTACAGTGGCTTCCAGTATTCAGACAGATGATGTGCACATGATAGTATAGTTGGGTCAAGCATGGGGGTAGGATTTTTTTTCAAATGAACAATCTACAAACTTTTGCTCCAACAAAAATTCAAATGATATAAATGAGGTTCTAGCAATCCACTGTATTTTCTAAAAGGTAATAGCAAGTTGGTCCAACGAGGAGTCATATGCCATGTTTTTGAAGCAAACTATGAAATAATTCAATTAAGGAAAAAAATAATACTGTGATGGTAGGTTCAGGGAAACATTTAACCCTTTACCTACCATGAAAAGCAGACAACACTTGCAAACAAAATTCTTGAATAACTATTTTTTATTTTTTGTCTCAAAAACATAGGTTATCATCCCTCATTGGATCGAGCTCGAGGAACTCGTTCCAAAGAGGGGTCATAACCTATATTTTTGAGACAAAAAATTAAAAAACAATGAAAATTAATTGGCAATTTTTTTGTGAATAGCGCTGGCCAGTTTTGGCCGTTACGTTAGGTAAAGGGTTAAAAGAATTTTGTTACTTTCTTCCTCATAATTTATTCATTGTTAAAATTTGCAATGGCAAATCTTTCAAGAGGATATTTTTTAGTCAATTCAGATTAAAAACCAGTATAGTTAGGGAGGGAAAAGTTAAATGGCCAACTAAGAAATAATTTCACATGATGCAACTTGGGAAGTTAACCAATTCAAGCCCAATGAGCTCTGTCAAACAAAATTGAACTGGTTAAATTTTTAGTTGCATTATTGGAAACCCTTTTCAACATGAAATTTAAAAATTTCGTCATCAGTGTGTAGAGGGGAACAGTACAGCCGCTATGGACTGGTCACTTTCCACGGGTGGGCAATATTTTCATGATGGATGCAATAATACTAGATTCCAAACACTAATTAAAAGAATAATTATCAAAAATTTAATTAATGAAGCACCGGGTACAGCCTGGTGCTTCATTAATTAAAATTTTGATGATGATTTTCATTACCTAGTAAATGCATGCATGGACATCACTGCCCATGCGTGGATAATGACCAGTCCACGGCGACTGTACTGTAATTTATGTTTGAAAAGCCTAACAATATCTATATGAATACATGGTGTGTCTTTAAATGGCTAACATCCCAGAAGCTGGCAAGCAGAACTAGTCTTCCTAACAATGCATGTATTCCCTCAACATAAATCATGAAAAATTCAACAAAGCCATAAAAAAGTGTCCAATCATTTTAATCATTTTCTTCACCTATACAAATTTGTTGACATTGAAATCTTAACCTTTAACCCTTTACCTAATGAATGGGTTGCATTAGCCCACATAATCTACAAACTGAGTAGTTTGAAAAAGAAGTATTTGAAAAAAAAAATAAACGAAACCATATCATGACCCCCTAAATGGAACGAGCTCGTTGAGCTTGTTCCAATGAGGGGGGTCACTAGATATGGTTTTGTTTAAAGTTTTTGAAAAATCTGAAAAAAAAAAAATTAAAATAACAAATTTTTATGTTATGTGCGTTGGGTAAAGGGTTAACTCAGTCAATTTTATAACTTCAAAACAAGAGATGCCCATCAGAGATGCAGGCATCAAGTTGTGCTGGCAATCGGAGTGTTGCATGTCCATAACCCGGTTATCAATCATATGCCAGTTGTCAAATCTAGAACCTTTGTTCAAGTTATAATGCTAACAAGTTCTGAATTCGTAAATTATTTAATTAAGGCCCATAACACAGTAACAAAAAATCGAGCTGGGTCAGTTTTCAAACTCGCTTGACATATTATTGGAAAAGACCTGTATGGCAAATATTAGTCAAATGGAGAATGTTTGTTCAAGTTATTGTGCTAACTAACTTAAAATTCATAAAAATTGACTAAGGCTTGTAACTCTCCAATGAAAAATCAAGCCAGTTCAGTTTTCGAACTCGCCCGAGATATTATTGTAAAAGCCCTGTATGGCAAATATCATTCAAATCGGAAAACAATTGCTCAAGTTATTGAGCTAACAGTGTGAGAACGCCTGCCCACCCGCCGGGATACACACCGATCGCCGCCAAACCATAGGCCTTGGTTGTTAATGCAAATCAACCAATAGATGCAAAATATTATAGGTTATTGTGATGAATTGACGGTAACATGGTCTGAGGTTTGTGGCTTGGAGATTATATTCAACTGCGAGGTGAAGCGTCAAGGTTGAACATACGCTCTGAGCTGCAAACCTCAGACAATGTTACCGTCAACTCATCACAATAATGTATTTGTTCCAATAAGACACTACCCATAGCCCATAACCTACATCGTGATACACAAGAGGCTTATTTAATAAACTTGTGATTGTTAAAAGTTGCCCTGTTCAAGGCAACTTTTAACGATCACAGGTTTAGTAAATAAACCTCTCGAGCATCCCAATGACAGCACTGGATAAATAATCAATAAACCAGATAAACTCATTCCATCTCAGTTCAAATCACAAATCGGTTTGTAATTTAAATGCTTCATCCAGAACACCGTCTGCTGTACTTGTGAAAAGTCCAGAAAAGTTAAAAAATTTATAGTAATTTATATATTTTTTATACTTACCAATGACCCAGACTTAGCTGGTGCTAACTCCAACAAAACCAGGGCCAAACACAAATTTTGCCCCCCAATCCCCAAAATTTGCATCCAAAACAAAAAGAAATCATGTCCTAAAGGACCTCCATAGTACGCCTCTACTGCGCATGCGCAGTGACGTAGTCGTCCCGAAATTGGCGCCAATTATCATTCTTACTGGCAGTGCCTGGTCAGCGCTATGTACTCAGCGGGGAGGCAAGAGTTCCCAACTCCAGGGAGGGCCATCCCCGTCTGGGTCATTGGTAAGTATAAAAAATATATAAATTACTATAAATTTTTTAACATTTTTATACTGTACCAATGACCCAGACTTAGCTGAATAGTAAACAGGCTGGAGGGCCTAGGACATAGAGGAAAATCCAATAAGCTCAACTATATAGTAAAGAGGTAACCCCTTAAGGAGAAAAGGAGTATTAGGCTTTACATGTATCTTTCTTATTTAATATTAAATTAGAAAGATACACTACCCTTAATAATTGAGCACAATAACATTCATGTTCTCTATTAACATCCAGTATAACCCTAAACTAATTATTTTTAAAACAAGCCAATAAATAAAGTAGTCCAGAGAATTGAGACTCTTTATAATCATTTAAAAGTGTCCGAGTATTGTATATTAAAGCCCGTTTGACACTTGACATATACAAATGCTTCACACCGAGCTACACTTTAAAAATAAGACATGAATGAAATTAAACATTAATATTACACTTTAAAACCATCCCGGAAGCGACTCAGAAATACTGACTTGGAGGAGGCATTCCCTTGCTTTTCACTATAAAGCAGGTGACCTAAGGGAACACCCGCCCCCCCCCCCCCCCCCTTCCCCTTGCCCTGGGTCAAATAGCCCAGAGCGAAGAGGGCAGCCGGACGGAGTCACTGCCGGAACAGAAAGCCTGCATAACTATAGTTGCAACTGTTTAGTGGACGACATTCTGAGCAACAGATAACGGACCTAAACAATGCAGGTCTCCAGAAATGGACTCAATATTTCTGAGATAAAAATTCGTAAATGTGGATGGCTGAGACCAATAAGCAGCCTTCATTAAATCTGTAATAGCAACACTATTAGCATAAGCCCAGGAAGTAGAAAGAGCTCTTACTTCATGAGCAGAAATCTTAAGCACAGACTGCTGAGAAGCAGATAAATCTTCATAAGCAGTACGGATAGTTAACTGAATCCATCTAGCAATAGAATGGACTGAAATGTCCTTTCTATTAGGCATCAAAGACAGAAAGAAACGTTTCCGTCCCTTTCTGATGAACTGAGATCTCTGTTTATAGATACGTAGAGCTCTAACAGGACAGAGTAAAGGCCTACGCCCGTCTGAAGACGGAAGAGCCTTAATAACAATAGGTTCCGGATATTTATTAGGAGCCTGATTCTTAGCTAAAAAACCCACATTAGTAGTGAAGGTGATAGTGTTCCCAACACTACGATAATGAGAATCATCCACCGATAGTGCATGAAGCTCACTGACTCTTCTGGCAGAAGAGAAAGCTAAGAGAAAAGCTGTCTTATAAGATAAGAATTTGAAATCTACTGTCCCAAGAGGTTCAAATGGCTTTTCCTTCAATTTAAGGAGAACCCAAGCTAAATTCCACTTAGGAATTAATCTAAGAGTTCTGGGTCTATTTATCGAAAAGTTTCTAACCAATTTCGATAAAGAGACATTAGATCCAATTTGTAAACTATCATGATGTGCATAGGTATCAGATAACATAGATCTATAACCCTTTATAGTAACAGGCTGCAGTTTGATTTCGTCAAACAAGTATACTAGAAAGTTTGCAATGTCTGGAATAGAGGGATCAAATATATCTACAGAATGATCCCTACACCAACGACGAAAAACCTTCCACTTAGCCGCATAGTTTAGCGAAGAGGAGGTCCTCCTACAGTTAGAAATCGCGTCCACTGCTCGTCCTGTAAAGTGCTTGCCATGCAAGAAGGACCGCACAACGGAAAAACGTGAAGGTTGAGACCTTGCGGGTTGTGATGGAGTTGGCGCGATTTCCCCTGCGAAAGAAGATCCTCTCGTGGAGGAAGCTTCCGCGGTAGGTCCCACAACAGACACCTGAGTAGATTTATCCACGGTCTCTGTGGCGACAGAGATGCTACCAACAGAATCTTGCATTGAGATTGTTTTATCTTTAGCAATACTTGTTGAATTAACGGCGCTGGAGGATACGCATATCCTATCATTCCGTCCCAAGGGATCGACAGAGCGTCTACTGCAAATGCTCTTGGATCCGGACACGGGGACACATACGTCTGCAACTGATTGTTGAGATGTGTCGCAAATAAGTCTATCATTGGCCGTTCCCATTGGTAGCAAATCTGATTGAATACTTGTTTGTTGAGAGTCCACTCCGACGGCAACAAGCGACCCTTTCGTGAAAGGGAGTCTGCTAGCACATTCAGACGACCCGGTATGTGACGGACCGAAAGAAGAACGTGATGTTCTAACCCAAACAGAAGGATTCTTTCCGTTAGATTGAACAACGGAACTGAATGAGTGCCTCCCTGATTCCGTATATACGCCACTACTGTCGTATTGTCGGATAGGATTTGGACATGAGCATCGTGAATAATGTCCATCCAGTGACGTAACGCAAGCCAAATTGACATCATTTCCTTGATGTTTATGTGCTTGCACAGGAATTGCGGATCCCAAAGACCCTGGCATCTCGAATCCGTTGGGATTAATGATGCACCCCAACCTGTTTGACTGGCATCCGTCATAATGGTAAAACTCGGATCCGGCAACTGCAGCGGAACTCCTTGAGTTAACCACTGAATGTCTGCCCAAGTCTGAATCTCTTGTTTCACTTGATCTGACAAGAGAACGTCTACATCGAGCGAATGAATTTTCACACTCCAATTCTGAGTCAGGAAAATTTGAAGAGGACGTGTGCGTAGCCGCCCCATCGGAATGAGATCCGCGGCGGCTCCGCACAGACCTATCAGTCTCATAAATTCTCTCGCCGTGACTTTGTCTGCGTGCAGACAATAGCGAGCGTAATAACTGACTAATTTCGCTCTGGTTAACGGCAGACGAACGAGATTGTTGTGCGTCTCGAAGCTCATTCCCAGATGAGTGAATGACTTGGACGGCACCAGATCCGACTTCTCCTCGTTTACTATGAAACCGAGACGTCGGAGCAATAGAAGAAGATTCTGAACATCGTTCTGAAGCGTTAACTCGTTGCCGTACCTCTGAAGAATGTCGTCCAGGTAGGCCGACGTTACCGCAGACGAATGAGCTCGGAAGTAGATCATTACCGAGTTCATTACCCGAGTGAAAGCCCAGGGTGCTAGATACAATCCGAAGCACATGGCCCGGAACTGATACACCACTCCCAGGACTGCGAAGCGTAGATCTTTCGGAATGTCGGATGTACCATGACGTGAAAGTACGCATCTTTGAGATCTATGCTCGTTGCATAATCGTTCACCCGAATACTCGCTCTGACCGATCGAATCGTCTCCATATAAAACTTCGGAGCGACGATCAGCTTGTTTATCCAGCTCAAATCTATGACTGGACGGAACGAGCCGTCTGGTTTCGGAACCAGAAACAGATGGCTGTAGAATCCCAGAGATTCCTGGTTTTCTACGACCTCTACCGCGTTCTTCATTAAAAGAGACTGCACCTCTGATAACAGAGCGTCTCTTTTCTGTGGATTTGACGGAAGATGAGTCCACTTTGGACTTCGAGTTAATGGAGGCTTTCGTTTGAAGGATATCTTTAGACCTTCCGAAGTCACTCCTCTCACCCACGGGTCGTCCGTAATCGACGCCCACTCTTGTGAAAAACTCGACAACCTTCCGCCAACCGGAACGCGATAGAGGTTTAAGCCATCACCTCCTGGACCTGCGAGGCCTGCGGTAGGAGAAACCACGTCTTCCACGACCCGCACCTCGCCTCGTCGACCTCGGGGCGTCCGACCGATTGTCCCGGCCTGAAGGACGTCCCGAACGAGAGTCGCTATCCTGACGGTCTCTCGAATAAGACCAAGAGGACGCACCGGAACCTCTATAGGAACCTCTCTTGGGCGCATTAGACCCAGAAGTGCCTGTCTTATTCGTGTCTGCTGTATCCGACCTTTTAGGAGCGGATCTGAACAACAGAGAATCATTAGCTTTCTTTTTAATTTTATCATAAATAGCGGAAAGCTTGCCGTCAAAGAGAAGTTCTCCTGAGACCAAAGCGACTCTAAGAGAGTTCTTCACCTTAGAATCCACTAGTGTGGATGTAGCTAGGGCTGCGTCACGTCTAACAAACTCCAGATTTGCCACTGAAAGGGCGGAGTTACACGTGGAATAAGCTACTGCCCTTGAAAGAAGTCTTAAAGAGGATTGTATATCCTGAAACTCTTCCCCTTGAAGGCGCAGTGATAACGCCTTAGTAAGGTGATCTGCGTAAGATAAGGCATCTAAATTGGCTCTGTTAGACGCAATAGCTGTTTCCAACACCGCGGTTGGAATAGAAGCTGACGACGGTAATGATAGCTCTAAGTCTTCCGCCTCGTCGTCCATACGCAGAGGAACTCTCGGTATACCCTGTCCTGCCGTGTCGAATTTATTCCTTGCATTAATGAAAGGCAGGTTAAGAGTATTAGCGGACAAGAAACCTGCTTTCCCCGTCCTGGAAGCAAGTTTAAATATAGCGTCGTTCAATAATTCAAATGTTCTTGCAACATTATTGGACTGCGACGGAAACTCGGGAGCGATGTCCCTGAACCGCTCAAAAAATTCAGAGTCCAATGACGCTATAATTCTCTTGTCCGGAAGCGCAGCAGTCTGGCCCGACGGAACAACTTGAGGGAGAAAGTGCCGGATTAAGTCCACGGCAGCTTTATGTTGTTCCGAAATGGATAGTTCCAATTCATCCGTATCCCTTTCACCATCCGGTCGGACCTCCCGATGTTCCCGGTCGTCCGCCCCCGATGCTTCGGCGGAGCGTACCGACCCAGCGCCGTCGGATAATTCTCGATCCGACACCGTTTCTGTCGGCTGCTGGGATGCTGCGATAAGCTGTGCTATCTGCACAAGAATGTCCGACGTCGAGACCTGCGGAGGCGTAGTCTTTCGCTGCTTCGCCGAGGGCAGCTCCGCATCAGATGGCTCCCGCATACTTTTCCTATGCGAACGTCCGGAGTCCATCGGTCTCGAATCCCTGGCTGCCGGATGGTGTGACCTGGTCGCCGAAGAATCCTTCATCGGCGAAGCTGGCAAAATATCGGAGGTCACGCAGCCAAGGTGCGGTCGTGTGCGCTGACGAGAAGAGGAAGCCTTAACAGTCTCTGCGGACTGCTTATACAACGGAGCGTCCCGAGCGACGGACGTATGCTCCGCTAAAGACACATTTTGTACCACAACATCTGGTCCCAGATGTTGTTGTACGAGAGAGGGACCTCTCTCGCTCGCGGCCCGGCTGGACCTGGACGAGCTAGGAACCGGACTAAAAGGCTTCCTCCGTTCTCGTTTACTATCCGCCGTCACTGGGTGTGCATCTATTATGTTTATAGTGCTCGCATCACCCAAAATTTCCTCTTGGACCGCATCGGTGAATGGACGCTACACCGGGCGAGCTAGCGGACGACATTTGTCTAATCTCCATGAGCACTTTTGCCGCTAGCTCTGAATTCATTTGTGACGACGGACGCACACTTGAAGAAGATAACATGGAAACATCACCCTGTTCTGGTTCCTCTGAAATAGAAACTGAGAGAGTAGAGTGACCTTGTGGAGAAAGAGCCGGCATCGCTCTTTCTCCAGAAACAACATATCGTGACACACGTTTCCAATGTTTCTCATCCCAATGTTCACATATAGGACAGGGATTAATGCGAGAACACTGACTACAATTAATACAATGATCATGAAAGTCAGAGGAAGATTTCTTCCTATTACAATTTGAACAATGTCCCTTCATTGTGAAAGAACAACAATAAGTCCTAGTTACTCGCAAAAACCCCTGACACAAAGATACATAATAACATGATCCATTAATAAATGAAAAAACAATTGCAAAACAAAATAATTTTGAAAAAATATTTTTTCAGAGAAGCCCAAGTTGCTGAAAAGTAACGTTGAGCCCCGATGGATCCGATGGCAAAGTGTGGTCAAAAATTTTAAATTTATATAAAATAATTAATGAGACACTTTCGGATAATATAAATGTATCTTATAATGAGATAAACTACCACAAAGGCGAACAGCCCCCCTCAAAAAAGGCTGTTGCCAATGAAAACAAACAGTGTAAACACACTAGAAAACATGACTCCAGGCACTGAAAAAACTGGCCCGGAATCAGTCATCAATTACACTCTATCTGATGCAAAACAGAGACTCCCAGGGGAGAATCTGTAGAACATCAGATGGAAGATGCAGAACACAAACGTTATACACCCATGGGTGAAAACGTAACTATGGGGAAAATAACAGAAAACATTCTGTAACCAAGCAACTCTCCCAGGAAATTTTAGAAATGAAACTTCTCAAAAATATGCCAAAAGCATGGGAGAATTGCCAGGGGGGACTTTAGAAGGCTAGGGGAGAGGAAACACTGAATAAGCAGTGCAACAATTAGCAAGAATGACAACAAGAGGCCCATGCCTCGAAAATAGGCAACTTAACATAATTTCATCAAAAAATTTTAAGTACAGCCCTGATTATTTTTTGCCACTTCTTTTTCCTCTCCTCCTTCTATCCTCCTTAGAATCACATTTTCTCCAAAAATTACGTGTCTGGCATCCTTTAAACTGAGATTTACAAGCACAAAGATCAGTGAGATGTTGACTGATGAAGGGCCAAACAGAGAATGATAATTGGCGCCAATTTCGGGACGACTACGTCACTGCGCATGCGCAGTAGAGGCGTACTATGGAGGTCCTTTAGGACATGATTTCTTTTTGTTTTGGATGCAAATTTTGGGGATTGGGGGGCAAAATTTGTGTTTGGCCCTGGTTTTGTTGGAGTTAGCACCAGCTAAGTCTGGGTCATTGGTACAGTATAAAAATATGAAGCGGCTTGCTAGTCACTTCGTTGATGAAGCAATTACGAAACAGGCAGCGTTATTTCAAATATTTCGCGTTGTGACGCCAGACGTTAACATTTGCTACTGGAGCCATAAACATAAAAGAAACTACACCAGCTCTCATCCAATCAGAGGGAGAAGATTTCACTCTTATTGGAACATAAAGCCTTCATTTAGTTATGCAAATATCAAAGTAGCTTGAAAGTAGCACCAAATCTAGTGGGGAAGTGATGGGGAAGTTTCACCACCATTACCTTAGCTTTTGGAAATTTTTGTTGTCCATCAGAAAATTGGTGGTTATCTGAATGCAAACATTTTCTCTGAAAGTGCTGATTTGAGAGAAAAAAAAAATTGACCATTTGACAAAACCACAATTTCCATTATGCCAAAATATGCTTATGTTCCACATATCCTTTGTGTAAAATCGCTCATTCAGGGTTAGATCTTAGTAGATTGGGAAAGGGCCCCTTTTTCTTACTCTTGGGAAAATTATTCAATTGGTCATCTGAACATGAAACAATCTGGAAGCTTTTCTCCAGAGAGAATGCAGATTAAAATGAGTATCACTTCAATGGAATTAACTATTAGAAGAGCACAAAGGCTGCTATGTAACCTTATTATGCTGAATTAGTTTGGAGATAATAGCGTATTGTGCCCAAAATTGTGTATTTATAGCATGTATTCCATAGGGAATGAGGCCTTATTTCGGCAACAAAAAGTGGCTAGATTACACCCTTAAGAAGTATATGATAATCAAGTAGTCAGGTATACACAATGAAAGTGTCAATGACACTGTAGCTTAACTTGTCTGTGTGTTGTGTTTGATGAAAAGGATAATGTTCAATGTTTATGAAAGGATTATGAAATAAGACAAGAATTGTGATAATTGGGAATATGTTAATTTCTGTTGCCTGTATGCTATGTTTTCAATAAAAATAATGACGTGCTCACTGTACTAAAGAGCCGAGGAGTGATTTAATATGACCTCACAGTTAATGTAAGTGGCCCTTACGGTTAACGTATGTCAACGAAAGTTACCAAATTAGAGTGAAATTATTCCAAAACGAGTTATCCTATCAAGTTACATTGAAATCCCTTCATAAATATGGCCTGTAGACTGTGCTAAAGGTAGATCAATTGCAACTAAAAGGGGACGTCCTCATCTCAACATTATACTGAGTCATTCTACTAAGTTACAATGAAATCCCTTCACAAATACGACTTGTAGTCTGTACTAAAGTTTTTCGGATTTTGGGCTCAGGAAGCCATCATGGTTGAATGATCGCGACCAAAAGGGGCGTTGTCATCTGGGCATAATCTGGAGTGATCCTACGAAGTTACAATGAAATCCCTTCATATATATGACCTGTAGACTGTGCTCAAGGTTTTTGGGCTTCGAGTCCATGAAGCCGTCACAGTTGACCAAACACGACCAAAAGGGATGTCATCATCTAGGCATTATATGAAGTCAACCTAACAAGTTACAATGAAATACTTCCATAAATACGACCTACAGACTATGCTAAAGGTTTTGGGTTCGGGCAGCCATCAAGGCTGAATGATCGTGACCAAAAGGGGACGTTCTCATCTAGACATTATTTGGAGTCATCCTACCAAGGTACAATGAAATCCCTTTATAAATATGACCTGTAGACTGTGCTCAAGGTTTTCGGACTTCAGGCCCCTGTAACCGTCACCGTTGCCCAATCACGTCCAAAAGGGGACTTTCTCGTCTAGACATTATATGAAGTCAACCTACCAAGTTACAATGAAACCCCCCTATAAACATGACCTGTAGACTGTGCTAAAGGTTTTCGGGTCTTGGGCCCGGGCAATCGCCATGGTAGACAGATTGCGACCAAATGGGGAAGTTCTCATCTAGACATCATACGGAGTCATCCTACCAAGTTACAATGAAATCCCTCCATATTAAACATGACCTGCAGACTGTTCTAAAAGTTTTGGGGTTTCGGGCTTGGGAAGCCATCACGGTTGACAGATCATGACCAAAGGGGGACGTTCTCATCTAGACATTATACAGAGGCACCCTACAAAGTTACAATGAAATCCCTTCATAAATATGACCTGTAGACTGTGCTAATGGTTTTCAGGCTTTGGGCTCGACAGATCATGACCAAACGGAGACATTTTCATCTAGACATGACCCCAAACCTGCATATGAAATTTTCGTGACGATCAGACAACAACTACGGGGTGTAGCCTGTGCTAAAGGAAAATGTGAACAGACTAACAGACTTCCGCACGTGTGATGGCAAAACCTTATCTTGACTTTGTCAAATTAAGCTAAAAATCTGTGTATTATTATTATCTTTAAGAATTACTACTTTTGTTAAATGAAAGTTATTCTGTATAATAATAATACTAAGGCCAAAAAAGTTAAAAATCGCGACATTGACGCCGTAGCTGCGACGGGTGGTGCAATCTCAGAAAATTCTAAGTTCATCAAGGGCCATAAAGAAAAATATCTGGAACAACACATGCATTGAACCGTGGCTAGACATCAATAAGATACACTTACATGCCAAATATAAAGTCATTCCATCAAGTATTTCAAAAGTTATTGAGTTTTGAAAATTCGTTGGTCACCGACCGACAGACCGACCGACCGACCGACCGACAGACAGACCGACATTGCCACTTATAGAGCTGCTAGTCGCAGCTAAAAATCTATTTCTCAGGCACCCCCGCATGTTCATTTTGGGTGCTGGATGCTCTCTTTTTATAACCAATGCAAACTTAAAAAAATAAAAATTAATAAATGGTTTATGTCTGATATTTTACTCAAGATAAAAAAATTGATAAATTTGTCCTCAGTGCGACAAGGCTTTGCAATGCTTCAGCAATGCAAAGCCTTCTTGTACTTGAGGGACGAAATACACCACCACCCATGCTATTCTGTGGATTATGAGGCCTAAAATATAAAACAAACCAAGAAAATGAACTTCTGATGGCAAAGAAATAATTACAAAAATAAAATCAACAAGCGGCCTCAGGGGGCCTGAGGGTGCTCACCTGACATGGTAGTCTAAATATCAAACCAGGGACTTGACTTGAATAAGCTGCATACGCCCCTCCTAAGAAAAGCATATACCAACTAGATGAAGCAATTGTGCCCACACAATACACAGGATTTTCCTTTATTTTCAGTTCCTGCACTTTTACGTCCCAAAATTGAGATAAACGTATAAAAAACAGATTTTTTTTTATTTTGTTCGGAAATTTTCGAAGTCCCAAACAAAATATTTTCAGACTAAAATTTTTTCTTCTTCTTAAAATTGACCAAAACGCATAAAAAACCAAAAAACTAATTTCCAGATTTTGGTCCAAAATTTCCAAGTCCCACCCGGACCCCAAATTTTCAGTGTAAAAAAAAATAAAAAATTTTTGTCTTAATTTAAAATTGACCAAAACGCATAAAAAAACAAAAAACTAATTTCCGGATTTTGGTCCAAAATTTCTAAGTCTGGACCGGGACCTCAAATTTTCAGCCTAAATATGAACCCAGAGACTTGGCTTGAACAAACTGGAATCTCACCCCCTTAAGGATGCTGCATACCAAATATCAAAATATTCTTATTGGTAGATCTAAAGAAGATTTTTAAAGAATATTCCTCATACTGCACTAATTTAAACATTTGGTCTCCCACAGAGAGCCCAAATATGGACCCAGGGAATTGCTTTCAATAAAGATGTGAAGCAATCTTCCAAAGATGTTATATGTGAAATTTGAAAGCTTTTGGAGCAGTGGTTTGGGATAAAAGTTGTGTTAAATGTTTTTCCCATTACACACCGTGTTAAAAAATGCTGACTCAGCACTTTTTCAAAGTCCCCAAAAAAGTACCCCATGATAAAACCGATAGCAATTGTTTTTGACCATTCCATTCTGTTGGTCCTAAGAAAGCTTCACACCAAATAAGAATTCTCAGTGCCGTGTAGTTTTGGAGATATAGGCATTTTAATTTTTTTCTATTTTTAGCTCCTGCGGTTTCCATGGGGCGACGGGGAAAAAAAATTGGGTATAAATTAAGTACTTATGACCCAATAAGCCCTCATATCAAATATGGTTCAAATCTGCCTCTCGGTTTAGAAAATAGAAAATTTGGGAGGGGCAAAAATTCTTGCCCCTCCCATAACGACAAATCTCTTGAACAAATCTGAGTCTACACCTCAAAAGAAAGCTGTACTCCAAATATCAAGTCTCTGCTACTGCTGGTTCATGAGAAGAAGATTTTTTAAGATTTACGCACACTTTTTGGGCTTGGCCCTACCAAGGGGCGAGGCAACTTGATTTGAACAAAATCAAATTGCGATGTCATAAACTGTTATCTCAAATATCAATTAAATTGGTTCAGCGGTTTGGGAGGAGAAGACGCAAACACGGTGTTCACGGATGCCGGACAATGAGTGATCACTATAGCCCTCCTGACTGAAAGTAAGGTGAGCTAAAAATTGTTGGCCTGCATGCAATTACAGAAAATGGCCTGAGAAACAGAAGATCTACTTTGTGAAGCGTAAACAAACATACCTGGACCAGTTTGATTCAGGCTTGGCATTTTGGAAAATTGAAGATTGCAAAAAATCACTCCCCTGGGAACTACTAAGACAAGCAAATTGATGTCCTGAACTATTTTACATTGTTTTGCTTCACAAACATCCTCTAAATGCCTAGTTCATGGTGCATTTTCTCCATGGCATGTATTCAAGTCAATCAATGCCAATAAACTGTTGTTGGACCCTGTGCTCATTTTTACTGCAGTTTATTGATGACGCAACAGGAATGATTAACGACATAGTAAATTTTCTTTTTTTACGGTTCAAGTTCAAAGGCAGGCTTAATACTACTTTTGTTTTACCCTTCAAAGTTTGCGAAGATAGCTTTCAACATGTATGAAATACCATCAATGTCAAAAACGACTGACAAATCAGAAACACCAAAAAATTCCTGTTACGTGGTATTAAAATTGTGCAAGCAGAAGGTATGCAAACAGATTTCCATCACTGTTTCATTTCTTATTGTTTAATGAAATATACCAGAGTTCCCACAAGTCAAAATTACTCAAAATCAAGGCTATTTCTCGACAATTTTCAACATTTTTCAAGGCCACAAAGATTAAAATTCAAGGCTTTTTCAAGGCCCAATGATGTTAAATACACCATATTTTGAAACATGTTGAAATGTGAACACACATAATTCAAGTAACAGCACTGTTGGATCTGACAGTGTTCACTTCTAATTGAATAAGGCATACAAGTGTAGTCTTTAATGTGCCATTTTTGCTGATTGTGGGCATGTCTGGTGATATTTGTTAACTGTAATGCGTAAAAGTTCAAAATAACTTACTGTTTATCTAGTTAAGTGTCCTTCAGAGTGTGCATGGTTTCTCAATGCCTTTACTCTTTTTATTTCTCATATATTTTGAGGACAACATTTACTTGCCCACGGTTTTGACACTACACGGAGATTTGTTTACACTCTTTGCAAGTAATACACATGTGTGCAAGTGACCTTGACATTAGTTGAATTGGATGTATTAAACAGCTGGAATGATGCCATTCAACAATGCGACTGTTTTCAGGAACGAATCTCATCCTCAAACTAATAACTCTTAGCTGATAACATATTATAATAAAAGGGGTCCTTGGTACTGATTATTTGCCAAAATAAATATATCTGCCGTTTGAACATCCGTTGACTGACCTAAATATTCACTTGTACTGATTGCTCTTGAAGCCTGATTTTTCGATTTGGAGAAAGAAAGCATCATATTTTTACTGACCTCTTGAGAAAGTTTACTAAGTTTGTAGGAACTAGCATGCGATCTCAATGCAGACTTGCCCATGACCAAGACATTGATATTTTTTGGAAACATTTGCAGTATGCATAATGCAGAATATTTATCTCCAGGCATCGGTACGAACCATGCACTGTAAGCTGGAGCTTTCAACCAGACATCCGGGAAGCTACATTTCTCCATGTTTGTAACTTGAAATTCCTCCAATAACACACGAAACGACCACAAAATAATAATATACATGTATTCCAATAGCCTACAGTTTAAGTTTACTTTCAATTTGGTACCACAAAAAACAATAATCACACATGTCCTGCATCAAATTTTACCATTGGTTTGAACAAACACATTGATCAAGCACCAACCTGCACTGACCAATCCCAGAGCTTGAATCATGATGGAACGGGTGCAACAGGCATCATTCAGAGAGGGCTGTTTTTAGCGGGAACAGATTCCTGTAAACGCTGTTAAATTCATGTAGATTATTTGTGCGTTCTATGATGGATTAAAAAATGAAAAAATTCAAAGTAATTTATATATTTTTTTATACTTACCAATGACCCAGACTTAGCTGGTGCTAACCCAAAAACATCTAGGGCCAAACACAAATTTTGCCCCCCAATCCCCAAAATTTGCATGTAAAACCGAAAATTAGAAATCCTATCTGGCCCTCCATACATTTTACCCTCCGCACATGCGCAGACGCCAGGAAGTCACCAAATCTGGCGCCAATAAATCATTCTTTGTAAAAAAAGATTATAATAATTCAGCGGGGAGGTATGAGTGCCCAGTACTGCCCACTCATGGGAGGGCCATTCCCGTCTGGGTCATTGGTAAGTAAAAAAAATATATAAATTACTATAAAATTTTTTCATATTTTTATACTGTAACCAATGATCCAGACTTAGCTGAATCGTAAAAAGGTGGAGGGCCTAGAAATTCCGAAATAGTAGATCAACATAGATCAAATCCTTCAATCCATGATGAAGAAATTAGAATTTACATGTATGTCTCTTAATACCATAATAGAAGAGGCATAACCTAATATGTATCCCAATTATGTAAATCCTAAATCTAAGCCTAAAATCATGTTAATTAGGATGTAACAAATAAACAATTTTTAAGACTAGTCTGGACTAGGCCCTAAAATTAGAATGGCATATTGAGAATGAGAGAAAATTGCCCATAAACCTACGCCACACAATAATACTGCAGGTGATCGCAGAACATAGTATGGACAAGACAGCTTCCTTAATAGTTACATACCCCATAAGACAGAGAAGTGGACAAAATGCCCCCCCCCCTTTTTTTTGAACATATCTTCAAAAGAAAGAGGGGAGAGCTCTGGAATCAATAGGCAGAACTCGGAAACGATATAAATAAATATCGATCAGGCAGTGTACCACTTTACCAGCAACATGCCAATGCAAAATTAATTCCAATGACTGTATATAGCTAGATTAAATCAAAGAAATAAATGTAAACTTTAAATTGATCTTGTCATAAATGTAAACAACCAATGTGGTAGTGGTATTGCAAATAACCCCCCCCCCCCCCCCCCCTTATACCCAAGATGTCAGCCTAGATGATCAAATGCCAAAAACTTATATTGGCCAGATGTTAGCCAAAATTAGTGAGAAGTTAGCCTAGATGTTCAGAATCACAGATTAACCCTTTAGATGTACACATAATTCCTGCCTGCATTGACCCTCCACAACAGAAACCCCTCCTTGCCTTTAAGCAGCCAAGGCTATTAGCCTCCCAACCAACCCCAAGTTTTACATGTAGTTATTAGCCAGCCACCTCATTTATATTCCTTGGTGTACGCAAATCCTTAATTGCGGTGATGTCAGAAGCCTGAAAGATAGAGAAATATACTGTGAGAAAATAGCACAGCCCTTCTGGGGCTCCTCAGCTAACACCAGCCACCGGTCGAGCCTGAAGGCTGCACATTGAAAATATTAATTGCTCTACCCCCAGAAAATGGACATGGACTCTTCCAATTTCTGCCGTTTAACTGGCATGGAATATACAAGTGTTGAAAGGGTTAATTGGATATTTTCAACTTTCAAACTGGATTGTATCTGTGCACTATTCTGAAAATTTGATCTTTGACTCCATTAAAAGAACATATGGCACCTTAATTAACCATTAAAAATGTGACAAATTTTTAAACAATCATTGCTTCTCTTCACCTTCCAAGTCTTCCCCACACTCATATCGACAAAAGTCTTTCACTATCACAGCATTCTCAATAAGGAATTCACCAACAGTGATATCATTGTCAAGAAGAAAATCCTGAAACAATAACCGTGCTTCATCTTTCTGAATAAAGGCCCTTTGTGCCTCATTGTCACTGTCACTGCTTTCCTCCTCCACCTCACCTTCCATTTGAACTTTCTCATCACCATCACCATCTTTAGTTTCTTCAGAAGTCCATTCATTCTTGTCCATATTCAAACTCTCACCATCATCTTTTGCAACTGCAGACAGATTTTTATTTGCCTCATCACGCCTCCTCAAATAATCAGACAAGTCATCATAGCTTCCAACAGACTGGGGACTCATTCCAACAACATGCTGTGATAAATTATGGGCAATCTCTGTCAGTGATAACTCAGGGTCTACTGTTGCTGTGGAGGCTTCCAACTCAACAACTGATCCATATTTTCCCAGAATGCATTGTTCACTCATGTCAACATTTTTGCCTGAAAGAGAAGAATACTAAAACATCAACTCTCAAACTGTTGAGCGAATTGGAGGAATTTTGCATAAAATCATGTCATGGCTGGTGTACAGCAGCAGTGACTCAATTTAATGAAAAATACAACAGGCACAGGCAAACAGAAATAATGGACAACAGGTGTAAATTATGTAATGGGGTATCTTTTGATAACAGCTAGGTAGCCCGAGTACTTTTGTACTGGCAGGAAAATTTGCCTGCAGCAGGCAACGATTAAAATTAGCTTCAGCACTTTTCTACAGATCCATGATGGTGGCTTCTATCACTCATCTAGTTAAATCAGATTATATTTGCAGAAAACAGGAATGTAAGTTCCAGCAAGTCAAAAAGACGGCATATTCATTAGGGCTGTCACGATTATTCGATTAGTCGACTAACCGTCGACTATTGAAGTAGTCGACGTTTTTTATTTTTAGTCGATCGTCGTTCATTTTCAAGGTGGTACACGTCTACTACACGTCAGGGCTAAATTGCATTGTTTTGTGAGGTGAATGATCAATGAAGGTGAATAACTTTAAATATCTAACCATAGTTAACATTCATATCCGGAAGACTGTACGACTGTCACTGACTGTGTAAGAAAGAACACTCACAGTTACTCGAGAAGAATAGATTCTTCTGAATTTCTCCAGTCTTGTACACACGAATGCACCCATTGAAAAACCCAAAGCGCGGAAATGACAAAATTATGACGAAAGTCAGAACGTCAGATCACTTCTCAAAGTTCGGAACTTCAGACTAAGATCCAATTTTAACAACTGACGAGGGAATGCATAGATCTCAATGTTCAAAATTTCGAGAAACTTATTGCAGAAAGGGAACATATGCAGGAACGTTCTTTGGTAAATTCATTTTAATTCATCGGCTTCAATCTAGTTCAAACTTGGACCCGCAGTCCGTAATATTATTTTTGGGGTTGGTATGTCCTACAGGACGTACCAACCCCAAAAATTATATTACAGACTGTGGGTCCAAGATTGGACTACATGTAGCTTCAGTCGGGACCGATTTGTTGTTCCCACAACCCCACTTCGTCTGAACACACTGGTGCCATTGTCATTTTCAGAGTTTTACGAACAGAAGAATGATTTGCTAAAAAATCATGGGAAGCGACTATTAATCGACTAACCATCGATTACTGGTCACGATTAGTCGATTACAAAAAATGATAGTCGCGACAGCCCTAATATTCATAACAGGGATAATATAAGTTGAAACAGGTCAAAAAGCCAAAATAATCACACATGATGCGATTATAACTAGTTACTGTAAGACTCAGCCTCACTCCAGGCTAATCTGGGCTCATTTGAGCCCAGATCGGCCTGAGATGAGGTTGAGTTTTACAAAGACTAGCACACAACATGTCGGCTTTATCTGTGGCACAACAGCTAAATTCAATAGCAAAGAATGAAACACCTCAGACGTACCTTAAAAATGACAGTAAAAATCAGAAAACAAATAACTCTACAACAAGAATATTCATGTCCCTGAGAAGAGACTAGAAAAGGTGGAAAATTATAAATTCAAAGTAATTTGTATTTTTTTTATACTTACCAATGGCCCAGACTAGCTGCTGCTAACTCTAAAATTAATCCAGGTCCAAACACAAATTTTGCCCCCCAATCCCCAAAATTTGCATGCAAAACCAAACATTTGATGTCCTATCTGGTCCTCCATACTTTTATGAACTGAGCATGCGCAGTATCCAAGAAGACACCGAAATTGGCGCCATACATCATTCTTTCTAGATATTGCATGCTAAATGTTGTAAACAGCCGGGAGGTATGAGTGTCCACTCATGGGAGGGCCATCCCCGTCTGGGCCATTGGTAAGTATAAAAAAATATACAAATTACTTTGAATTTATAATATTTTTATACAACAACCAATGGCCCAGACTAGCTGAATCGTAAAAAGGCTGGAGGGCCTAGGACATAGAGGAAAATCCAATTACTCAATCACTTCTTAAAGGATAACTCCTACAGGAGAATAGGAGAGAAAGGAATTATATAAGCCTTTCTCATTTGCGAGAAACGAGAAAGACATAACACCAACAATGTAATTGTGCATTACATAACATATAATTCTCCATTTAATGCCAGCATAAGCCATTATGCTAATTCGGTGAAGGGAAGCCAATATATAAAGACAGTCCAGAGAATGAGACTCTTTATACTCATTTAAAAGTGTCCGAGGATTGTATATTAACGCTCGTTTGACATGTGACATATACAAATGCTTCACAGTGAGCTACACTTTAAAAATATTACATAAATGAGACATATTATTTACTTCACACCGAACTACACATTAAAACCATCCCACCAGCACCGACTTGGGAGTACTGACACCGGAGGAGGTCTCCCCTTGCTTTTCACTATAAAGCCAGATGATCGTAAAGGAAAAACTGTCCCCACCCCTCCCCCTCCTCCCTTCCCCTTGTTCTGAGGTACATGACCACAGAACGAAGAGGGCAGCGAAACAGCGTCACTGCTGGAATGGGTTGCCTAAATAACTATAGATGTAAACATTTTAGTGGATGACATTCTGAGCAACAGACAGAGGACCTAAACATCTAAGGTCACTGGAGATGGAAATTTCTAAGGTAAAACTTGGTAAATGTAGAAGGCTGTGTCCAGTACGCAGCTTTCATGAGATCAGTATGGACTATACTCTTAGAATAAGCCCAAGAAGTGGACAGCACTCTAACTTCATGCGCTGATATCTTATTGACAGAACGCTGATACGAAGATAGACTTTCATAGGCAATCCATATTGCCAACTGAAACCATCTAGCAATGGAATAAACAGAAATATCTCTTCGGTTAGGAATCAATGACAGAAAGAGGCGTTTTCTTCCTTTTCTTATAAACTCGTATCGGCATTTATAAATGCGCATAGCCCTGACTGGACACAGAAGAAGTCTACAATTGTCCGTAGATGGCAGAGCCTTTATGATAATAGGCTCAGGCCGTTTATCTGGAGTCTGACTCTTAGCCAAAAATCCCATTTCTGTAGTTAAAGTAATGGTATTACCAACATTACGATAGTGAGATTCGTCAACAGACAAAGCATGAAGTTCACTAACTCTTCTAGCGGATGCAACGGCTAAGAGAAAAGCTGTTTTATAGGTCAAGAATTTGAACTCTACAACGTCCAATGGCTCAAACGGAGCTTCTTGAAGCTTCAACAGAACCCAAGCTAAATTCCACTTAGGAATTAATCTGAGGGTTCTAGGTCTATTCATAGAGAAATTTCTAACCAGTTTGGATAATGAAGCATTAGATCCAATTGCCAAGTTATCATGATGAGCATAAGTGTCCGATAACATAGACCTATAGCCCTTAATAGTGACGGGCTGCAGTTTGAGAACGTCAAACAGGTGGACCAGAAAGTTGGCAATATCCGGTATGGACGGATCATAGATGTCTATCAAATGATCCTCACACCAACGGAAGAAAACCTTCCACTTTGCTGCGTAATTTAGCAAAGAGGAGGACCTCCTGCAGTTAGAAATTGTGTCCACTGATCCTCCTGTAAAATTGCTTTCCGTGCAAGAAGGACCGCACAACGGAAATACATAAAGGTTGAGACCTTCCAGGTTGTGATGCAGTGTGCGTGACTTCCTTCGATAAAGAAGGTCTTCGCATGGAAGAAGCTTCCGGGAAACGTCCCATAACAGACACCTGAGAAGATTGATCCATGGTTTCTGTGACGACAGAGTTGGAAGATGTGCATATCCTATCATTCCATCCCATGAGATCGACAGAGCATCTACTGCGTACGCTCGATGGTCTGGACATGGCGACACGTAAGTCTGCAACGGATTGTTGAGGTGTGTCGCAAACAAATCTATCATAGGTTGATCCCACTGGTAGCAAATCTGTCTGAATACTCGCTTGTTGAGTGTCCACTCCGATGGCAACAGGAGACCTTTCCGAGAGAGCGAGTGTGCTAGTACGTTCAGACGACCCGGTATATGATGAACCGATAGATGAACATGATGATTCATGACATACAGAAGAATTTTTCCCCGTTAGTTCGCATCACTGAATCGAATGAGTGCCTCCCTGGTTCCTGATGTATGCTTCTACTGTCGAATTGTCCGACAATATCTGAACATGAGTGTCCGCTATAATGTGAATCCAATGTAACAGTTGTAGCTCTAACCATATTGACATCATCTCTTTGATGTTTATGTGTTTCTCTAGGAGTCTGTCAGGCTCAGGGTCACACCCCAACCTGTTTGACTCGCATCCATCATAATCGTGAAAGCTGGATCCACTGAATATCTGCCCAAATTTGGACCTTTTGTTTTACCAGATCTGTTAAAACAATACTGGTGTTGAGCGAATGTGTCTTCACACTCCAGTTCTGAGTAAAGAATATCTGGAAGGGGCATGTGTGCAAGCGACCCATGGGAATAAGATCCACAGCCGATCTGCACAACCCCATCAGTCGCATAAATTCCCTCACTGTTAATGCATCTCAGTGTAGACAAAAGTGAGCATAACAACTGACTAATTTCGCTCTGGGCAACGGCAGATGAACCAGATTGTTGTGAGTCTCGAAGCTCATTCCCAAGTGAATGAACGACTTGGACCGAGCTAGATCCGACTTCTTCTTGTTTACGATGAAGCGGAGATGTCAGAGCAAGAGAAGCAGACTCTGAACATTGTTCTGAAGAGTAGTTTTGTTGCCGTATCTCTGAAGAATGTCGTCAAAGTAAGCCGATGTTACCGCTGATGAATAAGCTTGGAAGTGAGACATTACCGAGTTCATAATTGAGGTGAATGCCCAGGGCGCCACATTCAGACTGAAGCACATCGCTCGGAACTGATATACTATCCTTTGAATGGCGAACCGTGGGTACTTTCTGAATGCCGGATGTACCAGGACATGAAAGGACGCATCCTTTAGATCTATGCTTGCCACATAGTCGTTCACTCGAATGCTCTCCCTTACCGACAAAATGGTCTTCATATAGAACTTTGGAGCTACAATAAGATTGTTTATCCAGCTCAAGTCTATTACCGGTCGGAACGAGCCGTCTGGCTTCGGTACGAGGAACAGGTGACTGTAAAATCCTAGAGAATTTTGATTCTCAATGACCTCTATTGCTTCCTTTGCTAAGAGAGACTGTATCTCCGATAGGAGAGACTCTCTTTTGCAAGGATTTGACTTAAGATTTGTCCACCGCGGACACCTTGTTAGTGATGGTTTGGTTCGGAAAGATAGATGTAGGCCATCTGAGGCCACACTTCTCACCCACTGGTCTTCCATAATTGTTATTCAGTTTGTTGCGAATCTTGATAACCTTCTGCCAACTGGCAAGCAATAGAGGTCCTGACCATCACCTGTAGGACCTGCTCTGTTTGAAGATATTGCCGTCTCAATTGTGTCAGAGTGAATTGTGAATGACGCAGGCAATGATAGCTCTAGATCCTCAGCCTGCTCATCCAAACGCAGAGGAACTCTCTGTACATCTTCTTCAACCGTTTTAAATGAACGTGGTCCAACAAATGGTAAATTTACGGAAGATAATGTCAAGAAACTGCCTTTCTTCTTCCCACTGGAGTGTTTGAATATGGCATCGTCTAAATGGCTGAAGGCCTGCGACACCTGTCTAGACTGAACTGGAAAAGACAGGACCTCCTCCTTTGTCTGGATAAATCTGCGTCCAACGATGCCAGCAGTTTCTTCCTAGTAGTCGCAGCATTCTGATTCACCGGAACAAGATCAGGGTATTGTTGATGGATTAAATCCATAGCAACCATGTGCTGTTCCAAAAGGGAAGGGTAAACTTCCTCCGTATCCCTTTCACCATCCGAATGAATCAGTTGAGACTCTCAGTCTATTGCATTTGAACATGCAGATGACAGGACCGACCCAACACCATCCGACAGCTCAGATTCTGAGACTGTCATAAGCTGCTCCTGCACTTGCTGGGATGCTGCGATGAGCTGCACAATCTGCGACAGCAAGTCCGTTACGGAGGCCTGAGGAGCAGCGCTCTTCTATTTCTTGGATGCTGGCTGCTCCTGGGACGGTGTGTCCGAGACGGCTCTTTTCTCCGGACGTCCCGATAAATGAGGCCTTGTCTCCTTAGCTACTGGATGGTCCAGACGATGAGTGGTCCCTTCTCAGTGATTCAGGCTGGATATCCGAAGTCGTGTAGCTAAGGTGCGGTCGTGTGTGCTTTGAAGATGCCGTTGTTTTCAGCTGTAACTGTAGCCGAGGCCGGCTGTGAACTATACGGAGCGTCCCGGATGGGAGGCGCGGACGTATGCTCCGACTGACGCAAGTTTCTAATCACAACCTCTGGCCCCAGATGTTGTTGGGAAAGAGAGGGGCCTCTCTCCCTCGCGGTCCTTTCAGACCTCGCCGAGCTTCCCATGGTACTTGCCGGCTTCTTCCTCTGTTCCGCCGTCGCTGGGTGAGCCTGTTTATATTTTTATGTGCCCGCTCTACCCAATCCACTCCTCTCGACTGCAATGGACACACCCGGCGTCACAGTACCCACGGAAGGGGTAACCACTTCACCGGTCGAGCTAGCTGGCGACAAGGGACTAAAACCACCGGCTAGTGGCTTTTTTCCATGTCTAATATTCATGAGCACTTTGTCGCTAGCTCTGCTTGTTCATCTGAATGCGACGACGGTAGCATACTATCTCTAGGCGTCACGTAAACATCACCATGTTCTTGTTCCTCTGAAAAAGAAACTGAGAAACTAGATTGACTTTGTGACGAGAGGACCGGCATTGGCCTCTTGTCGCTAACAACGTACCGTGACACCCGTCTCCAACATTTGTCATCTCATCCGACACATGCTGAACAAAAATTAGTGGGAGTACTTTGACTACAAGCAAGGCAACAAGAATGTAAATCCGAGGAAGACTTTCTCGCCTTGCATTTTCAGCAATAAGCTTTCATAATGATTCAAAGCAAAGTCGACAGTACTCCCACGAACTCCACAATAAATATATGAAAAAGATACATAATAAATAATTTACATTCAAAATAAAAATCGAAAAATTAATTTTCAAAAACATTTAAAAAAAATTTTGACAGGAGCCCAAGTTCCCCAAAGGGAACAAGACGAGCCCAAATGTATCCCGGTAGAGCCTAAGAGTGGACAAAATTCCAAAATATTAATTGCTACACTACCAGAATATTTTTAATGTATCTTACAACAATCCTACCATGAACAAAATAGGAAAATACATATATTTATACAATGTTGTCAAAGTAAACAACGTCAGAATAAAAACTGGAAACAAGAAACAAGTTGCATCTGCCCCTCCTTAGAAAAGCTTATACCAAATATCCAAAGATTCAGACCAGTGGATCTAAAAAAAAATTTTTTTTAAAGAATATTCCTCATATTGAACCAAGTTATAATTCGGGCTCCCATAGGAAGCCCAAATATGAACCCAGGGACTTGGCTTGAACATAGGCTTGCCGCGATTATGAAATTCCATAGTCAATTAATCAGAGCCCAAAATCAACAATTAGTCGACTTTTTTGACCACGTTTTTTTAACAAAGGGTCGACTAAAACAAGATGGCTGAATGGTCCTAAATGTAGGTATAACCCACATTTTTAGGCTTGGTGAATGTCGGAATGAACGTTTCATTTACCATATTCTGTTAAGTTGGTCAATCGTCTGCCATACCGTTGAAAGTCACCCTCCCTCCCTTCTGCACACACACTCACGATAATTTATCAATGGTGGGAAACGTTGTGATTTTCGGATTTCCAACATGAAAGAGTGACCCAAGGGAGCTAACTCTAGTTTTGTGATGCAAAATACTGAAATTTCATCAAACGCAGCGAGTTTCATTTCGTGTTGTTCAAAATAAAAGATTTATGAGCAAAGAATGGTTATTAGAAACGATGTGGTTTAAAACACGGACATGTTGTTGACATGACGAGAGCAGTAATACTTGAAAATAACTTTCATATTTTCCAAAAAAAAAATCATTAAAGTGGGAGGTAATTACCGCAAACATTTCCGAATCGGACTAAGAAAAATGCCGATTTATAGGGGGGGGGGGGGGGGGGGGGGGGGCCTGAGGCTGCCCTCCATTACCTCCACATGGTCTACCACTGTCGTTTATACATCCAGAAAAGTTCCCATCATGTATATACAGCGTGATCATATTCTGGCAAGGCAATGGTGTCGTTGTTATACATGCGAGGATAAAAAAAAGTCGAAAAAATCAACTTTCAAATTTAAAGTCGATCAATCGGCACGACCGACGATTAGTCGACTTCTTGCATAATCACGGCAAGCCTACCTGAACTCACCTCCAGTGGGATGCCGTTTTCCAAATAGCAAAAGATTCTGACTGGTGGATGTGGAGAAGATTTTTGAAAAATATTCCTCATATTGAACTAAATTATAATTCAGGCTCCCACAGGGAGCCCAAATATCAAACCAGGGACTTGGCTTGAACAAACCTGAATCTCACCCCCCTAAAGATGCTGCATGCCATATATCAAAACATTCCGACCGTTGAATCTGAAAAAGATTTTTAAAGAAAAATTCCTCATATTGAACTAAGTTATAACTCGGGCTCCCACAGGGAGCCCAAATATGAACCCAGGGGCTTGGCTTCAACACACTTTAATCTCATCCCCCTAAGGATGCTGCATACCAAATATTAAAATATTCTGACTGCTGGATCTGAAGAAGATTTTTAAAGAAAATTCCTCATTTTGAACTAAGTTACAATTCGAGCTCCGACAGTGAGCCCAAATATGAACCTAGGGACATGACTTGAACAAACTTGAATCTCACCCCACTAAGGATGCTGAATGCCAAATATCAAAACATTCTGACAGCTGAATCTGAAGATGATTTTTAAAGAAAAATTCCTCATCTTGAAAGAAGTTATAATTCGGGCTCCCACAGGGAGACCAAATATGAACCCAGGGACTTGGGATTTAACAAACTTGAATCACACCGTCCTAAGGATGCTGCACACCAAATATCAAAACATTCCGACTGCTGGATCTGAAGAAGATTTTTTTTTTAAGAAAATTCCTCATTTTGAACTAAGCTATAATTCAGGCTCACACAGTGAGCCCAAATATGAACCCAGAGACTTGGCTTGAACAAACTTGAATCTCACCCCCTAAGCATGCTGCATACCAAATATAAAAAGATTCTTATTGGCAGATCTGAAGAAGAAGATTTTTAAAGAATATTCCTCATACTGCACTAATTTAAACATTTGGGCTCCCATAGAGAGCCCAATTATATGGACCCAGGGAATTGATTTCAATAAACATGTGAAACAATCTTCCAAAGATGTTATATGTGAAATTTGAAAGCTTTTGGGGCAGTGGTTTGGGAGAAAAGTAATGTTAAATGTTTTTCCCATTACCCACAGTGTTGAAAAATGCTGACTCAGCACTTTTTCAAAGTCCCCAAAAAGTACCCCATGATAAAACCGATAACAATTTTTTTTGACCATTCCATTCTGTTGGTCCTAAGGAAGCTTCACACCAAATAAGAATTCTCAGTGCCGTGTAGTTTTGGAGATATGGGCGTTTTAATTTTTTTCGATTTTTAGCACCTGCGGTTCAAATGGGGTGACGGGAAAACATTTTTTGATCCCTTATGACCCAATAAGCCCTCATATCAAATTTGGTTCAAATCTGCCTCTCGGTTTGGAAAATAGAAATTTTGGGCAGGGCAAAAATTCTTGCCCCTCCCATAACGATGGCAAATATAGCCCCTAGAACTTCTCTTGAACTAATCTGAGTCTACACCTCAAACGGAAGCTGCGCACCTAATATCAAGTCTCTGCTACTGCTTGTTCAAGATTTTTTAAGATTTAGGCTAACTTTTTGGGCGAGGCCCTACAGAGGGGCAAGGCAACTTGATTTGAAAAAACTTTAATTGACATATGATAGGGAACATGCACAGCCAATTTTGTTGAATTTGGTCCAACTGTTCGTGAGAAGAAGTTGATAATGTAAAGTTAATGACAGACGACGGATGGAAAGTGATCAGTAAAGCTCCCCTTGAGCTTCGCTCAGGTGAGCTAAAAATGCCTGAAGTCAGTAACAGCTTTGAACTACCCGATGTAAAAAAGATCTTCACCAGAAGAAAAAACGATACATCGGATGTATGATGCATGACCAAAACACTAAACACCCCAAGGGCGAGGACGTAACCATGGGAAAATACAGAATAAACATTCCGTACAACAGATCAAACTCCAAAGAAATTTATAAAAAAAAATTCAATAAAATAACCCAAAAAGCTTGGGAGTTTAACTGGGGGGCTTCAAGGAAGGACAGAGAAGGAACACTTAACAGTGGAAAAATCATTAGCAAGAATGATGACGTCCCGAAATTGGGAAATATGAAATAATTTTTCTAAAACTTATAAAGTTACACCCCTGAACGTTTCCAACCACCGTTTTTTCCTTCCATCATCCAATTGTGTCCTTGGATCCACCAATTCTACCATTGATTTGTGTCTGGCATCATTAAAACTGAGATTTAAAAGCACAGATGTCAGTTTGATGTTACTGACAGAAGGGCCAAACAAAGAATGATGGCTGCCGCCAATTTCGGTGTCTTCCTGGATACTGCGCATGCGCAGTTCGAAAAAGTATTGAGGACCAGATAGGACATGAAATTTTCGGTTTTGCATGCAAATTTTGGGGATCGAGGGGGGGGGGGGTGGGGGGGGAGGGGGGGAAATTTGTGTTTGGCCCTGGATTAATTTTAGAGTTAGCACCAGCTAGTCTGGGCCACTGGTTGTTGTATAAAAATACAGTAACAAAAACCTGGAATATCCCTGAGAAAATATATAGCATGATTGTCTGTAAATCGATACATTTACATGCCCACAAAAGTTTTACCTCATTGTGTAAACATGTCTGTTGAAAGTGTAAGTGGGTGAAGTCCCCACCAACCCACAGTTCAGCTGCATCTGTGCTGTAATAATTTAAATACTAATATGAAACATTATTACGTTTTTCAACACGTTGGGTGGTATATAATTTTTAGCTTTCCAATAGAGCAGGGAGGTTTTGATTTTTCAGATTCGTTTTCAGGAAAAAACCTTTGTTTCATTTCGTTTTTTCAATGTGTTAAGAATAAGGAGTAAATATTTATTTTTATCATATGACTCGTCCGTTTTGTTCACTTTAAAACATTTGATATTTTGTTTTCATATTAATCAGTGATAAATAAAGCCTTCCGTCAATTTCATTGGTCAATTTCAAAACTAGACAATTTGATTGGCTGAACAAAATAAAACTGGGCCACATTTTCATAATTTGGATAATTAGAGTTGGGAGCTTTCATTGGTCAATTTCAAAACTGGACAATTTGATTAGCTAAACAAAATACAACTGGGTGACATTTGCATAATTTCAGTAGGGAGAATTTACGTTATCTGTCCTATTTAGGGTGGGTTATATTGTATTAATCTTTTACCTACAAGAAAAACGCCATTCATTTTTTTTTATATTTTCACTTTTTGCTTCCAAAACATGGGTTATGAACCCTCATTGGAACAAGCTCGATGAGCTCGTTCCAATGAGGGGTCATAACCTATGTTTTGGAAGCAAAAACTGAAAATTTTTAGTCATTCGAATATGTTTTTTCAAGTGCCGTCTGCAACTCAAGTTAGGTGATGGGTTAAAAAGTCATACTAAGTGGCTAATTTGTGCGTGTGTGTTATATGATAAGTAGAAAATGAAATGAGAGTTTTTCTCATTTAATATTTATGAAACTCGTCCGAATTTTCCGTTTGGGATCGCCAGAAGCTCGCCAAATCGGAAAATTCTTTGACTCGTTTCATAAATATTATATGAGAAAAACACTCATTTCATATCCTCAAAATCAACACTTTAACAGCCAAGGTCACATCGTGTCAGTGACAGTTTTATGGGTGAGGAAGTCGGAGTACCCAGAGAGAACCACCGAGCAACGATAAGCAGCTTCCAGGTCCCCAACATCATAACTCTGCACTGCAGCACGGGCAGGGTTAGACTGGTTGAAGACATGTGCACATGTCTTCAACTAAGCTAACCCTACATGGCATCATCGGGTTAGCTTAGTTGAAGACATGTGCACAATCAGGGTTAAGTGCCTTGCCAAAGGACCCAACATGGGAGTATGAATCGATCATTAACACAAACACCCATCCAAGGACTAACCGGGCTCGACGTTGCTTAATTTCAGTGATCGGATGAGAATGCCACCACGCCCCCCCCCCCCCCCCCCCCCCGGGAGTAAATAACACCTCAGGTTCCTTAACTTGGAAAGAATCCATAACAGTCTGTACAACACCACTCACCACCCTGTCTGTATGTATCTCCAATGGGTTCAGACTAACTTTCCTATGATCATTCTTAGATGTTCTAGGGGGGCAGTTATTTATTTAAGGTTTAACAACACTTTACAGCCAAGGTTATATCGTGTCAGTGACAGTTTACGGGCGGAGGAAGCCGGAGTACCCGGAGAGAACCACCAAGCAACCGGGGGGGGGGGGGGGGGGGGGGGTAAAAACCCGATTCAGTCAGCAAAACAAGAGGCCTCAGGGGGCCTGAGGGTGCTCACCTGACATGGTAGTCTAAATATCAAACCAGGGACTTGACTTGAATAAGCTGCATACGCCCCTCCTAAGAAAAGCATATACCACCTAAATGAAGAGATTGTGCCCCCCCCCCCCCCCCCCCCCCGCCCCCCCCCCCCAATACACAGGATTTTCCTTCTATTTTCAGTTCCTGCACTTTTACGTCCCAAAATTGAGATAAACACATAAAAAACAGATTTTTTTCCCAAACAAAATATTTTCAGCCAAAAATTCTTTTTTCTTCTTAAAATGCATAAAAAAACAAAATACTAATTTCCAGATTTTGGTCCAAAGTCCCACCGGAACCCAAATTTTCAGTGTAAAAAAATTAATTTTTTTGGGTCTTAAAATTGACCGAAATGCATAAAAAAATAAAAAACAAAAAAAAATTCTGGATTTTGGTCCAAAATTTTCAAAATCCCACCCGGACCCCAAATTTTCAGTGTAAAAAAAAATTGATTAGCCATTGTGCATAAGTATATAACCTTTAAAACACCAATAAATAAATACATAAATAATTCTCAAATTTCTCCCTTATTGACTTGTCCAGTGGACAATTTATTTATTTATTGGTGTTTTAGGTCACATACTTATGCACAATGTCTAATCATGACCATGACAGTTTTACGGGTGTAGGAAGCCGGAGTACCGGGAGAGAACCACAGAGCAACGACGAGTAGCTGCCAGCTCCCCAACATTGTAACTCCGCACTGCAGCACAGGCAGGGTTAGATTGGTTGAAGACATGCGCACCATCAACGTGCAGTACGCCTCAGTACACAGCGTCATCGTGCCCCCACGTGGACAATCTGGGTTAAGTTCCTTGCCCAAGGACACAACGGGGGAGTTTGAATCGATCGCTCAGATGGCCACCCATCCAAGGACTAACCGAGCTCGACGTTGCTTAACTTTGGTCCAGTGGACAAGGCAATAAGGGAGATATGTGACAATCAGAGCATGACGTATTCACCCCTTTGTCAGATAGACTAAATGACAAGAGTCCATCAAGGTCAGCAGTCCAGTTCCCACCCCACCTAGTACCTCTGTTTGATCAATTTATGCACAAACACAGTGAAACCTTTTGGCCATTTTTTTGTTGGGTCTTGCGGTTCACAAGCCAGAAAATAAGAATGTGCAAAATGAGGTCCCCAGAGGATGAATTTGGTGATGCTACCCTGCACAGAATCACCAAATTTATCCTTGTGAACCTCAATCTGAATCAGGGTCTCAAACCAAAACAGAAAGAGGTACCCAAAGGATAAATTGGCCCACCGTATGGGATAGCATCAGCAAATTCACACTCTGGGGACATCATTCTGCAAATGTCAGATTGCTTATTTTCTGGCTTGGCGGTTCAGTTTTCTGGTTTGCTGCAAAAACTCCAATCGAAAAACCGCCCAGCTCTACTTTCCAAAAATATATAAATTAAATTATCATATTGAATGTTAAGAGGCCAAACAGATCTATAAACATGGAGAATACAGTGGTTGTCAGGGTAATTGTTTACTGAAAAGAAGATTTTTATTCAATTTACAGGAAGTTAATATACATTTATCTAACAATCAACTTAATTTGTACCCCAAAACTCAAAAAAAATGTTTGTAAACATCTCCCCCCTTTCCAATTCTGTATCAGACAAATTCAATTTCCAGTTTTTTATGGATGATTTACATATATGCATTGTTATTATGCATAAAAATATACTTCCTGAAATTCAATATTTTTACCAACTTCAACTGAAAAATAGGGAAACAGGCTTTAAGTAAACGGATTGTTAGATAAATATATTATCATGACCATGTGTATGTCCTGTAATTTGTAACTGATTCGAGGGTGTGTTTTCAACTGGATTGCAACGAGCCCATCAGGGCAAATTTCAATCTGATTGTAAACGCGACTGAGAATCTGATACAAATTACAGGACATGCACATGGTCATGAAAATGTATATGTATATACAATTACCAAGTCAAATTTGAAATGATAGTATGGTAAATGTTTTAGAGTGTTATCTCCCTTAAAGTATGATAAGCACATACTCACAAACGTTTGACCACACATGTGGAAAAAGAACTAACAACAGTACTTCTTGAGCTGCCCAACTTTTGGTGGAAGCTAAAAAGCACTTGCAAACAGGATAGATGCAATGCTGTACAAAACAAATCCATGACTTTCAAAGACTTTTCTTTGGAATTTTCCAACACTTTGCCTACAATTATTTTGATCATCTCTCATGAATCTGTATTTTCCAGTTAACATTCCTTATTCATGTATTTCAAACCAATACTTGTCATTGCAGGCCTGGCATTCTTTAGGAGTGCAGGAGTGCTGCAAGCCTACTGCACGCCTAGAAAAAATTGAGGAGGGCAATTTTTTGCACCCCTTGATTTTCTGGAATGCCAGACCTGTTTGGGACTGCCTTTAAAATCTGTTATCATTTCGTCCCCTGAGTTCCAATGTGTTCTCTGTGCCTACTGGCACAGAGAACACTGGAACTCAGGGGACAATTTATCAATGTTGCATTGATTTGCAATAATTCATGACCCATTCTGTGTCACATTTCGATACATTTTGAGAGTAGAAGACAGTCACATAATAATTGAATGCAACATTTTGAATAACGAGAAGATGTGTGTGCCAATTTTTCAACTGTGTAGCTGCATGTAGTACAATTTTGCAGTCACAATATTAATACCTTGAAGTGAATATAACCAAAATAGCATACAAGTTTTTGCAGTGAAAATTCCAGGTGCAACTGCACTCCGAAGTAATCTGAGGAGGGTATTTGTTTTGCACTCCTTGAATTTCTAAATTGCCAGGCCTGTGTCATGGAAAAAATCCTAGGCTTCACTTTTTTATGACAGTATTCCAGGTTAGATAAATGCCCCCCAAAAACAGGGGTAGAATTTATTGAGAATCTGATTCTCACAAATTTATTTCTGAACAATAGAATAAAATGGGAGTTATGTCATTTTGATTCTCGCTAACATTTTAGAAATTCTACCTCCAATCTCAAAACATGGGTAAAGCCATACACCACTTGGGCTATACAGGATGATATCACAGAATTAACACCTACACATTTTGACAGTAAATCCCTTTGAACTGTCAAATATCACTGGCAATATTGGTAGAATAACTGCAGAGAAAAATCACTTCCATTTTTCTTGATGGAAACTACCTGCACCAGACAATGGTCTTTGAGAAGCCCACTCAGACAGCTTCCCAGGGATACATGTTAGATTCAGGTATTACTTCAGCAGAAAAAAATGCAATTTTCACAAAACATGCACACAACTATAACTTAAAAGTATACTAGTGTTGAAACGATTTTTCGACTAGTTGACGCCGATGCGATTAGTACTAAACAAATCTATTAACCCTTTACCCAACGTAACGGCCAAAACCGGCCAGCGCTATTCTCAAAAATCACCAATTAATTTTCAAAATATTTTCATTTTTTGTCTCAAAAACATAGGTTATGACCCCTCGTTGGAACGAGCTCGTCGAGCTCGTTCCAACGAGGGGTCATAACCTATGTTTTTGAGACAAAAAATGAAAAAAATTAATTATTCAAGAATTTTTTTTGCAAGTGTCGTCTGCTTTTCATGTTAGGTAAAGGGTTAAGCGATTAGTGAATCACTCGTTGATTAGTCGCCTGGATGTATTCTCTAAAGCCTTGAAGTTTCCACTTTTGTGCTCCATCAAGAAAATTTCTGTGCTGTTGATTTGAGGAGCACTATCACACTCGCGCTTCTAAATAAGAAAAAAGAAGCTCTCTTTTTCTCGCTTCTCTAATTTTCAAGAAAATAGATTAAAATATCGGATAAAGATTCAAGTTTCCATTACACTGTTAAAACACACAAATGAGGTGTGAACAGTATACCTGCAAACTGTTGTCAGTGTTGTGTCATTTTAATTAACGTTGACAGCAGAAATACATCTACAGAAGTTCTTGCTTTTTCAACACATTCTTGTTTTGGGTAAATGTTGTAGTAATAAGATAGGTCAGAAAACAAAAGGTCACATAATGATATTTACTGCTGAATGAAGTTTTACAACTCGCATTACGTAGTGCACATTCTGACCAAACAAATCACACCATTTGGTAACGTGATGTATTTAATATTCAATTAGGCTACTATTTATAGTTTATCTAGCTTTTCATTGGGGACATATTAAGTTTTGCAGGTCATGGAACAATCGCGTCATCAAAGTACACTTCTTCAGTGGCCTGTTTTTAACCACAATAACAAAGTGCAGAAATTTCTTATTTGACCCCAATATAGAAGTGAATTTTGGGGGAAAGTTCGATTTTGATTAATATTATTTAACAGAACCGAATATGCTGGGCCCTCTTCTCAATTCCCTTTGGAAATAGGAGGAACACCAAAGATTTATTATTAGACCAATTTATTTTTTGCAGCACTGTTTGTTTGTTGGTAAGGATTTGGAGACATCGATTTCTATAATGTCGCACACTTAGATCCATTAATTGTGTCGTAATTTGGAAGCCCCTCCAGCCAATGCATTTAGTTAAAACCACAATTTTGTAAACTTTATTGCTTAGTTTAGCATCTGACATTGCATAACCAACTAGTCGATTAACTGTCAACTACTACCCAGCGATTAGTCGATTAGTAAAAATCCAAATGACATTAATCGTTTCAACACTAAAGTATACATTTTGACCCAACAGGGCCAAACAATTCTCTAAATATATTTCAAGGACTTTCCAGGACTTTTTCGTTGGGCCAGTGATTTAAGTTTTAAAATTCAAGTCCTTTTATAATGAATTAGCTGCATCCACCTGTGTAATTTAGAAATTGAGCAGTTGAA
Source organism: Pictodentalium vernedei (assembly GCA_031216915.1). Classification (NCBI taxonomy): domain Eukaryota; kingdom Metazoa; phylum Mollusca; class Scaphopoda; order Dentaliida; family Dentaliidae; genus Pictodentalium; species Pictodentalium vernedei. Next base: position 234,819,210 of record CM062294.1, read on the forward strand.
TAAAATTATTTTTCAAAAAATTTCAACAAAACCATATCATGTGACCACTCATTGGACCAAGCACACTGATTGAGCTCATTCCAATGAGGGGCGTCACATGATACGGTTTTGTTGAAATTTTTTTCCAAATGTGAAAAAAGTTAAAAAATTTATAGTAATTTATATATTTTTTATACTTACCAATGACCCAGGCAGGGATGGCCCTCCCAGGAGTTGGGAACTCTTACCTCCCCGCTGAGTACATAGCGCTGACCAGGCACTGCCAGTAAGAATGATAATTGGCGCCAATTTCGGAACGTCCTTGACACTGCGCATGCGCAGTAAGGGCAAAGTATGGAGGTCCTATAGGACATGATTTCTTTTGGTTTTAGATGCAAATTTTGGGGATTGGGGGGCAATATTTGTGTTTGGCCCCGGATTTTTTAGAGTTAGCACCAGCTAAGTCTGGGTCATTGGTACAGTATAAAAATATAAAATTAAACAAGAGGTGTACATCGGAGATGCAGGCATTGAGTTGCGGTGGCAATTGGAGAGTGTTGCATGTCAATAAACCAGTTAACAATCATATGCTGGTTGTCAAACCTGGAACCTTTGTCCAGGTAATAATTCTAATAAGTTTAGAATTCGTAAAAATTAATAAAAAATCATGCTGGTCCAGTTTTTGAACCTACTTGAAATATTATAGCAAAAGACCTGTATGGCAAATATTAATTAAACCGGAAAACATTTGTTCAAGTTTTGTGCTAATCTCAAAATTCGTAAAAATCAACAAATTAAGGCCCATAATTCTGTAATGAAAAATCAGGCAAAGCTAGTTTTCACAGCATGAAGCTTTTAACAGCATTCCCATGTCATTGTTTTTGACTGACACATGGAACTCTTTGTATGTGACAAAACGTTACCGCGCAGACTTGTTCCGAAAGCAGCTTGATCCATCACATTAAGTTTCAAACCAGATAACTCAAGTTCTTTGAACATAATTTATGATGTGAAAATACGAAATCTGGCCATATGTTTTTAGCCTATTGACTGTTTTTTAAATTTTTTATAAGAATGTGTTGAGAGTGTGTATATAGGGGACATGGGGAGGGGAGGGGGATACATGGGTAAAAGTTTAAAGTCCCTCGTTACTGTTTTTTTTCATTTGGGTTTAACAATACCTTTGACAGGCAGGGTCACTTCTGCTTCTTCCACCTGCTACCCTGACAGTGGGAAGTGCTTTAAATCCAAATAAAACAAGAGGCCCCAGGGGGCCTGAGTGCGCTCACCTGACATGGTAGTCTAAATATCAAACCAGGGACTTGATTTGAATAAGCTGCATATGCCCCTCCTAAGAAAAGCATATACCAACTAGATGAAGCAGTTGTGCCCACACAATACACAGGATTTTCCTTCTATTTTCAGTTCTTGCACTTTTACGTCCCAAAATTGAGATAAATGCATAAAAAAACAGATTTTTTTTATTTTTGTTCGGAAATTTTCGAAGTCCCAAACAAAATACTTTCAGCCTAAATTTTTTTTTTCTTTTTAAAATTGACCAAAACGCATAAAAAACCAAAAAACTAATTTCCAGATTTTGGTCCAAAATTTCCAAGTCCCACCCAGACCCCAAATTTTCAGGGTAAAAAAAAAAAAAATTTTGTCTTAAAATTGACCAAAACACATAAAAAACCAAATGAAAGTGTCAATGAAACTGCAGCTTAACTTGTGTGTTGTGTTTGATGAAAAGGATAACGTTCAATGAAAGGATTACGAAAAAAGACAAGAATTGTGATAATTGGGAATATGTTCATTTCTGATTTCTGTTCCCTGTATGCTATGTTTTTGATAAAAATAATATGAGGTGTACACTGTACTAAAGAGCAGAGGGGTGGGTTAATATGACCTTGCAGTTAATGTATGTGGCCCTCACAGTTAATGTATATCAACGAAAGTTACCAAGTTACAGTGAAATTATTCCAAAACGAGTCATCCTGTCAAGTTACATTGAAATCCCTTCATAAATATGGCCTGTAGTCTGTACTGAAGGTTTTCAGGCTTCGGGCCCCTGTAGCCGTCAGTTTCCCAACTGCATCCAAACCTACCAAGTTACAATGAAATCCCATCATAAAAATATGATCTGTAGACTGTGCTAAAGGTTTTTGGGCTCGGGCAGCCATCATGGTTGAATGATCGCAACCAAAAGGGGACATTCTCATCTGGGTATCATCTGGAGTAATCCTACGAAGTTAAAATGAAATCCCTTCATAAATATGACCTGTAGACTGTGCTCAATGTTTTTGGGCCCCTGAAGCCATCCCAGTTGACCAATCATGACCAAAAGGGGATGTCATCATCTAAGCATTATAAGGAGTCAAACTAACAGGTTATAATGAAATCCTTCCATAAATATGACCTATAGACTATGCTAAAGGTCTTTGGGCTCGGGCAGCCACCAAGGCTGAATGATTGTGACCAAAAGGGGATGTTCTCATGTAGACATTATTTGGAGTCATCCTTCCAAGCCACAATGAAATTCCTTCATAATCATGACCTGTAGACTGTTCGAAACGTTTTTGGGCTTCAGGCCCCTGTAGCAGTCACAGTTGCCCAATCGTATCCAAAAGGGGACGTTCTCATCTAGACATTATATGAACTCAACCTACCAAGTTACAATGAAATCCCTTCATAAATATGACCTGCAGACTGTGCTAAAGGTTTTCGGGCTTTGGGCTCGGGCAGCCATCATGGTTGAATGATCGCAACCAAAAGGGGACATTCTCATCTGGAGTGATCCTATGAAGTTACAATGAAATCCCTTCATAAATATGACCTGTAAACTGCGCACAAGGTTTTCGGGCTTCTGGCACCTGTAGCCGTCACAGTTGGCCAATCACGACCAAAAGGGGATGTCATCATCTAGGCATTATATGGAGTCAACCTAACAGGTTACAATGAAATCCTTCCATAAATATGACCTTTTGCCTATGCTAAAGGTTTTTGGCCATCAAGGCTGAATGATCGCGATCAAAATGGGACGTTCTCATCTAGACATTATTTGGAGTCATCCTACCAAGTTACTATGAAATCCCTTCATAAATATGACCTGTAGACTGTGCTAAAGGTTTTCGGGCTTCGGGTCCCTGTAGCCATCACAGTTGCCCAATCACGTCCAAAAGGGGACTTTCTCATCTAGACATTATACGAAGTCAACCCACCAAGTTACAATGAAATACCTCAATAAATATGACCTGTAGACTGTGCTAAAAGTTTTTGGGTTTTGGGCTCGGGCAATCGTCACGGTTGACAGATCACGCCCAAATGGGGAAATTCTCATCTAGACATCATAAGGAGTCATCCTACCAAGTTACAATGAAATCCCTCCATATTAAACATGACCTGCAGACTGTGCTAAAAGTTTTTGGGTTTCGGGCTTGGGCAGCCATCAGGGTTGACACATCATGCCCAAAAGGTGACATTCTCATCTATGCATTATACAGAGGCATCTTACCAAGTGACAATGAAATCCCTTCATAAATGCGACCTGTAGACTGTGCTAATGGTTTTCAGGTTTTGGGCTCGGGCAGCCATACCAGTTGACCGATCGCGACCAAAAGGGGATGTTCTCATCTAGACATGACCCCAAACCTGCATATGAAATTTTGTGATGATCAGACAAGAACTGCGGGGTGTAGCCCATGCTAAAGAAAACTTAAAAAATGCCGCTCAGGATCACCGATCCAATGTCGAGTTGTGACAACAGTTCCTCGCACCAAGGCCAACACACCTATGAAGTTTCATGACTCTAGGTTGAACCACTATCAAGTTCTCATCCGGAAACCAATTGTTGCGATATACTATGTTCAAGGTCACTGTGACCTTGACCTTTGACCTGGTGAGTCCAACATCAATAGGGTTCTTTCTCGCACCAAGGCCAACACGCCTGTAAAGTTTCATGACTCTAGGTTGAACCACTATCAAGTTATCATCCGGAAACCAATTGTTGCGATATACTATGTTCAAGGTCACTGTGACCTTGACCTTTGACCTGGTGAGTCCAAGATCAATAGGGTTCTTCCTCGCACCAAGGCCAACACACCTATGAAGTTTCATGACTCTAGGTTGAACCACTATCAAGTTATCATCCGGAAACCAATTGTTGCGATATACTATGTTAAAGGTCACTGTGACCTTGACCTTTGATCTGGTGAGTCCAAGATCAATAGAGTTCTTCCTCGCACCAAGGCCAACCCACCTATGAAGTTTCATGAATGTAGGTTGAACTACTATCAAGTTATCATCCGGAAAGGAATTGTTGCGATTTACTATGTTCACGGTCACGTTGACCTTGACCTTTGACGTAGCGAGTCCAAAATCAATAGGGTTCTTCCCCTCACCAAGGCCAATCTCCTATGAAGTTTCATGAATGTGAGTTGAACCATTATCAAGTTATCATCCGGAAACCAATTGTTTAAGATTTACTACGTTCAAGGTCACTGTGACCTTGACCTTCGACGTAGCATGTCCAAAATCAATAGGGTTCTTCCTCCCACCAAGACCAACCTACGTATGAAGTTTAATGAATGTGAGTTCAACCACTATCAAGTTATCATCCGGAAACCAATTGTTTACGCCCGCCCGCCCACTCGCCCGCCCGCCCGACCGCACACCCGCCCGCCATTCACCAAACTATAAGTCGAGTTTGACTTCGTCACAACTCGACTAAAAATTTATAGTAATTTATATATTTTTTATACTTACCATTGACCCAGACATAGCTGGTGCTAACTCTTAAAAATATAGGGCCAAACACAAATTTTGCCCCCCAATCCCCAAAATTTGCATCTAAAACCAAAGAAATCATGTCCTGAATGGCCCTCCATACTTCACCTCTACTGCGCATGCGCAGTGTCAAGGACGTCCCGAAATTGGCACCATTAATCATTCTTACCATCAGTGCCTGGTAAGTGCTATGTCCTTAGTGAGGAGATATGAGTTCCCAACTCCTGGGAGGGCCATCCCCGTCTGGGTCATTGGTAAGTATAAAAAATATATAAATTACTATAAATTTTTAATGATTTTTATACTGTACCAATGACCCAGACATAGCTGAATAGTAAAAAGGCTGGAGGGCCCAGGACATAGAGGAAAATCCAATAAGCTCAACTATATAAAATAGAGTCATCTCCTGGAGGAGAAAAGGAGAATTAGGCTTCACATGTATCTTTCTTATTTATGATAAATTAGAAAGACACAATACCTTCTATAATTGAGCATCATAACATCCATATTCTCTATTAATATCCAGTATAATTCTTATACTAATTATTTTTAAAGTAAGCCAATAAATAAAGTTAGTCCAGAGAATTGAGACTCTTTATACTCTTTTAAAAGTGTCCGAGGATAGTATAATAACGCCCGTTTGACACGTGACATATTCAAATGCTATACTTTAAACCTGTGACATGAATGAATTTTAAAACATAACTTTTCACTTAAAAAACCATCCCAGTAACAGCTCAGAATTACTGACTCCGGAGGAGGTATCCCCTTGTTTTCATAATAAAACAGGTGACCCAAGGGAACACCCCCCCCCCCCCCCCTCCTTTTTTCTTGCCCTGGGTCAAATAGCCCAGAGCGAAGAGGGCAGCAGGACGGAGTCACTGCCGGAACATAAAGCCTACATAGCTATAGTTGCAAATGTTAAGTGATCGACATTCTGAGCAGCCGATAATGGACCTAAATAATGCAGGCCTCCAGAAATGGACTCGATATTTCTGAGATGAAAATTCGTGAATGTGGATGGCTGAGACCAATATGCAGCCTACTTTACATCTATAATAGCAACACTATTTACGTAAGCCCAAGATGTAGAAGAGCTCTTACTTCATGAGCCGAAATCTTAAGCACAGACTGCTGAGTTAAGGATAGATTATCCTAAGCAGTACCAATAGCTAATTGAATGCATTTAGTAATAGAATGGACCGTAATGACCTTTCTATTAGGCATCAGAGCCAGAAGAAGCTTTACGTCCTTACTGATAAACTGAGATCTGTTAATAAATACATAAAGGTCTATCCAGACAAAAACAATAGGTTCCGGATATTTATTAGGAGCCTGATTCTTAACCAAAAATCCAACATTAGTTGTAAAGGTAATAGAGTTTCCAATACTACGAAAGTGAGAATCGTCCACCGATAGTGCATGAAGCTCACTGACTCTTCAGCAGAAGAGAAGACTAAGAGAATTGCTGCCTTAAAAGGCCAGAATTTGAAACTACTGTCTCAAGAGGTATGATAAAGCATCTAAGTTAAGTCTATTAGACATCATTGTTGTTTCCAACGTCGTGGTTGGAATTGACATAGACGGCGAAAAAGATAATTTCCAGTGTTCAGCCTCGCCGTCTTAGACGCATAGGAACTCTCGGTATGCCCAGTTCTGCCAATAAAAATTTATTTTCCTAGAATTGATGAAAGGCAGAATAGAGCATTGCGGACAAGAAACTAGACTAGCATGTTTGGTAGCCAAGCTTATATATAGCGTCGTTCAATAATTCGAATGTTCTAATGACATTATTGGACAGCGTCAGCAACTCAGGGACAATGTCCCTGAACCGATCCAAAACTCCATGTCCAATGACGCTATTAGTCTCTTATCCAGCATCGCAGCAATGTAGTCCGACGGAACAACCTCTGGAAGATAATGCCGAAGAAATGTATGGCAACTTCTGTTGTTCCGAAAGGGAAAGCTCAAAATCGTCCGAATCCCTTTCGCCATCCTGTCGGACCCTAAGAAGTGTTCGGTCGTCCGTACCTGATGCAACAGCGGAGCGCACCGACCCAGCGCCGTCGGATTATTCCTGATCCGACCGAGAAACTGTCGTTTGCTGGGATGCTGCGATAAGCTGTGCTATTTTGGATAGCACGTCCGTCACTGAGGCCTGTGGAGAAGCGGTCTTACGAAGCCTTGCCGCTGGAAGCTCTGTGTTCGTTACCCCGTGCATACTTCTATTATGCGAGCGACCGGAGTGTACAGGCCTCGTGTCCCTTGGCTACCGGATGGCGTGACCTGTTCGCCGTGGAATCACAGAATGACAAAGCTGGCCGGATACTCGAGGTCACATAGCCAAAGTGCGGTCGTGTGCGCTGCTGTGAGGATGAGGAAGCATTATCGACAGTCACTCGGACTGTCTATATAACGGAGCGTCCCGAGTGGCGGACATATGCTCCGAATGCGAAATGTCTGTACCACAACATCCGGTCCCATATGTTATTGTACGAGAGAGGGACCTCTCTCGCTCGCTCGCCGCCCAGACGGACCTGGACGAGCTAGGAACCGGACTAACAGGCTTCCTCCGATCTCTCCTCTAATCCGTCGTCACTGGGTGTGTACTAAGGTCTATTATAGTGCTCGCATCACCCAAATCTCCTTCCTAGACCCCACGGACGAACCTGACTGCCGAGCCATTCGATGAATGGACGCTACACCGGGTGAGCTAGCGAATGTCAACTCCGTCGATCCTACTAGGGACCTCTTAGGCGATTGACGTATTCCATGAGCACTAATTGCCGCTAGCTCTTCATTAACTATGACGACAGAGGCACACTTTGAAAGACATCTCAGTAATTTTGTGAACAAGAAACCAGATATGCTTGTAAATAGCAAGCATATAAAAAATATATATAGCGTCGTTCAATAAATCGAAAGTTCTGAGACATTATTGGACTGTGTCGGAACTGAGGGACGATGTCCCTGAACCGAACCAAAAATTTCTGTGTCCACCGACGCTATCAGTTTCTTATCCGGCATCGCAGCATTCTGGTCCGATGAAGAACCTCTAGAAGATGAAGTCGGATGACATATACAGTAGCTTATGTTGTTCCGAAAGGGAAAGCTCGAAATCCTCCGAATCCCTTTCGGCATCCCGTCGGACCGTATGAAATTTTCGGACGTCCGTGCTTCCGCGGAGCGTCCCGACCCAGCGTCGTCGGATATTACATGATGCGACAGAGATTCTGTCGTTGCTGGGATGCTGAGATAAGTTGTGCTATTTGGGATAGCACGTCCGTCACCGAGGCCTGTGCAGTAGCGGTCTTACGATGCTTTGCCGCTGGAAGCTCCGTGTACGTTGACTCACGCATACTTTCTTATGCGAACGTCCGGAGTCTCCAGGCCTCGTGTTCCTGGCTATCGGATGGCGTGACCTGGTCGCTGAGGATTCTCTGATTGGCGAAGTTGACTGGATCTCCGAGGTCACGAGCCAAGAGCGGTCGTGTGTGCTACCATGAGGATGAGGAAGCCTTATTGACAGTCTCTCCGGGCTGTCTATCTAACGGAGCGCCCCGAGCGGCGGACGTATGCTCCGAATGCGAAACATTTTGTACCACAACATCTGGGGCCAGATGTTGTTGTACGAGAGAGGGGCCTCTCTCGCTCGCAGTCCGGATGGACCTGGACGAGCTAGTAACCGGACTAATAGGCTTCCTCCATTCTCTCCTCTGATCTGTCGTCACTGGGTGTGCACTTTGTCTATTACAGTGCTCGCATCACCCAAATCTCCTTCCTGGATCGCAACGGACGAACCCGGCTGCCGAACCATTCGATGAATGGACGCTACACCGGGCGAGCTAGCGGACGTCAAAGGCCGTCGATCCTACTAGGGACCTCTTAGGCAATTGACGTATTTTCATGAGCACTTTTCCGCTAGCTCTTCATTAATTGTGACGACAGAGACACACTTTTGGAAGACATCATGGATACATCACCCTGTTCTTGATCGTCGGAAATAGAGATTGATAAACTAGAGTGACCCTGTGGGGAAAGGACCGGAATGGCCATTTCCCCACTAACATACCGTGACCACGCTTCCCATGTTGTCATCGAAATTAACACATACGGAACAGGAGTTAGTGAGAGTACACTGACTACATTTATACAATGATTATGAAAGTCAGAGGAAGATCTCCTCTTATTACAATTGAACAATATCCTTTCATTGTGAAAAGAAAACAAAGTCCTAGTACTCGCACCAACCCCTGACAATCAAAATACATAATAACATGATCCATTAACATAGAAAAAATAATTGAAATCAAAAAATTTTGAAAAAATATTTTTTCAGAAAAGCCCAAGTTTCTGAAAAGTAACGTTGAGCCCCAATGGATCCCAAGCCAAAGTGTGGGCAAAAATTTTTAAAATATTTTAAAAAATTAATGCAACACTTACGAACAATAATAATGTATCTAGTAATGATTAAATTAACATCAAGATATTATTTTCAAGAAATCCCCCCTCACACAGAGGGCTGTTGTCAATGTAAACAAGAAGTGTAAAAACACCAGAAACAAGACTCCAGGCACTGATAACCCTGGCCCGAAATCAGTTACCAATAATACACTATCTGATGCAAAACAGAGACTTCCAGGGAAGAAACTACAGAACATCAGATGGTAGATGCAGAACACTACGCCTAACCACCCATAGGTGAAGACGTAAACATGGGGAAAAGAACAGAATTCCTTCTGTTATCCAGCTAAAACTCCCAAGAAATTTTAGTAATAATATTACAGAAAATATGCCAAAAGCATGGGAGAATAGCAAGGGGGGACTTAAAGGAAAGGGAGAGAGGAAAACACTGAACAAGCAGTGTTAACTTGATAACAAGAATGACAACAACAGGCTCTTGCCTCGAAAATAGGTAACTTAACATAATTTCATTAAAAAATTTTAAGTTACAGCCCTGATTATTTTCTGTCACTCATTTTTCCTCTCCTCCTTCTATATCCTCCTTAGAATCACCATTTCTCTAATATTTATGTGTCTGGTATCATTTAAACTGAGATTTACAAGCACAAAGATCAGTCAGATGTTAACTGATGAAGGGCCAAACAAAGAATGATTAATGGCGCCAATTTTGGGACGTCCTTGACACTGAGCATGCGCAGTAGAGGTGAAGTATGGAGGGCCATTCAGGACATGATTTCTTTGGTTTTAGATGCAAATTTTGGGGATTGGGGGGCAAAATTTGCGTTTGGCCCTATATTTTTAAAAGTTAGCACCAGCTATGTCTGGGTCATTGGTACAGTATAAAAATATGTGAACAGACTCACAGACTTCTGCACGCGTGATGGCAATAGCTTATCTTGACTTTGTCAAGTAAAGCTAAAAACTAATTTCCGGATTTTGGTCTAAAATTTCTAAGTCCGAAACGGGACCCCAAATTTTCAGCCTAAATATGAACCCAGGGACTTGGCTTGAACAAACTTGAATCTCACCCCCCAACTTAATTTGAACAAAATCAAATTGCGATGTCATAACAAACTATTATCTCAAATATCAATTAAATTGGTTCAGCGGTTTGGGAGGAGAAAACGCAAATACCATGTTCATAGACGACGAACGGCGAGTGATCACTATAGCTCTCCTGACTGAAAGTCAGGTGAGCTAAAAAACTTCAAGCATGGAATACTTCAATGGCATGTGGCATGTAAATTAATTTGTTGATGTTGTCATTTGCATAGACCTGAGTAATTGCAACCAACCAACCCTCCCAGGAAAACCCGAACTAAAAAAGATAGTATAACATGCTTTAGTACAATGTGGCAACACCAATCAGAAACGCAGCTTCATCTTCTTTCCCAAATGCAGAGATTATGTAAGCCAACACATAACTATTAGCAACCAACCTCAACACTGGAAAAAATTAAATATAAAAGACAAAAAGAATCAATGGATTTTGTCGTGCCTGTTGAAGTGCACATTCCTCCCATACAGGAGGCTGTTGAGTGTGTACTTGATAACAGCTTTTTGCCATTTGAGTTGCCATGTGATGGAAGTTTTTGAACCAAAGCCCATGTATATAGAACCCTGTAGTCAAATTTTAACCCTACAGCATAAGATAGACAACTTGGAAAGTGCTATTTTCAAAGATTATGATTTGAGTACATTTACCACTGCATTCTTAGCTGAGCGAGTTGACAGAATAGAAAAGAATACTGAATCTGTGAATTCTATTAATGATAAGTTAGACAAAGTGATAACTATGGTTCAGTCTCAAGCTCTGAAAATAGAACAGCAAAGATCGCAAATTAAAAATTTACAAAAGGAAGTGGACAGTTTGAAAAAAAAAACCCGTCAAAGCCCCCAGTAACAATTTGTCGCTCAGAAAAATACAAAATTATAAACAGGAACTTTGGGAGAATTTTTTTATGTGAGCTCCCATCTTCATTGAATGAAGAGACAATTAGAACTGTAATGCATGAAGCTGAAGGAAAATCGCAAGTACTGGCGGCTGATAGCTACAGGATTAACCCTGACACTGTTTCAGCAGCAATAAAAGAGAGTCAACTTTCTAGGAATGATTTTACCAAAGTGTTGGTTGGCAAAATATTTACAATGGGTGAGATGTTTGAGAGGAATGTGCGGGGTAATGTTTATGGATCTTTCACCCAAAAAGGACAACTTAATTTCTTTAAGATTGAGGCGATTTGTTTGTGTGTCTTTGGAGCAATCCTGTACAAACAAGGTTCATCAGAAATAAATTTGTGGAAAGAGCAGGTGAAAAACATTGACAGCTTTTCACATTACCTTTTCTCAAAAATTGCTACAGTGTTTGATATAAGTGGCATTTTGCCACTGGAATGTTCACCATAACTTTCAATGTCCAAAACATGTAGTTAATATGAAAGGCAGACAACACTTGCAAACAATTTTTAAATAACTAAGTTGTTTTAATTTTTTGCATGAAAAACATAGCTTATGAACTCTCATTAGGGTTATAAGATATGTTTTTGAGACAACGAATGAAAAAATAATGAAAATTGAATGGTAATTTTTGTGAACAGCATTGGTCGGTTTTTCTGTTATGTTGGGTAAAGGGTTAATTTTGGATTATTTTATGGAGTTTCACATCATCCTGATTTTTTTGCAGTTTTGACAGGGAAAATACCACTTTTGTTATCACGCATTGTATGCGGCTCGGCACGCCCACTGTTGGTATAGTGCATGTGCTCCAAAGGATTTCTTTCACTTATAGAGTGCTGTCACAAAATTAACCCCAATCAACTGGGTTGAGTGAATATGAACTTAATTGGGTTCATATTTACTCAACCTAGCTGATTTGGGTTAATTTTTAATCCAACTGATTTGAGAGTGTATTGAGAAGTGCAAAACAGCACTTTAGTGATTTTACAATGTGTGCTCCAACTTGTTGTTTGCTCAGCAATAGAACAAATATTGATATCACAGTGTTTTGATATTTGGAGAATGCCAGCATGTACTCTGTAACAAACTGTAACAGGACAAATAATTAATCTTATCGGAGAAAGCAGTTTTGGCCATATCATATCGTAACGGGTTATTTGTGTGCCACATTCCGCCCCACGAGATCGATAGAGCGTCTACTGCATATGCTCGGGGATCCGGACATGGAGACACATACGTCTGCAACTGATTGTTGAGTTGTGTCGCAAATAAGTCTATCATTGGCCGCTCCCATTGGTAGCAAATCTGATTGAATACCTGTTTGTTGAGAGTCCATTCTGACAACAACAAGCGACCCTTCCGTGAAAGGGAGTCTGCTAATACATTCAGACGACCCGGAATATGACGGACAGAAAGTAGAACTTGGTGTTCTAGAACAAACAGAAGGATTATTTCCGTTAAATTGAATAACGGAATAGAATGAGTGCCTCCCTGGTTCCGAATATACGCTACTACTGTCGTATTGTCGGACAGGATTTGGACATGTGCTTTCTGTATAATGTTCATCCAATGACGTAGTGCAAGCCAAATTGACATCATTTCCTTGATGTTTATGTGCTTGCCTAGGAACTGCGGATCCCAAAGACCCTGGCACTTCGAATCCGTTGGGATCATTGTTGCACCCCAACCTGTTTGACTTGCATCCGTCATAATCGTAAAACTCGGATCCGGCAACTGCAGTGGGACTCCCTGAGTCAACCACTGAATGTTTGCCCAAGTCTGAATCTCTTGTTTCACTTGATTTGACAAGAGAACGTCTATATCGAGCGAATGAATCTTTACACTCCAATTCTGAGTCAAGAAAATTTGGAGAGGACGAATGCGTAACCGCCCCATCGGAATGAGATCCGCAGCGGCTCCGCACAGACCTATCAGTCTCATGAACTCTCTCGCTGTGACTTTGTCTGAGTGAAGACAATAGCGAGCGTAACAACTGATTAATTTCGCTCTGGTTAACGGCAGACGAACGAGATTTTTGTGCGTCTTGAAGCTCATTCCCAGATGAGTGAATGACTTGGACGGCACCAGATCCGACTTCTCCTCGTTTATTATAAAACCGAGAAGTCGGAGTAATAGAAGCAGATTCTGCACATCGTTCTGAAGTGTTAACTCGTTGCCGTACCTCTGAAGAATGTCGTCCAGGTAGGCCAACGTTACCACAGACAAATGAGCTTGGAAATATATCATAACCGAGTTCATTATTTGAGTGAAAGCCCAGGGCGCTAGGTTCAAACCGAAGCACATCGCTCGGAACTGATATACAACTCCTAGGACTGCGAAGCGTAGATACTTTCTGAATGTCGGATGTACCATGACGTGAAAGTACGCATCCATGAGATCTATGCTTGTAGCATAGTCGTTCACCCGAATACTCGCTCTGACTGATCGAATTGTCTCCATATAGAACTTCGGAGCAACGATCAGCTTGTTTATCCAGCTCAGATCTATGACTGGACGGAACGAGCCGTCTGGTTTCGGAACAGAAACAGATGGCTGTAGAAACCCGGTGATTCCTGGTCTTCTACGACCTCTACCGCGTTCTTCTTCAGAAGACTGAACTTCTGATAAAAGAGCGTCTCTTTTCTGCGGATTCGACGGAAGCCGAGTCCATTTTGGACTTCGAGTTAATGGAGGCTTTCGTTTGAAGGATATTCTTAGTCCTTCCAAAATTACCCCTCGATCCCAGGGGTCGTCCGTAATTGACGCCCACTCGTTTATAAAACTCGATAATCTTCCGCCTACCGGAACACGATAGAGGTTCAAACCATCACCTCCTGGACCTGCGCGGCTTGCGGAAGGAGAAACTATGTCCTCCACGACCCAAACCTTGCCCCGTCGACCTAGGGACGTTTGACCGGTAATCTCAGCCAGAAGAACGTCCCGCATGAGAGTCGCTGCCTTGACGGTCTCTAGAATAAGACCTAGAGGATGCATAGGAACCTCTATAGGAACTTATCTTGGGCGTACTTGTCCCAGAAGTGCATGTCTTACTCTTTTCTGCTGTATCCGGCTTTTTGGAAGCGGATTTGAATAGCAGAGAATCCGAAGCTTTCTTAGTTATCTTATCATAGATTGCTGAAAGCTTGCCGTCGAAGAGAAGCTCTCCGGAGACCGAAGCGACTCTGAGAGAGTTCTTTACCTTACCAACCACACGCGTGGATGTAGCTAGGGCTGCGTCATGTCTAACCAACTCCAGGTTTGCCACTGAAAGGGCGGAGTTATACGTGGAATAAGCTACTGCCCTTGAAAGAAGTCTTAATGAGGATTGTATATCCTGGAATTCTTTCCCTTGAAGACGTAATGATAATGCCTTAGTAAGGTGATCTGCGTGTGATAAGGCATCTAAGTTAACTCTGTTGGACATTATTGTAGTTTTCAATGTCGTGGTTGGGATTGACATAGACGATGGTATAGACAATTCCAAGTCTTCAGCCACGTCGTCTAGACGCAGAGGAACTCTCGGTATGCCCTGTCCTGCCGTTTCGAATTTATTCCTTGAATTGATGAAAGGCAGATTTAGGGAATTTGCGGATAAGAAACCAGACTTGCCCGTTTTGGTAGCAAGCTTATAAATAGCGTCGTTCAATAATTCAAATGTTCTTGTGACCTTATTGGACTGTGTCGGAAACTCAGGGACGATGTCCCTGAACCGATCAAAAAATTCTGTGTCCAATGACGCTATCAGTCTCTTATCCGACATCGCAGCATTCTGGTCCGACGGAACAACCTCTGGAAGGTAATGCCGGATAAAATCTACGGCAGCTTTATGTTGTTCCGAAAGGGAAAGCTCCAAATCCTCCGAATCCCTTTCGCCATCCTGTCGGACCCTATGAAGTTCTCGGTCGTCCGTACCCGATGCTTCGGCGGAGCGTACAGACCCAGCGTCGTCGGATAATTCCTGATCCGACAGAGATTCTGTCGTTTGCTGGGATGCTGTGATAGTGCTATTTGGGATAGCTGAGGCCTGTGGAGTAGCGGTCTTACGTTGCTCTGCCGCTGGAAGCTCCGTGTACGTTGACTCCTGCATACTTCTATTATGCGAACGTCCGGAGTCTACAGGCCTCGTGTCCCTGGCTACCGGATGGCGTGACCTGGTCGCTGTGGAATCCCTGATCGGTGAAGCTGGCTGGATATCCGTGGTCACGTAGCCAAGGTGCGGTTGTGTGCGCTGCCGTGAGGATGAGGAAGCCTTATCGACAGTCTCTCCAGACTGTCTATATAACGGAGCGTCCCGAGCGGTGGACGTATGCTCCGAATGCGAAACGTTTTGTACCACAACATCTAGTCTCAGATGTTGTTGTACGAGAGAGGGACCTCTCTCGCTCGCAGCCCGGATGGACCTGGACAAGCTAGGAACCGGACTAATAGGCTTCCTCCGTTCTCTCCTCTGATCCGTCGTCACTGGGTGTGCACTTTGTCTTATTATAGTGCTCGCATCACCCAAATCTCCTTCCTGGACCGCAACGGACGAACACGGCTGCCGAGCCATTCGATGAATGGTCGCTACACCGGGCGAGGTAGCGGACGTCAATGCCGTCGATCCTACTAGGGACCTCTTAGGCAATTGACGTATTTCCATGAGCATTTTTGCCGCTAGCTCTTCATTTAACTGTGACGACGGAGGCACACTTTTGGAAGACATCACGGAAACATCACCCTGTTCTTGTTCCTCTGAAATAGAGATTGATAAGCTAGAGTGACCTTGCGGAGAAAGGACCGGCATGGCCTTTTCCCCGCTAACAACATACCGTGACACACGTTTCCAATGTTTGTCATCCCAATTGACACATACTGAACAGGAGTTAGTGCGAGTACACTGACTACAATTAATACAATGATTATGAAAGTCAGAGGAAGATTTCCTCTTATTACAATTTGAACAATATCCTTTCATTGTGAAAAGAACACAAAAAGTCCTAGTACTTGCACCAACCCCTGAAAACAAAGATACATAATAACATGATCCATTAATATAGAAAAAATAATTGAAATCAAAAAAATGTTTTGAAAAAATATTTTTTCAGAAAAGCCCAAGTTTCTGAAAGTAACGTTGAGCCCCAATAGATCCCAAAAGCCTAAGTGTGGACAAAAATTTTTAAAATATTACAAAAAAATTAATGCAACACTTACGTATAATAATAATGTATCTTGTTATGATTAAGCTAATACAAAGACAAGAAAATCCCTCTCAACAGAACCGTTGTCAATGTAAACAAGAAGTGTATAAACACCAGAAACATGACTCCAGGCACTGATAACCATGGCCCGAAATCAGTTACCAATAACACACTATCCGATGCAAAACAGAGACTTCCAGGGAAGAAACTGCAGAACATCAGATGGTAGATGCAGAACACTATGCCTAAACACCCATGGGTGAGGACGTAAACATGAGGAAAAGAACAGAATTCATTCTGTTACCCAGCTAAAAACTCCCAAGAAATTTTAGTAATAATATTACAGAAAATATGCCAAAAGCATGGGAGAATAGCAAGGGGGGACTTAAAGGAAAGGGAGAGAGGAAACACTGAACAAGACGTGTAACTTTATAGCAAGAATGACAACAACAGGCCCATGCCTCGACATTAGGCAACATAACATAATTTCGTAAAAAAATTTTAAGTTACAGCCCTGATTATTTCCTGCCACTCATTTTTCCTCTCCTCCTTCTATTTCCTCTTTATATCCACCATTTCTCTAATATTTATGTGTCTGGCATCATTTAAACTGAGATTTACAAGCACAAATATCAGTCAGATGTGAACTGATGAAGGGCCAAACAAAGAATGATAATTGGCGCCAATTTCGAGATCTCCTTGACACTGCGCATGCGCAGTGGAGGAAAAGCATGGAGGACCATTTAGGACATGATTTTTTCGATTTTAGATGCAAATTTTGGGGATTGGGGGGCACAATTTGTGTTTGGCCCTAGATTTTTGAGAATTAGCACCAGCTTTGTCTGGGTCATTGGTACAGTATAAAAATATAACGTCATTGAAGTTTTCTCCACGTTCCACACATTGTATGGAAAAATCCATCCTTTTAGGTCGGTTCTGAAGCCTGACAATCTGACAGTGCTGGACAGTTTTTCTTATCCACCGCAATGAATGTCTCTCATGGTTAATAGTTGATAAGGAGACGTCGAGTCCTAAATTGTTTGTAACATTTCCACAGTTCTTGCATCATTGTCATATAGGCTTTCATCAAATAGTTGTCAATGGATATCAGTTAGAAGTCTTGGCTGACGACTTCTTGGCCTGTCAGCAATGATAGCAATTTTTTCAAATTTTTCTATTTGTCTTTGTACAGTCTTTTTGTGAATTTACGTTTTTCACCGTCTTCAGTTAAACTGCAGATTTCCATGACACTGTGTCCTTCCCTATGTAGGCATACTATCTGTTGTTGGATTGCTGTTATCTTCTTCCTATGTGATGTTTGGAGAGCCATGCAAGAAATTATTTGTTTGTGTTTATGGGTTGGTTCAAATTGAATGGTTTTGCGCACCGTCAACGCGCAGGGACGGTTTGAGACAAGCCCCTTTCGACCCTCTCTGGCAGTTTAGCGGCGTTTATGTCTTGTTTTTCTTTTTGGGTGGAGGTGGCTGTGATGGAGAGACAGTAGTAGTTGTTGGTGTAGTTGGGCTGTTGATGTTTGGAGTACTGACTGGGGTGGAATGGTCGAGTCCTGGCTGCTTCAGGAGTGCTGTGGCTGGTGTGCTGTTCCCGGAGTGTCGTGGTTCTGTTGTTGTCAGCTGACATGTTCCTGACTTGTTCCCGCATGCTGTTTACTTCTGTCGTCATGTCCAGTAAGGTTTGTAGCATTTCCCGTTCCTGATCTGGATGGAGGGGAGAGATTGGAGTAGGAGACTTCAGAGAGCCAGTTTCCATTTCTGTCTCTGCCTTGCTGATGACGTCGCCATCCTCCAGGTTACCCCTCAAAGGAGAGGCAGCTGGGGAGTGGATGGGAGTCACAGGAGTTGGAGGGGGGGGGGGGGGGAAATGGTAGTGCCCTCCTCTGTCTTCTCTTTCTTCTTCCTTTTCAGTAACGTTTCCAACCACCAGGTGGCGCCTGGTGGATGGGCTCTTCTTCCTCTTGCTTTTCTTTTCAGTGCCAGGTCCAGGCTTCTTCGGGTGAGGACCAGTGTGAGAGGGGTTCCTCTCACAAAAGGTGCTACCTCTCCCCAAAGAAGGTTTGGTAGTGTTTTCCTCCAAGTCGAACTCCAGCGTCAGGTAGATGCTCTTGCCTCTTGTCTGGAGAGTCCAGTTGAGAGGGCAAGAGATGCTCAGAGCTGACAAAGCTTTCTGCAAGTTAATTGGAAGGTCCAAATTAGCTATCGTGATTGCTTTGTAAATGTCCAGATGGTCTTCACACTCTGAAGTCAGAGGTGTGAATGAACGGTGTAATGTGTGTGCCGAGATTGTATCCCCATCCGGAAGCTCAGAAGTATGAATAAGAAGGGGAGGGCAGAAGGTTGGTTCAAGTTCTGTCTGCCTTTTTGGAACTACAGTTTGTGCATTGAATGGTTAAAAAGAAATATGATTACAACCAATGAAAACAAATTCAATGTTTATTGTCAAGATACTGAAAAATCTGACCTTTGAAAAAACTTTGCTTCTGGTCGGTAGATGAAATTCTTGGACCGCGGCATAATCAACATTAGTAGGTGTGAATAATACTTTAAGCTTCTGTTTTATGGTGGCAGTATTTTCTTTCACATTGGACACTTAATTGAGGTCATAAAATAAGACACTTCAATTTTTATGACTGTTACAGAAAGATCAAAGCTACATGTAATGCAGCTAATTGGCTCAATATAATTTCTATCTTTTTTTATATGCAATATTCACGCAGAATTCATTCAAATATTTTAGTTAGTTTTATTAATATTTTTTCATTTAAATATTGACAGGTGAAACATGCACAAACGGTGAAACGGAGATGCTGGTAGTTTTAGGAACAGTATACGGAAAATGGGCATATTAAGGAAGAAAGCCTGGCTGTAATAATTCTCATTTGTGGGAACTGGAAAAATTTCATCTGATGCCCACCAGTGAGGGGCATCACCCAAACAAAAAAAGGGGAGGAGGGCTGTTATTGGGGTGAGGGGAACTTTCTACAATCACTCTTGCTGGGATGAAATGAATGGAGATGCTGGTAATTTTAGGAACAGTATACAGAAAATGGGCATATTAAGGAAGAAAGCCTGGCTGTAAGAATTCTCATTTATGAGAACTGGAAAAATTTCATCTGATGCCCACCAGTGAAAGGCATCACCCTAACAAAAAAGGGAAAATTTAAAATAGAATTCGACTTTCACAAGCAATTTTTTCCAGTGGCATAGAAAGGTAAAGGTGCATTGCACGTTTATGTGGAGGGGGTGGGGGGACACCATACAGTGATAGCAAATGTGCAGGAGTGCATTGGGGGAGGGGGGAGGGGGGGGCTCAACATTGTTTGGAAGATAGGAAGGAGGGGTACTCACCCGTTGCCTGTTTCTTCCCCAATGATGGTGGTGGTGTTTTCATGTCCGAAATGAAGGAAATTGCTTGTTGAATCCATATCATACATGTACGTCGCATATTCTCCAATTTAGCAAATCACACGGAAAATGAAACAAAGGTGCCAGGATAAAACTATTGCTAATTATTTCATACAGAGCACGTGTTGATACATGTTATAACATGGCGCAGACTGCTAATAATAATGGGTAAAGAGGATTGAAGATACTGCGACAATTCGCAGTTCATAATATTTTTTAAATATCAACAGAAAGAAATGGGGAGGGGGTTCCAAATTTCTTAATCGAGGTACTGACGTCGTAAGATTTATCATTTTGAAAATGTACCCGATCCAGTCTATGTCACAATCATTTCTTTACATTTTTATTTGTGGAAAATAGGCTTAAAAGGTATGTTTAAAATGATTTAAAATTTTCAATTGTATGTTGCTCCCAATTAGATTTGATTTTAATTTAATTATTGCTGTCAGTATTCTCTTAGCAAACCCCACTTCCAACTTGTACAAGTAATTACGCCGTGTCATCGCCGCCAAGACAAATATTGTGTCTACTTTCTTCTTTTAAGTACTTGTTAATACCGCATTAGATTTTGCATTAGATAGTGCAAAAGTTAACGAGATCTTAATGCAACTTGCTTTCAATTTCTTCATTCCAGTGCACTATATAGCTCACAATCTAACAAGCTTTTTCTGCACTAGTCGGGATAGAACTTCTAGTTTTAACTGTACACATGCCTTTGCCTCTCAAAGAGCTATTTAGACAAAGAGGCAACATTCAGTGAAATTCGCCATGACAACTGGCAATCCTGTGGTAAAATTCATGGTAGACTACCACTGCTCTTTCCACTGCTCTGTAAATTGACATGGCTGATTTCTCGAGCTGATCCAACTCACATACAGGCTTGTCATTATCAGAATTGCAGGAGGGCCATAATGGTCTGCCTAAAATGGGTCCAGGAGGGCCATTTTTGGTCCACCTTAATTCATCAAAGGAGGGCAACTGGGGTCAGGCCTATTCTCGAGTTGACACAAAGTTAGAGAGCTTTGCTGATCCAGTGACAAGTAATGTCCCACAAATATCAAACAGTTTACCTTGGGTACCGGCAAGAAATTTGGTGACAAAAAACCCAAAGAATAATACATACTGGTAAATATATTGGAAGAATTGTTATTCAATAAAGAAATATTTTGATATGCTGTTATTTCAAAAAAGAACGTTTCCAAAATATAGGAGATTGAAAGTGAGAAAGGAAACCAGGAATCAGCTGTTCAAAACAGAGCTCTGCACATCAAGGGAGAGTACTCAACACACGTGGGTGAACTGACGTGACACATAGCAAATAAAATTAAAACAAAGCTGTTCTGGGGTGAAGTATCCTGCGTATTTTTTTGTATTTAGCTGGATATATTAATTAAATATAAATAGCCTAACACTCGGATACAAATTCAGGGATAAGGCTTTTTTCGTAAAGGAATGGGAGCATGGTGGCTCAGTGGTACACTGTTGGACTTCTATGCTAGAGGTCCCAAGTTCGATCCCCGTCCGGGACGAACTGCGCTGTGTCCTTGGGCAAGGCACTTTATCCCGGTTGCCTACACAGGGGCACGATGACGCCATGTACTAAGGCGTACTGCACGTCGATGGTGCACATGTCTTCAACTGCTGTAACCCTGCTTGAGCAGAGCTTGAATAGAGTTAGAATGTTGAGGAGCTGACAGTTGCTCGTCGATGCTCAGTGGTTCTCTCTGGATACTCCGGCTTCCTCCACCCGTAAAACTGTCACGGTCACGATTAGCAATTGTGCATAAGTATGTGACCTTAAACATCAATAAATAAAATAAATAAAGGAATCCTCACATTCACAAAATGAGTGACATTTGACAGAAATGAAACATTGGTCACTTCACTCATTTGCATACCAATTTTTATTAGAATGTTTGGAAATTTTGTTGACATGTTCTGTGCATAATTCTTGACAGGCAAGGGGTGAAATTACATGCACAGGCACCTGCTCCCAGCCATTTGACAAAATATAATGCTGAGAAAAAAATCCCCCCTCTCAATTTTAACTGGGGCTGTGTGCCGCAACGTCTCAAGCTCTGTTAACATATTGGTGCTCATAAATATCGCCCGCGGTATTTTGCATGAGGCAGTCGTTTATGGTCCGCAGAAATTTTAGATTAGGCGGGCCACTGTGGTGGCGGCCGATCGCCCGCCTCAAAATGACAAGCCTGCACATATCACCAAAAGAGCAACCACCTATGGCAGTTCTATGCCCATATAGAGGTCTTTTAATCCCTAGCACTCGTAGTGCAACAGTACTTCTGTCATTCACTCTGTTTTACTCTTGTTTAACTATGAATTTAACCAATTATATCTTATTTGACAGAGCTCACTGAACTCTGTCAAACAAGGTATATTTGGTTAAATATCAGACCGCATTATGGGAAATATTGGCTGTGAAAACTTTGCTATTTTGACATTGGAGTACAGAGGGTTAACTTGCCAACTATTGGGCAATATCACTATACATAACTACATCCAGACAAGGAAGAGAATTTTTAGCATGCTTGACAATCCAGCACCCACACCCCAGGATTTACGTTGCTAAATACAGCCCAAGTTGTGGCTTCTAACCAGAGACACAAAGAATGAAACGTTGCTTGTTGTCATCCACAACTATCTAATGATCAGATGATTGGACAGCAAAAATTAACTCTAAGCTTTTCAAAAAGCTTTTGAATACAGCCCAAGTTGTGGCTTCTAACCAGAGACACAAAGAATGAAACGTTGCTTGTTGTCATCCACAACTATCTAATGATCAGATGATTGGACAGTAAAAGCAAAAATTAACTCTAAGCTTTTCAAAAAGAATCAAGAATTTAATTGTAACATACCAACAGCATAAACATAGGTGCCTAGAATTGATGAGGAAGGGACACTGAGGAAAGAAGCTCTTCTCACTGACAGGTTCTCTCCAACATTTCCTATTTCAAGGGCTATCAAGTCTCCAATCTTCTTACCATTACCAACTTGTATACTGCTTAGCTCTTTAGATGTTGAGGTAACCTGTTAAGAAGTATGAGCCAGGAATAATTAACTGCATTTGTACAAAGACCAAACAACACATCTCATTCCTGGAGATTCTTTGATAAACCCTTCATCTAAGAAGACCAGAAGAGAACACTTGCCAAAATATATAGTGGATGCGTAAACATTTTCATTTCCTGCCTCAAAAACAAAGAATAAGATTCCTCATGGGCACATCAAGCATTTTAGTTCAACCAAACTCACATTGGAAACAAATATCCCCAACTTACAGGGATGTTCCCAAATTGAGAGGGAATAAGAGATACTTTAGCCAATTTTTTTTCTTTCTTGTCTAATTTCGTAAAAAGTGATTTAATTAACCCTTGAACACCAGGATATATTCATACATTTTTGCTTCACAGAGTAAATTCCATGGTTTTGCAGTTGTTTCTAGGCAAGTCATGGATCCCTAGGTAGGCAGCCATGACTTGCCTGAAAAAAACTGCCAAGGGACAAAAATTAAACTTCGAGTTTACCTAGGGCTGCATGCTGAAAAATAGAAGTTGGAATTATACCCATATGGGTTAACATATACTCTGATGAAACAATCAATCACAAGAAGGCAAAAGGGACATTTCAGACAGTCAGTTGAGAAGTATATTGTTAAATAAATTTAGTTCAGTATTACCAACATTTTCTTCAATGGAGCTGAACAGCAACTAACCAAGCTATATTTTGAAAGCAAACTTTTTTTAATATTTAATGGCAATTTTTCTGCAAATAGTGTCGATTGGATCGGCTGTTGTATTAGCTGAAGTTCACTAATTATTCAGCCTGACAGCCAGTTAACTTCTAAATCCTCAAGTATGGTCAGTTTTTACTACCTTAGAACAAGCTGTCTTTGGGTAAACCTGCATTGGCAGTTGTTTGTATCCACACAAGGATTAGCTGCCTGTAAAGACAGCCAAGACTTGTCTGAACACAACTGCTAAGTCACAGCACATAAACAGCCACAGAGTAGCAAAAATATTTGAAAAATCTCCAATTACCTATGGGTTAAAATTTGCACTGTGCAGTGTCACAAAACACTGCGATTTTTCAGGGTTTATTGAAGTTTGAAGTAATGGGTACATGTTTTTGTGAAAATGGGTGTAAATCAATGAAAAATCTGTCTGATCCTATCTTTCAACATTATTCTGTTTTCAAGTGTGGTAATTTGAAATAAATTTGTGAAAACGTTGGTTGGAAATTTTCTATTGTACTCTACTGTTAACTGGTAGAGTGCTAAATTATTTTTGGCCATCAAATCTTGTACACATTTCGTTGCCTTGTTACAATTTATGGGAGAGTGCCAATGGGCACTCTCCCATAAATTGTAACAAGGCAAACCCTTACAGACTAAATAACATTACTTTAAAGATAATACAAAGCATATCTAGTGATTATGAGCCTTCAAGTTGTAGCACCAGCGCTTCAGAATAAAGCCCAAATATGGGCTTCCAGCACGCTTACCAGTTAATACACAGTCACAGATAATGACACTGTTATTATTCATCTCTGTAAGATTCTGTGATATTTGAAAATATCAAGGTAGGCCTGGCTGAAACAGAGTCTTACAGAGATTATATGTGTCATTATCTACATTTAGCCAATTTACCTTACACAAACGGAAGACCACACATGCACAAACTTTTTTTGTATTTTGAATAACCCCTACCTTTTCATTCCCCAAAACACTATTTATGATCCCTCATGGGAATGAGCTTGTTTCAATTGCGGTCATAAGCTATGGCTTGGATTAAAAATTTGAAGGAAAAATAATAAACTTTGAATAATAATCTTTTGTCATTTGTACTGGCCTGATATTACCATTTTGTTGGGCTTCTGATATCACCAAACACTCTGCACATTGGTGTTAACCCTTTACCCAATGTTATGGCCAAAACCGGCCAGCACTTTTTACAAAAATTACCATTCAATATTCATTATTTTTTTTATCTCAGAAACACAGCTTATGACCCCTCATTGGAACAAACTCGATGAGCTCATTCCAATGAGGGGTCATAAGCTATGTTTTTGAGACAAAAAATTAAAATATTTAGTTATTCAAGAATTTTGTTTGCAGGTGTCTGCATTTTTGTGTTAAGTAAAGGATTAAATATCGAAATTTCAAGTTGCTGTTATTTCCTATGATGCAATTCAGAATTCAACCAATTCAAACTTGTTTGACAGAATGACAGAAGACCAACAGTCTACCACTGAAATCCTTCATAAAGATGATCTGTAGTCTGCTAAAGGTTTTTGGGCCTGGGAAGCCATCATGGTTAACAATTGAAACCAAAAGGGGATGTTCTCATCTAGACATTATCAGGAGACATCCTACCAGGTTATAATGAGGTCCTTTCATAAATACGACCTGTAGACTGTGATAAAGGTTTTCAGGTTGTGGGCTCAGGCAGCCATCATGGTTGACAGATCATGACCAAATGGGGAAGTTCTCATCTACACATCATGAGGAGTCATCCTACCAAGTTACAATGAAATCCCTCCATATAAAATACAACCCGTAGACTGTGCTACAAGTTTCGGGGTTTCGAGCTTGGGCAGCCATCACGGTTGACGGATCATGACCAAAAGGGGGTGTTCTCATCTAAACATTATACAGAGTTATCTTATCAAGTTACAATGAAATCCCTTCATAAAGGTGACCTGAAGACTGTGCTAAAGGTTTTCAGGCTTTGGGCTCGGGCAACCATCATGGTCGAATAATCGCAACCAAAAGAAGACATTCTCATCTGGGCATCATCTGGAGTGATCCTACGAAGTAACAATGAAATCCCTTCATAAATATGACCTGTAGACTGTGCTCAAGGTTTTCGGGCTTCGGGCACCTGTAGCCATCACAGTTGACCAATCACAACCAAAAAGAGATGTCATCATCTAGGCATTATATGGAGTCAACCTAACAAGTTACAATGAAATCCTTCCATAAATACGACCTATAGACTATGCTGAAGGTTTTTGGGCTCGGGCAGCCATCAAGGCTGATTGATTGCGACCAAAAGGGGATGTTCTCATCTAGTCATTATTTGGAGTCATCCTACGAAGTTACAATGATCTCCCTTCATAAATATGACCTGTAGACTGTGCTAAAGGTTTTGGGGCTTCGGGCCCCTGTAGCCGTCACAGTTGCCCAATCACATCTAAAAGGGGACGTTCTCTTCTCGACATTATATGAAGTCAACCTACCATGTTACAATGAAATCCCTTCATAAATATGATCTGTGCTAAAGGTTTTCCATCTTCAGGCTCGAGCAGCCATCATGGTTGAATGATCGCAACCAAAAGGGGAATTCTCATCTAGGCATCATCTGGAGTGATCCTACGAAGTTACAATGAAATCTCTTCATAAGTATGACCTGAAGACTGTGCTCAAGGTTTTCGGGCTTTGGGCCCCTGCAGTAGTCACAGTTGACAAATCACGACCAAAAGGGGATGTCATCATCTAGGCATTATATGAAGTCAACCTAACAAGTTACAATGAAATTCCTCCATAAATATGACCTACAGCCTATGCTAAATGTTTTTGGGCTTGGGCAGCCATCAAGGCTGAATGATCGCGACCAAAAGGAGACGTTCTCATCTACACATTATTTGGAGTCATCCTACCAAGCTACAATGGAATTCCTTCATAAATATGACCTGTAGACTGTGCTAAAGGTTGTCAGGCTTCGGGCAGCTGTAGCCTTCACAGTTGCCCAATCGCATCGAAAAGGGGACGTACTCATCTATACATTATATGAAGTCAACCTACCAAGTTACAATGAAATCCCTTCATAAATATGACCTGTACTGTGCTAAAGGTTTTTGGGCTCGGGCAGCCATCATGGTTGAATGATCGCAACCAAAAGGGGACATTCTCATCTGAGCATCATTTGGAGTGATCCTACAAAGTTACAATGAAATCCCTTCATAAATATGACCTGTACACTGTGATCAAGGTTTTCAGGCTTTGGGCACCTGTAGCCATCAGAGTGGACCAATCACGACCAAAAGGGGATGTCATCATCTAGACATTATATGGAGTCAACCAAACAAGTTACAATGAAATCCTTCCATAAATATGACCTGTAGACTATGCTAAAGGTTTTTGGGCTCAG
The DNA here is from genome assembly GCA_031216915.1 of Pictodentalium vernedei. Classification (NCBI taxonomy): domain Eukaryota; kingdom Metazoa; phylum Mollusca; class Scaphopoda; order Dentaliida; family Dentaliidae; genus Pictodentalium; species Pictodentalium vernedei. The sequence goes on from CM062294.1 coordinate 234,846,159, forward strand.
GCAGCCATCAAGTCTGAATGATCGCGATCAAAACGTTCTCATCTAGACACGACCAAAACAGGATGTCATCATATAGGCATTATATGGAGTCAACCTAACAAGTTACAATGAAATCCTTCCATAAATACGACCTATAGACTATGCTAAAGGTTTTGGGCTTAGGCAGCCATCAAGGCTGAATGATCGCGACCAAAAGGAGACGTTCTCATCTAGACATTATCTGGAGTCATCCTACCAAGTTACAATGAAATCCCTTCATAAATATGACCTGTAGACTGTGCTATAGGTTTTCGGGCTTCGGGCTCCTGTAGCCGTCACAGTTGCCCAATCACGTTCAAAAGGGGACGTTCTCATCCCGACATTATATGAAGTCAACCCACCAAGTTACAATGAAATCCCTCAATGAATATGACCTGCAGACTGTGCTAAAGGTTTTTGGGTTTTGGGCTCGGGCAGTCGTCACAGTTGACAGACCCCAACCAAATGGGGAAGTTCTCATCTAGACATAATACAGAGTCATCCTACCAAGTTACAATGAAATCCCTCCATATTAAATATGACCTGCAGACTGTGCTAAAAGTTTTTGGGTTTCGGGCTTGGGCAGCCATCACGGTTGACAGATCATGACCAAAAGGGGACATTCTCATCTAGGCATTATAGAGGCATCCTACCAAGTTACAATGAAATCCCTTCATAAATATGACCTGTAGAATGTGCTAATGGTTTTCGGGTTTTGACATCAGGCAGCCATACTGGTTGACCGATCACGACCAAAAGGGGGCGTTCTCATCTAGACATGACCCCAAACCTGCATATGAAATTTCGTGACGATCAGACAAGAACTACGGGATGTAGCCTGTGCTAAACGAAAATGTGCACAGACTCACAGACCAACAGACTAACAGACTTCCGCACGCGTGATGGCAATAGCTTATCTTGACTTTGTCAAGTTAAGCTAAAAATGGCCTGAGAAACAGATCTACTTTGTGGGCCTAAGGAAAAAATTTGAATATATTTTATTTCTATAAATTGACAGGAAAGTGTCTTCAAGACCATTTTCATGTAAATTTATAGAAAATAAGAGTTCAGGATTTTGGCAATAAATTAGCCAAAATCAGTTGATATGCTGAACCCTCTCAAGTCTGTAAACACATGTGGACAGGTTCCAACTCTCCTTTTTTTATAAAAAGTGTAAGAAGCCACAAGCATTCTCTCAGTCAATAAAAAAGGATGAGAAATGCAAGCAAATGTCAGCCAGTGGATCTTGGGGTTTATCTCAAGAAGTAATTTGACTAAACCACTGGTTGCCTTTCTCATGATATTTCAAACCTCAACATGAAGTTTATTCGAATGCCTACACGTATTGCCAGTGCTCGGTGGTGCTCTCAGGGAATGCCGGCTTCCTCCACCTGTAAAATTGTCGGAGACACAAGATAACCCTGGCTATCAAAAGTGTCATTAAACCCCAATAATTAAATAACCTACTTACTGTTGATATAATGGACTCGGTAAAGATTTATTTAATTTAAAGGGAAGATAAGCCTCAAAAATAAGTTGATCATTTAAGTGGTTGAGTGCTAAATTATTTTTAGGCAACAAAATTTGTTCACAAGTCTTTGACTTGTTTCAATGTGTGGAAGAGTGCTCAAGCCAGAAAATAAGCAGACTGTCATCTGCAAAATGAGGTCCCCAGATGATGAATTTAGTGATGCTACCCTGCACAGCAGGGTAGCATCACTAAACTTACCCTCTGTGAACCTCAATCTGAATCAGGGTCTCAAAACTAAACAGAAAGAGGTACCCAGAGGATAACGTGGGCCACTGTATGGGACAGCATCATTAAATTCATTCTCTAGGGATCTCATTCTGCAAATGTAAGACTGCTTATTAACAATGCAAATCCACAGAGATTAAATAATCTTACCTCAAAGATACTATGAAGCGTATCTACTAAATATGCCTTTAAGTTGTGGCACCTTGTTCTTCAGAATAAAGCCCAAAAATGGGCTTCCAGCACACTACCAGTTAAGAAAACCCGCAATGGCTGAATGCCCATTACGCAAAATTACCCTTATGTTTAATATATCATTTGTATGAAAGCATCCAATTCAATTACATAAATTAACTCGAAGGAGAGAATTTATCAGATATTTGAAAATGGCATACTGTAGTTTTTCAACCCAAAATGGTTTGTTGATAATTCACAGAAAATTAGATGCAATGTCATTTTCCATATGCATAGAATTTGGCTTTCTTGAAAGGACATAGGTAAAGTTTGTGTTCACATGGATCTATTTATAGTGTACACACAAATTAAATCTATTTCAAATTGCTGTTGTTGATAAATGTGCTGCAGGTTTTATTGGATACATGCCTGCAATTTATTTGAAATGACTCCAAGTCTTTTATCTAATAATGTCCAATTATTGCTAAAATAATGCCCATTTGTTGTTCTTGGAGGTCATTTGTTTGAACAGCAGCAAAGTTAAATTAGAAACTATGTGTATTCAGAAATGATGTTACAGGAATTTGTTTACTTGCAATAACTTTTGGGTAATGCCATTTATATCTAGGCAATGTCGTGTTTTCTAAAATATTGTTTTGCATTTAAGCTTTTTAATTTCAGATTCAAGAAATCTTGCACTGATTATGATACCTTAGTACACAGTGGGTTTTTTTTTCACATGCTCATTCACGTACAAGCCAAATCTTAAGAGACGATATTTTTTTCAAATTAATGGCTTATTGTCCCTTTAATGTTGCCTTTTCTAAAGATGGAGGGTTCTCTATAATATTCTATAAAAAAGGTTAATTGCCAGTCAATAACTGATGCCACTTCAGAAGTGACTATGCAAAGTATTTGTCTTAGTCACTCAGCCTCTATCTGGAAGGAGCTGAAACATTCATTTTGACTAATCTGTCTTAATATATTGAAATAATCACAGGGTTTTAATGCATTTGTGAAAATCTCTGATTTTCTCTGCATTTAATTTCCAACTGATGATTTTATTTATGGTAGGTAATAAAATAATTCTTTTAAGTTCTATCATCAACAGTTCTCATCATTTCTGAACTGGTTTTTCTACACAGAAAATTAATTTTGGCACCAAATTTTTAGCCAATCTGCAACATTTTAGTGCCAAATTAAAATTTTTAGTGCAGTTTGCTAAACTAGCAACTGACAGCATGAACACTGCTGGGGATGCAGCGAATAATCATGATACGCTTGAGCCGTGATACATTGCTCACGATTCAATACGTATCGTTGTTTACTATGTATTGCAATACAATAAATATAAATCATATCAGGCAAAACAATTTCTTAGATTCTGAAAGTTGGTGCAATGAAATTCTGTTTTTTGCACATCAGCGTTGACAGTGATTAATATACCATAAATACAATTAAATTGTTTGAACATATTTTCTGACAGGAAAAAAACACTGGAAAATGGGTCATAAAATCAAAACCTGAAAAAACTGAATGCCAATGGTTATCACTTTGAGAAGTTACATAATTTTTAAAGAGTGCATTCAAAAATTTGTAATAAAGGAAAGCTACTGAAATGAATACATGTAGTTTAAAGTATTTGATAGTTGTAGTTGCATGGCATGAGGGATCATGTGTATCATTACACATTTCGTATCGTGCATATTGAATTTGGATACAAATAATATCGTTGATGAAGCACATCATTGCAGCCCTAAAGACTGCCAACATTCATTGCAAGAGTATGCTAAATTGCAAACATGATGTGTCATGACAGCAATAGCATATGCTTTGTGTAATAGACTGCAAACATACAAACCTTATTATTTCCAATTGTTTTGAAGTGGTTGTGACAAATCTGTGCTACCCGGCCAACAAGATCTTCAAATTTGGAATTCTTGGCAACAAAATCAGTTTCACAATTAACCTGTAACAAATTGTGCAAAAATGTTAAGTATCTGAGCACTGTCTTCAATGATCTTAGATTAGGCCATGGTTAGTTAATTTTTAGTTTGGCGTTATTCCAGGTTATCAGAACAAAATGTGGAATGAGGTTATTTTTTACTGATTGAGGGCTAAATTATTTTTGATGGTCTAAATTTCTATGTTAGAGATCCCGAGTTTGACCCCCCCTCAAAGTCTGGGACTTCCCATGTTGTGTCCTTGGGCAAGGCACTTTTTATCCTGGTCGCCTACATGGGGGCACAATGATGCCGTGTACTAAAGCATACTGCATGTCGATGGATCACAGGTCTTCAACTGCTGCAAACCTGCTTGAGCGGAGTTTGAACAGAGTTGGAATGTTGTGGAGCTGACAATTGCTCATCGATGCTCGGTGGTTCTCTCCAGGTACTCTGGCTTCATCCACCCGTAAAACTGTCATGGTCATGATAAGCCATTGTGCATAAGTATGTGACTTTAAACATAAACAAGAGGCCCCAGGGAGCCTGAGGGCACTCACCTGACATGGTAGTCTAAATATCAAACCAGGGACTTGACTTGAATAAGCTGCATATGCTTATTTTTAGCTCCTGTGGTTCCCATGGGGCAACAGGAAAAGAAATTTGGGCATAAATTAAGTACTTAAGACCCAATAACCCCTCATATCAAATTTGGTTCAAATCTGCCTCTCGTTTGGAAAATAGAAATTTTGGGCTTGGCAAAAGTTCTTGCCCTTCCCAGAACAAAGGCAAATATTGCCCGTCAAACTTCTCTTGAACCAACTTGAGTCTACACCTCAAATGGAAGTTGCATACCAAATATCAAGTCACTGCTATGGCTGGTTCATGAGAAGATTTTAAAAAATTTTGTGCATTTTGGCCCCACCCCCCCCCCCCCTCCTCAATATGAGCAGAAACCCAATTTGAAGAAAAACCCAAATGCCCCTATATAACTGCCACTCATGTGTGCTTGGCTTGGGAGAAAATGACCCAAACACCACCTTCACAACGTACGACAGATGGCGGACAAAAAGTGAGCAGAAAAGCTCACCCTGACTTTCAGTCAGGTGAGCTAATAAAGTTTCACCTAATACCCCCAGACACAAAATGAACTTCTCTGTTGATCCTATCCATTTTAATAGCATTTTGCAAAAATTAATAATAAATAAAATGAAAGTGTCAATGACACTGTAGCTCAACTTGTCAGGACAAAGACATGTACATGTATAGTATGTGACACAGCAATGACAAACATCTAGGTAATGACCTGATAACGAAGGTACATATAAAGTATTGTAACGGTCTGTACATAAATACTGACCGTTGCCTGTAACAAATGTATAGGTAAAGTATTGTAAAGGTGGGTGACAGTCAGATGCTAAACTAGAAAAAATCTTTGAGTCCCAGAGTGGGTCTGACTGAACCCCAAAATATTTGTTCTCAAAGCACAGTGATAACAAAGGCCCCCCAAAACACACTCATTCCTGTCCCAAGGTGATAACAAAGGTACCCAAGAAGTTTTGTGAAGATCGGTTCATAAATACAGCTTCTAGCCCGAGCCGTTTTGACATGTGCACTTACAGTGTATAAGTAGCACTGAATAAATCAAAAGTTCATCTAATTTGCACAATTTCTGCACGAGAAAAAAACCCGTACTATATGTGATGTATTCCATGTTACTAAACATTCATACAAAAATTTATTCAAATCAGAACTTTCATACAGAAGTTCTGCACAAAAGACTGATTGCACTAAATTTGGTACAAAATGGCTGCTGGTGGCCATCCTGAATTTCGGACCACACCCAAAAACACTCGTTCTCATCCCACGGTGATAACAAAGGTACCCAAGAAGTTTCGTAAAGATCGGTTCATAAATACGGCCTCTAGCCTGAGCCGTACAGAAGTTGTGTACAAAAAACTGATTAGACCTAATTTCGGTACAAAATGGCCACTGGCAGCCATCTTGAATTTTGGACCGCACCCAGAAACACTCGTTCTCGTCCCAAGGTGATAACAAAGGTACCCAAGACGTTTCGTGAAGATCGGTTCATAAATACAGACTCTAGCCCGAGCCGTATTGACATGTGTACTTACTGTGTGTAAGTTGCACTGAAAAAATCAAAGTTCATCTTTTTTGCATAATTTCTGCACGAGAAAAAAACCTGTATTATATGTGATGTATCCCATGGTACTAAACATTCACACAAAATTATTCAAATCAGCGCTTTCATATGGAAGTTCTGAGCAAAAATCTGATTGCACCAAATTTCGTACAAAATGGCTGCCATCGGCCATCTTGAATTTCAGACCAGACCCAAAAACACTTGTTCTCGTCCCACGGTGATAACAAAGGTACCCAAGGAGTTTCGTAAAGATCGGTTCATAAATACGGCCTCTAGCCCGAGCCGTATTGGCATTTGCACTTACAGTGCTGAAAGTAACACCAAAAAACATCAAAGTTAGTCTAATTCGCATAATTTACGCACGAGAAAAAAACCTGTATTATATATGATGTATCCCATGGTACTAAACATTCATACAAAAAATTATTCAAATCAGAGCTTTCATATGGAAGTTCTGTACAAAAAACAGATTTCTGCATCGTCGGTACAAAATGGCAGCTGGCAGCCATCTTGAATTTTGGACCGCACCCAAAAACACTCGTTCTCGTCCCACAGTCATAACAAAGGTACCCAAGAAGTTTCATAAAGATCGGTTCATAAATACGGCCTCTAGCCTAAGCCGTATCCAATTGTTGACGGACAGACGGACGACGGGCCATGGCATAAGATCAAATTTGGCTTCGCCAAAGTTGAGCTAATAATAAAACAAGAGACCCCAGGGGGCGTGAGGGCGCTCACCTGACATGGTAGTCTAAACATCAAACAGGGACTTGACTTCAATAAGCTGCATACACCCCTCCTAAGAAAAGCATATACCAACTAGATAAAGCGATTGTGCCCACACAATACACAGAATTTTCCTTCTATTTTCAGTTCCTGCACTTTTACGTCCCAAATTTGAGATAAACGCATAAAAAACAGATTTTTTTTTTATTTTTGTTCAGAAATTTTCGAAGTCCCAAACAAAATATTTCCAGACTAATATTTTTTTTTCTTCTTAAAATTGTCCAAAACGCATAAAAAAACAAAAAAATAATTTCCGGATTTTGGCCCACCCGGACCCCAAATTTTCAGTGTAAAAAAAAAAAAAAATTTTGTCTTAAAATTGACCAAAATGCATAAAAATCCCAAAAATGAAAAAATTTATAGTAATTTATATATTTTTTATACTTACCAATGACCCAGACTTAACTGGTGCTAACACTAAAATATTCAGGGCCAAACACAAATTTTGCCCCCCCCCCCCCCCCCCCCCCAAATCTCCAAAATTTGCATCCAAATCAAAAAATCTAATCTCCTATATGGTCCTCCATACTTTTACCCACTGCGCATGCGCATTGTCAAGGAAGTACCGAAATTGGTGCCAAATCCTCATTCTTACAACCAGTGCCTGGTAAATGTTTTATAATCAGCGGGTAGGTAAGAGTTCCCAACTCATGTGAGGGCCATCCTCGTCTGGGTCATTGGTAAGTATAAAAAACATATAAATTACTATAAATTTTTTCATATTTTTATACTGTAACCAATGACCCAGACTTAGCTGAATAGAAAAAAGGCTGGAGGGCCTAGGACATAAAGGAAAATCCAATAGGCTCAATTACATATAAAGAAATATCCCCTCAAGGAGAAAAGGAGAAACAAGATTTACAAATATCTTTCTTGTTTATTAAAAATAAGAAAGACACATTACCAGTCCGTAATTGAGCACGATAACATCAATGATCTCTATTAACATCCAGTATAACCCATTACACTAATATCTTAAAGGAAAGCCAATAAATAAAGATAGTCCAGAGAATGAGACTCTTTATACCCATTTAAAAGTGTCCAGGGATTGTATATTAACGCTCGTATGACACGTGACATATACAAATGCTTCACACTGAGCTACACTTTAAAAATATTACATAAATGAGATAAACATTAGCTTTACACTTTGAAACCATCCCAGCACCGACTCGGAATTACTGACTTAGCAGGAGGTATTCCCTTGTTTTTCACTATAAAGCCGGTGATATAAGGGAACACCATCCCCCTCCCCCTTCCCCTTCCTCTGGGTCAATCACCACAGAACGAAGAAGGCAGCAGGACAGAGTCACTACTGGAACAGAAAGCCTACATAACTATAGTTGCAACCGTTTAGTGGGCAACATTCTGAGCAACAGATAATGGACCTAAACATCTAAGGTCGCCAGAAATAGACTCAATATTTCTAAGGTAAAAATTAGTGAACGTAGAGGGCTGAGACCAGTATGCAGCCTTCATCAGATCCGTAATAGCAATACTATTAGAATAAGCCCAAGATGTAGACAGCGCTCTAACTTCATGTGCTGAAATCTTAAGCACAGACTGCTGAGTTGAAGTTAAACTTTCATAAGCAGTATGAATAGCCAACTGAATCCACCTAGAAAAAGAATGGACCATAATGTCCTTTCTATTAGGAAGCAGAGACAGAAAGAAACGTTTTCGCCCCTTTCTGATAAACTCAGATCTGCGTTTGTAAATACGCATAGCTCTAACTGGACACAGCAAAGGCCTATGGCCATCTGAGGATGGAAGAGCCCTAATAATAATAGGCTCAGGGTACTTATTAGGAGCCTGCTTCTCAGCCAAAAATCCCACATTGGTAGTTTAAGTAATAGTATTACCAACACTACGATAGTGAGAATCATCAACAGATAGAGCATGAAGCTCACTAACTCTTCTAGCGGAAGCGAAGGCTAAGAGAAAAGCAGTCTTATAAGATAAGAATTTGAAGTCTACCGTGTTAAGGGGTTCAAAAGGAGCTTCTTTGAGCTTCAGAAGAAAATTCCACACACTAGGAATTAACCTAAGAGTTCTAGGTCTATTTATCGAAAAGTTTTTAACTAATTTTGACAAAGAGACATTAGATCCAATTTGTAAGCTATCATGATGAGCATATGTATTCGATACCATAGACCTACAACCCTTAATAGTTACTGGCTGCAGTTTGATCTCGTCAAACAATTAGACCAAAAAATTAACAATGTCTGGAATGGAGGGATCATAAATAGCAATCGAATAATCCCTACACCAACAAGAGAAAACCTTCCACTTTGCTGCATAATTTAGCGAAGAGGAGGCCCTCCTACAGTTAGAAATTGCGTCTACTGCCCGTCCTGTAAATAGCTTGCCGTGCAAGAAGGACCGCACAACGGAAACACGTGAAGGTTGAGACCTTGCGGGTTGTGATGCAGTGTGCGTGATTTCCCCTGCGAAAGAAGGTCCTCCCATGGAGGAAGCTTCCGAGGAATGTCCCATAACAGACACCTGAGTAGATTTAACCATGGTCTCTGGGGCGACAGAGATGCTACCAACAGAATCTTGCAGTGAGATTGCTTGATTTTTAGCAATATCTGTTGAATCAACGGAGCTGGAGGATATGAGTATCCTATCATTTCGTCCCAAGAGATCGAGAGAGCATCTACTGTGAACACTCGAGGATCTGGGCATGGCGACACATACGTCTGCAACTGATTGTTGAGATGCGGCGCAAACAAGTCTATTATTGGGCAATCCCACTGGTAGCAGATCTGTTTGAATACTCGCTTATTGAGAGTCCATTCTGATGGCAACATGCGACCTTTCGGAGAGAGCGAGTCCGCTAGAACATTCAGATGACCCGGAATATGACGGACCGACAGAAGAACATGATGCTCCAGAACAAACAGAAGGATTCTTTCTGTTAAGTTGAATAACGGAATGGAATGAGTGCCTCCCTGGTTCTGAATGTACGCTACTACAGTCGAATTGTCAGACAGAATTGAATATGTGAATTCTGGATGATGTTCATCCAATGACGTAGCGCAAGCCAAATTGACATCATCTCCTTGATATTTATGTGCTTGTTTAGGAACTGCGGATCCCAAAGACCCTGGCACCTCGAATCTGTTGGGCTCAATGTCGCGCCTCAACCTGTTTGACTCGGATCCGTCATAATCGTAAAAACCAGATCCGGCAGTTGCAGTGGAACTCCATGAGTCAACCACTGAATATCTGCCCAAGTCTGAATCTCTTGTTTTACTTGGTTTGATAAGACGATGTTCGTTTCGAGAGAATAAATCTTCACACTCCAATTCTGAGTGAAAAATATCTGGAGTGGACGTGTGCGTAAGCGCCCCATCGGAATAAGGTCTGCGGGGGCTCCGCACAAACCCATCAGTTGCATGAATTCTCTCGACGTTACTACGTCTGAGTGTAGACAAAAGCGAGCATAACAACTGACTAATTTAGCTCTGGGTAACGGAAGACGAACCAGATTGTTGTGTGTCTCGAACCTCATTCCCAAGTGAATGAATGACTTGGACGGAACTAGATCCGACTTCTTTCCGTTTACGATGAAACCGAGATGTCGGAACAATTGAAGCAGACTCTGAACATCGTTCTGAAGAGTTAAACTGTCATCGTATCTCTGAAGAATGTCGTCCAAGTAGGCCGACGTTACCGAAGACGAATGAGCTCGGAAATGAGTCATTACCGAGTTCATTATTCGTGTGAAAGCCCAGGGCACTAGACTGAGTCCATAGCACATTGCTCGGAACTGATAAACGACTCCTAGGACAAAGAAGCAAAGGTACTTTCTGAACGTCAGATGTACCATGACATGAAAGTACGCATCCTTGAGATCTATGCTCGCAGCATAATCGTTCACTCGAATGCTCGCTCTCACCGATCGTATGATCTCCATATAGAACTTCGGAGCCACGATCAGCTTGTTTATCCAGCTGAGATCTATAACTGGATGGAACGAGCTGTCTGGTTTTGGTACCAGGAACAAGTGACTGTAAAAACCGGGAGATTCCTGGTTTTCTACTTCCTCTATTGCATTCTTCTTCAGAAGAGATTGAACCTCTGATAGAAGCGAATCTCTTTTCTGAAGGTTGGACGGAAGCTGAGTTCATCGTGGACTTCGTGTTAACGGAGGTTTTTCCCTGAAGGACAGTTTTAGACCTTAATTGACAACAAATTGGTCAAAAATCTTGACAGCCTTCCGCCCACTGGAGCGAAATAGAGGTCCTGACTTTCATCTCCTGGACCTGCGAGGCTTGTGGGAAGAGAAACTATGTCCTCCCCGTCCAGCACCTCGACCAGCCGACCTAGGGGCATCTGACCAGTTGTCTCGGCCAGCATTTCGTCCCCTACCTGAGTCGCTACTCTGACGGCCTCTGGAGTAAGAGCTGGAGGATTTTTTAGATCCTCTATAGGAGCTTTCCTTGGATGTACTCGCTCCAGAAGCTCCTGACTTACTCCTCTCTGCTGAGTCCAGCTTCTTAGAAACAGACTTAAAGAGCAGAGAATCTGAAGCTTTCTTGGTAATCTGATCATAGATTAATGAAAGCTTACCATCAAAGAGAAATTCTCCTGAAACCGGAGTGACTCGAAGAGAGTTTTTCACCTTAGAATCCAACCTAGTGGATGAAGCCAAGGCAGCATCACATCTGACTAACTCCAAATTTGCCGCTGAAAGGGCGGAGTTATACGTGGAAAATGTGATTGCCCTAGAAAGAACTATCAAGGAAGTTTCAACATCCTGGAATTCTTTACCATTGAGACATTGCACTAACGCTCTGGTAAGGTGATCTGCGTATGATAATGCATCTAAACTGGCTCTATTAGACAAGATTGTTGTCTCCAATGTACTGGAGAGAATCAACATAGACGCCGGCAATGACAATTCCAAGTCTTCGGCCTGATCGTCTAAACGCAGAGGAACTCTCGGCACACCCTTTCCTGCCGTAGCAAATTTATTCCTATTGTTGATGAACGGCAGATGTAGAGCGTGTTGCGATAAGAAACTGGTTCTGCCTGTCTTAGAGGCTTAAAAATAGCGTCATTCAGCAATTGAAACATTCGTGAGACATTGCTGGACTGGACCGAATACTCAGGAACATCATCCTTAATCTGGCCAAAAATGTCATATCCAGTGACGCTATCAGTCTCTTATCCGGTATCGCAGCCCTCTGGTCCGATGGAACAACCTCTGGAAGGTGTTGACGGACAAAATCCACCGCCACCTTATGCTGTTCCAAAAGGAAAAAATCCAGATTCGCAGTTTCCCTTTCACCATCCGACTGGACCAGATGCGAATCTCGGTCGTCCCTGTCTGACACTGCATAGGAACGAGCCGACCCAGCTTCCTCCGACAGTTCTTGATTTGAAACGTTTCCGAAGGTTGCTGGGATGCTACAATGAGTTGCGTTATCTGTGATAGCAAGTCCGTCACGGAGGCCTGTGGAGCTGCGGTCTTACGGTGCTTAGCCGCTGGAAGCTCCTGGGACGGTACATCCTGCATAATCCTTTTATGCGTACGTCCCCACTGGTGAGGCCCTGTGTCCTTGGCTACTGGATGGAGTGACCTACATGACATGGAATCCTTTGTCGGCAAAGCAGGCTGGATATCTGAGGTCACAAAGCCAGGGTGCGGTCATGTGTGCTGGCATGTAGAAGAGGAAGCCAATAGACTAGCCGACGCCGGCTGTCTATGCGACGGAGCGTCTCGAGCGGGAGGAAAGGACGTATGCTCCAACTGACAAACGTTATGCACAACAACATCTGGCCTCAGATGTTGTCATAAGAGAGAGGGGCCTCTCTCGCTCGCGGTCCGGGTAGACCTGAACGAGCTTGCTACCGGACTGACTGGCTTCCTCTGATCCATCCTCCGATCCGTCGTCGCAGGGTGTGCGTGATCCGATATTATAGTGCTCACAACACCCTTTTTCCTCTCCTGGACCGCAATGGACATACCCGGCGTCACATCACCCACATTACAAGTGATAGATCCACCGGTCAAGCTACCTTGCGACAAGACTGTAAATCCCTTTAGGGGCCTAGGCACTTGTCTGATTTCATTGAGCACTTTTGCCGCTAGCTCTTCACTGATTTGCGACGACGGCAGCACACTTCCGGAAGACATCGCGGAAACATCACCCTGTTCTTGTTCCTCTGAAAAAGAGACCAAAAAACTAGAGTGACCCTGTGGTGAGAGGACCGGCATCATTATATACCGTGACACACATCTCCAACGTTTGTCATCCCAACTGGCAAAAACTTTACAAGAATTAGTGCGAGTACAGTGACTACAGCAAATACAATGAGCATGAGAATCAGAGGAAGACTTCCTCGATTTACAATTTGAACAATATTCTTTCATAATTAAAAAATATTATACAGCCGTAGTACTTGCACTAACCCTCAAAAATACAAAGATACATAATAATAATACAATCCATAACAAAATTTCCAAGAAAAAAATTCAAAAGAAAATTTTCGAAAAAATTTTGACATGAGCCCAAGTTCCCAAAGGGAACGATGAGCCCAAATGGATCCCAAAAAAGCCTAAGTATGGAAAATTTTTTTAAAACAATTCTAAAAATTAATGTTACACTTACGGATAATATTAATGTATCTGACTACATAATAAACCTTACAGAAGACAAGGAATCACTAACAGAAAGTAACCGTTGTCAACGTAAACAAAAGTCCATAAAAACCGGAAACAGACTCCAGGCACTGAAAAATAGGGCCCGAAATCAGTAAGCAATTTTTAACACTATCCAATGCAAACCAGAATCTTCCACAGAAGAAGCTGCAATACATCAGATGGTAGATGCATGACCAAAACGCCTAAATACCCCAAGGGTGAGGACGTAACCATGGGAATAACAGAATAAACATTCTGTTACTAAGCTAAACTCCCAAGAAATTTCAATAAAAAAAAATTTCAAAAATTATTCCAAAAGCATGGGAGATTAGCAAGGGGGGGTTTCAAGGAAAGGGAGAGAGGAAACACTTATCAAACAGTGGAGATTTCATAGCAAGAATGAAAACATCAGACCCATGCCCCAAAATTAGGGAACATGAAATATTTTTACATAAAAATTATAAGTTACAGCCCTGAACACATCCATCCACTGTTCCTTCCTCTCATCCTCTTATTTCATCCTTGGATCCACCATTTCCATCATGATTTTGTGTCTGGCATCATTTTAACTGAGAATGTAAGCACAGAAATCAGTGAGATGTTACTGATAGAAGGGCAAAACAAAGAATGAGGATTTGGCGCCAATTTCGGTACTTCCTTGACACTGCGTATGCGCAGTGGGTAAAAGTATGGAGGACCATATAGGACATTAGATTTTTTGACTTGGATGCAAATTTTGGGAAATGGGGGGGGCAAAATTTGTGTTTGGCCCTGAATATTTCAGTGTTAGCACCAGCTAAGTCTGGGTCATTGGTTACAGTATAAAAATACTAATTTCCGGATTTTGGTCCAAAATTTCTAAGTCCGGACCAGGAGCCCAAATTTTCAACCCAAATATGAACCCAGGGATTTGGCTTTGAACAAACTTGAATCTCACCTCCCTAAGCATGCTGCATACCAAATATCAAAAGATTCCTATTGGTATATCTGAAGAAGAAGATTTTTAAAGAATATTCCTCATACTGCACTAATTTAAACATTTGGGCTTCCAAAGTGAGCCCAAATATGGACCCAGGGAATTGCTTTCAATAAACCTGTGAAACAATCTTCCAAAGATGTTTATTGTGAAATTTGAAAGCTTTTGGAGCAGTGCTTTGGGAGAAAAGTAGTCTTAAATGTTTTTTCCATTAACCACAGTGTTAAAAAATGCTGACTCAGCACTTTTTCAAAGTCCAAAAAAAGTACCCCAAGATAAAACCGATAGCAATTTTTTTTTACCATTCCATTCTGTTAGTCCTAAGGAAGCTTCACACCAAATAATAATACTCAGTGCCATGTAGTTTTGGAGATATGTGCGTTTTAATTTTTTTCTATTTTTAGCTCCTGCTGTTCCCATGGGGCGACAGGATAAAATTTTTTGGCATAAATTAAGCACTTATGACCCAATAAGCACTCATATCAAATTTGGTTCAAATATGCATCTCGGTTTGGAAAATCAAAAATTGGGCAGGGCAAAAATGCCCCTCCCATAACGAAAGCAAATATAGCTCCTCGAACTTCTCTTGAACAAATCTGAGTCCACACATCAAAAGGAAGCTGCACACCAGATATCAAGTCTCTGCTACTGCTGATTCATGAGAAGATTTTTTAAGATTTAAACACACTTTTTAGGCGTGGTCCTACCAAGGGGCGGGTCAACTTGATTTGAACAAACTTGAATTGACATATGACAGGGAACATGCACAGCAAATTTTGTTGAATTTAGTCCAGCAGTTCGTAAGAAGAAGTCGATAATGTAAAGTTAACGGCAGACGATGGATAACAGATGGAAAGCGATCAGTTAAGTGATCAGTTAAGCTCCCCTTGAGCTTCGCTCCGGTGAGCTAAAAAAGAAGATTTTTAAAGAATATTCCTCTCTTATTAAACTAAGTAATAAATTGGGCCCCCACAGGGAGCTCAAATATGAACCTACAGACTTGGCTTGAACAAACTTGAATCTCACCTCCAGTGGGATGCTGTATACCAAATATCAAAAGATTCTGACTGGTGGATGTGAAGAAGAAGATTTTTGAAGAATAATCCTCATTTTGAACTAAGTTATAATTCGGGCTCCCACAGTGAGCCCAAATATGAACCCAGGGACTTGGCTTGAACAAACTTGAATCTCACCCCCAAAGGATGCTGCCTGCCATATATCAAAACATTCCGACTGCTGAATCAGAAGAGGATGATTTTAAAAAAAAAATACCTCATATTGAACTAAGTTATAATTCGGGCGCCCACAGGGACTTGGCTTCAACAAACTTGAATCTCAACCCCCTAAGGATGCTGCATACCAAATATCAAAACATTCCAACTACTGGATCTGAAGAATAAGATTTTTAAAGAACTAAGTATTAATTCGGGCTCCCACAGGGAGCCCAAATATGAACCCAGGGACTTGGCTTCAACAAACTTGAATCTCAACCCCCCCTAAGACTTCATACCAAATATCACAACATTCCGACTGCTGGAACTAAAGAAGAAGATTTTTAAAGAAAATTCCTCATTTTGAACTAAGTTACAATTCGAGCTCACACAGTGAGTCCAAATATGAACCTAGGGACACGGCTTGAACAAACTTGAATCTCACCCCCCCTAAGGATGCTGCGTATGAAATATCAAAACATTCCAACTGCTGGATCTGAAGAAGATTTTTTAAAGAAAATTCCTCATTTTGAACTAAGTTATAATTCAGGCTCCCACAGTGAGCCCAAATATGAACCCAGGGACTTGGCTTGAATAAACTTGAATCTCACCCCCCTAAGCATGCTGCATACCAAATATCAAAAGATTCTGATTGGTAGATCTGAAGAAGAAGATTTTTAAAGAATATTTCTCATACTGCACTAATTTAAACATTTGGGCTCCCATAGAGAGCCCCAATATGGACCCAGGGATTTGATTTCAATAAACATGAGAAACAATCTTCCAAATATGTTATATGTGAAATTTGAAAGCTTTTGGAGCAGTGGGTTAGGAGAAAAGTAGTCTTAAATGTTTTTCCCATTACCCACAGTGTTAAAAAATGCTGACTCCGCACTTTTTAAAAATCCCAAAAAGTACCCCATGATAAAACCAATAGCAATTTTTTTTTACATTTCCATTCTGTTAGTCCTAAGAAAGCTTCACACAAAATAAGAATTTTCAGTGCCAAGTAGTTTTTGAGATATGGGTGTTTTAATTTTTTTCTATTTTTAGTTCGTGTGGTTCCCATGGGGCGACGGGAACATTTTTTTGGGCATAAATTAAGTACTTATGACCCAATAAGCCCTCATATCAAATTTGGTTCATATATGCCTCTCAGTTTGGAAAGTTAAAAAATTTATAGTAATTTATATATTTTTTATACTTACCAATGACCCAGACATAGCTGGTGCTAACTCTTAAAATATAGGGCCAAACACAAATTTTGCCCCCCAATCCCCAAAATTTGCATCTAAAACCAAAGAAAACATGTCCTGAATGGCCCTCACACTTCACCTCTACTGCGCATGCGCAGTGTCAAGGACGTTCCGAAATTGGCGCCATTAATCATTCTTATAACCAGTGCCTGGTAAGCGCTATGTACTCAGCGGGGAGGTATGAGTTCCCAACTCCTGGGAGGGCCATCCCCGTCTGGGTCATTGGTAAGTATAAAAAATATAAAAATTACTATAAATTTTTTAACATTTTTATACTGTACCAATGACCCAGACATAGCTGAATAGTAAAAAGGCTGGAGGGCCAAGGACATAGAGCAAGTTGGAATACGCTCAATTATATAAAATAGAGTCATCCCCTCTAGGGAAAAAGAAGTATTAGGCCTTACATGTATCTTTCTTATTTATGATAAATTAGAAAGATACAACACCTTCTAAAATTGAGCATCATACATCCATGTACTCTATTAATATCTAGTATAATCCTTATACTAATAATTTTTAAAGTAAGCCAATAAATAAAGTAAGTCTAGAGAATAGAGACTCTTTATACTCCTTAAAAGTGTCTGAGGATTGTATAATAATGTCCGTTGACACGTGCTATATTCAAAAGCTATACTTTAAAAACTAAGACGTGAATGAATTTTAAAACATAAACTTCTCACTAAACAACCATCCCAATAACGGCTCAGAATTACTAACTCTGAAGGAGGTATCCCCTTGTTTTCATAGTAAAACAGGTGACCCAAGGGAACACCCTCCCCCCCCCCCTTTTTCTTGCCCTGGGTCAAATAGCCCAGAGCGAAGAGGGCAGCAGAACGGAGTCACTGCCGAAACAGACAGCCTACCTAGCTATAGTAGCAACTGTTAAGTGAATGACATTCTGAGCAGTAAATAATAGACCTAACAATAGAGGCCTCCAGAAATGGACTCAATATTTCTGAGATAAAAATTCATGAATGTGGATGGCTGAGCGCAATGAGCAGCCTTCAAAAATCTATAATAGCGACACTATTAATGTAAGCCCAAGATGTAGAAGAACTCTTACTTCATGAGCCGAAATCTCAAGCACAACTGCTGAGTCAATGATATACCATAAGCAGTATCGATAGTTAATTAAATCCATTAGCAATAGAATGGAGCGTAACATCCTTCTATTAGGCATCAAAGACAGAAGAAGCTTACGCCCGTAGTAATAAACAGATATCTGTTTATAAATACATAAACTCTAATCGGACAGAGTAAAGGCCTATGCCCGTACGAAGACGGAAGGACCTTAATAACAATAGGTTCCGGATATTTATTAGGAGCCTGACTCTTATGGAAAAATCCAACCTAAATAGTAAAGGAAGTAGTGATTCCGAAACTACGAAAGTGAGAATCATCCACCGATAGTGCAAGAAGCTCACTGACTCTTCAGTAAAAGAGAAGCCAACAGAATTACCGTATTCATTCCAAATGTTGACACACTCTAAATTTTGATACACCATAATTATTTGCAAAAAGTAATTTTTAAAACCATCCTAATTTGTGAAACACCTTAAACATTATTTTTCCAGGTCCATTCTAATTGTTGAAACAGAGTGAAGAGGGAAGTTGATGAGTGTTTTTTTTTTTCTTTCTTTTCATTTTTCGTACTGTTTTTATATTTCAATTTACGTGAGGTAAGTACATTTCAAATACTCGATGTATTCAATAAAAAATTTACACCTCACTTGCGTTTGTTATTTGTCAATCCAGCTGGCAGCTTCCAGATCAAACTACATTTGGTGTCAAGGTAAGTCCGTAATTGAATGCATTCTCACAGAAAATCCAAACAGAAACTAGAAGTATTTACTTTCTATATTGAAACGCACGTGCGTAAACAACAACAAACCAGGTCATGAACAGAGAATATTCGCCGAATGTCCCTGTGGAAAAAACCGAGACAACTCGGCCCAAATTCAATGCAAAGAGGTGCTGATAACGACACTCGATAATAACACCTTTTTGAAGTGAATTATTTTTCCGATGGATTAGCAAGGGTGGGAAGACTTAATACTGGACGGGGATTAAAAGAAAAGAAAAAAAAAAAACATATCGTATAATTGTTTTTATTATTTCTTGTGATTTAAAGCAAGTAAATAATAATGAGTCAGATGATTTCACAAAGATAGAACAACAGATGTATATCACTGTTCACAAAATAAAAATATATGCTCTTTTTTAACATCAAGGAATATCCATACAATGAAATCACCATGTAACATCACATAACGTCGCCACACAACACGACCCATTTATACGTCACTGTCGGAAAAGTAAAAATCGCTATTTTTTGACAGAAGTCACACAATTGGTGTGATTACTGATACACTGCGTGCCCATACAAAACAACCCGTTTAAGTCACTATCGGAAAAGTAAAAATCGCTAATTTTTTTGCAGTAACCACACACGTTTGGTGTGATTATTGAAAGAAAATTTAGCGATTCCTACTTTTCAGACAGTTAAAATACTTCGCCCTGTATTGTTCATTTGGAATACACTTGTCAGTACACCTCACAGTAATCCACCCCTCACTTTACTGCCCCTTCAATAAAATTTACAGGCCTATCGGTACTGCTACATTGCGTGCCTTTACAAAACAACCTGTTTAAGTCGCTGCCGGAAAAGTAAAAATCACTAAATTTTTTTGCAGTAGCCACGCGTTTGGTGTGATTACTGAAAGAAAATTTAGCGATTCCTACTTTTCAGACAGTTAAAATACTTCGCCCTGTATTGTTCATTTGGAATACACTTGTCAGTACACCTCACAGTAATCCACCCCTCACTTTACTGCCCCTTCAATAAAATTTACAGGCCTATCGGTACTGCTACATTGCGTGCCTTTACAAAACAACCCGTTTAAGTCGCTGCCGGAAAAGTAAAAATCACTAAATTTTTTTGCAGTAGCCACGCGTTTGGTGTGATTACTGAAAGAAAATTTAGCGATTCCTACTTTTCAGACAGTTAAAATACTTCGCCCTGTATTGTTCATTTGGAATACACTTGTCAGTACACCTCACAGTAATCCACCCCTCACTTTACTGCCCCTTCAATAAAATTTACAGGCCTATCGGTACTGCTACATTGCGTGCCTTTACAAAACAACCTGTTTAAGTCGCTGCCGGAAAAGTAAAAATCACTAAATTTTTTTGCAGTAGCCACGCGTTTGGTGTGATTACTGAAAGAAAATTTAGCGATTCCTACTTTTCAGACAGTTAAAATACTTCGCCCTGTATTGTTCATTTGGAATACACTTGTCAGTACACCTCACAGTAATCCACCCCTCACTTTACTGCCCCTTCAATAAAATTTACAGGCCTATCGGTACTGCTACATTGCGTGCCTTTACAAAACAACCCGTTTAAGTCGCTGCCGGAAAAGTAAAAATCACTAAATTTTTTTGCAGTAGCCACGCGTTTGGTGTGATTACTGAAAGAAAATTTAGCGATTCCTACTTTTCAGACAGTTAAAATACTTCGCCCTGTATTGTTCATTTGGAATACACTTGTCAGTACACCTCACAGTAATCCACCCCTCACTTTACTGCCCCTTCAATAAAATTTATAGGCCTATCGGTACTGCTACATTGCGTGCCTTTACAAAACAACCCGTTTAAGTCACTGCCGGAAAAGTAAAAATCACTAAATTTTTTTGCAGTAGCCAAGCGTTTGGTGTGATTACTGAAAGAAAATTTAGCGATTCCTACTTTTCCGACAGTGAACATACTTCGCCCTGCGTTGTTCATTTGTACACCTCTCAGTAATCGATCCCTCACTTTACTGCCCCTTCAATAAAATGCAATTAATGATTATCCGGTAGTTCGTCGTCACCAAAAAATGTATCGATAGCATCATCAACAGACATCATATCAATATTGGAATAACAAGTTTGACATGCCTCATCTAATTCATCCAATGTTTCAAATGGACTATCAATATGTTCCCATGGATCCTGCCTCAATAAAAAGTCCTCCGCACCGTTGAGATTATTGTTCAATCCACAAACTTTAAACGAGCGTCTGATCATATCAGTTTTCACTTTTCACATTCTCTTGATGTCAACCAATTAATTAGAACTCACCATTGAACATTGTCCATGTCGTTTGTGTTTCACATCAAAGGGTCATGCTGAAGGTGCCGGTAGTCTTATGGAAGTTATCCATTGTCCTGAAAAGCTTGTTGGAGGCGTGTTGCTCTGCGCAAGAACTGTCAATCACAGGTCAGGGTCACATGTACCGGGGTAATCGCTGTTTGTTTATACTGTTGTTTTTCAACACATTCCATTTTTATAAATCCTTTTGAGTGGGTAAACATCGTTTTCAACTGAGAACTTTAATCTGTTCTTAATAAAAACCATGGCTACACACAGATTTACTGTGGAGAGAGGATGTCCCAGTCGATAATAACGAGAGAAGCACAGACAGGTCAGGTTTATTTCCAGTTTCAACATTTATTTATATTTACCGGCGTCACACATGGGAATTGTTTTTTGTTTTCCAAATTTTGAAACACCCCATCCACCGCATTTTCCAAATGTTGATACAGTGAAAAAAATATTTATTTTAAACTGTGTCAACATTTGGAATGAATACGGTACTGTCTAAAAGGTCAGAATTTGAAAACTACTGTTTCCAGAGGCTCAAATGATTACTTAGCTAAATAAGAACCGAAGTTAAATTCCGTATAGAAATTTAATCTAATGATTCTAAGTCTAATTATCGAAAAGTTACTAACTGACTTAGATAAAGAGACATAAGACTCAATTGTAAACTATCATAGAGTGCATAGGTATGAGATAACATAAACCTATAACCCTAATAGTAACAAGCTGCAGTAGATGTTGTCAAACAAGTATACTAGAAAGTTACAATGACTAGTATGGAGGGATCAACAATATCAACATAGTGATCCCTACACCAACGACGGAAGAGCCTCCACTTTAGCCGCATAGTATAGCGAAGAAGCGGTTCTCCTACAGTAAGAAATCGCGTCCAAAGCTCGTCCAGTACAATGCTTACAATGCAATAAGGACCACACAACGGAATACGTGAAGGTTGAGACCTTGCGGGTTGTGATGAAGTTGACACGATTTTTCCCAGCGAAAAAAGATCCTCTCATGGAGGAAGTTTTCGCGTTAAGTCCCACAGTAGACCTCAGAGAAAATTTACCCACGGTCTCTGTGAAGACAGAGATGCTATCAACAGAAATGTATTGTGGTTGTTTATCTTAGCAATACTTGCTGAAACAACAGCGCAGGAGGATACGCATATCCTATCATTCCGTCCTATTAGATCAATAGAGCGTTAACAACATAAGCTCAGAAATCCGGACATGTAAACACATACGTCTGCAATTGATTAGCAAGTTGTGTCGTAAATAAATTATCATTGGGCGCTCCCATTGATAGCAAATCTGATTGAATACTTGTTTGTTGAGAGTCCATTCTGACGGCAACAAGCAACCCATAAGTGAAAGGGAGTCCGGTAAAACAATCAGACGACCCGGAATATGACGGACCGAAGCAGAACTTGGTGTACTATAACAAACAGAAGGATTCTTTCCATTAAATTGAATAACGGAAACGAATGAGTGCCTCCCTGGTTCCGGAGATACGCCACTAAAGTCGTATTATCGGACAGGATTTGGACATGCGTTTCTGAATAATGTTCATCCAGTGACATAAAGCAAGCCTAAAAAACATTATTCCGTGGAAGATAAGAGCTTGCCTAAAGACTGCGGAACCCAAAGACCCTGGCACTTCGAATCCGTTGGGATCAATATTGTATCCCAACCTGTTTGACTGGCAACCGTCATAATTACAAAACTCGGATCCGGCAACTGCAGTGGCACTCTCTGAGTCAACCACCGAATGTTTGCTCCAGTCTGAATCTCTTGCTACACTAGATAGACAAGAGAACGTGTAAATCGAGCAATTCATGGATTGCTGAAAAGTTGCCGTCGAAGAGAAGCTTCTCCAAGACCGAAGCGACTCTGAGAGAGTTCTCCACCTTACTATCCACGCGCGTGGATGTAGCTAGGGCTGCGTCACGTCTACCCAACTCCAGGTAGCCACTGAAGGGCAGAGTTATACGTGAACAAACTACTGCCCTCAAAAGAAATCACATTGAGGATCATATCCCGGAATTCTTTCTCTTGAAGACGTAATGATAATGCCTCAGTAAGGTGGATTACGTATGATAAAGCGTCTAAGTTAAGTCTATTAGACCTCATTGTCGTTTCCAACATTGTGGTTGGAAAAGACATAGACGGCGAAAAAGATAATTAGCAGTCTTTAACCACGCCGTCTAGACGCATATGAACTCTCGGTATGCCCTGTTCTGCCAAACTAAATTATTCCTATAAATGATAAAAGGCAGAATTGAGCATTGCGGACAAGAAACTAAACTAATTAAACTATCATGCTTGGTAGCAAGCTTATATATATATAGTGTCGATAAATAATACACATGTTCTAATGACATTATTGGACTGTGTTGGTAAGTCAGGGACAATGTCCCTGAACCGATCCAAAATTCCGTGTCCAATGACACTATAAGTCTCTTATCCAACATCGCAGCAATGTAGTCCGAAGGAACAACCACTGGAAGATAATGCCGGAAGAAATGTATGGCAGCTTCCAATTTTCCGAAAGGGAAAACTCAAAATCGTCCGAATCCCTTTCGCCATCCTGTCGGACCCTATAAAGCATTCGGTCGTCCGAACCTAATGCAACCGCAGACCGCACCGACCCAGCGCCGTCGGATAATTCCTGATCCGACCGAGAAACTGTCGATTGCTGGGATGCTGCGAAAAACTGTGCTAACTTGGAGAGCACGTCCGTCACTGAGGCCTGTGGAGAAGCGGTCTTACGATGCATTGCCGCTGGAAGCTCCATGATCGTTACCCCGTGCATACTACTATTATGCGAGCGAACGGAGTGTATAGGCCTCGTGTCCCTTGGCTACCGGATGGCGTGACCTGTTCGCCCTGGAATCACTGAATGACGAAACTGGTCGGATACTCGAGGTCACGTAGCCAATGTGCGGTCGTGTGCACTGCTGTGAGGATGAGGAAGCATTATCGACAGTCTCTCGGACTGTCAATATAACAGAGCGTCCCGAGCGGCGGACATATGCTCCGAATGTAAAATATCTGAACCACAACATGCGGTCCCCTATGTTGTTGGACGAGAGAGGGACCTCTCTCGCTCACAGCCCGGACGGACCTGGACGAGCCAGGAACCGGACTAACAGGCTTCCTCCAATCTGTCCTCAATCCGCCGTCACTGGGTGAGTACTAAAGTTATTATAGTGCTCGCATCACCCAAATCTCCTTCCAAGACCGCAACGGACGAACCCGGCAGCCGAACCATTCGATGAATGTACGCTATACCGGGTGAGCTAGCGAATGTCACTCCGTCGATCCTACAAGGGACCTCTTAGGCGATAGACATATTCCATGAGCACTTATTGCCGCTAGCTCTTCATTAACTATGACGACAGAGGCACACTTTTGAAAGACATCTCCGTAGCTTTGCGAACAAGAAACCAGAAATGCTTGGTAATAGCAAGCATATAATAATAAATATATAGCGTCATTCAATAATTCGAAAGTTTGTGTGACATTATTGGACTATGTCGGAACTGAGGGACGATGTCCCTGAACCGAACCAAAAAGTCCACCAACGCTATCAGTTTCTTATCCGGCATCGCAGTATTCTGGTCCGACGAAAGAACCTGTAGAAGATCAAGTCAGATGACATATACAACAGCATATGTTGTTCTGAAAGGGAAAGCTCGAAATCCTCCGAATCCCTTTCGGTATCCCGTCGGACCGGATGAAATTTTCGGACGTCCGTACCCGCTTCCGCGGAGCGTCCCGACCCAGCAGCGTCGGATAATACATTATGCGACAGATTCAGTTGTTGCTGGGATGCTGTGATAAGCTGTGCTATTTAGGATAGCACGGCCGTCCCCGAGGCCTGTGCAGTAGCGGTCTTACGATTCATTGCCGCCGAAGCTCCGTGAACGTTGACTCCCGCACACTTTCCTATGCGAACGTCCGGAGTCTGCAGGCCTCGTGTCCCTGGCTACCGGATGGTGTGACCTGGTTGCCGATGATTCTCTGACTGGCGAAGCTGACTGGATATCCGAGGTCACGTAGCCAAGAGCGGTCGTGTGCGCTACCATGAGAATGAGGAAGCCTTATTGACAGTCTCTCCGGACTGACTATATGTCGGAGCGTCCCGAGCGGCGGACGTATGCTCCGAATGCGAAACATTTTGTACCACAACATCTGGGGCCAGATGTTGTTGTACGAGAGAGGGGCCTCTCTCGCTCGCCATCCGGATGGACCAGAACGAGCTAGGAACTGGACTAAAAGGCTTCCTCCGTTCTCCCTCTAATCCGCCGTCACTGGGTGTGCATTTGGTTGATTTATAGTGCTCGCATCACCCCAAAACTCCTTCTAGACCGCAACGGACGAACCCGGCTGCCGAACCATTCGCTGAATGGACGCTACACCGGGCGAGCTAGCGGACGTCAAAGGCCGTCGAACCTACTAGGGTCCTCTTAGGCAACTGGCGTATTTATATGAGCACTTTTCCGCTAGCCCTTCATTAATTGTGACGACGGAGGCACACTGTTGGAAGACATCACGGATACATCACCCTAATCTTGATCGTCTGAAATAGAAATTGATAAAGTAGAGTGACCCTGCGGGGAAAGGACCGGAATGTCCAATTCCCCACCAACATACCGTGACATATGCTTCCCAGGTTGTCATCGAAATCATCATATACAGAACAGGAGTTAGTGCGAGTACACTGACTACATATAGAATGATTATAAAAGTCAGAGGAAGACTTCCTCTTATTACAATTGATCAAAATCCTTTCAATGTGAAAAGAAAACAAAGTCCTGGTACTCGCACCAACCCCTGACAATCAAAATACATAATAATATGATCCATTAACATAGAAAAAATAATTGAAATCAAAATATTTTGAAAAAATATTTTTTCAGAACAGACCAAGTTTCTGAAAAGTAACGTTGAGCCCCAATGGATCCCAAGCCTAAGTGTGGACAAAAATTTTAAAAATATTTTAAACAATTTATGCAACACTTATGAACAATAATAATGTATCTAGTTATGATTAAATTAACATCAAGATATTATTTTCAAGAAATCCCCCCTCACACAGAGGGCTGTTGTAAATGTAAACAATAAGTGTAAAAACACTAAAATAAGACTCCAGGCACCCAGGCCCGAAATCAGTTACCAATAATACACTATCTGATGCAAAACAGAGACTTCCAGGGAAGAAACTGCAGAACATCAGATGGTAGATGCAGAACACAACGCCTAACCACCCATAGGTGAAGACGTAAACATGGGGAAAAGTACAGAATTCATTCTGTTATTCAGCTAAAACTCCCAAGAAATTTTAGTAATAATAATTACAGAAAATATGCCAAAAGCATGGGAGAATAGCAAGAGGGGACTTAAAGGACAGGGAGAGAGGAAAACACTGAAAAATCAGTGTAACTTGATAACAAGAATGACAACAAAATGGCTGCTGCCTCGAAAATAGGTAACTTAACATAATTTCATTAAAAAATTTTAAGTTACAGCCCTGATAATTTTCTGTCACACATTTTTCCTCTCCTCCTTCTATATCCTCCTTAGAATCACCATTTCACTAATATTTATGTGTCTGGCATCATTTAAACGGAGATTTACAAGCACAAAGATCAGTCAGATGTTAACTGATGAAGGGCCAAAGTGAGAATGATTAATGGCGCCAATTTCGGAACGTCCTTGACACTGCGCATGCGCAGTAGAGGTGAAGTGTGGAGGGCCATTCAGGACATGTTTTCTTTGGTTTTAGATGCAAATTTTGGGGATTGGGGGGCAAAATTTGTGTTTGGCCCTATATTTTAAGAGTTAGCACCAGCTATGTCTGGATCATTGGTACAGTATAAAAATATAGAAATTTTGGGTGGGGGTGAAAATTCTTGCCCCTCCCATAATGAAGGCAAATATAGCTCCTCGAAATTCTCTTGAACAAATCTGAGTCTACACCTCAAAAGGACGCTGCACACCAAATATCAAGTCTCTGCTACTTGATTTGAACAAAATCAAAATGCGATGTGATAATAAACTATTATCTCAAATATCAATTAAATTGGTTCAGCGGTTTGGGAGGAGAAGATGCAAATACCAAGTTCACGGATGACGGACGGTGAGTGATCACAATATCTTCCCTGAATGAAAGTCAGGCGAGCTGATAAATAAATAAATAGACGGTCTAAATTTGTTGTTCAAGATTTGTTTTATCACAAATTATTGGAGTGTGCCCTAAGGTACGCTCCAATAAGTTGTAATAAAACAAATTTATATGAACAAAATATTAAGTTGCATTTAACTGAATATGAAATATGAGCAAGGAAAATATTGGCTTTTGCTCTGGTACCCTAATTTTTTGGGAAGCCCTGATGGTGGCTTTTAGCATTCAACCAGTTAATATTTAATTATATCCTTGTGGGGAAATGGCATATATATCTCTTTCCACAAGATGCATATTTGATTATTTTGCACTTTCACACTGCTTTCCTTGCATGTGTAGGTTTTCAAAGATACATGTCGTAGAACTTTCAATGGCCAGGGTTATACAGAACAGCCTATAACAGTTTATTATAACAGTAATTGTTATTGAGCAATCAGCTTCAATATCTAGCGACCGCATATGAGACTGTGTATCATCGAGCTGACTGAATATAGAGCTTATATACGGTCAGTTCCGACATTTTGTTTTTGACATCCAATGCTCGCTTCGATATTTTTCCCAATTTTTGAACAACAAATAATTTTGCGTGTGTGCCTGTTGAGCAACGTACAACTATAATACGTTTCTTCCAGTCTTTGAGAAATTTTAATAAACAAATGTAAATAAATACAATAAATAAACCACTAAAACAACATGTATAGAAACATTAATATCACCATTAACAACAAATAATGAATGAAACTGTTCCTACTAACCTTCTTGAAAGAATTGTTAATCCATTTGCTCCAGTTGTTTTATTTTTCCAGTACTTAACACTGAATTAAAGTTGTGAATTGTTAATATAAATTCCTGTTTATTGAGAAGAAAACTCTGTTGTTTCAGCGCCTGCTACTAGCGTGAACTTCACATGATGTAAAACCTGGAAATTCCCTAATAGTGATAACAGAACATTTGCGCTAGGAATCTGGGTGCACTTATGGTTGTGTCTCTTTCAAAGGATTGGCACAATAAATACGTTATGGGGCTTTCAGTGGGCAGATATGGTGTGATATAAGGCTCAGCAAGATCAATATTAGGCTCGGCCTAGCCTAATATTGATCTAACTTCGCCTTTTATCACACCATATCCACCCACAGAAAGCCCCATAACTTATAATGTACCATTAGTCAACATTTTACCCTTAATAACACCAGACTATTGACTCAATAATGCCAGTTTGCTATAGCAATGTGACAAAAATAAGGCAATAATCTGGCATTTCAATGGATGAGAAAGAAACATGAAATGGTGTTTTATCCTAGCCCTATATGAAGGATGTGACCTGATTGTGGAGCCAACAATAAAGAAAATATGTTATTATTTTGGCACAAAAACCAAAATGAGGTGAATAACGCTAAGCCGAAAATTAATTAACAATGGCCTTATGACTCTGAGTGAGCAGAAAAACAGAAAATAGTATAAAAATATCTGAAGACAGAAATACAGTGGAACCCTAACTGAATAGCCACTTTGCCAATGAAAATTATTCAATTAACAGGAGTATTCAATTAACAGGGATTGTGCCACTTTCCTGTACTCTATAGATAAACTTAGCATTTATTCTATTATATCTTGTTTGACAGAGCTCTATGAGCTCTGTCAAACAAGATATAATAGATTAAATTCCTTTATTGGATGTACTGAGGCGAAATAGGTCTATAACCAAAAGAAAACTGGGGAGAGTCAGGATAATTTATAAACAGGTTACGAGATGCTTTATTCAATTAACAGGAGTTTACTCTATAACCTGTATTCAATTAACAGGTCAAATTTGTACTGGAGGTATAGTAAATGGCTTTGTGTTGGGAAATTATATTCAATTAACAGGGTTATTCAGTTAAGGGATATCCAATTAAGTAGGCTCCACTGTACCATATAATTAATGAAAATTAATTAACCTGCACTGAGTGAGCAGAAAAATAGAAAATAGCATTAAAATGTCTGAAGACAGAAATACCATGAAAAAGTTTATTTATTTATTTATTGGTGTTTAAGGTCACATATTTTTTAACATAGGCTAATCATGATCCCAACATGAGTATCAACTCAAGACAAGGGGTGAGTGTTAATAAGCCATGTTGCCCATTTTAGAGAGGGTTTTCACCTCCCAAGCATTGGTGACTGGGTCATAGTTTACAAGTAAAACAGAGCCTGTTTACCGCAGTGAACAGGCACTGCTTCACTTCCCATGGGTTCCCATGGGTTCCCATGGGGAGTGGAAAAAGTTTATGAATATTTGCAAAAATGCTTTAATACTTGGATTTATTCTGCAAATAATAGGGAAGTTTATCAAGGGAGAGAACTCACCAGCAAAATATGATCATGAGTAGACATAACACCTGAAGCTTGTTTTAACAACTATGTCACTGTAAGTGAAAAAATGAAAGAAACATCCTTCTGGCAGAAACAAATTCTACCCAATATCTTGATGTCAAAACAGTAACAAGTTTTAACCCTTCACTTAACATGACAAGCGGATGCAAACTGCAACATTTGTCTGCAGTAATGAAAGATTTTCATTTGTTTTGTTACGTTTCCAAAGATTCTCCATGAGAACTTTCCAATAACCAATGGAATGGTATCATAAGGGGTGAACTGGCTTAAAAAAAGAATAATTATTGGGAAACACAGCAGGATGGGACCCCGCTTTACAGTTCCAGAATATTTTGAAGTGATGAAAATCCATTTAGCCACATGTCTCTTGAAAAAAAAAATCACCCTCCCCATTCCATGAAAGACTTTGAACTACATGTATCCCCATTATTACTACTCTTGGAAAAGGCATTTCTGTGGATCATTTTTTCTATTTTCTCTTTCCAGATCCAAGGATGATAGTTCATGTGCATCTTTTTTACTGCCTCCTTGTGACCTTGTCTCAACCACTTTCACTAATCTTCCACCACCTCTGTTACATGGAACTAGTGTGTTCTGTGTTAGCAGGCCTGCCAACTGAACAGATTGGCATCAGTAAAACAACTGCCATGGTAACATGAAAGTGCCTTGACAAAAACACCCTTTGCTTCGGCAGTTTTAAATCAGCATTTTCGACTCTGATATTCATTTTGTGATTTGAGTTGCAGATGCAGATGAACACAAGTAAAGTTTATTAATTCACTAAAGGGCTGCTCTATGTCTGACACCATAATGATATGGAGCCTCAGACTGCGGTAATACTTTAATACCCAAACCAAACCTTAATGTTCACTTAACAGCTATGGTGATATTTTGTATTTTTTCTGTTGGCAAATTTTTTCGATCGGAAGTTTTATTGCAGAGAAAAATGTATTTTTTTTTTACTTTTGCCTTGACACTGACGACAACTGACGCTACTTGACATGGTTGTGTTAGGGATAAAATGTTTGTATTTGACCATGAATACATACCTCAACTAGAGTTGCTGAATTGTCATTTTTCACTAAAGCAATTAAACCCTGCGACATTGGTCGATTCTGAAGCTTGGTAGCTTTAGTCCATCCTTCTTTCTGTGCTTGGTCTTCAAGCCACTTCTCAGCCTAGAAAATTTCAATCATAAAAAATTACGTATACTATTCCAAAAAGCTGGACATCATAAAAATAGTGGTACAGTGGAGCCTACTTAATTGGATATCTCTTAACTGAATAACCCTGTTAATTGAATATAATTTTCCAACACAAAACCATTTACTATACCTCCAGTACAAATTTAACCTATTAATTGAATACAGGGTATAGAGTAAACTCCTGTTAATTGTATAAAGCATTTTGTATCCTGTTGATAAATTACCCTGACTCTCCCCAGTTTTCCTTTGTTTATAGACCTATTTGGACTCAGTACATCCAATACAGCCATTTAATCTATTATATCTTGTTTGACAGAGCTTATAGAGCTCTGTCCAACAAGATATAATAGAATAAATGCTAAGTTTATCTCTAGAATACAGGAAAGTGACACAATTCCCGTTAATTGAATACTTACGTTAACTGAATAATTTTCATTGGCAAAGTGGCTATTCAGTTAACAGGGTTCCACTGTACATGTAATATGGGGCTGACAAGTCTGCAAATAAGCAGCCTGTCACTGGTGGCCAGAGGCAAACACAATTTACATATTTGACAAGCACCAATTTACTTGTGTCGAATATACATGTAATTACCAGTACATGTATAATTTCTTGTAACTGAACAGAAGTGAATATGAAAATATATTTCGAAACAAAACTTACTATATTTAAACCTGTCACAGGTGGATGCAAACTCAGCATATTACCAGGTAGAAATGGCCGAGGAAGACTGACACAAAACGGCTTTCATAACTAAATATGGGCTGTTTGCGTTTAAGCGCCTCAGTTTCGGCCTTTGCAATGCACCCGCGACATATATGCGCGCCATGAATTTAGTGTTCCATGGATTAAATCGGCAAGTGGCTTTGGCATTTGTAGATGATGTGACTGTGACTGGGAAATCGTTTCCAGAACACCTGGAAAACTTTAGAAAAGTTTTTGACAGATTTCGCAAATATGGTCTCAAATTAAAGCCTACAAAGTGCAATCTTTTCCAGAGAGAAGCAGAGTTTTTGGGTCATACCATTTCACCTGAGGGGATATCCTTGAGTGAAATGTTTGTTTGGAGGTGGTTAACGTCACAAATTTATGCACCATGGCTAATCGTGACACAACATGGAGATAAAGTCAAGGGTAGTCAATCGTTGATCTACATGTTGCCCATTTTAGAGGACTTACACCCCAAGCAGTGGTGACTGGGTCCTATTTTACTAGTAAAGCGGAACTGGTTTACCACAGTAAACAAGTGCTGCTTACTTCCCGGGGTTCCCACGGGGACCTTGAGTGAAAAACATACCAATATAGTCTTGGAGTGGCCATTGCCAAAGTCAACACGGCAGGTGGAGCAGTTTCTAGGTCTGGTAAATCACCACCGAACCTTCATTAAAGAGTATGCACACAAGTCAGCTCCATTATATCGAAGGACAGGTAAAAATCTGTGGGGAAAACTCGAACAAACAGCCTTCGATGAGCTAAAACAAAGTCTGACAACTGTGCCGATCTTGGCATTCCCAAATGACAAGGACCCCTTTATACTGGATACAGATGGATCTAGTGAGGCCAGAAGTCCTCAGCCAAGTGCAGAATGGTCAAGAGAAAGTCATAGGGTTTGGAAGTTTTGTTTTGTCGCTAGAGCAGCAGCAATATTGTACCACCAGAATTGAGCTCCTAGTAATAATTAGATTCACCTGTCACTTCTGACACTACCTCCTAGGCGGAACATTTAAGCTTAGGACTGACCACAGCAGTTTAACATGGCTGCTGAACTTCAAAAAGCCGCAAGGCCAGGTGGCACGGTGGATCCAGGAGCTAAGTCAATACAAACTTAGGATAGACCATAGGATAGGCTCAAAACACGCTAATGCCGACGTCATGTCCAGGATACCACAGAGCGACATTTGCGGTTGGTGTACCTTGGATCGGCTGCCGTGCAAGGGGTGCAGATATTGCAAGAAATTGCATGACTCTTGGGCCAAGTTTGTAGAAGAGGTTGATGATGTGGTACCGCTCGTGACCATCAGACCCTGTCTGCAGCAAATGCAGTCAATGGTTGGTGATTAGGACAATGACTTCCAAGTGATACAGGAAGTGAAGGCAAAACGTTCACCGTCTGGTAAACGTGAGAGCAGACCCTCCATGGGAGAAATAGTTGCTTCTCAATCAGAAGATCCCTACTGCCTCTGAATGCTGCTGTCTGCCAGATGGCAATGGGATCCAGGAGGCATCACCGGAATGGACACTTGGTATGGTGATGGCAAGCTGCAATGCAGTTATACCACACTAGATGACCATATGGCTGGTATGGGAGCAGTTCCAGAATATTCCATGCTTTGGAATGCCATGCAAGTGGCATTGGATGGCAAAGAGGCATTCAACGAAGATGTTTTGAGTTGGGCAATCTGGACTGAGGGTACCGAAATCGTTGGTAGTGCCACGAGGATTGGATAGAAGCTCAAAGGAATGATTCAGAGGTCCAGCTGCTGTTTCGCTGGATGTTAGAAAAGAAGGAACCACCAGAGTCCACCATGTTTAGAGCTAGCCCAGAGGCAAAACGGTACTACTTGAACCGTGAGCGATTTGTGCTGAAAAGTTAAAAAATTTATAGTAATTTATATATTTTTTATACTTACCAATGACACAGACTTAGCTGGTGCTAACTCCACAAAAACCAGGGCCAAACACAAATTTTGCCCCCCAATCCCCAAAATTTGCATCCAAAACAAAAAGAAATCATGTCCTAAAGGACCTCCATAGTACGACTCTACTGCGCATGCGCAGTGACGCAGTCGTCCCGAAATTGGCGCCAAATATCATTCTTACTGGCAGTGCCTGGTCAGCGCTATGTACTCAGCGGGGAGGCAAGAGTTCCCAACTCAGGGAGGGCCATCCCCGTCTGGGTCATTGGTAAGTATAAAAAATATATAAATTACTATAAATTTTTTAACATTTTTATACTGTACCAATGACCCAGACTTAGCTGAATAGTAAACAGGCTGGAGGGCCTAGGACATAGAGGAAAATCCAATAAGCTCAATTATAAAATAAAGAGGTAACCCCTTAAGGAGAAAAGGAGTATTAGGCTTTACATGTATCTTTCTTATTTAATATTTAAATTAGAAAGATACACTACCCTTAATAATTGAGCACAATAACATTCATGTTCTCTATTAACATCCAGTATAACCTTTATACTAATTATTTTTAAAGCAAGCCAATAAATAAAGTAGTCCAGAGAATTGAGACTCTTTATAATCATTTAAAAGTGTCCGAGTATTGTATATTAAAGCCCGTTTGACACTTGACATATACAAATGCTTCACACCGAGCTACACTTTAAAAATAAGACATGAATGAAATTAAACATTAATATTACACTTTAAAACCATCCCGGAAGCGACTCAGAAATACTGTCTTGGAGGAGGCATTCCCTTGCTTTTCACTATAAAGCAGGTGACCTAAGGGAAAACCCGCC
Organism: Pictodentalium vernedei; assembly: GCA_031216915.1. NCBI lineage: Eukaryota > Metazoa > Mollusca > Scaphopoda > Dentaliida > Dentaliidae > Pictodentalium > Pictodentalium vernedei. The sequence goes on from CM062294.1 coordinate 234,880,475, forward strand.
CCCCCCCCCCCCTTCCCCTTGCCCTGGGTCAAATAGCCCAGAGCGAAGAGGGCAGCCGGACGGAGTCACTGCCGGAACAGAAAGCCTGCATAACTATAGTTGCAACTGTTTAGTGGACGACATTCTGAGCAACAGATAACGGACCTAAACAATGCAGGTCTCCAGAAATGGACTCAATATTTCTGAGATAAAAATTAGTAAATGTGGATGGCTGAGACCAATAAGCAGCCTTCATTAAATCTGTAATAGCAACACTATTAGCATAAGCCCAGGAAGTAGAAAGAGCTCTTACTTCATGAGCAGAAATCTTAAGCACAGACTGCTGAGAAGAAGATAAATCTTCATACGCAGTACGGATAGTTAACTGAATCCATCTAGCAATAGAATGGACTGAAATGTCCTTTCTATTAGGCATCAAAGACAGAAAGAAACGTTTCCGTCCCTTTCTGATGAACTGAGATCTCTGTTTATAGATACGTAGTGCTCTAACAGGACAGAGTAAAGGCCTACGCCCGTCTGAAGACGGAAGAGCCTTAATAACAATAGGTTCCGGATATTTATTAGGAGCCTGATTCTTAGCTAAAAAACCGACATTAGTAGTGAAGGTGATAGTGTTCCCAACACTACGATAATGAGAATCATCCACCGATAGTGCATGAAGCTCACTGACTCTTCTGGCAGAAGAGAAAGCTAAGAGAAAAGCTGTCTTATAAGATAAGAATTTGAAATCTACTGTCCCAAGAGGTTCAAATGGCTTTTCCTTCAATTTAAGGAGAACCCAAGCTAAATTCCACTTAGGAATTAATCTAAGAGTTCTGGGTCTATTTATCGAAAAGTTTCTAACCAATTTCGATAAAGAGACATTAGATCCAATTTGTAAACTATCATGATGTGCATAGGTATCAGATAACATAGATCTATAACCCTTTATAGTAACAGGTTGCAGTTTGATTTCGTCAAACAAGTATACTAGAAAGTTAGCAATGTCTGGTATAGAGGGATCAAATATATCAACAGAATGATCCCTACACCAACGACGGAAAACCTTCCACTTAGCCGCATAGTTTAGCGAAGAGGAGGTCCTCCTACAGTTAGAAATCGCGTCCACTGCTCGTCCTGTAAAGTGCTTGCCATGCAAGAAGGACCGCACAACGGAAAAACGTGAAGGTTGAGACCTTGCGGGTTGTGATGTAGTTGGCGCGATTTCCCCTGCCAAAGAAGATCCTCTCGTGGAGGGAGCTTCCGCGGTAGGTCCCACAACAGACACCTGAGTAGATTTATCCACGGTCTCTGTGGCGACAGAGATGCTACCAACAGAATCTTGCATTGAGATTGTTTTATCTTTAGCAATACTTGTTGAATTAACGGCGCTGGAGGATACGCATATCCTATCATTCCGTCCCAAGGGATCGATAGAGCGTCTACTGCAAATGCTCTTGGATCCGGACACGGGGACACATACGTCTGCAACTGATTGTTGAGATGTGTCGCAAATAAGTCTATCATTGGCCGTTCCCATTGGTAGCAAATCTGATTGAATACTTGTTTGTTGAGAGTCCACTCCGACGGCAACAAGCGACCCTTTCGTGAAAGGGAGTCTGCTAGCACATTCAGACGACCCGGTATGTGACGGACCGAAAGTAGAACGTGATGTTCCAACGCAAACAGAAGGATTCTTTCCGTTAGATTGAACAACGGAACTGAATGAGTGCCTCCCTGATTCCGTATATACGCCACTACTGTCGTATTGTCAGATAGGATTTGGACATGAGCATCGTGAATAATGTCCATCCAGTGACGTAACGCAAGCCAAATTGACATCATTTCCTTGATGTTTATGTGCTTGCACAGGAATTGCGGATCCCAAAGACCCTGACATCTCGAATCCGTTGGGATTAATGATGCACCCCAACCTGTTTGACTGGCATCCGTCATAATGGTAAAACTCGGATCCGGCAACTGCAGCGCAACTCCTTGAGTTAACCACTGAATGTTTGCCCAAGTCTGAATCTCTTGTTTCACTTGATCTGACAAGAGAACGTCTACATCGAGCGAATGAATTTTCACACTCCAATTCTGAGTCAGGAAAATTTGAAGAGGCCGTGTGCGTAGCCGTCCCATCGGAATGAGATCCGCGGCGGCTCCGCACAGACCTATCAGTCTCATAAATTCTCTCGCCGTGACTTTGTCTGTATTCAGACAATAGCGAGCGTAACAACTGACTAATTTCGCTCTGGTTAACGGCAGACGAACGAGATTGTTGTGCGTCTCGAAGCTCATTCCCAGATGAGTGAATGACTTGGACGGCACCAGATCCGACTTCTCCTCGTTTACTATGAAACCGAGACGTCGGAGCAATAGAAGAAGATTCTGAACATCGTTCTGAAGCGTTAACTCGTTGCCGTACCTCTGAAGAATGTCGTCCAGGTAGGCCGACGTTACCGCAGACGAATGAGCTCGGAAGTAGATCATTACCGAGTTCATTACCCGAGTGAAAGCCCAGGGTGCTAGATTCAATCCGAAGCACATGGCCCGGAACTGATACACCACTCCTAGGACTGCGAAGCGTAGATACTTTCGGAATGTCGGATGTACCATGACGTGAAAGTACGCATCTTTGAGATCTATGCTCGTTGCATAATCGTTCACCCGAATACTCGCTCTGACCGATCGAATCGTCTCCATATAAAACTTCGGAGCGACGATCAGCTTGTTTATCCAGCTCAAATCTATGACTGGACGGAACGAGCCGTCTGGTTTCGGAACCAGAAACAGATGGCTGTAGAATCCCAGCGATTCCTGGTTTTCTACGACCTCTACCGCGTTCTTCATTAAAAGAGACTGCACCTCTGATAGCAGAGCGTCTCTTTTCTGAGGGTTTGACGGAAGATGAGTCCACTTTGGACTTCGAGTTAATGGAGGCTTTCGTTTGAAGGATATCTTTAGACCTTCCGAAGTCACTCCTCTCACCCACGGGTCGTCCGTAATCGACGCCCACTCTTGAGAAAAACTCGACAACCTTCCGCCAACCGGAACGCGATAGAGGTTTGAGCCATCACCTCCTGGATCTGCGAGGCCTGCGGTAGGAGAAACCACGTCTTCCACGACCCGCACCTCGCCTCGTCGACCTCGGGGCGTCCGACCGATTGTCCCGGCCTGAAGGACGTCCCGAACGAGAGTCGCTATCCTGACGGTCTCTCGAATAAGAGCTAGAGGACGCACCGGAACCTCTATAGGAACCTCTCTTGGGCGGATAAGACCCAGAAGTGCCCGCCTTATTCGTGTCTGCTGTATCCGACCTTTTAGGAGCGGATCTAAACAACAGAGAATCACTAGCTTTCTTTTTAATATTATCATAAATAGCGGAAAGCTTGCCGTCAAAGAGAAGATCTCCTGAGACCGAAGCGACTCTAAGAGAGTTCTTCACCTTAGAATCCACTAGTGTGGATGTAGACAGGGCTGCGTCACGTCTAACCAACTCCAGATTTGCCACTGAAAGGGCGGAGTTACACGTGGAATAAGCTACTGCCCTTGAAAGAAGTCTTAAGGAGGATTGTATATCCTGAAACTCTTCCCCTTGAAGACGCAGTGATAACGCCTTCGTAAGGTGATCTGCGTAAGATAAGGCATCTAAATTGGCTCTGTTAGACGCAATAGCTGTTTCCAACACTGCGGTTGGAATAGAAGCTGACGACGGTAATGATAGCTCTAAGTCTTCCGCCTCGTCGTCCATACGCAGAGGAACTCTCGGTATACCCTGACCTGCCGTGTCGAATTTATTCCTTGCATTAATGAAAGGCAGGTTGAGAGTATTTGCGGACAAGAAGCCTGCTTTCCCCGTCCTGGAAGCAAGTTTAAAAATAGCGTCGTTCAATAATTCAAATGTTCTTGCAACATTATTGGACTGCGACGGAAACTCGGGAGCGATGTCCCTGAACCGCTCGAAAAAATCAGAGTCCAATGACGCTATAATTCTCCTGTCCGGAAGCGCAGCAGTCTGGCCCGACGGAACAACTTGAGGAAGAAAGTGCCGGATGAAGTCCACGGCAGCTTTGTGTTGTTCCGAAAGGGATAGCTCCAATTCATCCGTATCCCTTTCACCATCCGGTCGGACCTCCCGATGTTCCCGGTCGTCCGCCCCCGATGCTTCGGCGGAGCGTACCGACCCAGCGCCGTCGGATAATTCTCGATCCGACACCGTCTCTGTCGGCTGCTGGGATGCTGCGATAAGCTGTGCTATCTGCACTAGAATGTCCGACGTCGAGACCTGCGGAGGAGCGGTCTTTCGCTGCTTTGCCGAGGGCAGCTCCGCATCGGATGGCTCCCGCATACTTTTCCTATGCGAACGTCCGGAGTCCATCGGTCTCGAATCCCTGGCTGCCGGATGGTGTGACCTGGTCGCCGAAGAATCCTTCATCGGCGAAGCTGGCAAAATATCGGAGGTCACGCAGCCAAGGTGCGGTCGTGTGCGCCGGCGAGAAGAGGAAGCCTTAACAGTCTCTGCGGACTGCTTATACAACGGAGCGTCCCGAGCGACGGACGTATGCTCCGCTAAAGACACATTTTGTACCACAACATCTGGTCCCAGATGTTGTTGTACGAGAGAGGGGCCTCTCTCGCTCGCGGCCCGGCTGGACCTGGACGAGCTAGGAACCGGACTAAAAGGCTTCCTCCGTTCTCGTTCACTATCCGCCGTCACTGGGTGTGCATCTATTATTTTTATAGTGCTCGCATCACCCAAAATTTCCTCTTGGACCGCATCGGACGAACCCGGCTGCCGAACCATTCGGTGAATGGACGCTACACCGGGCGAGCTAGCGGACGACATTTGTCTAATCTCCATGAGCACTTTTGCCGCTAGCTCTGTATTTATTTGTGACGACGGACGCACACTTGAAGAAGATAACATGGAAACATCACCCTGTTCTGGTTCCTCTGAAATAGAAACTGAGAGAGTAGAGTGACCTTGTGGAGAAAGAGCCGGCATCGCTCTTTCTCCAGAAACAACATATCGTGACACACGTTTCCAATGTTTCTCATCCCTATGTTCACATACAGGACAGGGATTAATGCAAGAACACTGACTACAATTAATGCAATAATCATGAAAGTCAGAGGAAGATTTCTTCCTATTACAATTTGAACAAGTTCCCTTCATTGTGAAAGAACAACAATAAGTCCTAGTTACTCGTAAAAACCCCTGACACAAAGATACATAATAACATGATCCATTAATAAATGAAAAAACAATTGCAAAACAAAATAATTTTGAAAAAATATTTTTTCAGAGAAGCCCAAGTTGCTGAAAAGTAACGTTGAGCCCCGATGGATCCGATGGCAAAGTGTGGTCAAAAATTTTAAAATTATATAAAATAATTAATGAGACACTTTCGGATAATATAAATGTATCTTATAATGAGATAAACTACCTCAAAGGCAAACAGCCCCCCTCAAAAAAGGCTGTTGCCAATGAAAACAAACAGTGTAAACACAGAAGAAAACATGACTCCAGGCACTGAAAAAACTGGCCCGGAATCAGTCATCAATTACACTCTATCTGATGCAAAACAGAGACTCCCAGGGGAGAATCTGCAGAACATCAGATGGAAGATGCAGAACACAAACGTTATACACCCATGGGTGAAAACGTAACTATGGGGAAAATAACAGAAAACATTCTGTAACCAAGCAACTCTCCCAGGGAATTTTTAGAAATGAAACTTCTCAAAAATATGCCAAAAGCATGGGAGAATTGCAAGGGGGGACTTTAGAAGGTTAGGGGAGAGGAAACACTGAATAAGCAGTGCAACAATTAGCAAGAATGACAACAAGAGGCGTTTGCCTCGAAAATAGGCAACTTAACATAATTTCAACAAAAAATTTTAAGTACAGCCCTGATTATTTTTTGCCACTTCTTTTTTCCTCTCCTCCTTCTATCCTCCTTAGAATCACATTTTCTCCAAGAATTACGTGTCTGGCATCCTTTAAACTGAGATTTACAAGCACAAAGATCAGTGAGATGTTGACTGATGAAGGGCCAAACAGAGAATGATATTTGGCGCCAATTTCGGGACGACTGCGTCACTGCGCATGCGCAGTAGAGTCGTACTATGGAGGTCCTTTAGGACATGATTTCTTTTTGTTTTGGATGCAAATTTTGGGGATTGGGGGGCAAAATTTGTGTTTGGCCCTGGTTTTTGTGGAGTTAGCACCAGCTAAGTCTGGGTCATTGGTACAGTATAAAAATATGGGTTAATTCATTGGACCAGAAAGGATGGCACATTGGCACTGTTGGTCCCCCAGTGCATGAGACAGGAGTTGCTCTCATTAAATCATGATATACCAACCAGTGGACACCAGGGTTGGGAAAGGACCAAAGGGCGCATCAAGGGAAAGTACTATTGGTACCGGATGTCGAAACAAATTGAGCAGTTTGTGGCATCTTGTAAGCAGTGCAATTCTAACAAGCGCCCATCAAGACATGCCAAGGCTCCTCGTTTCATCTATCAAGAAGGTGCTCCTATGGAGAGGGTTCACATAGACTTCATTGGACCCCTACCGAAGACTGACAGGGGGAATGAGCATATCTTGATGATGGTCGACCAATTCACCAAGTGGGTCGAGTGCATCCCACTCCCTTCTCAGACAGCTGAGGTGACAGCCACAGCAGCAGTGAGAGAATTCTTCTGCCGGTTTGGTTTCCCATTCCAAATATTCTCAGACCACGGACACAACTTCGAGTGAGTTATTCTCAAAGGTGTGTGAGGTCTTACGCATTCACAAGACAAGAACTACACCATACATACCATCCAGTAATGGGCAGGTAGAGCGCTTCAACCGAACACTGATGGATGCAGAACGTTGTTTTGTGGGAAAATCACACCGGGCTTGGGATGATCAAATCCCACTGCTGGCTGGTGCCATGCGGTCAGCCGTGAATCGTCAAACTGGGTTCACACCAACCTGGTGTTTGGTCCACCCCCCAACCAGACAGAAAAGTCCTTGCCAGAGTTTGTGCAACAGTTGGAGGAAAATGAAAAAATTTATAGTAATTTATATAATTTTTATACTTACCAATGACCCAGACTTAGCTGGTGCTAACTCTTTAAAATTCAGGGCCAAACACAAATTTTGCCCCCCAATCCCCAAAATTTTCATCAAAATCCAAAAAAATCAATGTCCTATATGGCCCTCCATACTTTTGTCCACTGTGCATGCGCAGTGTCAAGGAAGTACCGAAATTGGTGCCAAATCTTCATTCTTACAACCAGTGCCTGGTAAATGTTATATAATCAGGAGGGAGGTATGAGTTCCCAACTCATGGGAGGGCCATCCCCATCTGGGTCATTGTTAAGCATAAAAAATATATAAATTGCAATAAATTTTTTCATATTTTTATACTGTACCAATGATCCAGACTTAGCTGAATAGAAAAAAGGCTGGAGGGCCTAGAACATTAAGGAAAATCCAATAGGCTCAATTACATATAAACAGAATTATCCCCTCAAGGAAAAAAAGGAGAAACAGGATTTACATATATCTTTCTTCTTTATACAAACAAGCCAATACCAATACCGGGTCTGGACCTGCGTCGCTGCATGCAATTGTATCGGCAAACAGGAAGTGGCTGCATGGCAGATCTGAAAATTGCATACACGATACAATCATTATCAGGCTCCAGATGAAATATAAAATCAATCCCTTGCATAGAAGCCGTGAAAAGTTTGACGAAAAATTTCAATGTTCAGTGGGTACAGTAAAATTTCAAAGTATCGGCAAACAGGAAGTGGCTGCACGGCAGATCTGAAAATTGCTTAAACGATACAAATCATCATTATGAAGCAGCATACCAAATATAAAATCATTCCCTTTCATAGAAGCCAAGAAAACCTTGACGGAAAAAGTGTTTCGAACGGACTGATGGACGGAGTCGAGCAGTTACTAGACCTGCTCTGCCGCTGGCGACGCAGGTAATAAAAAAGAAAGACATATTACCAATCCGTAATTGAGCACAATAACATCAATGATCTCTATTAACATCCAGTATAACCCATTATACTAATTTTTTTAAAGGAAAGCCAATAAATAAAGATAGTCCAGAGAATGAGACTCTTTATACTCATTTAAAAGTGTCCGAGGATTGTATATTAACACTCGTATGGCACGTGACATATACAAATGCTTCACACCGAGCTACACTTTAAAAATATTACATAAATGAGATAGACATTAGCTTTACACTTTAAAACCATCCCAGCACCAACTCGGAATTACTGACTCCAGAGGAGGTATTCCCTTGCTTTTCACTATAAAGCAGGTGATATAAGGGAACACTATCCCCCCCCCCCACCTTCCCCTTGCTCTGGGTCAATCACCCCAGAATGAAGAGGGCAGCAGGACAGAGTCACTGCTGGCACAGAAAGTCTGCATAACTATAGTTGCAACTGTTTAGTGGACGACATTCTGAGCAACAGATAACGGACCTAAACAATGCAGGTCGCCAGAAATAGACTCAATATTTCTAAGGTAAAAATTTGTGAACGTAGAAGGCTTAGACCAGTATGCAGCCTTCATCAAATCGGTAATAGCAATACTATTAGCATAAGCCCAAGATGCAGACAGCGCTCTAACTTCATGCACTGAAATCTTAAGCACAGACTGCTGAGAAGAAGATAATTTTTCATAAGCAGCACGAATAGTCAATTGAATCCACCTGGAAATAGAATGGACCGAGATGTCCCTTCTATTAGGCAGTAGAGACAGAAAGAAACGTTTTCGTCCCTTTCTGATAAACTCAGATCTACGTTTGTAAATACGCATAACTCTAACTGGACACAGCAAAGGCCTATGGCCATCTGAGGATGGAAGAACCCTAATAATAATAGGCTCAGGTACCTATTAGGAACCTGATTCTTAGCCAAAAATCCAACATTAGTAGTCAAAATAATAGTATTACCAACACTACGATAGTGAGAATCATCAACAGATAGAGCATGAAGCTCACTAACTCTACTAGCAAAAGAGAAGGCTAAGAGAAAAGCTGTCTTATAAGATAAGTATTTGAAGTCTACCGTATCCAGGGGTTCAAATGGCGCTTCTTCTAGCTTCAGAAGAACCCAAGCTGAATTCCACTTAGGAATTAACCTACGGGTTCTAGGTCTATTTATCGAAAAGTTTTTAACTAACTTAGATAAAGAGACATTAGATACAATTTGTAAGCTATCATGATGAGCATAAGTATCCGATAGCATAGACCTATAACCCTTAATAGTAATTGGCTGCAGTTTGATCTCGTCCAACAAGTAGACCAAACAATTAGCAATGTCTGGAATGGAGGGATCATAGATATCAATAGAATGATCCCTACACCTACGAGAGAAAACCTTCCACTTAGCAGCATAATTTAGCGAAGAGGAGGTCCTCCTACAGTTAGAAATTGCGACCACTGCTCGTCCTGTAAATTGCTTGCTGTGCAAGAAGGACCGCACAATGGAAATACGTGAAGGTTGAGACCCTGCGGGTTGTGATGCAGTGTTTGTGATTTCCCCTGTGATAGAAGGTCCTCCCATGGAGAAAGCTTCCGAGGAATGTCCCATAACAGAGAGTAGATTTATATGGTCTCTGGGGTGACAGAGATGCTACCAACAGAATCTTGCAGTGAGATTGCTTGATTTTTAGCAATATCTGTTGAATCAACGGAACTGGAGGATACGCGTATCCTATCATTCCGTCCCAAGAGATCGAGAGAGCGTCTACTGAGAACGCTCGAGGATCTGGGCATGGCGACACATACGTCGCAAACAAGTCTATCACTGGACGATCCCATTGGTAGCAGATCTGATCGAATACTCGTTTGTTGAGAGTCCATTCTGACGGCAACATACGACCTTTCCGAGAAAGGGAGAAAGGGAGTCTGCTAGAACGTTCAGACAACCCGGAATATGACGGACCGACAGAAGAACCTGAAGCTCTAGGACAAACAGAAGGATTCTTTCCGTTAAGTTGAACAACGGAATGGAATGAGTGCCTCCCTGGTTCCGAATGTACGCTACTACTGTCGAATTGTCGGACAGAATTTGAACATGTGAATTCTGAATAATGTTCATCCAATGCCGTAGCGCAAGCCAAATTGACATCATCTCTTTGATGTTTATGTGCTTGTTCAGGAATTGCGGATCCCAATGACCCTGGCAGCTTGAATCTGTTGTGCTCAAAGTCGCGCACCAACCTGTTTGACTCGCATCCATCAAAATTGTAAAAATTGGATCCGGCAGTTGCAGTGGAACTCCCTGAGTTAACAACTGAATATCTGCCCAGGTCTGAATCTCTTGTTTTACTTGGTTCGACATGACGATGTTTGTTTCGAGCGAATGAATCTTCACACTCCAATTCTGAGTAAAAAATATCTGGAGTGGACCAGTGTGTAGGCGCCCCATCGAATAAGGTCCGTGGCGGCTCCGCACAAACCTATCAGTCGCATGAATTCTCTCGCTGTTACTACATCTGACTAATTTCGCTCTGGGTAACGGCAGATGAACCAGATTGTTGTGCACCTCGAAGCTCATTCCCAAGTGAATGAACAACTTGGACGGAACTAGATCCGACTTCTTTCCGTTTACTATGAAACCGAGATGTCGGAGCAGTTAAGCAGACTCTGAACATCGTTCTGAAGTGTTAATCTGTCGCCATACCTCTGAAGAATGTTGTTCAAGTAGGCCGAAGTTACTGCAGATGAATGAGCTCAGAAATGAGTCATTACCGAGTTCATTATTCAAGTGAAGGCACAGGGTGCTAGATTCAGCCTGAAGCACATTGCTCGGAACTGATAAACGACTCCCAGGACAGCAAAATGAAGGTACTTTCTGAACGTCGGATGTACCATGACGTGAAAGTATGCATCCTTGAGATCTATGCTCGCAGCAAAATTGTTCACTCGAATGCTCGCTCTCACCGATCGAATGGTCTCCATATAAAATTTCGGAGCTACAATCAGCTTGTTTCTCCTGCTTAGATCTATAACTGGACGGAACGAGCCATCTGGTTTTGGTACCAGGAACAGGTGACTAAAAAACAGGAGATTCCTGGTTTTCTACGACCTCTATTGCGTTCTTCTCCAGAAGAGATTGCACCTCTGATAGAAGCGAATCTCTCTTTTGAAGGTTTGACGGAAGCCGAGTCCATCGTGAACTTCGTGTTAACGAAGGTTTCTCTCTGAAGGACAGTTTTAGATCTTCCGAAATAACCTCCTGAACCCATCGGTCGTCCGTAATTGACAACCAATTGGTTAAGAATCTTGACAGCCTTCCGCCCACTGGAGCGCAATAGAGGTTCTGACCTTCACCTCCTAGACCTGCGAGGCTTGTGGGAGGAGAAACTATGTGCTCCCCGATCCGCGCCTTGACCAGTCGACCTAGGGGCATCTGATCGGTTGTCTCGGCCAGCATTACGTCCCCTACCTGAGTCGCTACTCTGACGGTCTCTGGAGTAAGACGTGGAGGCTTTCTTAGATCCTCTATAGGAACTTCCCTTGGATGTACTTGCCCCAGAAGTCACTGACTTACTCCTCTCTGCTGAGTCGATTTTTTCGAAACAGACTTAAAGAGCAGAGAGTCGGAAGCTTTCTTGGTAATCTGATCGAAGATTAGTGAAAGCTTACCATCGAAGAGAAGCTCTCCTGAAACCGGAGCGACTCGAAAAGAGTTTTTCACCTTAAAATCCACCCTCGTGGATGAAGCCAGGGCAGCATCACATCTAACTCCAAATTTGCCACTAAAGGGTAGAGTTATACGTGGAATAAGCGATTGCCCTCAAAAGAACACGCAAGGAAGTTTGAACATCCTGGAATTCTTTACCATCGAGAAGTTGTGATTACGCTCTGGTTAGGTGATCTGCGTAAGATAAGGCGTCTAAACTGGCTCTGTTAGACGAGATTGTTGTCTCCGACGTACTGGAGAGAATCGACATTGACGCCGGCAATGACAACTCCAAAGCTTCTGCCTGGTCTTTTAACTCTCGGAACACACTGTCCTGCCGTTTCAAATTTATTTCTACTGTTGAGGAACGGCAGGTGTAGAGCATGAGACGATAAGAAACTGGATCTGCCAGTCTTAGAGGCTAGCCTAAAAATAGTGTCATTCAGCAATTCAAACGTCCGTGAGACATTTCTGGACTGGGCCTGAAACTCAGGCACGACGTCCTTAGCCTGGCCAAAAAAGTCTGTGTCCAGTGACACTATCAGTCTCTTATCTGGTATTGCAGCTCTGTGGTCCAGAGGAACAACTTCTGGAAGGTGCTGCCGGATGAAATCTACGGCCACCTTATGTTGTTCAGAAAGGGAAAAATCCAGCTCTGCAGATTCCCTTTCACCATCCGACTGGCCCAAATGTGAATCTCGGTCTTCCCTATCTGACACTGCAGGGGAGCGTACCGACCCAGCTTCCTCAGACAGTTCCTGATCTGAAAGAGTTTCCGAAGGTTGTTGGGATGCTGCGATGAGTTGTGCTATCTGCGATAGCAAGTCCATCACGTAGGCCTGTGGAGCTGCGGTCTTACGTTGTTTAGCCGCTGGAAGCTCCTGGGACGGTGCCTCTTGCATAATTCTTTTATGCGAACATCCCGACTGGTAAGGCCTCATGTCCTTGGCTACCGGATGGAGTGACCTGGTCGATGTGGAATCCTTGGTCGGCAAAGCAGGCTGATTCTTCGAGGTCACGTAGCCAAGGTGCGGTCGTGTGTGCTGGCGTGTGGAAGAGGAAGCCAATAGACTAGCCGCACCCGGGTGTCTATGCGACGGAGCATCCCGAGCAGGAAGAGTTGATGTATGCTCCGACTGACAAACGTTATGTACAACAACATCTGGCCCCAGATGTTGTTGTAAGAGAGAGGGGCCTCTCTTGCTCACGGTCCGGATAGACCTGAACGAGCTAACTACCGGACTGACTGGCTTCCTCCGTTCCATCCGCCGATCCGTCATCGCCGGGTGTGCGTGATCTGAGATTATAGTGCTCACAACACCCCTTCTCCTCTCCTAGACCACAACGCAATTTCCTTGAACACGTTTGCCACTAGCTCTACATTTGCTTGTGACGACAGCAGCACACTTCCTGAAGACATCATGAAAACATCACCCTGTTTTTGTTCCTCTGAAAAAGAGACTGAAAAACTAGAGTGACCCTGTGGCGAGTGGACCAGCATGGACCTCTCACCACTAACAATATACCGTGACACACGTCTCCAACGTTTGTCATCCCAATTGGCACACACTAAGCAAGAATTAGTGTGAGTACATTGACTACAGCAAATACAATGAGCATGAGAATCAGAGGAAGACTTCCTCGATTTACAATTTGAACAATATTCATCATATTTAAAAAATATTAAACAGCTGTAGTACTCACACTAACCCTTGAAAATACAAAGATACATAATAATAATATAATCCATTACAAAAATTTCGAAAAATAATTCAAAAGAAAAAATTTTCGAAACAATTTTGACATGAGCCCAAGTTCCCAAAGGGAACGATGAGCCCAACTGGATCCCAAAAAAGCCTAAGTGTGGACAAAAATTTTAAAACATATCTAAAAATTAATGTTACACTTACAGACAATATTGATGTATCTGGCAATAAGCTGAACCCTACAGAAGACAAGGAATCACTGTCAGAAGTAACCGTTGTCAACGTAAACAAAAATGAACAAGTGTTTGACCACCGAGGTGGTATTAGTCCCCTATGGCGCTTTTGTCACATAAGGTGTTTTTGTCACAAAAGACATGACCACAGTCAGCAGGAGTATCAGACTGGGGGGGGGGGGAGGGGCAGTTTTGGTAAAATAATTGGGGACGGTTCAGCCTGAGGACGGTTCGGCTTGGGGACAATTCGGGTTTCATGACAACAGTCAACAGGAGTGTCAAACCTAGGGGGTGATTTAGGTAAAATACAGGTTATCAGACAGGATTTCAAATGTGAATGGAATCTAAAAATTGAGAATTGAGAGAAGTGTAGCTTGAACCATGTTGGAGGGAGGGGTGGTAACATAAAAATAGAGAAAAAAAGCTTAAAAAACACAGCAAAAATGGCTGCCATTCCGCCATCTTGGATTTTGAAAAAAAAATATTAAGCGTGCATCATCCCTTCAGAACCATTTATCCATGTACCAAATCTGAAAGGTGTAGCTTAAAGCATGTTGGAGGGAGAGGTGGTAACATAAAAACAGACAGACAGACGAACAGACAGACAGACATACAGATCTTAGATTTTGAAAAAAAAATATTGAGCGTGCATAATTCCCTCACAACCCTTTATCCATGTACCATATATGAAAGGTGTAGCTTGAACCATGTTGGAGGGAGGGGTAGTAACATAAAATAGAAAAAAAAAAAAAACAAAACACAAAAATGGCTGCCATGGCGCTATCTTGAATTTTGAAAAAAAAATATTGAACGTGCATCATCCCATCACAACCCTCTATCCATGTGCCAAATATAAAAAGTCTAGCTTGAACCATGTTGGAGTGAGGAATGGTAACAAAAAATAGAGAAAAAAGCTTAAAAAAACACAACGAAAATGGCCGCCATGCCGCCATCTTGGATTTTGAAAAAAAAACATTGAACGTGCATCATCCCCTCCCAACCCTCTATCCATGTGCCAAATATGCAAAGTGTAGCATAAACCATGTTGGAACGAAGGGTGGTAACATGAAAATAGAGAAGAAAGCTTAAAAAAACACAACAAAAATGGCCGCAATTCCGCCATCTTGGATTTTGAAACAAAGATTTTGAGCGTGCATCATCCCCTCAGAACCATTTATCCATGTATCAAATATGAAAGGTATAGCTTAAAGCATGTCGGAGGGAGAGGTGGTAACATAAAAACAGACAGACAAACGGACGGACAGACAGATGGACGGATGGAGTGCAATCCTATAGTCTCCTTACGGTTCCCGTAGGGGACTAATAAAAACCGGAAACAAGACTCCAGGCACTGAAAATATGGCCCGAAATCAGTAACCAGTTTTAAACACTATCTGATGTAAAACAGAAACTTCCACAGAAGAAGCTGTAGTACATCGGATGGTCAAAAAATGCCTAAACACCCCTAGGGTGAGGACGTAACCATGGGGAAAACAGAATAAACATTCTGTAACTATGCTAAAACTCCCAAGAAATTTCAATAAAAAAATTTTAAAAAGTTAAAAAAATTTATAGTAATTTATATATTTTTTATACTTACCAATGACCCAGACATAGCAGGTGCTAACTCTTAAAAATATAGAGCCAAACACAAATTTTGCCCCCCAATCCCCAAAATTTGCATCTAAAACCAAAGAAAACATGTCCTGAATGGCCCTCCATACTTCACCTCTACTGCGCATGCGCAGTGTCAAGGACGTCCCGAAATTGGCGCCATTAATCATTCTTATAACCAGTGCCTGGTAAGCGCTACATACTCAGCGGGGAGGTATGAGTTCCCAACTCCTGGGAGGGCCATCCCCGTCTGGGTCATTGGTAAGTATAAAAAATATATAAATTACTATAAATTTTTTAACATTTTTATACTGTACCAATGACCCAGACATAGCTGAATAGTAAAAAGGCTGGAGGGCCTAGGACATAGAGGAAATTCCAATAAGCTCAATTATATAAAATCGAGTCATCCCCTCGAGGGGAAAAGGAGTATTAGGCCTTACATGTATCTTTCTTATTTATGATAAATTAGAAAGACACAACACCTTCGATAATTGAGCATCATAACATCCATGTACTCTATTAATATCCAGTATAAACCTTATACTAATAATTTTTAAAGTAAGCCAATAAATAAAGTTAGTCAAGAGAATAGAGACTCTTTATACTCCTAAAAAGTGTCTGAGGATTGTATAATAACGCCCACTGACACGTGATATATTCAAAAGCTATACTTTAAAAACTATGACCTGAATGAATTTTTAAAACATAAACTTATCACTTAAAAACCATCCCAGTAACAGTTCAGAATTACTACTCCGGAGGAGGTATCCCCTTGTTTTCATAATAAAACAGGTGACCCAAGGGAACACCCTCCCCCCCTTCGCCTTGCCCTGGGTCAAATAGCCCAGAGCGAAGAGGGCAGCAGGACGGAGTCACTGCCTGAACAGAAAACCTGCCTAGCTATAGTAGCAACTGTTAAGTGAATGACATTCTGAGCAGCAGATAATAGACCTAACAATGGAGGCCTCCAGAAATGGACTCAATATTTCTGAGATAAAAATTCATGAATGTGGATGGCTGAGCCCAATGTGCAGCCTTCATAAAATCTATAATAGCGACACTATTAATGTAAGCCCAAAATGTAGAAAGAGCTCTTACTTCATGAGCCGAAATCTCAAGCACAAACTGCTGAGTTAATGATATACCATAAGCAGTACCGATAGTTAATTGAATCCATTAGCAATAGAATGGATCGTAATGTCCTTCTATTAGGTATCAAAGACAGAAGAAGCTTACGTCCTATTAATAAACTGATATCTGTTATAAATACGTAAACTCTAACCGGACAGAGTAAAGGCCTATGCCCGTACGAAGACGGAAGGACCTTAATAACAATAGGTTCCGGATATTTATTAGGAGCCTGATTCTTAACCAAAAATCCAACATTAGTAGTAAAGGAAATAGTGTTTCCGATACTACGAAAGTGACAATCGTCCACCGATAGTGCATGAAGCTCACTGACTCTTCAGTAAAAGAGAAGACAAAGAGAATTACTGTCTTAAAAGGTCAGAATTTGAAAACTACTGTTTTCAAAGGCTCAAATGATTACTAAGCTAAATAAGAAACGAAGCTAAATTCCGTATAGGAATTTAATCTAAGGATTCTAGGTCTATTTATCGAAAAGTTTCTAACTGACATAGATAAAGAGACATAAGACT
This sequence comes from Pictodentalium vernedei, assembly GCA_031216915.1. Taxonomy (NCBI): domain Eukaryota; kingdom Metazoa; phylum Mollusca; class Scaphopoda; order Dentaliida; family Dentaliidae; genus Pictodentalium; species Pictodentalium vernedei. The sequence continues at coordinate 234,897,382 of CM062294.1, forward strand.
CAATTGTAAACTATCATAGAGAGCATAGGTATAAGATAACATAGACCTATAACGTTAATAATAACAGGCTGCAGTTGATCTTGTCAAACAAGTATACTAGAAAGTTGCAATGTCTAGTATGGAGGGATCAAAAATATCAACATAATGATCCCTACACCAACGACGGAAGAGCCTCCACTTTAGCCGCATAGTATAGCGAAGAAGAGGTTCTCCAACAGTAAGAAATCGCGTCCATAGCTGGTCCTGTACAATGCTTGCCGTGAAAAAAGGACCACACAACGGAAATACGTGAAGGTTGAGACCTTGCGGGATGTGATGAAGTTGACACGATTTCCCCAGCGAAAGATCCTCTCATGGAGGAAGTTTTTGCGGTAAGTCCCACAGTAGACACCTGAGTAAATTTACCCACGGTCTCTGTGAAGACAGAGATGCTATCAACAGAATTGTATTGTGGATGTTTATCTTAGCAATACTTGCTGAATCAACAGCGCTGGAGGATACGCGTATCCTATCATTCCGTCCTATTAGATCAATAGAGCGTTAACAACATAAGCTCAGGGATCCGGACATGGAAACACATACGTCTGCAATTAAATAGTGAGTTGTGTCGCAAATAAATTATCATTGGGCGCTCCCATTGATAGCAAATTTGATTGAATACTTGTTTGTTGAGAGTCCATTCTGACGGAAGCAAGCGACCCATACGTGAAAGGGAGTCTGCTAATACAATCAGACGACCCGGAATATGACGGACCAAAGCAGAACTTGGTGTACTATAACAAACAGAAGGATACTTTCCGTTAAATTGAATAACGGAATCGAATGAGTGCCTCCCTGGTTCTGGAGATACGCAACTACTGTCGTATTAACGGACAGGATTTGGACATGCGTTTCTGAATAATGTTCATCCAATGACATAGTGCAAGCCTAAATAACATCATTCCCTGGAAGTTAAGTGCTTGCCTAGAAACTGCGGAACCCAAAGACCCTGGCACTTCGAATCCGTTGGGATCAATATTGTACCCCAACCTGTTTGACTGGCATCCGTCATAATCATAAAACTCGGATCCGGCAACTGCAGTGGCACTCTCTGAGTCAACCACCGAATGTTTGCCCCAGTCTGAATCTCTTGCTACACTTGATAGACAAGAGACCGTGTATATCGAGCAATTCATAGATTGCTGAAAAGTTGCCGTCGAAGAGAAGCTTCTCCGAGACCAAAGCGACTCTGAGAGAGTTCTTCACCTTACTATCCACGCGCGTGGATGTAGCCAGGGCTGCGTCACGTCTAACCAACTCCAGGTTGCCACTGAAGGGCGGAGTTATACGTGGAAAAACTACTGCCCTTGAAAGAAATCACATTGAGGAACATATCCTGGAATTCTTTCTCTTGAAGACGTAATGATAACGCCTCAGTAAGGTGGTCTACGTATGATAAAGCGTCTAAGTTAAGTCTATTAGACATCATTGTCATTTCCAACATAGTGGTTGGAATTGACATAGACGGCAAAAAAGATAATTCCCAGTCTTCAGCACCGCCGTCTAGACGCATATGAACTCTCGGTATGCCCTGTTCTGCCAATATAAATTATTTCCTAGAATTGAAAAAAGGCAGAATAGAGCATTGCGGACAAGAAACTAGACTATCATGCTTGGTAGCAAGCTTATATATAGCGTCGTTAAATAATTCAAATGTTCTAAAGACATTATTGGACTGTGTCGGTAAGTCAGGGACAATGTCCCTGAACCGATCCAAAACTCTGTGTCCAATGACGCTATTAGTCTCTTATCCAACATCGCAGCAATGTAGTCCGACGGAACAACCTCTGGAAGATAATGCCGAAAGAAATGTATGGCAGCTTCTGTTGTTCCGAAAGGGAAAGCTCGAAATCGTGCGAGTCCCTTTCGCCATCCAGTCGGACCCTATAAAGTGTTCGGTCGTCCGAACCTGATGCAACAGCGGAGCGCACTGGGAGCGCACCGACCCAGCGCCGTCGGATTATTCCTGATCCGACCGAGAATTTGTCGTTTGCTGGGATAAACTGTGCTATTTTGGATAGCACGTCCGTCACTGAGGCCTATGGAGAAGCGGTCTTACGATGCATTGCCGCTGGAAGCTCAGTGTTCGTTACCCCGTGCATACTTCTATTATGCGAGCGAACGGAGTGTATAGGCCTCGTGTCCCTTGGCTACCGGATGGCGTGACCTGTTCGCCGTGGAATCACTGAATGACGAAGCTGGCTGGATACTCGAGGTCACGTAGCCAATGTGCGGTCGTGTGCGCTGCTGTGAGGATGAGGAAGCATTATCGACAGTCTCTCGGACTGTCAATATAACGGAGCGTCCCAAGTGGCGGACATATGCTCCGAATGCGAAATATCTGTACCACAACATCCTGTCCCATATGTTGTTGTACGAGAGAGGGACCTCTCTCGCTTGCAGCCCGGACGGACCTGGACGAGCTAGGAACCGGACTAACAGGCTTCCTCCGATCTGTCCTCTAATCCGTCGTCACTGGGTGTGTACTAAAGTCTATTATAGTGCTCGCATCACCCAAATCTCCTTCCTAGACCGCAACGGACGAACCCGACTGCCGAACCATTCGATGAATGGACGCTACACCGGGTGAGCTAGCGAATGTCAACTCCGTCGATCCTACTAGGGACCTCTTAGGCGATTGACGTATTCCATGAGCACTTATTGCTGCTAGCTCTTCATTAACTATGACGACAGAGGCACACTTTTGAAAGACATCTCAGTAACTTTGCGAACAAGAAACCAGACATGCTTGTAAATAGCAAGCATATAATAATATATATAGCGTCGTTCAATAATTCGAAAGTTCTGTGACATTATTGGACTGTGTCGGAACTGAGGGACGATGTCCCTGAACCGAACCAAAAATTTCTGTGTCCACCGACGCTATCAGTTTCTTATCCGGCATCGCAGCATTCTGGTCCGACGAAAGAACCTCTAGAAGATAAAGTCAGATGACATACACAGCAGCTCATGTTGTTCCGAAAGGGAAAGCTCGAAATCTTCCGAATCCCTTTCGGCATCCCGTCGGACCGGATGAAATTTTCGGACGTCCGTACCTGCTTCCGCGGAACGTCCCGACCCAGCGTCGTCGGATAAAACATAAAGCGACAGAGATTCTGTCGTTGCTGGGATGCTGCGATAAGCTGTGCTATTTGGGATAGCACGTCCGTCACCAAGGCCTGTGCAGTAGCGGTCTTACGATGCTTTGCCGCTGGAAGCTCCGTGTACGTTGACTCCCGCATACTTTCTTATGCGAACGTCCGGAGTCTGCAGGCCTCGTGTCCCTGGCTACCGGATGGTGTGACCTGGTCGCCGATGATTCTCTGATTGGCGAAGCTGACTGGATATCCGAGGTCACGTAGCCAAGAGCGGTCGTGTGCGCTACCATGAGGATGAGGAAGCCTTATTGACAGTCTCTCCGGACTGACTATATATCGGAGCGTCCCGAGCGGCGGACGTAAGCTCCGAATGCGAAACATTTTGTACCACAACATCTGGGGCCAGATGTTGTTGTACGAGAGAGGGGCCTCTCTCGCTCGCAGTCCGGATGGACCTGGACGAGCTAGGAACCGGACTAAAAGGCTTCCTCCATTCTCTCCTCTAATCCGCCGTCACTGGGTGTGCATTTGGTAGATTTATAGTGCTCGCATCACCCAAAACTCTTTCTAGACCGCAACGGACGAACCCGGCTGCCGAACCATTCAATGAATGGACGCTACACCGGGCGAGCTAGCGGACGTCAAAGGCCGTCGAACCTACTAGGGTCCTCTTAGGCAATTGACGTATTTACATGAGCACTTTTCCGCTAGCTCTTCATTAATTGTGACGACGGAGGCACACTTTTGGAAGACATCACGGATACATCACCGTGTTCTTGATCGTCTGAAATAGAGATTGATAAACTCGAGTGACCCTGCGGGGAAAGGACCGGCATGGCCAATTCCCCACTAACATACCGTGACACACGCTTCCCATGTTGTCATCGAAATTAACACATACAGAACAGGAGTTAGTGCGAGTACGCTGACTACATATACAATGATTATGAAAGTCAGAGGAAGATCTCCTCTTATTACAATTGAACAATATCCTTTCATTGTGAAAAGAAAACAAAGTCCTAGTACTCGCACCAACCCCTGACAATCAAAATACATAATAACATGATCCATTAACATAGAAAAAATAATTGAAATCAAAAAATTTTGAAAAAATATTTTTTCAGAAAAGCCCAAGTTTCTGAAAAGTAACGTTGAGCCCCAATGGATCCCAAGCCTAAGTGTGGACAAAAATTCTAAAAATATTTTAAACAATTTATGCAACACTTACGAACAATAATAATGTATCTAGTTATGATTAAATAAACATCAAGATATTATTTTCAAGAAATCCCCCCTCACACAGAGGGCTGTTGTAAATGTAAACAATAAGTGTAAAAACACCAGAAGAAGACACCAGGCACCCTGGCCCGAAATCAGTTACCAATAATACACTATCTGATGCAAAACAGAGACTTCCAGGGAAGAAACTGCAGAACATCAGATGGTAGATGCAGAACACTACGCCTAACCACCCATAGGTGAAGACGTAAACATGGGGAAAAGAACAGAATTCATTCTGTTATTCAGCTAAAACTCCCAAGAAATTTTAGTAATAATATTACAGAAAATATGCCAAAAGCATGGGAGAATAGCAAGAGGGGACTTAAAGGAAAGGGAGAGAGGAAAACACTGAACAAGCAGTGTAACTTGATAACAAGAATGACCACAACAGGCTGTTGCCTCGAAAATAGGTAACTTAACATAATTTCATTAAAAAATTTTAAGTTACAGCCCTGATAATTTTCTGTCACTCATTTTTCCTCTCCTCCTTCTATATCCTCCTTAGAATCACCATTTCTCTAATATTTATGTGTCTGGCATCATTTAAACTGAGATTTACAAGCACAAAGATCAGTCAGATGTTAACTGATGAAGGGCCAAACAAAGAATGATTAATGGCGCCAATTTCGGGACGTCCTTGACACTGCGCATGCGCAGTAGAGGTGAAGTATGGAGGGCCATTCAGGACATGTTTTCTTTGGTTTTAGATGCAAATTTTGGGGATTTGGGGGCAAAATTTGTGTTTGGCCCTATATTTTTAAGAGTTAGCACCAGCTATGTCTGGGTCATTGGTACAGTAAAAAAATGTATGTCCAAAGTATGGGAGATTAGCAAGGGGGGTATCAAGGAAAGGGAGAGAGGAAACACTGAACAAACAGTGGAAATATTATAGCAAGAATGAAAACATCAGGCCCATGCCCCAAAATTAGGGAACATGAAATAATTTTACATAAAAATTATAAGTTACAGCCCTGAATACATCCTTCCACTGTTTCTTCCTCTCATCCTCTTATTTCGTCCTTGGATCCACCATTTCCTTCATGATTTTGTGTCTGGCATCATTTTAACTGAGATTATAAGCACAGATATCAGTGAGATGTTACTGATTGAAGGGCCAAACAAAGAATGAAGATTTTGCGCCAATTTTGGTACTTCCTTGACACTGTGTATGGTATCACGGAACTAAATATTTTCCCACAGGCGACCATTATAACGCTCAGGCAGAACAAAATATGAACGCATCACTTTAATTTTGTCATTCAAATATCTTTGTCAAGTATAGCCCTTCAGACAACTTTTTCTGACCCCAAAACAGGGGGTCATGCAACAAATAAGAGAGAAAAATTGACAGCAAGGGAAGTACCGGTCACATGCGCATATTTTTCAGGGAATTCCCTACAAAAACACACAAAATGTAAATTGTATTTTTTTGGTCCAAAAGTCATCAAATCACCCTCATTTTTATGTGGAATTTTCATCAATAATGCAAGATGTCAATAGAATGCTTCGATTCATTTTCCCAAGGCTGTTTATTTTTAGAGATTACATCACTTCCGAGTGCAACATTTCAAGGTGGGTATTTCAAATTCAAATATTTAGTTCAGTGATCATCCCCCAACCCTAGCAAAGAGACATTTTACCACTTTCATGAGATCAAAGAATCATTTCTGCATTAGAATCCAACTTTTTGGGGTTCTACTGAGTCAAAAACATGGGAAATTTGCTCTTTTAAGGAAAAGTGTCCAAACTGTGTCAAATGAGCTTAAAAACTAGTATTGCCTCCAAAAGATTTTTCTTGCCCATTACCTAATAGATTAGCTGAGAGGGAAGAAAATTTATAGCTTTCTTTAAAAACTACCCTGATCCCAAAATAAAAGTAAAATCTGCATCAGCACACAATATTTTGGGAAAAATCTGTCTCATTTAACCATACCACAAGCAAAACAGTGCCCCAACCTCCCCAAAATATGAATGTCAATTTTGTTTCAAAAATTGGGGCTGCAGCTATATATTTCACCAACATAAAAGGACTCTGCCATTTATCCTAAGAGCTGATGTAAAATTTTCTTCTACCTACTCATGTGGTGAAATATAGCCCTGAATTGGACCTCAAGTATGCCCCTTTTCATCAAAATCTATGACATAATTCGGAAATTAATTGATTTCAACCCCAAACAAACCCCCTGTGATATTAAATTCCACTTGTGATAGATTTTAAATCGCATTCTGGCTTTTGAAACATATCAACTTGTGTTTGATGAATATTTTGCAATTTTTGTGAAAGAAAGCATCAGTTTTCTCAGTTAAGGCATCTAGAGTCATTGGTATGTCACTGAAAAAACAGAAAACAGTGTTTTTGTCCAAAGGAAAGACCAGTACCTACTACTGTGGTAACTCATAACAATGTCAAATGTCTAAAACCATCAAATATTGATTCTATAGTGCTATGCTTGTGCTGCAAGTACCTATGAGTGCACTTTCACAACTTTTGTTTCAATTTCTACAGACACCCATTCTGACAAAAAGAGTGAAATTCTAGAAAGTTAAAAAATTTATAGTAATTTATATATTTTTTATACTTACCAATGACCCAGACTTAGCTTAGCTGGTGCTAACTCCACAAAAACCAGGGCCAAACACAAATTTTGCCCCCCAATCCCCAAAATTTGCATCCAAAACAAAAAGAAATCATGTCCTAAAGGACCTCCATAGTACGACTCTACTGCGCATGCGCAGTGACGCAGTCGTCCCGAAATTGGCGCCAAATATCATTCTTACTGGCAGTGCCTGGTCAGCGCTATGTACTCAGCGGGGAGGCAAGAGTTCCCAACTCAGGGAGGGCCATCCCCGTCTGGGTCATTGGTAAGTATAAAAAATATATAAATTACTATAAATTTTTTAACATTTTTATACTGTACCAATGACCCAGACTTAGCTGAATAGTAAACAGGCTGGAGGGCCTAGGACATAGAGGAAAATCCAATAAGCTCAATTATAAAATAAAGAGGTAACCCCTTAAGGAGAAAAGGAGTATTAGGCTTTACATGTATCTTTCTTATTTAATATTTAAATTAGAAAGATACACTACCCTTAATAATTGAGCACAATAACATTCATGTTCTCTATTAACATCCAGTATAACCTTTATACTAATTATTTTTAAAACAAGCCAATAAATAAAGTAGTCCAGAGAATTGAGACTCTTTATAATCATTTAAAAGTGTCCGAGTATTGTATATTAAAGCCCGTTTGACACTTGACATATACAAATGCTTCACACCGAGCTACACTTTAAAAATAAGACATGAATGAAATTAAACATTAATATTACACTTTAAAACCATCCCGGAAGCGACTCAGAAATACTGTCTTGGAGGAGGCATTCCCTTGCTTTTCACTATAAAGCAGGTGACCTAAGGGAACACCCCCCCCCCCCCCCCCCTTCCCCTTGCCCTGGGTCAAATAGCCCAGAGCGAAGAGGGCAGCCGGACGGAGTCACTGCCGGAACAGAAAGCCTGCATAACTATAGTTGCAACTGTTTAGTGGACGACATTCTGAGCAACAGATAACGGACCTAAACAATGCAGGTCTCCAGAAATGGACTCAATATTTCTGAGATAAAAATTAGTAAATGTGGATGGCTGAGACCAATAAGCAGCCTTCATTAAATCTGTAATAGCAACACTATTAGCATAAGCCCAGGAAGTAGAAAGAGCTCTTACTTCATGAGCAGAAATCTTAAGCACAGACTGCTGAGAAGAAGATAAATCTTCATACGCAGTACGGATAGTTAACTGAATCCATCTAGCAATAGAATGGACTGAAATGTCCTTTCTATTAGGCATCAAAGACAGAAAGAAACGTTTCCGTCCCTTTCTGATGAACTGAGATCTCTGTTTATAGATACGTAGTGCTCTAACAGGACAGAGTAAAGGCCTACGCCCGTCTGAAGACGGAAGAGCCTTAATAACAATAGGTTCCGGATATTTATTAGGAGCCTGATTCTTAGCTAAAAAACCGACGTTAGTAGTGAAGGTGATAGTGTTCCCAACACTACGATAATGAGAATCATCCACCGATAGTGCATGAAGCTCACTGACTCTTCTGGCAGAAGAGAAAGCTAAGAGAAAAGCTGTCTTATAAGATAAGAATTTGAAATCTACTGTCCCAAGAGGTTCAAATGGCTTTTCCTTCAATTTAAGGAGAACCCAAGCTAAATTCCACTTAGGAATTAATCTAAGAGTTCTGGGTCTATTTATCGAAAAGTTTCTAACCAATTTCGATAAAGAGACATTAGATCCAATTTGTAAACTATCATGATGTGCATAGGTATCAGATAACATAGATCTATAACCCTTTATAGTAACCGGTTGCAGTTTGATTTCGTCAAACAAGTATACTAGAAAGTTAGCAATGTCTGGTATAGAGGGATCAAATATATCAACAGAATGATCCCTACACCAACGACGGAAAACCTTCCACTTAGCCGCATAGTTTAGCGAAGAGGAGGTCCTCCTACAGTTAGAAATCGCGTCCACTGCTCGTCCTGTAAAGTGCTTGCCATGCAAGAAGGACCGCACAATGGAAAAACGTGAAGGTTGAGACCTTGCGGGTTGTGATGCAGTTGGCGCGATTTCCCCTGCCAAAGAAGATCCTCTCGTGGAGGGAGCTTCCGCGGTAGGTCCCACAACAGACACCTGAGTAGATTTATCCACGGTCTCTGTGGCGACAGAGATGCTACCAACAGAATCTTGCATTGAGATTGTTTTATCTTTAGCAATACTTGTTGAATTAACGGCGCTGGAGGATACGCATATCCTATCATTCCGTCCCAAGGGATCGATAGAGCGTCTACAGCAAATGCTCTTGGATCCGGACACGGGGATACATACGTCTGCAACTGATTGTTGAGATGTGTCGCAAATAAGTCTATCATTGGCCGTTCCCATTGGTAGCAAATCTGATTGAATACTTGTTTGTTGAGAGTCCACTCCGACGGCAACAAGCGACCCTTTCGAGAAAGGGAGTCTGCTAGCACATTCAGACGACCCGGTATGTGACGGACCGAAAGAAGAACGTGATGTTCCAACGCAAACAGAAGGATTCTTTCCGTTAGATTGAACAACGGAACTGAATGAGTGCCTCCCTGATTCCGTATATACGCCACTACCGTCGTATTGTCGGATAGGATTTGGACATGAGCATCGTGAATAATGTCCATCCAGTGACGTAACGCAAGCCAAATTGACATCATTTCCTTGATGTTTATGTGCTTGCACAGGAATTGCGGATCCCAAAGACCCTGGCATCTCGAATCCGTTGGGATTAATGATGCACCCCAACCTGTTTGACTGGCATCCGTCATAATGGTAAAACTCGGATCCGGCAACTGCAGCGGAACTCCTTGAGTTAACCACTGAATGTTTGCCCAAGTCTGAATCTCTTGTTTCACTTGATCTGACAAGAGAACGTCTACATCGAGCGAATGAATTTTCACACTCCAATTCTGAGTCAAGAAAATTTGAAGAGGCCGTGTGCGTAGCCGTCCCATCGGAATGAGATCCGCAGCGGCTCCGCACAGACCTATCAGTCTCATAAATTCTCTCGCTGTGACTTTGTCTGTATTTAGACAATAGCGAGCGTAACAACTGACCAATTTCGCTCTGGTTAACGGCAGACGAACGAGATTGTTGTGCGTCTCGAAGCTCATTCCCAGATGAGTGAATGACTTGGACGGCACCAGATCCGACTTCTCCTCGTTTACTATGAAACCGAGACGTCGGAGCAATAGAAGAAGATTCTGAACATCGTTCTGAAGCGTTAACTCGTTGCCGTACCTCTGAAGAATGTCGTCCAGGTAGGCCGACGTTACCGCAGACGAATGAGCTCGGAAGTAGATCATTACCGAGTTCATTACCCGAGTGAAAGCCCAGGGTGCTAGATTCAATCCGAAGCACATGGCCCGGAACTGATACACCACTCCTAGGACTGCGAAGCGTAGATACTTTCGGAATGTCGGATGTACCATGACGTGAAAGTACGCATCTTTGAGATCTATGCTCGTTGCATAATCGTTCACCCGAATACTCGCTCTGACCGATCGAATCGTCTCCATATAAAACTTCGGAGCGATGATCAGCTTGTTTATCCAGCTCAAATCTATGACTGGACGGAACGAGCCGTCTGGTTTCGGAACCAGAAACAGATGGCTGTAGAATCCCAGCGATTCCTGGTTTTCTACGACCTCTACCGCGTTCTTCATTAAAAGAGACTGCACCTCTGATAGCAGAGCGTCTCTTTTCTGAGGGTTTGACGGAAGATGAGTCCACTTTGGACTTCGAGTTAATGGAGGCTTTCGTTTGAAGGATATCTTTAGACCTTCCGAAGTCACTCCTCTCACCCACGGATCGTCCGTAATCGACGCCCACTCTTGAGAAAAACTCGACAACCTTCCGCCAACCGGAACGCGATAGAGGTTTGAGCCATCACCTCCTGGATCTGCGAGGCCTGCGGTAGGAGAAACCACGTCTTCCACGACCCGCACCTCGCCTCGTCGACCTCGGGGCGTCCGACCGATTGTCCCGGCCTGAAGGACGTCCCGAACGAGAGTCGCTATCCTGACGGTCTCTCGAATAAGAGCTAGAGGACGCACCGGAACCTCTATAGGAACCTCTCTTGGGCGGATAAGACCCAGAAGTGCCCGCCTTATTCGTGTCTGCTGAATCCGACCTTTTAGGAGCGGATCTAAACAACAGAGAATCACTAGCTTTCTTTTTAATATTATCATAAATAGCGGAAAGCTTGCCGTCAAAGAGAAGATCTCCTGAGACCGAAGCGACTCTAAGAGAGTTCTTCACCTTAGAATCCACTAGTGTGGATGTAGACAGGGCTGCGTCACGTCTAACCAACTCCAGATTTGCCACTGAAAGGGCGGAGTTACACGTGGAATAAGCTACTGCCCTTGAAAGAAGTCTTAAGGAGGATTGTATATCCTGAAACTCTTCCCCTTGAAGACGCAGTGATAACGCCTTCGTAAGGTGATCTGCGTAAGATAAGGCATCTAAATTGGCTCTGTTAGACGCAATAGCTGTTTCCAACACTGCGGTTGAAATAGAAGCTGACGACGGTAATGATAGCTCTAAGTCTTCCGCCTCGTCGTCCATACGCAGAGGAACTCTCGGTATACCCTGACCTGCCGTGTCGAATTTATTCCTTGCATTAATGAAAGGCAGGTTGAGAGTATTTGCGGACAAGAAGCCTGCTTTCCCTGTCCTGGAAGCAAGTTTAAAAATAGCGTCGTTCAATAATTCAAATGTTCTTGCAACATTATTGGACTGCGACGGAAACTCGGGAGCGATGTCCCTGAACCGCTCGAAAAAATCAGAGTCCAATGACGCTATAATTCTCCTGTCCGGAAGCGCAGCAGTCTGGCCCGACGGAACAACTTGAGGAAGAAAGTGCCGGATGAAGTCTACGGCAGCTTTGTGTTGTTCCGAAAGGGATAGCTCCAATTCATCCGTATCCCTTTCACCATCCGGTCGGACCTCCCGATGTTCCCGGTCGTCCGCCCCCGATGCTTCGGCGGAGCGTACCGACCCAGCGCCGTCGGATAATTCTCGATCCGACACCGTCTCTGTCGGCTGCTGGGATGCTGCGATAAGCTGTGCTATCTGCACTAGAATGTCCGACGTCGAGACCTGCGGAGGAGCGGTCTTTCGCTGCTTTGCCGAGGGCAGCTCCGCATCAGATGGCTCCCGCATACTTTTCCTATGCGAACGTCCGGAGTCCATCGGTCTCGAATCCCTGGCTGCCGGATGGTGTGACCTGGTCGCCGAATAATCCTTCATCGGCGAAGCTGGCAAGATATCGGAGGTCACGCAGCCAAGGTGCGGTCGTGTGCGCCGGCGAGAAGAGGAAGCCTTAACAGTCTCTGCGGACTGCTTATACAACGGAGCGTCCCGAGCGACGGACGTATGCTCCGCTAAAGACACATTTTGTACCACAACATCTGGTCCCAGATGTTGTTGTACGAGAGAGGGGCCTCTCTCGCTCGCGGCCCGGCTGGACCTGGACGAGCTAAGAACCGGACTAAAAGGCTTCCTCCGTTCTCGTTCACTATCCGCCGTCACTGGGTGTGCATCTATTATTTTTATAGTGCTCGCATCACCCAAAATTTCCTCTTGGACCGCATCGGACGAACCCGGCTGCCGAACCATTCGGTGAATGGACGCTACACCGGGCGAGCTAGCGGACGACATTTGTCTAATCTCCATGAGCACTTTTGCCGCTAGCTCTGTATTTAATTGTGACGACGGACGCACACTTGAAGAAGATAACATGGAAACATCACCCTGTTCTGGTTCCTCTGAAATAGAAACTGAGAGAGTAGAGTGACCTTGTGGAGAAAGAGCCGGCATCGCTCTTTCTCCAGAAACAACATATCGTGACACACGTTTCCAATGTTTCTCATCCCAATGTTCACATACAGGACAGGGATTAATGCGAGAACACTGACTACAATTTATGCAATAATCATGAAAGTCAGAGGAAGATTTCTTCCTATTACAATTTGAACAAGTTCCCTTCATTGTGAAAGAACAACAATAAGTCCTAGTTACTCGCAAAAACCCCTGACACAAAGATACATAATAACATGATCCATTAATAAATGAAAAAACAATTGCAAAACAAAATAATTTTGAAAAAATATTTTTTCAGAGAAGCCCAAGTTGCTGAAAAGTAACGTTGAGCCCCGATGGATCCGATGGCAAAGTGTGGTCAAAAATTTTAAAATTATATAAAATAATTAATGAGACACTTTCGGATAATATAAATGTATCTTATAATGAGATAAACTACCTCAAAGGCAAACAGCCCCCCTCAAAAAAGGCTGTTGCCAATGAAAACAAACAGTGTAAACACAGAAGAAAACATGACTCCAGGCACTGAAAAAACTGGCCCGGAATCAGTCCTCAATTACCCTCTATCTGATGCAAAACAGAGACTCCCAGGGGAGAATCTGCAGAACATCAGATGGAAGATGCAGAACACAAACGTTATACACCCATGGGTGAAAACGTAACTATGGGGAAAATAACAGAAAACATTCTGTAACCAAGCAACTCTCCCAGGGAATTTTTAGAAATGAAACTTCTCAAAAATATGCCAAAAGCATGGGAGAATTGCAAGGGGGGACTTTAGAAGGTTAGGGGAGAGGAAACACTGAATAAGCAGTGCAACAATTAGCAAGAATGACAACAAGAGGCGTTTGCCTCGAAAATAGGCAACTTAACATAATTTTAACAAAAAATTTTAAGTACAGCCCTGATTATTTTTTGCCACTTCTTTTTTCCTCTCCTCCTTCTATCCTCCTTAGAATCACATTTTCTCCAAGAATTACGTGTCTGGCATCCTTTAAACTGAGATTTACAAGCACAAAGATCAGTGAGATGTTGACTGATGAAGGGCCAAACAGAGAATGATATTTGGCGCCAATTTCGGGACGACTGCGTCACTGCGCATGCGCAGTAGAGTCGTACTATGGAGGTCCTTTAGGACATGATTTCTTTTTGTTTTGGATGCAAATTTTGGGGATTGGGGGGCAAAATTTGTGTTTGGCCCTGGTTTTTGTGGAGTTAGCACCAGCTAAGCTAAGTCTGGGTCATTGGTACAGTATAAAAATATATGTTTCCAAAGAGGATGAATCTGGGATTTGCAACAAGAATTTGGTGGTATTTGATGTTCAATGTATTTGTGTGTGTGGGTGGAGTGGGGGGCGGGGGGGGGGGGGGGGGGGGGGGGGAGTTGAAAGATAATCAGCTGCCAATTATTGAAAATGCAGACAGACAAATGTAAATGAATAACAAAGAAACAACTTATCTGATGAAGAGACAGACGGATATTCAGACAGGGGACAGACATACAAATAGAATTTTAGTCACACATTTAGGAAGTCTACATAAGAGTACTGAATGACATACAATGACAAATATAGTGGAGGAGTCAGGACAAGATAGTCAAACAGAAAAATAACTCAGTGGACCATGAGTGTTGCAGTCTCAAAGTAAATTATAAGAAACTGAAAGTTATGATTATTAACTTCAGCCTCTAAAAACATGTTCTACAGTCTTTCCAAATGTTTATCACAGCAGAAGGGTTAAGTGTGTATGGGAGGGGGGCTTGGTTCAAGGAGAGAGCAATATTTCATAACTGTCACTGTAAATTGGTGCTGTATCATGGAAACTATGACAGCATTAGAACCAGACAACCATATTTGTAGCTATGCACAAATGTCATTCATTCACATTTTTGTGTTATTCTTCCACTGTAGTCCTATCTCCCTCCCCAACTTGTGTTCCAGAATACTCTTTCAATGAAGGACTTGCTTTCATACATTTTAAAGAACATAATATAGAAGAGAAAAACTTCTGAATACCAGTCAAAAGAAGTGCAGAATAGGCTGTTTGGCTGTGTGTTTGAATGGTGTTTTGGGAGGAGGGGGGTTGGGGTGGGGGTGGGGGAATGTTGGAATCATCCTGCCCCTAGTACTATGCAGGAGAACCATGATTTAAATAAATGTGTTAATATGGTAAGGTAGGCTGTTAGTTTGCAGCTGCCATGGGTTATATTGTGCTCCTGGGGAATACACTTGCTCAAGATGTGAATTTGCTTGAATTAACAACCTTAGTTTTGGCAATATATATCCTTTGTTGCCGACTGTGACAAAAATGCAACTTTTCAAAACAATAAAACAGTTCTCTAGAGTGTGTGGATCCTCAATAAACATTTAATGTCGAAATAATCCCCCAAAATAATAACTGAATCTGGTTTGGAAGCAAAAAACATATTTCCTATAGGTATCACAGAACTAAATATTTTCCCATAGGCGACCGTTATAACATTCAGGCAGAACAAAATATGAACGCATCACTGTAATTTTGGCATTCAAATATCTTTGTCAAGTATAGCCCTTCAGTCAACTTTTTCTGAACCCAAAACAGGGGGTCATGCAACAAATAAGAGAGAAAAGTTGACAGCAAGGGAAGTACCAGTCATGTGCACATATTTTTCAGGGAATTCCCTACAAAAACACACAAAATGTAAATGTAAATTGTTTTTTTTTGGTCCAAAAGTCATCAAATCACTCTCTTTTTATGTGGAATATTCATCAATAATGCAAGATGTCAATAGAATGCTTCAAACAATTATTGAAACAATTTATTTTCCCAAGGCTGTTTATTTTTAGAGATTACATTACTTCCGACATTTCAAGAGGGGTATTTCAAATTCAAATATTTAGTTCAGTGATACTGTATGCACAGTGGACAAAAGTATGGAGGACCATATAGGACATTGATGTTTTTTATTTTGATGCAAATTTTGGGGATTGGGGGGGCAAAATTTGTGTTTGACCCTGAATTGTAAAGAGTTAGCACCACCTAAGTCTGGGTCATTGGTACAGTATAAAAATATATCCGGCATGCACACGCTGTGGCAAGAAATACCTTGAAGACGTCTGAGAGGGTAATGAAGCGTGACTACGATGTCGGTATGCAGCATCGGGAATTCAAAACTGGGGACCAGGTGTACATGTTGAACCTTGGAGTAAAGAAGAGGGGTGCAAAGAAGCTGTGTCCTATCTGGAAAGGACCAGGAATAGTCCTCGACAAGTTGCTTCCTTTCATAAACAGGATCCAGATAGGAAGAACCATCATGAACACTCATCATGACAAGTTGAAGGTCTGCAAAGACCGTGAGTTACCGGTCTGGCTGCTGAAACGACAGAGGAAACTTTTAGATCTGGCGGCAGAAACACCAGTGTTCTGTGTATGCAGGCAACTTGATGATGGGAAATTGATGATCCAGTGTGATCTCTGCTTCGAGTGGTTTCATGGAGTTTGCATTGGCATTACTCAAAGTCGATTCAGAGGAGATTACACCTGCCCTGAATGTGAGGATGCTCCAGAGGACTAACAATTGTTTTGTTTATTGTAGGAGATATCATCAGAAGAGAGTACCACTGGTTTGCCTCCCAGAGAGGGAAAACAAGAAAAGAGAGAGAGTCGCCATCCTCTGGAAAGCGGAGTAGTTTCTCCTGTTGTGCTTCTCACAGTGGATAAATGTGAGAGTGACTTATTCACCATGATAGAAGATAGGCAAGCCGAAGGAGAGGATTTTCCTGAGGCTCCCGCATCAAGGACTGAGGATGTGGATGTAGTTGGGAGTGCCATAACTTCTTCCGAGGTATCTGCAGGCCTGGCATTCTGAAAAATGCAGGAGGGCAAAAAATCGCTCTCCTCAATCAGCTTAGGAGAGCAATTAGCTTTACACAGCATTTTAAGTATCCAGTTGAACAAACTCATTGAAACCGAAACCAACAGACTACATCAGTGATTTTATTAACTTTACTAAGGTAAAGCGAAATCTCTTAGACATCTAGATGTCTCACTCAACAACCGAACACACACTTGACAAGACCTGTGTGGGTACCCAGACCTGTTGTCCTAGAAAGTCATACGCCTACCACTACCACCTTCAACCCCCAAGGGGGGTTGAAGGTGGTAGTGGTAGGCGTATGACTTTCTTGGACAACAGGTCTGCTTAAATCTACAACCACATCCTGGTGCAAGTGCTTCAAGTGACAGGATAGTAGTAATGGTAGTATTTTATAGTGTCAATATTCCTTGAATAATTACCCCTCAAACTGTGATGTCAGTTGTTGAACTTGAAACTGACAGAAAAAAAAATATTGCTGTGGCCCATTTTGCTTCAAATGATTGCAACTGTGTTTGGGTATGGTTGCAGCCATTACCTTTCACCACTAAACCACTTTCAAAATGAAATTACGTGATGTTCTGTGACTTCGAAGTTAAATTACATTTTTGCTTTACAACAAAAATTTAATGTGACCATAATACATGTAATCTCAATCATCCCAGACCAAAATATTTAGGAGGGCAATTTTTCGCTCTCCTTAATTCTTTCAGGAGGGCAGTAAGGAGAGCTAAAAAATCGCTCTCCTGAAATTGCCAAGCCTGTATCTGCATCTAGGCCCATGGACTTCGAGGTGATCGTGAATGTTGAAGCACCTCAGAAGGTTGACAATCAGGCAGAACCCATGGAAACAGAGGTTTCACAGATATCTTCGGGGCTCCAAACCATGGGAGAGAGCCCTCTCCCAAAAGAAGATGGAGGAAAGATGATAGCATCATCCAAGCCAAAGCCGATTGAGTCTGACACGCCTGAGGCTTTGGGTTACCTGAGACTGTAGTCAGAGGGGAAGTCTGACGCTGGCGGGTGAGGTTTTTACCCTGCTGTTTATGCGGCCAGGAATAGCGCCCGCGGATGCGAAGAAAGTGGTCCTGCAGTACCATCGCTTGGCCAAGAAGAAGGGATGTGAAAAATGGATAGGTGAGGCCAGGGCAGAGGGATTGTTCTACCTTGACCATTCATGGATTTTTGACAACCTCCCATATCTCCAGAAAGGTTCGAAGAAAGCCAGTAACGCACAGGAAACATCAATGGCCAGTAAGGACACAGATGAACCTGCTCTAAAAACCTCTGTGGGAAAAACAGAGGCTAGACCACACATAGACATCCATAGAGGGAAAAGACAGCATGAGCCTCATGGTGATCGTCCTCGAGAAAGATCACAATGGCAATGTAGGAGACATCCTCGGGAGAGAGAAAGACACTATTCTCCTGATAGGGAAGTAAGGGTAGCAAGAAGCCACCAAGACTGGAAAAGGAGAAGAGAGGGTCTGCTTACCATGGACAGAAAAGGGATGTGTCTTCCGGTGGCTACCGGGAGAGGGAGAACAATTTCCGGAAAAAGGAGGCTGGAGACAGAAAGAAGGAGAGGTCCGCCAAAGATGGTGTCAGAGCCGAAAAAGAGAAGGGTAATTGATCCTAGAGAACTGCTGGGATCGTCAAAGGTCTGCAGAGTTTATGGTATCACAGTCAATCAATGAAGCGGCACATCCATTGGGAGAATCTCCCCCCAGCACTCTGGGAGTACAAGAATCGCTGGGCAAAGGGACCACGTCCGACACCGCAACAGAGATTGCTTGCTCTTCGTAGTCTCATCAAGAAGAGCAGGGGCGAAGTGAAATTGACTCAGCTGAAGTATGAAATTATCAGCAACACCCCATTTCCGTAGACAACAGAACTGAGCGAGGAATACATAGAAGACATGGCAGCCATTTGTAGACACAAGGGTTGGCCAGTTCCAGAGACATTTGTGATGTACCCCCAAATAAATAGTCTGGCATGTCTGCTGCACTGGCGTTTTTTGTATTGGCTGTTAGCTCAGTGCTCTCAGGGCGAGAGAGTTATCTTCTCTAGGGAGGCAGCAGAAGCCAGGAGGAAATACCGGGGCCAATGCGAAGATCACAAGGAGCACAGTAACCAGTCTTTGGTGGAGGAGACATCAACCAAGACCATAGTGGCCAAGGATGTGGGGTGGTGTCAAGTGCAGAGAGCAGAGGGTAGCACCAATGTTTGGTCCACTGACAGCCATTTTCATATGGACAGACTCCGAAGGGCAGCTGTTGGAGCGAAATCATCAGCAACTGTATCAGAGATCTTCTCACGGGTTGACCCAAAGGATGAAAAGGTACAGTTGTTGGGGAAAGTTGCCATCTACTGTGACCCCGACACCTTTCCCAGTGGCCCAGAAGACTTTGACATACCAACTAGGTGTGCAGTTGGCATACACCCCAAGTACGTGAAGGTTACTGGCGAGGAGGACATGACCCAGCTCCTGGACTGAGTCCGCAGTCTGCTGCGAAAGCCATGGGTTATGCCTTTAGGGGAGATCGGTCTAGACAGGACGGTTGCACCAGAGAAGTGGCGTACCCAAGACCAACTACTGGAACAATTATTAGGTCTGGCAGAGGTTGATTTGCCAGTGGTGTTCCATATACATGGCTCTCATGACAAACAGGATCCTACAGGCTCAGATGTTATGGCTAGGGGATTGTACTTGGCCAGGAAACATCTGTTTGAGGAACAGTCAATTCATCTGCACTGCTTCACTGGGGATGAAGAAATGGTGATGGCATGGAGTAACAGTTTAAAAAAAACTGTTACTTTGGTTTCAAAGGAAAAGCTGCAACCTTCACCAGAGAGCAGGAAGAAGCTGTCAGAAAGGTTCCTCGTACACGACTGCTGATAGACAGACGCACCATATTTTGGCAGAGAACTGGGTACCAAGTTCTCCTCCCCGAAATGCATAGCAAGAGTAGCACAGATTGTTGCCCAGATAAGAAAATCCACCCTAGAGGCAGTCTTGGAACAGACAACTGAGAATGCCAAGACATTGTACGGTTTTTAGAAGCCGGCCATGCGAAGCATCTTCCGAGAGCAGTCGGGAGAGAGGCAGAGAGGCAGATGAATTATGAAAAGGCACTTCTAAAGATGGGTAGGAGGGGGTTAACCGTAACCTATAACAGAATCTTCTGGGCATACAAGAGGGGAAGCTGCATTACCTTGAACTGGTTTGTCTGATACCAAAAAAGCTACCCTCCCGCCACTGGCACAGAGCTTTCGAAATAAAACAGGGAGGAGTGTGGTGAAACTGATCGAAATCCAGAAATTACCAGAAAAATGCGGAGAGTTTTGGTCTAAGTGGATTTGCTGAATGGTGGAATATTTATCATCTGGTGTTAACCGATCAGATATCATCCGACATCCGACGAGGATCAACACTATTCACTAGAGACCTAGCTATCAAGAGATCACCTACAGTATATTTAGGTGAGTTTTACAATAATTGGAAAAAAGTTTGCAAAACACAATTCACCGCTCATTTTAATTGGATGTTCTCCACAGTATAGCAGCCTGTGTGTACAGTAAGCCACATGATAGTATGCAAATAGATCACATGCTGCCGTTTCAATTTTCTGATTGGTTAAAATTGACCTGTACATTATCATTCAAACACTGCATGAAAAGAGAATGCCCCACGTTTTAGTTGAAGAATGGAAAACTACGGAGTGCAAAATGGGTCATATTAATCACTATGCAAGAATAACACTGTACTTTGATGAAGCGTAAATTACGCTTTATTTCTGAAGATTGGTTTGTGACTTTCTGTGTTTATCAGTGGTTCTCAAGTTGGCAAAGTAATCACAATCCACCATTTTGCCGAATTCAAGCACTATTCAAGGCATTGTATAGGTTTTCAAGTACTTCTCAAGGTTGAAACTGATTTCAAGCACTTTTCATGGAGAGGGCCAAACTTCAAGGACTTTTCATTTTTGTGCGAACCCTGGTAACTATAAACCACAAATTTGGCCATGTTTGCAACACGATCAACATTAAATGAGGAACGTTGGTAGAGGGTGTCCTAATCGTCAACCATGCAAAGTTTCAAAACATTTGGCCTTGTGGTTTCAGAGGAGAAGAGTTTTCAAAATCGACCAATCAGAATCAAAGAATGCTTCTTGCGGCCAAGTTTTCCATCCAACAAGAATAAAATGAGTAACAATTGTAGAGAACTTCTCATAGACTATGCCTGCCAAGTATGGTTCACATTGGCTCAGTACTTTCAGAGATGATGAAAATGTGATTTCCTATAGAGATCCTATAGTAACTGTAAGCCACAATTGCAGCCATAATTGCAACCCAATGAAGATGAAATGAGGATCATTGGTTAGGGATAAGCCGATCTATCGGTAAGCAATCAGCTATCAGCTGATAAAAGCCTATCGGCAATCGGTATGAATGGCACGAAAAATATCAGCTCTTGCCGATTGTTGAAAAAAAGTTGAAAAATTTATAGTAATTTATATATTTTTTATACTTACCAATGACCCAGACATAGCTGGTTCTAACTCTTAAAATTCTAGGGCCAAACACAAATTTTGCCCCCCAATCCCCAAAATTTGCATCTAAAACCAAAAGAAATCATGTCCTGAAGGTCCTCCATACTTTGCCCTCATTGCGCATGTGCAGTGTCAAGGACGTCCTGAAATTGGCGCCAATTATCATTCTTACAAGCAGTGCCTGGTCAGCGCTATGTACTCAGCGGGGAGGTACGAGTTCTCAACTCCTGGGAGGGCCATCCCCGTCTGGGTCATTGGTAAGTATAAAAAATATATAAATTACTATAAATTTTTAAACATTTTTATACTGTACCAATGACCCAGACATAGCTGAATAGTAAAAAGGCTGGAGGGCCTAGGACATAGAGGAAAATCCAATAAGCTCAACTATATCAATAGAGTCAACCCCTCAAGGAGAAAAGGAGTATTAGGCTTTACATGTATATTTCTTATTTTATAATAAATTAGAAAGATACAACACCCTTCATAATTGAGCACAATAACATGCATGTTCTCTATTAACATCCAGTATAACCCCTTATACTAATTATTTTTAAAGTAAGCCAATAAATAAAGTTAGTCCAGAGAATTGAGACTCTTTATATTCTTTTAAAAGTGTCCGAGGATTGTATATTAACGCCCGTTTGACACTTGACACATACAAATGCTTCACACCGAGCTACACTTTAAAAATATGACATGAATGAATTTTTAGCATTAATATTACACTTTAAAACCATCCCGGTAACGACTCAGAATTACTGACTCCGGAGGAGGAATCCCCTTGCTTTTCACTATAAAGCAGGTGTCCTAAGGGAACACCCTCCCCCCCCCCCCCTTCCCCTTGCCCTGGGTCAAATAGCCCAGAGCGAAGAGGGCAGCAGGACGGAGTCACTGCCGGAACAGAAAGCCTGCATAACTATAGTTGCAACTGTTTAGTGGACGACATTCTGAGCAACAGATAACGGACCTAAACAATGCAGGTCTCCAGAAATGGACTCAATATTTCTGAGATAAAAATTCGTGAATGTGGATGGCTGAGACCAATAAGCAGCCTTCATTAAATCTGTAATAGCAACACTATTTGCGTAAGCCCAAGATGTAGAAAGAGCTCTTACTTCATGAGCCGAGAACTTAAGCACAGACTGCTGAGTAGAAGATAGATTATCATAAGCAGTACGGATAGTTAATTGACTCCATCTAGCAATAGAATGGACCGAAATGTCCTTTCTGTTAGGCATCAGAGACAGAAAGAAGCGTTTTCGTCCCTTTCTGATAAACTGAGATCTTTGTTTATAAATACGTAAAGCTCTAACAGGACAGAGTAAAGGTCTACGCCCGTCTGAAGACGGCAGAGCCTTAATAACAATAGGTTCCGGATATTTATTAGGAGCCTGATTCTTAGCTAAAAATCCCACATTAGTAGTGAAGGTGATAGTGTTCCCGACACTACGATAGTGAGAATCGTCCACCGATAGTGCATGAAGCTCACTGACTCTTCTAGCAGAAGAGAAAGCTAAGAGAAAAGCTGTCTTATAGACAAGAATTTGAAATCTACTGTCCCAAGAGGCTCAAATGGCTTTTCCTTCAGTTTAAGAAGAACCCAAGCTAAATTCCACTTAGGAATTAATCTAAGAGTTCTGGGTCTATTTATCTAGAAGTTTCTAACTAACATAGATAAAGAGACATTAGATCCAATTTGTAAACTATCATGGTGTGCATAGGTATCAGATAACATAGACCTATAACCCTTAATAGTAACAGGCTGCAGTTTGATCTCGTCAAACAAGTATACTGGAAAGTTTGCAATATCTGGTATGGAGGGATCAAAAATATCAACAGAATGATCCCTACACCAATGACGAAAAACCTTCCACTTAGCCGCATAGTTTAGTGAAGAGGAGGTCCTCCTACAGTTAGAAATCGCGTCCACTGCTCGTCCTGTAAAGTGCTTGCCATGCAAGAAGGACTGCACAACGGAAAAACGTGAAGGTTGAGACCTTGCGGGTTGTGATGAAGTTGACGCGATTTCCCCTGCGGAAGAAGATCCTCCCGTGGAGGAAGCTTTCGCAGTAAGTCCCACAGCAGACACCTGAGTAGATTTATCCACGGCCTCTGTGGAGACAGAGATGCTACCAACAGAACCTTGAATTGAGATTGTTTTATCTTTAGCAACACTTGCTGAATTAATGGCGCTGGAGGATACGCATATCCTATCATTCCGTCCCATGAGATCAACAGAGCGTCTACTGCATATGCTCTTGGATCCGGACATGGTGACACATACGTCTGCAACTGATTGTTGAGATGTGTCGCAAATAAGTCTATCATTGGCCGTTCCCATTGGTAGCAAATCTGATTGAATACCTGTTTGTTGAGAGTCCACTCTGACGGCAACAAGCGACCCTTTCGTGAAAGGGAGTCTGCTAGTACATTCAGACGACCCGGTATATGATGGACCGAAAGTAGAACTTGGTGTTCTAGAGCAAACAGAAGGATTCTTTCCGTTAAATTGAATAACGGAACGGAATGAGTGCCTCCCTGGTTCCGGATATACGCCACTATTGTCATATTGTCGGACAGGATTTGGACATGAGCTTTGTGAATAACGTCCATCCAATGGCGTAACGCAAGCCAAATTGACATCATTTCCTTGATGTTTATGTGCTTGCTTAGAAACTGTGGATCTCAAAGACCCTGGCACCTCGAATCCGTTGGGATCAATGTTGCACCCCAACCTGTTTGACTGGCATCCGACATAATCGTAAAACTCGGATCCGGCAACTGCAGCGGAACTCCCTGAGTCAACCACTGAATGTTTGCCCAAGTCTGAATCTCTTGTTTCACTTGATCTGACAAGAGAACGTCTGTATCAAGCGAATGAATCTTCACACTCCAATTCTGAGTCAAGAAAATTTGGAGAGGACGAGTGCGCAACCGCCCCATCGGAATGAGATCCGCAGCGGCTCCGTACAGACCTATCAGTCTCACGAACTCCCTCGCTGTGACTTTGTCTGCATGAAGACAATAGCGAGCATAACAACTGATTAACTTCGCTCTGGTTAACGGCAGGCGAAAGAGATTGTTGTGCGTCTCGAAGCTCATTCCCAGATGAGTGAATGACTTGGACGGCACCAGATCCGACTTCTCCTCGTTTATAACAAAACCGAGACGTTGGAGCAATAGAAGCAGATTCTGAACATCGTTCTGAAGCGTTAACTCGTTGCCGTACCTCTGAAGAATGTCGTCCAGGTAGGCCGACGTTACCGCAGACGAATGAGCTCGGAAATACATCATTACCGAGTTCATTACTCGAGTGAAAGCCCAGGGCGCTAGATTCAATCCGAAGCACATCGCCCGGAATTGATATACAACTCCTAGGACTGCGAAGCGTAGATACTTTCTGAATGTCGGATGTACCATGACGTGAAAGTACGCATCTTTGAGATCTATGCTTGTAGCATAATCGTTCACCCGAATACTCGCTCTGACCGATCGAATCGTCTCCATATAGAACTTCGGAGCGACGATCACGATCTGCCGATTTGACGGGAGTTGAGTCCATTTTGGACTTCGAGTTAATGGAGGCTTTCGTTTGAAGGATATTCTTAGTCCTTCCGAAATCACCCCTCTCACCCAAGGGTCGTCCGTAATCGACGCCCACTCTTCTGTAAAACTCGACAACCTTCCGCCAACCGGAACACGATAGAGTTTCAAACCATCACCTCCTGGACCTGCGAGGCCTGCGGGAGGAGAAACCACGTCCTCCACGACCCGCGCCTCATCCCGTCGACCTCGGGACGTCAGACCGGTTGTCTCAGCCTGAAGAACGTCCCGCACGTGAGTCGCTGCCTTGACGGTCTATAGAATAAGACCAAGAGGACGCAAAGGAACCTCTATAGGAACCTCTCTTGGGCGCATTTGTCCCAGAAGTGCCTGTCTAACTCTTATCTGCTGAATCCGACTTTTTAGAAGTGGATTTAAAAAGCAGAGAATCCGAAGCTTTCTTAGTAATTTTATCATAGATTGCTGAAAGCTTGCCATCGAAGAGAATCTCTCCGGAGACCGAAGCGACTCTGAGAGAGTTCTTCACCTTACTATCCACGCGTGTGGATGTAGCTAGGGCTGCGTCACGTCTAACCAACTCCAGGTTTGCCACTGAAAGGACGGAGTTATACGTGGAATAAGCCACTGCCCTTGAAAGAAGTCTTAATGAGGATTGTATATCCTGGAATTCTTTCCCTTGAAGACGCAGTGATAACGCCTTTGTAAGGTGGTCTGCGTATGATAAAGCGTCTAAGCTGGCTCTGTTAGACGTAATTGTCGTTTCCAACGCCGCGGTTGGAATGGACATAGACTACGGTAATGACAATTCCAAGTCTTCCACCTCGTCATCTAGACGCAGAGGAACTCTCAGTATACCCTGTCCTGCCGTATCGAATTTATTCCTTGAATTGATGAAAGGCAGGTTAAGAGCATTGGCGGACAAGAAACCAGCTTTGCCTGTTTTGGAAGCCAGCTTAAAGATAGCGTCGTTCAATAATTCGAATGTTCTTGTGACATTATTGGACTGAGACGGAAACTCAGGGACGATGTCTCTGAACCGCTCAAAAAATTCAGTGTCCAATGACGCTATCAGTCTCTTGTCCGGTATCGCAGCAGTCTGGCCTGACGGAACAACTTGAGGAAGGTAGTGCCGGATGAAATCTACAGCAGCTTTATGTTGTTCCGAAAGGGATAGCTCCAAGTCCTCAATATCCCTTTCGCCATCCGGTCGGACCTCATGATGTTCCCGGTCGTCCGCACCTGATGCTTCGGCAGAGCGTACCGACCCAGCGCCGTCGGATAATTCCTGATCCGACAACGATTCTGTCGCTTGCTGCGATAATTTGTGCTATCTGAGCTAGCACGTCCGTCATCGAGGACTGCGGAGTAGCGGTCTTTCGCTGCTTAGCCGCCAGAAGCTCCGCATCAACTGACTCCTGCATACTTCTCTTATGCGAACGTCCGGAGTCTACCGGCCTCTTGTCCCTGGCTACCGGATGGCGTGACCTGGTCGCCGCTGAAGCTCTGATTGGCGAAGCTAGCTGAATATCCGCGGTCACGTAGCCAAGGTGCGGTCGTGTGCGCTGCTGAGAGGATGAGGAAGCCTGAACAGTCTCTCCGGACTGCCTATATAACGGAGCGTCTTGAGCGGCGGACGTATGCTCCGCTTGCGAAACATTTTGTACCACAAAATCTGGTCCCAGATGTTGTTGTACGAGAGAGGGGCCTCTCTCGCTCGCGGCCCGGCTGGACCTGGACGAGCTAGGAACCGGACTACAAGGCTTCCTCCGATCTCTCCTCTTATCCGCCGTCACTGGGTGTGCACCTAGTATGTTTATAGTGCTCGCATCACCCAAAACTCCTTCCTGGACCGCAACGGACGAACCCGGCTGCCGAACCATTCGGTGAATGGACACTACACCGGGTGAGCTAGCAGACGACAACGCCGTCGATCCTACTAGGGACCTCTTAGGCAACTGGCATATCTCCATGAGCACTTTTGCCGCTAGCTCTTCATTAGATTGTGACGACGGAAGCGCACCTTTGGAAGATAACATGGAAACATCACCCTGTTCTTGTTCCTCTGAAATAGAAACTGATAAACTAGAGTGACCCTGCAGCGAAAGGACCGGCATAGCCCTTTCCCCCGCTAACAACATACCGTGACACATGTTTCCAATGTTTGTCATCCCAATATTCACATACTGAACAGGAGTTAGTGCGAGTACACTGACTACAATTCATACAATGATCATGAAAGTCAAAGGAAGATTTCCTCTCATTACAATTTGAACAATATCCTTTCATTGTGAAAAAACAACAATACGTCCTAGTACTCGCACGAACCCCTGAAAACAAAGATACATAATAACATGATCCATTAACATTGAAAAAACAATTGAAATCAAAAATAAATTTTGAAAAAATATTTTTTCAGCAAAGCCCAAGTTTCTGAAAAGTAACGTTGAGCCCCAATGGATCCCAAGCCTAAGTGTGGACAAAAATTTTAAAATTATTTTAAATAATTAATGCAACACTTACGAATAATAATAATGTACTGGGTATCTTGTAATAAGATAAACTAGCACAAAGGCAAAAAGCCCCCCTCAAAAGAGACTTTTGCCAATGTAAACAAGAAGTGTATAAACACCAGAAAACATGACTCCAGGCACTGACAATCCTGGCCCGAAATCAGTTACCAAAATATACACTATCTGATGCAAAACAGAGACTTCCAGGGAAGAATCTGCAGAACATCAGATGGTAGATGCAGAACACTACGTCTAAACACCCATGGGTGAGAACGTAATCATGGGGAAAATAACAGAATTCATTCTGTTACCAAGCTAAATCTCCCAAGAAATTTTAGTAGTAATCTTACTCAAAAATATGCCAAAAGCATGGGAGAATAGCAAGGGGGGACTTAAAGGACAAGGGGAGAGGAAACACTGAATAAGCAGTGCAACTTCATAGCAAGAATGACAACAACAGGCCCATGCCTCGAAAATAGGCAACTTAACATAATTTAATTAAGTTACAGCCCTGAATATTTTCTGTCACTCCTTTTTCCTCTCCTCCTTTTATATCCTCCTTAGAATCACCATTTCTCCAATATTTATGTGTCTGGCATCATTTAAACTGAGATTTACAAGCACAAAGATCAGTGAGATGTTAACTGATGAAGGGCCAAACAAAGAATGATAATTGGCGCCAATTTCGGGACGTCCTTGACACTGCGCATGCGCAGTGAGGGCAAAGTATGGAGGACCTTCAGGACATGATTTCTTTTGGTTTTAGATGCAAATTTTGGGGATTGGGGGGCAAAATTTGTGTTTGGCCCTAGAATTTTAAGAGTTAGCACCAGCTATGTCTGGGTCATTGGTACAGTATAAAAATTTATTGGGTACCTATTCTAACTCTATCTCACAGCCATTTTAATGCTCTGCTAATAACTAACAAACGTGCCGTGCATTACACTGTGTAGTCTGTAGATCAGACCCCCAACGTAACATTTAATTTCTACCAGTGACAACGAAAAAAAAGAATCGCTTGTCCCGAGCAACAAGTGCTATTTTTGGCTTGAGTTTCATATTAAACTTGAAAAGCTATGCGCTGTTAAAATCATTAAATAGTTGCCTTATGCAGTGAAACATCTATCATATGGTCTATCAATAATGATACTATGACATTTTTTTTACCACGAGGGCGGATCCAGGCATCAGCGCACTTGATGTGCTTCCCCCTCCCCCACTAGTTTTTCCCGGAGATGGGTTGTGCATTGTGGATATCTGCAACGTGTGCGAGGTAATCGCATCTTTTCGGATTAAATTTCAAAATTTGGTTGACAATACATGCTGGTAAACTTGAGCCTAGGTGTGCCTCCCCAACAACCCCCCTGCCCCACAGTTTTTTGTAAAGTCCTTCATCCACCACTCAACCAACTCTGAACCGATATTGGGATGTAACGATTGTGCGAATGGACTGACCAGAAGCATAAACATGTCTGTAATGTAGAAAAGTAATTCTAGTCAAAGGGAGGTAATCAAATTAGCTATCAAAGAACTCAGCTATTTTCGAAATTTCTGACAGGGCTTACGGCTCGCCATACGTGATCATCATCATCATCATTTTCTCGGATTATATGCTGCTGCTTTTTTTCAGCTAGATAAATTGGTTTACCGTTTAAGAATGTCCGGTGGATGTTTGTAATTATTGTATTTTGTCGGTTGTGTACATTCTATCCCTGAAGTGTTTATCAAGATGGGCTTTGAAGTCGTTTATGCTGTCTGCTTATGTGATATTGGTGGGGAGGCTGTTCCAAATTTGCAATATCCGTTGAGTAAAGAAGTTCTTCCTTAGCTTTGTGTAGCTGTGTTGGATATAGAGTTTTGAAGGATTTCCCCTTGTTGACTGTCATTTTGCTTTTGTAAATAAGACTGAAGGGTCAAGGTTGTAGAAGCCATTTAGTATTTTGTAGGTTTCAATAAGGTCGCCCCGAAATCTTCTGTGCTGTAGAAACATTATAAGTTATTCTGTTTGTTGACAGGGGACATGGTCTTACGTTCCCTGCATGAAATTTATATTCCACCGAGGCATCAGCCGAGGTTGAATATATGTTTCATGCAGGGAACGTGAGACCATGTCCCCTGTCAACAAACAGAATAACGTATATGTCCCATTCTTACACAAGTAAAATTGAATTGTTGTACAGCGAATATTAAAAAGCAGACGCTGTTTCCGTAAAGTGTTAACTTTTTTGGTTTGATAAATAATTACAGGCCTTCCCGAATTGGGCGAACGGTCGTTTCGTTCGCCCAAAAGTTACCTAAATTTTTTTAAGGCGAGCCATTTTTCCGTTTGCCCAAATTAAAACATGTAAACCAAACAAATAAAAGTGATCCCGAAAAATCATGCTCAGATCATTTCGATTTTAGTTCGTCATCAGAAATTCCGAATTCATTCTGTCATAGTTGATTCTATGCACTGAGCTAAATTTATTTATAGACCAGTGATTCTGTGTTTGCCTTGCGGATGTTAAAAATAACTGCGCAGCGATCTTGCGCAATCGTCTTCAAGGCCATGCTCGATGTTGACCTTTCATTTTCGCAATAAATTTTCAATCTCAAACTAATGTTTTAGCATTTTCTAAATGAAAGAATATAAGTATAGTTTCCCTTGCGAAAAACACTTTAAATATTTTACTATTTTTATAAATATTATCACAAAAGTGACACAAAAATCGCATGAATATTATTATGTTAATTAACCGGAACAAACACCGTTACACGTGTACTTTCGAAATAGTGAGAGTAGCGCTCCGCGTTTCAGCATTCTATTGAATAAATGACAGTAAAAGTGTAAAACACACAATTTTTTGTGCATAAAATACTTACATACAAACCATGTTAAGTAAATTAAAAGTGAAACAAACGACCGAGTCTGTGGGCGTGAAGACATTCAAAAAGTGGCCAAATTCAAATGATTTTAGTTTTGAGGTCAATGATGATGGAAAACTTTTTAATTTAAATTATGTAGTTAATCTTTATTTGGTTGGCATTATTAGTATGTCGATGAAAAGGGGTTACCTTATATAAAATGGGTTACCTATAAAAATTTAAGGTAACCCGTTAAATGGGTTACCTTAAATTTAAATTTGGGAAGGCCTGAATTACCCATGTTTACATAACTAATCTTTTTGTACGTAATAACGGTACCTTTGTGTGTATTTTACTTCAGTTAAATGTATTTGCCTCAGTTGATTTCAAGTGAAAAAAGACATTGCAATGAACCGTTGCCCCTGGCAATGAGACACTTTCCTTGACAGTGGACATAAGAATCGCTGACAGTAGACATATGGGCGTGCCTGTCGACATAAAATAAAATCAACGAGGCATTGACCAATCACTGCAAGGAATTGCGGTTGGTATCGGGACATAAGTTGTAGCTCCTGAAGTCTCTGGTTGTAATATAAGTGTTTAATCTCGGTACAGGTTTTGTCGCTCACCTCTGTACCTTTTCTAGTGCTATAATTTGTTTGCTCAGGTAAGGGCTCCAAATCGTGTTATTGTTCTCCAGAATTGGTCTTATTAAAGTGCTGTATACCTTTGTAAGTATGGTATTTGTCCATGTTCGTGAAAGTCCATTTTACGATGCTAAGAGTTTGGTTGGCCTTTGTAGTTATGTTGGCGATGTGTTTATCAAACTTCAGCCTGTCATCGATATTGACACCTAGGTCCTTCTCGCAGTCCGTACGAAGAATCTTGGGTTGTTCTTGAGAGTCTGTCATATAGTAGGTCTTCTTAGGATTATTCTGGCCTAAGTGCAGGATATGAATTTTACTAGAGTTAAAAAGTAATTGCCATTTGTTGGACCATTCATATGCAGCATTAACCGCAGATTGTAGGTCTTCCAATTGTGGGTCACCGATTAACTTTGTGTCATCGGCAAAGATTTTGCATAAGGTATTCAGATTGTCTGGGAGGTCATTTATAATAAACAGCTGCGCCATGAGCGCATGATACGCCCATTATTAATTACAAAAGGAAAGCACACAATATGAGTATACATGTGTACATGTCAGGTTAATCATGAAAATTGGTTATCAGTTTTAAATGTGGGTTCCACTTCAATTGATGCTGAACTCGAAAAGTTGTTTCCTGTAGCCTCACCTTTAAACTTTCTTAAGGATTTTTTAGTTTGTTCATACAATGTATCTTTCAAGCTGAAATCCATACCAGTCATTACCAGCATCTTTTCATCTTTAGTAATATTTGATCTGTTAATAATTTAAAAGCTAATATTTCTGAAGGCAACTTTAAACCTTTTTTCACAATTTTGTTATATTTCTGATCAAAGTTAACAATATACTCATTAATGGATTCTGTTTCGCCACGTTTATAATTCTCAAAATCCTCAAATTTTTCCCAGCTGTCCTCTAAATCGTCCTTACCCAGTTTTCCGTCAAGAAATTTTAGCAAAATATCCAGTCCATTTTCCTTTTTAAGATCACGGATAGGAATTTCCTCAAACACTTGATCACGTATTTTAGAAGGATCACTTTCTGGTAAAATGAGTGCTATAGCGATCCCCTGTTTAGTAAAGGATAAATCTGTAATTTCACGCCATGCTAAAAGTTCTTGTTTAAATTGTTCATAATTTGAAGATGAATGTAGAGTTGGTGGATTGATTCGCATCGCCATTTTTTCAAGTGCCACGCCAAAATGAATAACACTCAACAACACAACTATGGGGAAAACACATAGAGTTGTTATGGTCACTCTCAATGCTCTGCTACCATTGTGAAATTCAATGGTATACTCACACATGAATGCTGTATATATGTCCAACGCATAAAATATATCTTTTTTCTTTAGCTCCCACTGTCCTCTTGAATCAAACTCTTCCAGCATGCTTTCTTTCTCAAACCTCTTAATGTACCCATCAGCTTTTTCTACTTCCTGTCAGCTCAAAGACCTTGATCTTTCTCATACATTGCTATAGTTCATTTCTATAAAGTTGTCATGGATTAACAAATCCGACATGTGGAAAATTGCCTATATTTTGACGAATAAAGTCCCATAACTCTGGAATGACAAATCGGACAGTGACACAAATCGAAAGGGAGATTCCTTTCATCAAATACTTGCAACCAAAAAATCATGAAAATTGCTTTGTTATTATTCAGCATGTGGAAAATTGCTTATATTTTGACAAATAAAGTTCTATAACTCTGGAATGACATACCGGACGGCGACACAAATAGAAAGGGAGATTCCTTCCATCGACATATACTTGCCACCAAAAAATCATGAAAATTGCTCAAAGCATTTTCAAGTTATTGTCCGACATGTGGAAAATTGCCTATATTTTGATGAATAAACTCCCATAACTCTGGAATGACAAATCGGACAGCGACACAAATCGTAAGGGAGCTTTCTTCCATCAACATATACTTTCCACCAAAAAATTGCTACAAGAGTTTTCGAGTTATGGTACGACACGTGAACGGACGGACAGAGGTATACCATAATACCACCCGTTTTTTCAAAACAGGCGTATAAAAATGAGAAATAGGGTAGGGCAGAGTACGCTTCCTTGTGGAACGCTACTTGTGAAGCTCTTCCAGTTGGATGATTTGTTGTTGACTATGACCCTTTGCTTCCTAGTTGTTAGGAAATCGTCGATCCATTGCAGTACATTTCCTGAGATTCCGTAGCATTTTAGTTTATGTAACAGTTTAGCGTGTGGCACAGCGTCAAAAGCTTTCCTGAAGTCTAGGTAGATTGCATCAACTGGTCGGTTGTATTCTAGCATAGAGGTAATGTACTTCAAGTATTCCAGTAGCTGAGATTTAGATGATTTCTTTGCTCTGAATCCATGTTGACATTCAACAAACAAGTTATTATCTTCCATGTACTGCATTACAGCATCTCTTATAAAGGACTCCAGAATCTTGCAAAGTATGCAGGTGAGGCTTACGGGTCTATAGTTTCCAGGCTCGTGGCTGGATCCTTTTTTTGAAAATGCAAGTAACATTTGCTCCTTTCCATATGCCGGTATGCATCCATCCTGTAATGATTTGTTGAAAAGTCTACAGAGAGGTGTACTGATTTCGTATGCAGCCTCCTTTAGTAGTCTAGACGGTATTTTGTCTTGCCCGTGACTCTTATTTGCATTTAGACTCTGAAGTTTTTTCTCCACGGCTTGTGGGGTGAGTATGATCTCGGAAAAATATTTTTCGTCGTTCTTGTCCTTCAGTACAGGCATGTCTTGTATATTTTTTTTTGTGAAGACGTTGGAGAAAAACTCATTTAGCACTTCTGCTTTGTCTTCGTCAGTTGATGCTGTTTTGTTGTTATGATCCTTCAACTCGGCAACGTTCTGTCTCATGCTGCATCTGCTTTTGGCATATTTCCAGAAAGCTTTGGGGTTTGTTGTGCACTCGTTTGCTAGTTTCCTTTCGAAAGACTTCTTACTATCTCTAATTGCCGAGTAAACTAAATTCCTCGCTTTTGTGTACTGTTTATAGTCTTGTGACTTTCTAGTCTTTCTGTACAGTCTAAAAGCTTTGCGTTTCTCCTTTATGAGATGAACCACCCCTTTGTTGGCCCATGGTAGTGACAGTGAGGTTCTGGTTTTAGTGGTGGGTATGTGCTTCTTTACCAGTATATCCATAATATCGTAAAATTTGTCCCACGATGTTTGAGCATTTCCTTTCTCTATAAATCTCCAGTCAATTTCTGTAATTTCTCTGTTTATTGCTGTGTAGTTTCCTTTATTCAGGAGTAATTTTTCCACATTAGATTCTTAGCTTCTATGAAACAGCTCTTCTTTCAGCATGATGTGTAGGACATTGTGATCACTCTTACCCAGTGGAGTGTTGTATATCACGTCTTCTATGGTATTTCTGTCATCTGTGAGAACTAGGTCCAGGATGTTTGCTTTGTTATTCTTCGTGTGTCTTGTTGGTTGTGTAACGTGTTGGTATAAGAAATTGTCTTGGACTGTGTCGAGGAATATATTTTCAGTTGTGTTACTACTTGTGCACCTTGTGCACGTTTATGTGTCTGTAGTTAAAGTCTCCAGTTATTAAAAAATAGTCAGATTTGATACCAGTGGCTGCATCGATCAATTTGTTCAAGTTAATATTGTTCTCCTCATTAGAATTTGGGCTTCTATAAGAACCTTTTTACCATGCCCCATATCTCTCAGCAAATTTAATTTGCTTCGTTCCATGGTTGATTTTAAATAATATAAGTGATCTCAGACTTTGATATCACAAACCTTTTCAATTTTTTATTGAGTTTTGGTCATTAAAGCCTTTAAGGTCACGCTGGTCACCATTGCAGTGTCGTTAAGCTGACAAGTCACAACAACAGAACAAACCTTTTCACCTGAAGCGAAGTTTAAGACGCCAGTATTGCAGTCTCTCTGGCGGATTGCTGGTTTGAGGTTCCAGCCTTAAAACGTCCCCTGCACGGTACCAGTCACTTAACTGTGGCTAAATTCCGAAAGTATATTCAATATTGTCACCGCACTTTTTTCGACCATTTTTACGGAAATAATATGGGTGAACAAAACTATTTGGTATCGGCATCGGCCGATAGTAAAGCAAAACTATTTGGTTTCAGATGAATAGGCAAATCTCTTATCGGCTCATCACTATCATTGGTAGATGGGGTTACAGTCATCAGTCACATTAAGTTTCAAAACATTTGGCCTTGTAGTTTCAAAGAAGATTTCTTGAAAAAGCACGCATTTATGAATTCTGTTTCAACAAAAAAAATCTGTAAAAGAAGGTTAAATATTTTGAAAATTACAATTTTTTTTCAGACAGTATTCTCTTTCAAATAGCTTTGGATAGGAAAAGGGTTACAGGAAACACATTTTACTCAAATTTTGTCACATCTTGAAAAATTTATTTTTAATGGACAGCTACTGGGAAAAGAAAATAAACAAAACTTCCATGCTTTTCCAAACACCTGTCATCAATCAGTATTTCAGATAAGTAACTTGAGAGTAATACATGTATTAACATAATTACAGCTGTACTTGTTTAAAGTAGTAGTCATAATAAGTTGTAGGATAATCCTATAAACTATGTATCTTTTCTCTTCCTACACTGATAAGACCAGAAGTTGACATCATTTTCTGGAAAGGTCTTTCCAGAAAATGTCAGATTCTGATCTTGTCAGTGCAGGAGCAGTGGTTTACTTAGTTTACTGCAGTTATGCTACAACTTATTTTGACTTGTACTGTATACACAATATTTTGGTTTTTTTTACCCAGTTCTCAGTGGGGAAAACTGGAACCAACCCTTACCAGATTCTCAAAAAAGTATTTTGCTGACAGTACCTATCTTCGGGCAGGCAGTAGAGGCTTTGGGTTAAGTATTAAAATATAGCCTCTGGCGGCCACATATTTTCATCCTCTCATAGACCATTCCTGCGAAGTTTGGTTCACATCGGCTCAGTAGTTCCAGAGAAGAAGATGAAAATGTGATTTCCCATAGCGTTTCTATTGTAACTATAAGCTGCAATTACGGCCATGTTTACAACCCGAACAACATTAAATGAGGATCGTTAGTAGAGAGGGTCCCAGTCATCAACCATGCAAGGTTTCAAAACATTTGGCCTTGTGGTTTCAGAGGAGATTTTTTTAAATCCACCAATCAGAATCAAAGAATGCCTCGGGCGTTTGTAGAGGACCTCCCATGGACTATCCCTGCCAACTTTGGTTCCTGTCAGCTCAGTAGTTCCAGAGAAGATGATGAAATTGTGATTGCTCATAGGGTTTCTACAGCAATTATAAGCCATAATTGTGGCCATGTTTGTGACCCAGTCAACATTAACCCCCTTCACTCTGATGACAAAATACCAAAATTTCAGGAAGCTGTTTTTTCCAAAAATGCATCTAGAAATTTAACCAATTCAATCTCGTTTGACAGAGCTCAATGAGCTCTGTCAAACGAGATTGAATTGGTTAAATTTCTAGTTGCATTATGGGAAATTTTTTCTGCCTGAAATTTAGATATTTTGACATCAGTGTGCAGGGGGTTAAATGAGGATCGTTGGTAGAGGGGGTCCCAGTCATCATTTATGTGAAGTTTCAAAACATTTAGCCTAGCAGTTTCAGAGAAGATTTTTGAAAATCCACCAACCAAAATCAAAGAATGCTTCAGGAAGCCATGTTTTTCATCTGACGAGAACAAAATGACGATCGTTTGTAGAGGACATCCCATAGAGCATTCCTGACAAGTTTGGTTCAGCAATGAAGGCAATTGTTTTGCACTTCTTGATTTCCTAGACTGCCAGGCCTGGCATGTGCAGGTTTGTTCCAAATTTTTTTTTCACTGGATTCATCTCATCAAAAAAGGTTTACTGAGGAACATACTCAACTCACCCTACATAAAAAACCCTTAGTGAGTTACAACCTTCTAACACCCTCAAGTTCTTTGCCTAAAGAATATTTGCAATGTGCAAGTGGACAACTGACTTTCCTTCCTCCATTCTCTTCTCCAAAAATAGTCTTCCCACATATTAACATACTTCATCAACAATGAAGTATTATTGTCCTATTATTAATGTTCGTGAATAGGTATATTGGACCCCAGATTTGGCAAAATAAAAATTTAAACATTTTCAAACTAATTGAAAGCCATGAACAAGATCTTAAAATTATTCATCAAAACTGTTACATCTTATTGTTTTATGTAGTCAGTCGTAAAATGGATGGTGTTTTGTCCACCCACAAAAGGGGAACTTCCACATGCAGAATTGCTGGATGAGGAAATGTCCATTTTAGTACTGAAATGGTTAACCGTATAATCGGTTTGAAACCAGTTAACTACCTAACCGATTAGAAAAACTGTCAACCCGCTATCCGAAATATCGATAGTGATTGGCATTCCACATTTAAAACATAGTAATCTGTCGCTTCTCCTTTGTGATAAATTACACATTGAAGCCGTGTTATATATATTGAGAAATAATCGACTTTAGCATTCAAGACTTCGTTAATGATCGGCAGTTTCCATGAGTAATGAGAAATCGCAGAAACTATTCCACAGTGTGTACATGTATACAAATGAACTCTGTCGAGTACTTGACAAAGTTTGTTTGTATACGCACTACGGAATAGTTTGAATACTGCTTTCCAATTTCTATAGTTTTGATCCCATATTCACTGAAATAATGGCCACGGATAATCGGATATTATCCGGTTATAGCTCTCGGTTAGTCAGTTACGAAAATGAGCCAAACGTTTCTGCCCTAGTCCATATTGGGGAAAAGAGACAGAGGATGTCTACTGAGTCATGATTTTATGTGGAATTTCTCAACCCAGTATGGTAAAATCGATCTTGGTTCAAGTTTATCAAAACTCAAATAAATTTTAATGAATGAGGTTCAGAAATTTCCTATCAAATCGTGATGAATTTGAGATCCTTTTTATGAGATAATGGTAATTTAAACCTTTTTTTTATTAAGGTTTAACAACACATCAACAGCAAGGGTCATATCGTGTTGATGGGTGACCGGACGTTTCGGCCACGGACGTTTCGGCCACGGACATTTCGGCCCGGACGTTTCGGCCATGGACGTTTCGGCCTAGGACGTTTTGGCCACGGATGTTTCGGCCAATTGGAGATATTTCTCACAATATATGAGATTTTTCTATTATTATTTTTAATTTTTTTTACTTTATTTTTTTTATTTATTTATTTTTTTTTTCTTTTGAATGTTCATTTTTTTTATTTAAAACATGAAAAGATTTTTCATAGGGATAGTTATAATCATTAACTATTATGTTTTTATAGTAATATTCCTTCAACCTACCTGTCAGCTTACTACATTTTATGTGTGTTTCCATAACTATTTAGCTTCAGCTTTTGATTATTAGCAGAATATTTCATTTAGGCTTCCTCTTTTGTCAGGGAGTGTTTTTACAGCAATTGGACTGGAGTTTTAGAGATCAATGAATTTTTAGGTCTCCTTGTGTTTTTGTAGTTAGAGCAATTGACAAAAAATTGTCCTTTTCTTTATAACTGCCTTATGTGGCTTCAAAGAGGGTTTGGTTTTTTATATAAATACTCCATGTTATCATACTCTCCTCATAGCCTCTGGTGTGCTAGGAGTCCTAACATGGAAATCATTACAACAAAAAGAGGTGGGGAAAAACTATGCATTGAGGGACATATGTACACTGTGAAGTCAAG
The DNA here is from genome assembly GCA_031216915.1 of Pictodentalium vernedei. Lineage (NCBI taxonomy): Eukaryota > Metazoa > Mollusca > Scaphopoda > Dentaliida > Dentaliidae > Pictodentalium > Pictodentalium vernedei. Next base: position 234,935,886 of record CM062294.1, read on the forward strand.
ATCAGACACGTATAAATCTGTAAGATGGCGCTGTGTGAAACGTGACCCCCCTATCAACTGTACAGCTATCTTGAAAACAAATGACAATTATGAATGTCCAGTTTTGACGAAGGAGCATTCTCATTTATCTGACGAAATAGAAGTAGATATTTCTAAATGCAGACAGAACATGAAAGAGATGGCTAGTAAAACAAATGATAAGCCCAACCAGATTTTCACGACAATGCTTTCAACAGTATCTGATGAAGTGAAAGCCCGTCTTCCAAATGCAGATGTAAATAAACGTGTGCTGCGGAGAGCCCGAGCTCTTCATCGACCCAAAGATCCACAAACTCTACAGGAACTTGAAATAACTGGTGAGTGGAGCATGACTACAGGTGACCAGCCAGTTCCATTTTTGTTCAGTGACAATGGTCCTACTGCTGATGAGAGGGTTATTATTTTTGCCACTGAAAAAAATTAATTGAGTGTTTACAAGCTGAGTGTGCACGTGTTACAGGTATTCTGTTGCAATTGGAGCGAGGTATCAGACCCAAAAAGAGAACAAAAAAGATATACACTGAATTACAATCACGACTCCAAAACTTGTGTGATGATAGAGTGTGTGGTCGTAAAACAATTGCTGAATTTCTACGTGGTGTAAGTTACAATCTGCGTGGTGGTCAACCGAATATGTAATCTTGAATACAATGAAATGTGACATAATGAACTAAGAAAAATATATTTTTCTCTTATTATAAATGTAGCATAACAAACTGAGAGAACCTGATTTTTGATTGGTCAAATTCAACTAATTTTTTCCTGATTATCAAAAGCTATGAATTCTGTCGGTAAATAGAGTGTCAAGTAGTAACGAAGAAGACGGATCTTCTTTCCAGATTATACCTTATGCCCCTCACTTGAATGAGCTCCTTGAGCTTGTTTAAGTGTTGGTTAAAAGGTATCATTTGGATAGAAGACTCCCCAGGCATCAACAACCATGAATTCTGTCTGTAAATAGAGTGTCAAGTAGTAACGAAGAAGACGGATCTTCTTTCCAGATTATACCTTATGCCCCTCACTTGAATGAGCTCCTTGAGCTTGTTTAAGTGTTGGTTAAAAGGTATCATTTGGATAGAAGACTCCCCAGGCATCAACAACCATGAATTCTGTCTGTAAATAGAGTGTCAAGTAGTAACGAAGAAGACGGATCTTCTTTCCAGATTGTACCTTATGCCCCTCACTTGAATGAGCTCCTTGAGCTTGTTTAAGTGTTGGTTAAAAGGTATCATTTGGATAGAAGACACCCCAGGCATCAACAGCCATGAATTCTGTCTGTAAATGTCAAATAACGAAGAAATGGATAGAAGATTCACCCGTCAGTAAAAAATATAACTTGTTTTCTTCAAATACAATAAAAAATGAAAGAGTCAATGACTCTGTAGCTCAATTTGGATATGACAGGAATTAGTACTTGCTGTGACCAAGACAACTGAATAATGAATATGACAGGAATTAGTATTTGTTTTGGCCCAGTCAACAATAATAAAAGAATTACAAGGTGACTGTAATGGACTACAGATTAAGACCAATCATTGTAGATTATTATTTTTGTGTGGAAATTTTCAGTCCCAAACAAAATATTTTCAGACTAAAATTTTTTCTTCTTCTTCTTAAAATTGACCAAAATGCATCAAAACACAAAAACTAATTTCCGGATTTTGATCCAAAATTTTCTAAGTCCCACCCGGACCCCAAATTTTCAGTGCAAAAAAAATTTTTTTTTTTTTTGTCTTAAAATTGACCAAAACGCATAAAAAACCAAAAAACTAATTTCCGGATTTTGGTCCAAAATTTTCTAAGTCCCACCCGGACCCCTAATTTGCATAATTTATTCACGAGAAAAACTCTGTATTATATGTAATGTATCCCATGGTACTAAACATTCATACAAAAATTTATTCAAATCAGATCTTTCATTTGGAAGTTCTGCGCAAAAATCTGATTGCACTTAATTTTGAACAAAATGGCTGCTAGCGGCCATCTTGAATTTCAGACTGGACCCAAAAACACTCCTTCTCGTCCCACAGTGATAACAAAGGTACCCAAGAAGTTTCGTGAAGATCGGTTCATAAATACGGCCTCTAGCCAGAGCCGTATTGGGATTTGCACTCACAGTGCTGAAAGTAACACTAAATAAATCAAAGTTAGCCTAATTTGCATAATTTACGCACAAGAAAAAAACCTGTAATATATGTAATGTATCCCATGGTACTAAACATTCATACAAAAAATTATTCAAATCAGAGCTTTCATATGGAAGTTCTGTACAAAAAACAGATTTCGGCATCGTCGGTACAAAATGGCTGCTGGCAGCCATCTGGAATTTGGGACTGCACCCAAAAACACTCGTTCTCGTCCCACGGTCATAACAAAGGTACCCAAGAAGTTTCGTAAAGATTGGTTCATAAATACGGCCTCTAGCCCGAGCCATAGCAGCTTGGCACTTACAGGTCTGAAAGTAACACTAAATAAATCAAAGTCAGTCTAATTTGCATAATTTACGCACGAGAAAAAAACCCGTATTATATGTGATGTATCCCATGGTACTAAACATTTATACAAAACTTTATTCAAATCAGAACTTTCATACAGAAGTTCTGTACAAAAAACTGATTTTTGCATCATCGGTACAAAATGGCCGCTGGCAGCCATCTTGAATTTCGGACCACACCTAACAACACTCGTTCCCGTCCCAGGGTCATAACAAAGGTACACAAGAAGTTTTGTAAAGATCGGTTCATAAATACGACCTCTAGCCCGGGCCATAGCCAATTGTTGACGTACGGACAGACGGACGGACGGACAGGCGGACGACGGGCCATGACAATAGCTCAAATTTGACTTCGTCAAAGTTGAGCTAATAATACATGTAGTGGACATAAGTGAATATTCTCCAAAATTGTGCTTACTTGTGCTATGTATTATAATTGTTTCATTACTTGTTTTTGTTATATTTTTATGATAACGTTCAATAAATATAAAAAATGGAAATGGTTTTTCTTCATTCCTAAATCACTTCCCCCTCTCCAACTCTTCCAGAGAAAACAAGAAAAAAAAATGTCAAAAAGTACCCTCAAATATATTTTGGCCGAAACGTCCACCCTGTCCAATATTTCTGGCCGAAACATCCGTGGCCGAAACGTCCTAGGCCGAAACATCCGGGCCGAAACGTCCATGGCCGAAACGTCCTACATTCGTGTTGATGACAGTTTTATGGATAATTTAAACCTTTACATTATATAATGACCAAACCGGCCAGCACTATTCATGAAAACAGACAAATTTTATTATTTTTTCAATTTTTGCCTCAAAAACTAGCCTATAACCCCCACTGGAACAAGCTTATCAAGCTCGTTCCAATAAGGGGCCATACGCTATATTTTCAAGGCAAAAAATTAAAATTTGTAGTTATTTGGGAAATATATGTGTTAGTCATATTTTATAAACAGTTGGTGAAATATAAGAGAGATTCAATTCCAATTTCAGACCAACTCTCCCATGATGTCATGCTGAATTCTGATATCACCTGTTTATTAAATGTGTTATGGACGATATTTCCATAATCAACTACTTGACTGTGATTAGTGATGAACTGATAATCGGAATCAGCCAATTACGGTGCATCGGCTGTTTATGACAACCGGCAGTTTCCGGTTACTCTATATTTAACACTGACGATTGAAAAACGTGTGTAGTGCATAATAGAAATTTTAGGGATTTGCAGAGCAGAGATCTTACGGAATTTACCAACTGCAACTGGTACGAGATCGCAACCATTTCCCGAAGATTGTAGTGTTCATGTAAACATTAGAGAAACACATCAAAGGAGGTAACACAATGAAAAGAGAATATTGAATAATACATTCTGACAAATGTGTAAACCATGCGTCATACGACTTCACAACACACATTAACATCAAAATTATTATTCATTTAAGAAACAAATTATGAGTGCTCAGTATATTCCTGGTTAATACAGCCAAGTGTATTGTATCCTTACACAAAACCGTATTAACACTATTTACAGGAATAAAACACAATAATCACGAGAACAATATCGAGTGATTGTATCGTTAGTAACGATCTTTTCCACACACCCCAACCAAAATGCAAATATTATTTTGGCTAATATTGCCCAGCACTTAGTATGCATACTCTGAGAACTTATGTGGTATTAAGCTTTCATAATTGATAATTGATAATTTATCAAGAAATTCTGTAGTATAACAGGCACCAACAGATTTTCTTCCTTGTCCTACTTCAGCCAACAGAATCGGCATCGAAATCGGCATAATCGGCAGTGAAATAACCGATAATCAGTTGATAGCAAGTTTTGATAATCGGTTCCTCACTAACTGTGATTGTGTGATAGTATGCATGTATCCAAACTACCTGCTCCAAATCATTGTTGAACTGCTCCAGTGCTTTTTTACAATTTATTAGTGATATTCCAGTCTTCTTTCTTAGCTTACTAAGAAGGCTTTTATCTACAGCTGAACTGTATTTTTGCACACTGCACAATAGGCATCTGGTAACTTTTCTAACCAAACAACCTGAAAGAGATAGTGTCATAATAAATGTACAAGTATATAGAGGATATCTAGTGTTTCTGAGTTGAAAAATTATCTCATGAGTGACAGAGACAAATGGTTATTTTTCTCGAGCACTTGCATTACGAGTCTGATAATTTTTGGTATCCACTCAAAAACACTAGATTTTATTTTTATTTTTTGCTTTTTATAAGAATCTAATCATTCCTATTGATAATTCCACTTGAATTGATGCAGGAAAGCAAACAGCGCATTGATACAAGGTTTTGATTTGATAGATACTCGGAACAGGTAGCATCTTGCGATCTGATTCAGCTGGCGGGTTTCATACAGCAATTCAAGGTGAATACAATGTACGTGTTGAATTATTGCTGGAAATGATCAGTATCCAGTCAAAAACAAAAGATTTTCTTTTGAATCTATATTTTTAGAATAAATTGATCATTTCCAGTGATAATTTAACTCGTATTCACCTTAAAGTGATGCTTTGAAAGATGCCATTTTGATTGATACCATGAAAGAGAAAATTTCTATATCTTCACAGCAAGGGATATGATTTCTATCTTTCTGCAATTTTTTCGATACTCTATCGTTTAGTGTACAATAAATTTATTTATATATTGATGTTTAAGGACACTTTCTGTGGCTATATCATGACCACAACAGAAGTAAGAAGTCAAGCTCAACCAATCCTTTATTCCTATGCTGCCCACTTTAAGAGGACATCAACCCCAGTTGATGGTTACCAGGTGCTTTTTACCTGTGAAACAGTATTTGCTTTTATACTATGCTACAGAAAATATGCACTGCCACACATACATGTATAATGGTTCCTATAGAAGCTGAATAAAATGATAAAATGATACATGTGCAGTAAATTCGCTATGGATTGGTCGTAATTAACACATGGGCAGTGATGTCCACGTGCCAGTATGCATATACCAGGTAATAGAAATCATCATCAGCAAAATTTTATTAATGAAGAACCGGGTTCTACCCAGTGCTTCAATAATTACATTTTTGATGATTATTCCTATAATTAGTGTTTGCAATCTAAATTTATTGCATCCATGGAAATATTGCCCATGGAAAGTGACCAGTCCATGGTGGTCATATTGTATGTGCTTGCCGAACACAGGTTTCACCTCCTGCCCAATTATTAAAGTACGATTGAGAAGTACAATCTTCAGCCCAACTGTTAAAGAGTACAACCTGCCAATGAATGCAGTCAAAGATCTCCATCTTGAAGACTGCCCTAACTGGGGCCACTAGTCCTCAACTGCCAGGATTCCTTCCTCCGGGGCCTTCGGAATGCACCTCATGGGAGAACAAGGTGCCTGCAAGATGGTGTTAGCAGGATTGATTATTTTGATCCGTGGCTGCATATTTAAATATTCCACAGCAAACCAGCTCAATTGAGCAAACCTGCTAATTTAAAAAACAGCAAACCTGCCCTACTGAGCAGGCCGTCCTCTATCCGCCACCTGAGGACCCGCCTTATAGGGGATGACAAGCTCCCCTAGGGGAGGGGTGTAGATCTATAAAAATTCCAACTATGGTTGGGCACTTATTTATTTTTTTATTGGTGTTCAAGGTCACATACTTATGCACAATGGATAATTGTGACTGTGACAGTTTTACGGATAGAGGAAGTCGGAGTACCTCGAGAGAACCACCGAGCAACGATGAGCAACTGTCATCTCCTCAACATTCTAACTCTGTTCAAGCTTCGCTCAAGCAGGGTTACAGCGGCTGAAGACGTGCACCATTGACGTGCAGTAAGCCTTAGTACACTGCATCATGATGCCCCCATGTAGGCAACCGGGATAAAGTGCCTTGCCCACGGACACAACGCGGGTCGTCCCGGACGGGGATCGAACTCGGGACCTCTAGCATAGAAGTCCAACACTCTACCACTGAGCCACCACGCTCCCAGTTGGATACTTGAAGTGCCCCCTCCCATGCCCACCCTCCCCTGTGAGGGGAAAATTTTTCAAAATGTTGACTCTGAGTAGCTGTACCAGTGACTTTTAGAGCATTCTGAGAATACTTCCAAGATGTTTAAATGTCTGCAGCTAAATATCTACATAATTTGAGGTTTTAAGGCAACACAAAACGACAATTTCTAGTACTGTAGTCTGTATGGGGAGAATCAGCCTCTGGAAGATTCAGTGAAAAGGAGGTACAAAGGAGAGGGTAAGTATGTTTATCAAAGAGATTGAAAAGAATGGGGCATGGGATGTCATCAAGCACTTCATCTCAGAGTGTCGGGAGGAGAGAAGAAGCATGGGAATAGGGGAGCTGTTGGGAGCACAAGGATATCCAAGGCCTTTTCACCAGAGAACCACGATGAATCAGTGGTCGGTTATGATTTTTATTACTATTATTATTATTAAGCAAAAGCCATAAACCACAGATAACCTTAATTACATGTAAGACTTCAAACACGGGGCCAACTCTTCCCAACCTAATCTTCCAGAGGCCAAAAAAGATAAGGCTGAATCTTCCAGAAGTCGAATCTTCCCGTTCCCATCTCTAAGTAGTCCCTATTTGTTTTCATATGGCATTTTGTCAATTACATAAAAGTACATGTAAGGAGAATGATAAAAAAAATCAGTATTCAATCAATAATTTATTATTAATCATCTCAAATATGAGGTCAAGCTGAGCAGTGAGCACACTGATCTTCTAATACAAACTGCAGTCTGCGAGTGCATTGCATTTTAGCCTCATAACTGCCCTGTATACACAAATCAACTGCTTATGACTAAGAAAATATTATGTTGCCCGATCAGAACTCTGTGCGAGTCTGGGGGGCACGCGAAACCAGAAAAAACATTTTTTTTTGTCTCAACTACAGGAAGAAAAATTTACAATAAAATAATTGGTATAAATATTGGGCATCATGATATATTTACTCTGTTTTCAACAGCGAGTCGAGTTGTCAATACCGGGTCACTCTCAGACATGTGCAGTAAAAACCTATTGAAACGCTGCGCGAGTTGATCTATTTTTAGAAAATTAATGCAAACTACTGTATTTGATCCAGTTCGTTTTCACTTCTTTCCAGTTCCACTGTAAAATTTGTGACTAGTGTGGTGAAATTAATTTAGAGAAGACACAAAAGACTTTTTGTGTCCAATAAATACATATAACATGAGAAAATAGATCGCCAGTAGATGCCAGAGGGTGATTCTTTATAGACACAAGCGACCCATTACTGACCAAATTGCAACAGTCAAACGATCTAATTTTATAAAATAAACAGAAGCTTTATCTGAAGAATTCTGCTGCAGTAATGAGTATACATCAATAACAAATAAACAGCTGTGCCATGAGCGCATGATATGCCCGTTATTAATTACAAGAGGGAACCACACAATATGAGTATACATGTGTACATGTGTACTTGTCAGGTTACATATACTTGCCACCAAAAAATCATGAAAATTGCTCAAAGTCCAACATGTGGAAAATTGCCTATATTTTGATGAATAAAGTCCCATAACTCTGGAATGACAAATTGGACAGCGACACAAATTGAAAGGGAGATTCCTTCTATCAACATATACTTGCAACCAAAAAATCATGAAAATTGCTCTAAGCATTTTCAAGTTATTGTTTGACATATGAAAAATAAAGTCCCATAACTCTGGAATGACTAACGAGTGGCGACACCAACCAAAAGGGAGCTTCCTTCCATCAACATAAACCACCTACCAAAAAATCGTGAAAATCTCTCGAGGCGTTCTCGAGTTATCGTACGACGTGTAAAAAATCGACAATTTTCTAAGTAATAAAGTCCCATAACTCTGAAATGACTAATCAAACGGCGACACTAAACAAAAGGGAGCTTCCCTCCATCGATATACACCACCTACCCAAAAATCACGAAAACCTCTCAAAGCATTCTCGAGTTATCGTACAACGTGTAAAAAATCAAAAATTTTCTAAGTAATAAAGTCCCATAACTCTGGAATGACTAATCGGACGGCGACACTAAACGAAAGGGAGCTTCCCTCCATCGATATACACCACCTACCCAAAAATCACGAAAATCTCTCAAAGCGTTCTCGAGTTATCGTACGACGTGTAAAAAATCAACAATTTTCTAAGTAATAAAGTCCCATAACTCTGGAATGACTAATTGAACGGCGACACTAAACGAAAGGGAGCTTCCCTCCATCGATATACACCACCTAACCAAAAATCACGAAAATCTCTCAAAGCATTCTTGAGTTATCGTATGACATATGACCGGACGGACAGACGGACAGCGGTATACCATAATACGACCCGGATAAAAACAAAATTTGGATAACTTATTTTATTTGAGAGAAATAAACGAAAATACGAAAGGTGATCCCTTATACCCCGATTGAGGTAACTGGATGATTTGTCGTGACTGAAGTTTCGTTGTAACGACGAATCGTCCAAATTACGATCACGACAAATCCTCTTTTAGGTTTTCGACGAAATGTCCAAGGCATAGATCTGTAACACTGAATTATTTTTAAATTTTTGGCCGGTTGATTTCATTGAAGTTTCAGGTACTTTCATGTGGAATCTTTTGAAGTAACATCAAAAAGTGTTAAAAATATATTTTATGAGCCCTCTGTGAGGCGTGATAAACTATATTTTTCAGACCAGAAGTAAAAAAATGAATAGAATAGAAATGAAGACTTTTTTGGCGTTTAATATCAGAGCTGTGTGACAAAGGGTGGAATATATGGATTTTATGTACGTTTCTTGTCTCAAAAATGTAATTTATGACCCCTCCTTGAGGCGTGATAAGTTATATTTTTCAGATCAGAAACAAGATATGATAAGTTATATTTTTCAGATCAGAAACAAGATATGTGGGGCGTCTTATAACAGAGCTGTGCGACGAAGGGGGAAAATACAATTTTGATCGGCAACCCCGAGGCACCACAAATTAGTGTTAAAGACTCAAAATCGTAATCTTCAACGAATCGTCCAAAGAACAATGGAAATTACCGACGAATCGGCCATTGGACGATTTGTTGGCATTTTCCGTTCAGGCCGAATCGTCCAGATTCTACGACGAATGTGCAATCACGACGAATGGACCAGTAACCCTGAATGACTGTATGTGGACAAAGAAAACAAGCAATGTTTCAACCAATGGGCCTCAGGGTAAAATCCAGAGGTCTACTGGCTGGAACTTTCTTTGTACTTGTTTTGCTTTGCAACAAATTTCCAATTACTGCTTGGGAGGAATCTCCACTCTGTGGGTGATTTAGTGACAATACACTCTCCACGTATTGTACACGGACAAAAGAAATCACCCATGGGCCAAATTTGCTATGGGAGGAGTTAGTAACTGCAATATTGGGTACAAGATGGGAATTGGCCGTTTTGTCATGGTACACTCGTCATCTAACTTCAAATGACCGGTTCTTTTGGGTGCTGGTCAAACCGTCACACGACCAAAACATCCACATTTCAATATGGTCAAAACGTCACATACTTTTGGTCAAAACGTCACATACTTTTGGTCAAAATGTCACACGCTTTTTGGTCAAAACGTCACATACTTTTGGTCAAAACGTCACACACTCGGACAGCAAGATAACTATTTCCTGTTCTGTGCCCAATCAACAAAACGAATGAATGAAAGGTACTCACGGACGATGAGCAACAGACGAGTTCGGCCTCGAAAGAATAAATGAAGTTTCAGTTTCAGTTCAACTGCTTTTGGCCCTACTGACCTTGTCCTTTTTTCGTCCTTTTCCTTGGTGGTGCTCCCGATGGTGATTTTGATTTTGTTTCATTTGCCGAAAGATTTCCCTGAATTCGAGACCCCTTGAGACCCGAATAACTTTATTTGCTAATGGATCCACGAGAGTTGGAAGCGATGGCCAACAGAAGAATGAAATGAAAAGTTTGGCTCAACAGCCCTCCACCCCCCCCCCCCCCCCCCCCCCTTTTTTTTTTGCTTTCTATGTTATGGTTGATTGGCCCGCCTAACTGTGTTTTTCATAGTCTCGGGGTGCCCTTTTGAAATATAATACAGTGTAACTCTTTTCCACAACTTGATCCACAAAGAGAAAGAGATAAAAGCACCGCAACAGTTGCCAAAAGAATGGTGAAGAATATTTGTAATTCCAATGAAAACACAAGCTGAATTTGCAAACCAGTTGAAAGTATTATTTCTCCAACGAAGAATTTGATACAACTACTGTGAAAATGGCTTTACTGACACGCCATGAAAGATGCAAGCTTGTAATAACAAGAACAGCAGTTATCTTGATAACTTGTTACTGGAGTATTTTGAGTCAAACAAAAATGTTTTGTTCCTATAAAAACATGATAATGAAAGAAAACAACCAATCTGTGTTACACTATATAACAGGTACCAACCAATTCGAATATGAAAACTCACTTGTGACACTAAATATTGCTGACGAAGTTTAATAAACATACACAAAAGAAAATAGTTTTATATATGGTTCCAAAAATTAAAAACATTTCTGCTAAAATAATGCTTGTAGTATATTCCTTGTCATAATTTCTGTCCGCGCGAGCTTTATGCTTTATAAAATTGAGATTCTATAAAGCATAAATGGCCTGTGAATGGAAACAAAAGGTCAAATTATTATGTTATATGACACTAGGTTTGAATAATAAAAAAATACCTCAAATACATGGGTTTTTGTTATTGGAAAGTAAAATTCTTATTTTTGTTTTTCTAGGAATTTCAAAAAGTGTATATATGCAGATGGTTAGTGGCGAAGAGGATGTAGCTTATTACTGTCTTAAATGTGGCATTCCAGCAGATGAAAGCAGTATACCTGGAATGCCAAACACAGAAACCTTTCAAAGCACCACTTCAAGGTGAATACGAGTCAAATTATCACTGGAAATGATCAGTTTGTTCTATAAGCGTATAATGAAAAGAAAATCTCGTGTTTTTGAGTGGATACTGATCATTTCTAGCAATAATTCAATACGTGGATATTGTTTGAATACGAGATACATTTTCACGTTTGGCAAGTCACAAACTGTTAAGTAGGAAGAGTCCCAAGAAATATTTGAGAATTGACTATTCAAAATCTACGAGACAATGCACTGACAAACGGATCACGTGCAAATTTACACTGAATAGCGAGGTAATTGTGTGTGTAGTCAGTTTGTTTCATTTCCTCATGGATTTCTAACAGTCCTGATTCAATTCTCTGGACTCTCTTGGCTCCGTCCACTTAACAGTTTTTGAGACCGCCCACCGAAGAAAATGTTTCTCGTGTTCAAACAATATCCATGCAGTATGATATTGATATCACAGAGATTTTATTTTTTATTTTCCATATACATGTAGTCTACATGTAAATTTTTCGTTACAATTTAAAAGCGACTTGTTAATATATATACTGAAAAATATTCTGGCATTCATCGGTAGCCATTGTTGATACATTTAACTGAAATAAATAATGTATATTTTTGATCGATTTTACTCCAATTTATTCCATACTCACCTGTAAACAGGTTTCTATGGTGAGTATTTTCCCCCACGTTTCCAAACTTGTGTATTTCCTGTATGTGGACCACCAATAACGTTTCCAAAATAGAGAAAGAGGTGGGTGAAATTTCCGACAGGGGTACTAACATACAATATGCCCCGGGCATATCATTAGTAACCTTGCCGAAAATTTCGACATCTTGACATTTTTCTCGGACTATAAACCCTGAGAGGAACGAATCGCTGGGGCTAAATCAGTTCTGCGTATAATATTATTTTATCCCTGAAGCATTGTTTGTAATGAGACAATGTGTACGAACCACCGCACAACATCCAAATGGTCCCGACCCAAAGCATTGTTTGTAACGGGACACTGTGAACGAACCACCGCACAACATCCAAATGGTCCCGATCCAATATAGTTTCATCACATCTCTAATTTCAAGCCCCCACCCCACCATTAGTGAGTTGTTAGTAAAATATGTGACATTTTGACCAAAAGTGGGGAATGGTCGATTTGCACCACGGTCGATTTGCACCATCGGGCGGTCAATTTGCACCAGCGAAAAAGTCGATTTGCACAATCGGAAAAGTCGATTTGCTCCATCGGAAAAGTCGATTTGCACCATTGGTTTGGTCAATTTGCACCATTGATTCGGTCGATTTGCACCATAGTAGATTCGATTTGCACCATTCATAAACACGGGTACTCGGCATGAAAAATGACATTTGATAACGATATTTGTATTCTATATCTACAAAAATCATTACCAAATTTAATTTTTCTGGAATCAGCTGTAATAAACTGTTACGCCTGTGTGTCCCTAGCCATTAGACACATTATCAATCTGCTGAGACGGTAGTCCAAACTTGGACCCAAAGTCTGTAAAATAACTTTTGGTGCGGTACGTCCTGTGGGATGTACAACACCAAAAAATTATATTACAGACTTTGGGTCCAAGTTTGGACTACTTGGGCAAAATTCCTAAGATAAGACTAAGGGGTGTGTGTGTGTGTGGGGGGGGGGGGGGGGGGGGACGGGGATGTGAATAAAGATAAGAAACACCAATCTTTTTCATTCAACTATTATATTTTATTAAAGCACTTGGTAGCACAGTTACAGTAGTAGGTGGTATAGGCCGATTCAAACACACATGTACATGTACGTGTACGTGTACACGTACATCGATGTACACCTCCATAGGATTTAGTGTTAAAATCGTGTACACGTACACGATTTTAACGTTTTTTAGGGTGTTTTAGAACCGGCTTTGCCGATTCAAAAACACTGGATTGTATCCAAGAGTGAGAAAAAACGCATGAAATTTTACGTACATGTACCGTCTGATCTGAAATCGGCAAATGGGTTTCCCCCATAGGATTCAGTGTTAAATTGCGAGCAAAAAACGTGTTGTCGTTTCTAAATCATCATCTTGCCGATTCTAAATAATCCACGTCTGTACACGATTTTAACACTGAATCCCTATGGAGGCGTACACGGAAATCCATTTGCGGATTTTACGTCGGAAATCGAAACTAACACATGTTATTGTTGTGACTGAATGAGGTTTTCGTTCAAAAGAGTAGACTATAAATATGAGCGTCAGTTTTAAAAAGGAGTTGCATGAATGAAAGGCATCCGTTCAAAAAGAGTCGACTATAAAATATGATCTGTAAAATAGACATTCGTGTTTTGTTTTGATGAAACGAAGAGAAATTGAGTTTAGAGACAATTAGAGTAATGGAATGTTTGAATGAAAATGTTGCTTATGTTTTTGTTGTGGCGTGAATGAAGGTTTTTCGTTTTAATGGATCGTTTTAATAATGTATAATAAATGCATTTTCCACTCAATTAGGTTTTGAGTGGTAAATTTTTAATATATTCATGATAACGATCAGAGATTTGAATGAATGAATGAATGAATGAATGAATGAATGAATGAATGAATGAATGAAATCCCTTTAACGTTAAATTAGAAAAACCAGTTTCTTTTATGTGCTAGAATGTTTTTAACTGTCATCAAAGTTCTCTCTTAATTCGACACTGAGTGAATGGTTTTTTGATATGTGAATGGAATTCCTTTTAACAAACGTAAATTACTCTCAAATGCGTTAAATCAGAAACCGGTTTGTCATGTACTTAAAACGTTTATTAAACTTTCCCAATTCAATCAATACTGAGTTGAGATGTGAATTTTTAGTTATTATATTAAAGACAGAAAGATTTTTATTAACTTAAAACATAAAAATATAATTATACATTTAATTTTGAAAATAATAAAATAACTCGCATTAGCATACTTAAAGGAACATTAACAATTAAAAACGAAAAAATGTTTTTACAGATGGATTCTAGACGCCGAGATCGAATTTTAGACGAGTATGAACGTGTTAAGAAGGGCATTCAGTCGGCTGACAGAAGCAGACGTCTTGGTGAGATGGAACTCAAACGCGAAGCCACAAAAATATTTAAACCCGTGACGCAGGGTCAAGAGCGAAACAGGAAGGAGATAGTCGAAGAATTGAGACCCATAAAAGAGAGTTCTTTGAGAATGGGTTTGTTGCCCAGTAGTTTTGGAAATCGGCATTCCGTTCATTTTACACCGGATTATGTTCCCACAGGAATTGAAACAGATTTGAGCGATGATACAGCTTCGACTATCACCACTGATAGCGTTGCATCGTCTGAGGATGGCGGTAAGAGAGATCTGTTGTATGGAATTTAGAAGGATTCTGACGGTCAAACTTTTGTGGGCGACACAGAAGTAGAAATGGATGATGAAGATTTAATTGTCGGTTCGAATAAGTATAAAATAACTGATGGACTGCGCAAATTGCTCCTTTACGACAAGCCTAGTGATTACACGGAACAGGATTTCGACAATTACGGCGACAGTCTGGTTCAGACCCACGCCACGAAGAGAAATAACGATGCCAGAGAGACGAGACCCAAAGCCAACAGAGGTTACAAGTGGACGAAAGTGGTGAAACCCATATGGGATATGAAGAAGAAGTTTGTCGAATCGGTGACTGGCAAAGGGGTGAAAACCACTTTTCTTCCGAGCGATTCTGACGCTCTGTCTCAGAGATTGAGTTTGTTGATGGCGAGCAGACAGGCTGGTAACACAGGATTAGATAATCAGATAGTTACTATATCTGACGAATTGTTAAGACAGAAGGTTTTGAATAAAAACCATTATAAAAGGCTGATGAACGAATTGAAGGATTGATGTATATAATAAGTAGAGAGAAACAAACAAACAAACAAAAATAAAACAGTAAATTTTTACACTAGAATAATAAAAGTATTTAAACAACAAAACGATTTACCAGTGAAAAAACAAAATATATTATAAAAATAAAATATGTTGGTGATAAAGAACAGGGGATACGTCAGAACTTACGTTCAAGGCGGTTCTGGCATCGTCAATTCTATAATGCGAGCGTTCATGAGCGATGCGGGTAGAAAACTCGCATCGACTGTGTTTGAGGTCGGTAAGAAGACGGCTTTAGATGCTGGTAAGAAAGCCGCTTCCAAAGCCAGTGGTAGGATAGCTTCTGTGGCTGGCAAGAGGGCAGCCGACGCGTTGATCGACAAGTTGATCAGTCCGCCGGCGAAGCGAGCTGCGTTAGAGCGAATGCCAAAAAGTTGGAAAGATTTTAAGGATGCTGTGGTACCCATACAAGATTTAGCCAAAATGATGAGTGGATCAGGATTGAAGAGAACTCGCGACGGTGTGATATAAATAAATAATAATATTAAAACAACTAAGTTTGAAAAACATAAAAATTGTGTTTGAAAGAATCTAAAATAACAACAAAAAAAAATAAAACAAAGATGAACATTAAAGATATGTCTTGGAACGACGCCGCGACCAAGAGGTCGAATAACGAGTTCTTTCCCAAAAGCATAAGAGGCTTGATAGTGGGAAAATCGAATTGTGGAAAGACCAATCTGTTGATGAATCTGTTGTCCCGACCCGACTGGTTGGATTACGACAGATTGTTCGTGTTTGGCAAGAGCTTGTTTCAACCCGAATACAGATTGCTTCGAGAGTGCATGGATCGTAGATTGCCCAAGGACGTCATAGCCAGAATCTTTGACAGTAGGGAGGAATTCGACAAGAGTGAAGCTCCTCTTTCAACCATTTTGGACGGTGCGGCGATGGAGCTGATGAAGAGAAATGCATCTTCGAACGTCGAGTGTTGATTTTATGAGAATGCTAGCGACGTTCCGGATCCTAGAGAAATGAAATCGGAAGATAAGAATCTCATGATTTTCGACGATCTGCTTTTTGAGAGACAGAACCGATGCGAATCGTATTACGTTAGGGGTCGACACAGCAACGTGGACTGTTTCTACCTGTCACAGAATTATTTTTGATTGCCCAGACAGACGATAAGGGAGAACGCTAATTTTCTATGTCTCTTTCGCCAAGATCTTAAGAATCTCGATCACATCTACCACGATCACGTCGCAAATGACATGAGCGTGGCGGAATTCAGGAGATTCTGCAAGAGGGTTTGGGATGGAGGACTTTACAATTTCGTCGTGATCGATTTGACAAGCGAATTTAATCGTAGAAAATATCGGTGCGGATTCGACAAGTTTTATGTTTCTGATGATAATAAGATAGCGCATGAAAATAAAAAAAATTTAGAAAATAATAAATCTTCAAATAATTAGTTTTGAAAAAAATAAAATGAAAGTGTCAATGACACTGTAGCTCAACTTGTCAAGACAAAGACATGTACATGTATAGTATGTGACACAGCAATGACAAACATCTAGGTAATGACTTGATAACAAAGGTACATATAAAGTATTGTAACGGTCTGTACATGAATACTGACCGTTGCCTGTAACAAATGTATAGGTAAAGTATTGTAAAGGTGGGTGACAGTCAGATACTGAACTAGAAAAAATCTTTGAGTCCCAGAGTGGGTCTGACTGAACCCCAAAATATTTGTTCTCATAGCACAGTGATAACAAAGGCACCCCAAAACACACTCGTTCCTGTCCCAAGGTGAAAACAAAAGTACTCAAGAAGTTTTGTGAAGATCAGTTCATAAATACGAGCTGTATAGAACTTGTGACAAAAAACTGATTGGACCTAATTTCGGTACAAAATGGCCACTGGCAGCCATCTTGAATTTTGGACCGTACCCAGAAACACTCATTCTCATCCCAAGGAGATAACAAAGGTACCCAAGAAGTTTTGTGAAGATCGGTTCATAAATACAGCCTCTACCCTGAGCCGTATTGACATGTGTGCTTACATTGTGTAAGTAGCACTGAATAAATCAAAGTTCATCTAATTTGCATAATTTTGGCACGAAAAAAAACCCCTTACAATATGTGATGTATTCCATGTTACTAAACATTCATACAAAAATTTATTCAAATCAGAACTTTCATACAGAAGTTCTATACAAAAGACTGATTGCACTAATTTTGGTGCAAAATGGCTGCTGGTGGCCATCTTGAATTTCGGACCACACCCAAAAACACTCGCTCTCATCCCACGGTGATAACAAAGGTACCCAAGAAGTTTCGTAAAGATTGGTTCATAAATATGGCCTCTAGTCTGAGCTGTATAGAAGATGTGTACAAAAAACTGATTAGACCTAATTTCGGTACAAAATGGCCACTGGCAGCCATCTTGAATTTTAGACCGCACCCAGAAACACTCGTTCTTGTCCCAAGGTGATAACAAAGGTACCCAAGACATTTCGTGAAGATCAGTTCATAAATACAGACTCTAGTCTGAGCCGTATTGACATGTGTACTTACTGTGTGTAAGTCGCACTGAAAAAATCAAAGTTCATCTAATTTGCAAAATTTCTGCACGAGAAAAAAACCCGTATTATATGTGATGCATCCCATGGTACTAAACATTCACACAAAATAATTATTCAAATCAGGGCTTTCATATGGAAGTTCTGTGCAAAAATCTGATTGCACCTAATTTTGTACAAAATGGCTGCCATCGGCCATCTTGAATTTCGGACCGGACCCCAAAACACTCGTTCTCGTCCCACGGTGATACCAATGGTACCCAAGAAGTTTCGTAAAGATCGGTTCATAAATACGGCCTCTAGCCCGAGCCGTATTGGCATTTGCACTTAGTGCTGAAAGTAACCCCAAAAAACATCAAAATTAGTCTAATTTGCACAAGTTACGTACGAGAAAAAAACCCGTATTATATGTGATGTATCCCATGGTACTAAACATTCATACAAAAAATTATTCAAATCAGAGCTTTCATATGGAAGTTCTGTACAAAAAACAGATTTCTGCATCGTCGGTACAAAATGGCGCCTGGCAGCCATCTTGAATTTCGGACCGCACCCAAAAACAGTCGTTCTCGTCCCACGGTCATAACAAAGGTACCCAAGAAGTTTCGTAAAGATCGGTTCATAAATACGGCCTCTAGCCCGAGCCATAGCAGCTTGGCACTTACAGCTCTGAAAGTAACACTAAATAAATCAAAGTCAGTCTAATTTGCATAATTTACGCACGAGAAAAAAACCCGTATTATATGTGATGTATCCCATGGTACTAAACATTTATACAAAACTTTATTCAAATCAGAACTTTCATACAGAAGTTCTGTACAAAAAACTGATTTTTGCATCATCGGTACAAAATGGCCACTGGCAGCCATCTTGAATTTTGGACCACACCTAAAAACACTCGTTCCCGTCCCAGGGTCATAACAAAGGCACACAAGAAGTTTCGTAAAGATCGGTTCATAAATACGACCTCTAGCCTGAGCCATAGCCAATTGTTGACGTACGGACAGACGGACGACGGGCCATGACAATAGCTCAAATTTGACTTCGTCAAAGTTGAGCTAAAAATAAAATTGAATATAATGTTCGAACATGGAGAATTGTTAGAACGGATAGCCGAGAATACGGCTGCAAAACAATCCATTCAAATTGTGGTGAGTGGCGATTCGACTCGATTCGCTACGAAATTCGAACCTTCCATCGAATTGAATAGAGAGAAAAGATACGAGATGGCGTTGGTGAATCTGGAGACTTATTATTCCTTTCCCAACTTCACCGAAAAGAATAACTCGTTCAAGTATTCCGACGGAGTGGATTGGTTGGAGATTCGAATTCCCAAAGGGAGTTACGACAGACGATTTGAACAATTACATTCAGACGCGAATGAAGACGGATGGAAAGGGAAGCAACAAGATCAGACTCGCTCCCAATCCTAATACCTTACAGACGATGTTGGATTTGGAAGATAATTTTCGAGTGGATTTCAACACGGACGATTCTATAGGCAAGCTGTTGGGATTCGATCGAAAGATGTATCGAGGCCACGCGGCATCTGAAAATACGGTCGACATTCTCGCAGTCAATAGCATTCTGGTGAACGTGGACGTGATTGCTGGAAGCTACGTGAATGGTAGCGCTCAACCGACGATCTATTCCTTCTTTCCAAACGTGTCGCCGGGTTATAAGATCGTGGAGCGACCTAGAAATTTAGTTTATCTACCAGTGATTTTAGACACGTTGTATAGTCTCAAAACCACGTTGACGGATCAAAATGGTGAACTGTTAGATCTTCGCGGAGAGAGAGAGGGTGACGATACGATTTCACATAAGAGAAATATAAAAGCAAAAAAAAAAAAAAAAAATATTGTGTATATATATAGATAACAAAAATAAAATAAACGCAATATTAATTTTACAAAATTATTTTAATATAAATAATTATTATTAAACAAGAAAACAATTGAAGTAAATTATATTTTAAAAAAAGAATTATGACAGAATACGTGATTAAAAACGTGAACATATCCACAGGACAGAGGAAGAAACTTAAGAGAGCATTAACAACTCGAGGCGAGGCGGTGAGATTCAAATTCACTCACGAAGATCTGACGAGAGGCAGTCAGGATTCGATCGCCTGGACCAAAAGTCAAATCAAAAGGATGGAGAAAGTGATTCGTCTATGGAAGAGGGTTGACGGTGAGATTGAGTCCCGCTCAATTGAGATACAATTTGAGAATGAAAGGTGGTTTCCTACCGCTATTGGCAGGAATCGCCGCAAAAGCATTACCCTTCGTCGCAAAGGCACTACCCTTTCTCGGAAAGACTCTCGGCGTGGGAGCTCTCACAGGACTCGCGAGTTCGGCAGTTGAGAAATTAATGGGTGGCAGCGGACTGTTTTTGAAGAAGGGAGGAGCCGTGTGTCGCGTCCACGTAGACGACAGCGGTAAAGGATTGTATCTAGAACCTGTTAGAGGTGGCAACTCTCTGAGTGGAAACGGTCTCTATCTGAAGAGTGGACAGAACGTTGAGCGACTCGGCAAGGGTTTGTTGCTCGGTGAGAATTCGCTGTTTAAGAATATACCGATTTTGAATATGTTATTATAATATAAAATTATATGATTATATAAAATATAAATCAAAGAAAGTATAAAATAATATATTTAAAATGGATAAAAAGGTGGAGAAACAATTAGACGATAATGATGAATATCGCGAGACAGAGTGCGAAAAAAAAGATGTGGAAAAATGGTTAGACGCTAATGATGGATATCTAAGGAAAGAACTGATGAAAGAGTTAGATAAACAGCGGGATAGACGGTTGGAAATGAAAAGAATGAGACGCTTTCCACCATCACCACTACCTTCTGAAGAGAATGGTAATGATGCGAGTGTTACCAAGAGATGCACAACATTCGTTCATAATTATGATTCGGATAAACAAATGTGTTGTTATAAAAACGTATCATATTACAAAAAAAAGAAAAAAAGAAAAGAAGAATCGACGCTGAAATTTAAGAAAAAAGGAAACGTTATTATAATATATGGGCAATAGTGAAGAAGGAAAACAAAAAAAAAAAAAGTAATGAGATCTAAAGATGATCTCATTACTTTATTTTTTCCTTTTTCTTCGCTAAAAATCAATCTCTCTATTGTTTATATTTCCAAGCTCGTTATTAGCATGCTGACACTCGTATTTTCAAGATGATCTCATTACGTTTTTTTCCTTCTTCTTCGCTAAAAAATCAATCTCACTATTGTTTATATTTCCAAGCCTGTTATTAGCATGTTGACACTCGTGTATTCTCCTTTTTCAAAAATGTGTTGAATGTTTATCTTTACTCTTTTGAGTTTTTTTACATCGGTGAACTCGCTCTCACCACCCGATTTCTCCACGAGTTTGCGTGAGATTTTTGGATATATGTAACTTCCATAGAACAACGTCAAATCGTCCTTGTCGAATTCTTTATCTTTAGCGATGACGATTTTCTGCAGATCGCTTTGATAGTTGTAAAACAAATCGAGCATGGCTTCATCCAATTTCAAAGTCATCTTATATCTGTCGTATTTATGCTTTAAGTCCTTCATCTCGACCTCGTTCAATTCGATGGGATCGTGTTGTTGTAATCTATAGATTTTATGACCGAATTTCTTATACGTTTCGACTCGTTTCAATTTCAATTCGCATCTTTTAGGTGTTGCTGTCATGATCGATTATTTGGTTTTTTTTGTTTGATGAATTCTTGCAAATAATGTATATTTTAAATTTTGTATTTTTAATAATTTGTTTAAAAAGTTTTTTTTTTTTTGGGGGTCTTTATATATATATATATAAAAAAAAGTTTTTTAATTTTAATTTTTTTTAATGTGAAAATTTTTTTGTAAAAAGTAATGAGATCACCTTTAGATCTCATTACTTTTTTTCCTTCTTCTTCGCTAAAATCAATCTCACTATTGTTTATATTTCCAAGTCCGTTATTAGCATGTTGACATGCGTCATTTTTCCATTTACCAAAATGTCTTGAATGTTTATCTTTACTCTTTTGAGTTTTTCTACATCGGTGAACGCGCTCTCACCACCCGATTTATCCACGAGTTCGAGTGAGATCATTGGAAATATTTTTTTTCCATAGAACATCGTCAAATCGTTCTTGTATGGGGGTTTTCTGTATTTGGTGATGATATTATTCAGCAGATCGCTTTGGTACTCGTAAAACAAATTGAGCATGGCTTCATCCAATTTCAAACACATCATATATTCGTTGTCGCAGCACTCTTAAGTCCACCATCTTAACCTCGTTCAATTCGATGGGATCGTGTTCTAATGTATAGATATAAGTATCTGTTAGCTTATATATTTCAACTTGTTTCAATTCACATCTTTTAGGTGTTGTTGTCATATCGATTATTTGGTTTTTATGAATTCTTGCAAATAATGTATATTTTAAATTTTGTATTTAATAATAATTTGTTAAAAAGTTTCTCTTTATATATAAATAAAAGTTAAATTTAACATCCTTTTTTTTTTTTTTTTTGTATTAATTCAATTTTTTTTTCACGTTAAGAACATATAATTGATTAATTCTTTTTGAAGGAATTAAAACATATTATAAACAATTTTTAAAACTTTTTAACAAATTATCATTAATACAAAATTCGAAAAAAAAATAATATATTCTTACAAACCCAATTTTGAGGTAAAAACAATGATCAAGTCCGAACATCCGAATTATAGTTTAAAACGTTCAAGACTTCAAACGTTTAAAAATTGGCCTTTGCATCTTGCTCAAAAACCCGAAGATTTAGCCGCTGCGGGTTTCATTTATGTGGGTAAAAGCGACAGAGTTAAATGTTTTTGTTGCAACATACATTTGATGAATTGGGAACCTCACGACAGACCTTTACTAGAACACATAAATAATACCAAAGGTCGTTGCGATTATTTGAAGAAGATCCAGTCATTGGGATTGATTAAAATTGAAGACGAAGAATGGGAAAGAAATAAAAACGAGAGTTTATTAAGGGGTATTTTACAATCTGGATACACGAAGGAACAATTGTACAATACATTGAATCACGCAAACAAGACGTTATCTCAATTCTTGACTTTAGAAGATTTGATTCGATTCATGAAAGAAGCAGACGAGTTTTAGAACGTGCAAGACTTCGAACGTTTAAAAATTAGCCTTCGCATCTTGCAGTTATCATCATCTATTGAGAAGGAATTGGGTGACATGAATACGCGTCTGCTTCATGGAAATTTGTTTTGAACCTAGTGTGAGACTTCGCGTAAAAGTCGTAAGAGTTCTATTTGTCTTGAACCTTCTTCTTTTTTAATAGTTCGAACGACATTGTCGATTAATTTTTGTTCGCTAATAGTATTACGATTCGATATTCTATCGCAAATCGTATCGTTTTCTTTCGAAACGCGTAAATATAAATTACGATTTTTTTCTTCTTGGTTTTTTGGAGAATAACGATTTATTAAACAATGTCGACGTTTAGGTCGAGATTCCGTCGTGGATGTTGTCGTCATGATCAATTATTTGGGGTTTTTTTGTTTTACGAATTCTTGCAAATAATGTATATTTTAAATTTTTGTATTTAAATAATTTGTTTAAAAAGTTTTGTTTTTTTCTCTTTATATATATATAAAAGTTAAATTTTAACATCCTTTTTTTCTCGTATTAATTCAATTTTTTTGACGTTAAGGAACATAAAAAAATTGATTAATTTCATCAAAAAAATATTTTTCACATTAAAGAAAAACAAAACTTTATAAACAAATTATTTAAATACAAAATTCGGAAAAAAAAAATTCTTACAAATGGAGCAAACAGATCAAAAAATGGAAAATTTAAATGAGTTAAACGAGATTTGTAAACTATTAAAAATTTCACATTTCAGAAATCATAGAACTAAATCAAAAAAAATTGAAGTCATACAGAAATATCTGCGAAACGATGGAAAGGCAAACAAAATGCCGATAGCAACGACGTAAAAAAATGCATTGGTTGTGAAAAATGAGAAGAAGAAAAAGATAATAAAAGGAATCGAAATGCCGACGTCGAAAAAAAACGAAAACGTTTCGATTGTGAAAAATAAGAAGACGACTAAACGAAAAGCCGTTGAAGAACTTCAAGTTTCCAAAGAAAAGAAAAGAAAAACTAAAACGAAAACGAGTGATGCACTTCAGATTCTAGGCACATTGGACGTTCGATGAGGTGTTGAAACTCGAAATTCACATAACTAAAAACGATTCGTTGAAAGGGTCTTCCTACGTGAAATTACCGTATTTCCTAGCTAAAAAACACGCCATGGTCAATGTGAAAAATAAAGATGATCAGTGTTTTAAATGGGCAGTCACCTCTGCTTTATACCCTGTCAAAACGAACCCCAAAAGAGTTTCTCATTACAATGAGACTTCTAAAAATCTCGATTGGACCGGAGTGACTTTTCCAACGCAGTTAAAACACATCGAACGTTTCGAGGCTCAAAATCCCATCGTAGCGGTGAACGTCTTGGGATACGACGACGAAAAACGAACGATCTATCCTCTCAGACATACTTCGTATCTCGAAAGAGAAAAGACGATTATTTTATTATTGATTTCGAATGATGACAATCGTCATTATTGTTGGGTTAAATATCCTAGCCGATTACTGTCGAGACAAAATAATAAACATGAACATAAGGTATGTTTATGTTGCAACTGCATGAACATGTTTAAGAGCGAAAAATCGTTAGCGAAACATCAGAAATATTGCAACGAAAATCAAGGTGTCGCCGTGGAAATGCCCAAACCTAACACCATCGTGAAGTTTGAAAATCACAATAGAAGGTTAAAAGTACCATTCGTCGTGTACGCCGATTTCGAATATTTCACCACGAAAATGAGTTCCTGTCAACCCAACGCCCTTCAAAGTTACGTCGAAAGATATCAAAAACACATACCTTCGGGCTATTGCATTTACGTGAAATGCGCTTTCGACTCGCAACACGACATGGGTCCCTTCACCTACACGAAACAGTATGAAGACGACGACGTGGCCCAAAGGTTCGTGGAAGAGTTAGAATCGAAAATTCAAATGTTATACGACAAATTCAAAACTCCGGCGAAAATGATCATCACGCGAGAGCAGCAGGACGAAAATAACAGAGCCACCGAATGTCACATATGCAGACAATCGTTCGACGAGAATTCGGAGGAAAATAAGAAGGTTAGAGACCACGATCATTACACGGGTCTGTATCGCGGTCCGGCTCACAGCAAGTGTAATTTAAAATATCGAGATGCCGCTTCTTATCCGGTGATGTTTCACAATCTCTCGGGTTACGACAGTCATCTGTTTGTGAGAAATCTCGGCACCTCACACGAAGAATTAAATTGCATCGCGAACAGCGAAGAAAGATACATTTCCTTAACGAAATGGAAGCTCATGGAGAAGAAAAAAGTAATCGACAGAAATACGTTGGAAGAAAAAATGAAATCCATTCGTAGAGGCGTACGTTTCATCGACAGTTTTAAATTCATGTCGACCGCTCTGGAAAAATTAGTCGATAACATGAGCAAGGATAATTTTAAAATCACGAGCGAACATTTCGGAGAACGAGTAGACGTCATGTTGAGGAAAGGAGTCTATCCTTACGATTACATGAACGATCTAAAGAGATTCGAAGACACCACACTACCTTTGAAAAAAGATTTTTATTTGAAATTATACGAATCCGACATTTCCGACGAGAATTACGAACACGCTAAAAACGTGTGGAAATCATTCGATATGAAAACCATGAGAGATTATCACGATCTCTATCTGAAGACCGACGTTCTGCTCTTGGCAGACGTGGTCGAAAATTTTCGAGACGTCTGTTGTCGAAATTACGATCTGGATCCCGCTTGGTATTTCACCGCACCCGGTCTGGCGTGGGACACTCTGTTGAAGACCACCGAAGTCCAATTGGAATTATTATCTGACGTGAACATGTTGCTCATGTTTGAAAGGGCTGCGAGAGGTGGCGTCTCGATGATCTCCCACAGATATTCTAAAGCTAACAATCCCTACATGAAAGAAGGTTTCGATTCGAAACGATCAATTAAATACATACAGTATTGGGACGCTAACAATCTGTACGGTTGGGCTATGTGTCATCCTTTACCGATTGGAAATTTCAAATGGGTGACGGAGCCGGAAGAGATGCAAAAATGGAGAGACTATCCTTGCATTTTAGAAGTCGATTTGAACTATCCGGAAGAATTACACAATCCACACAACGATTATCTGCTGGCTCCCGAACGAATGGAACCGAACAAAGGAGACAAGGAAAAACTCATTCCCAATTTATTTAACAAACGTAACTACGTCGTCTACAGCGAGAATTTGAAACAATACGTCGATTACGGGATGAAATTAGTCAACATACATCGCATCATTCGATTCGACGAAGAGCCTTGGATGAAAAAATACATCGATCTCAACACGAATCTCAGAATTCGAGCCGAGAACGATTTCGAAAAAGATTTCTTCAAACTCATGAACAACTGCGTGTACGGTAAATCAATGGAAAACATCAGGAAGAGAACAGACGTTCGACTCGTCACGTCTGAGAAAAGAGTTAAAAAAATTAGTGGCGAAACCCAATTACAAACACCGAACCATATTCGACGAAAATCTAGTGGCCGTTCACATGCAAAAGACGCACCTGAAGTTCGACAAACCGTATTATCTCGGACCGATCATCTTAGATATCAGCAAGAGATTGATGTATGAGTTTCACTACGATTACGTCAAACGAAAATTTGATAATAAAGCCAAACTACTGTTCACCGACACAGACAGTTTAGTTTATGAGATAGAGACGAAAGACGTCTACCGAGATATATCTCCGGACGTGGCCGCGTGGTTCGACACGAGCAATTATCCCGTCGATCACCCGTCCAACATTCAATCGAACGACAACAAGAAGGTGTTGGGTAAATTTAAGTATGAGAGCGGTGGTAAACAAATCGTCGAATTCGTGGGCTTGAGACCCAAACTGTATGCTTATCGTCTAGAAGATGAAGAGATCAAGAAGTGCAAAGGGGTTAAAGTGTGCGTGGTGAAGAAAAACATCTCTTTCCAAGAGTATAAAAATTGTCTGTTAGGAAGTGGTCCGGTGTATAAGACTATGAAATCGATTCGAAGCGAAAATCACGACTTGTATACCGAAATAGTCAACAAGATTTCGCTGACGGCTGACGACGATAAGAGATTCGTGTTAGACGATAAAATAAGCACTTTTGCACTCTGATATTGGACTGTGGATCTAATTAGAGATGATATGAATGTGGATGATTGGATTCCAGATATAATTGTGGATGATAAGATTCCTGATATGATTGTGGATGATAGGATTCCAGAAAATCAAGAGGAATTAGATGGATTCAAAATTATAGAAATCGATAGAGACATCGAGAGAGTTAGTTTAAAAAGAAAAATAAAAAAATAAAAAAAAATAACGTCATTTTTAGTGAATTATAATAAAATAAATAAAAAAAAAAAAAATAAAAAAATAAATATATACGCATTTATGAATAAGAAAATAAAGATATCCGTAGAAGGTGTCGTCTTACCTAACGAACCCCTATCCAACATCGATCTGTTGAATGCGGCAAAAGATTTGAAAATCAAAGATTTTCTAGGTGTGTTTTCCAGAGATGCCTTGTCGAAGAGAAGACCTCAACAATCGGAATGCGGAATTTTAAATCTAGACGATTCATCGGGTGAAGGCACTCACTGGGTGGCGTGGATCAAGAACGGAAAGAAGAAAAATTATTATTTCGACACCTACGGAATCTCACCGCCAAAAGAAATAAAGAACTATTTCAACAAATCGATGGTTCGTTACAACACGTAACAAGTGCAATCACCAGATCAAGTGTTTTGCGGTCACCTGTGTCTCTACGTTCTCAAGAGATGGTCTGAAGGAGATCGGTTTCAAGACATTCTCAATGATTTACATTAGAGAGAGATTTTTTTTTTTTTATAGTATATATAAAGATAAAAAAATTATTTTAAAAAATTTTAATTGAATAAAAACGAAAAATAAAAATAACATAGTTCATTTTTAATAAACTGCGTTTTGAATATATTTTTTCTAAAAACAAAAAAATCCCACAACAACATGCCAAACGATAAATTTGGTAGAAGTGACGACGAAAAAGTCAACCTAAGAAAGAAGAGGAAGACGATCGAAGTCGACGATGGTTACGACGTTGCCAACTTGGACGAACGTTAAGTTCGGAGATACGAACCTTGAGAAGAACCTTTGAACATGAATGATAAGAAGCTCTACAATCTTCCCGAGCTGATAGATCTCGCAGATGCTGCGACTAAAAATACGTCGACAGGGGGAATGTCGATTTCGAACGAATCCTGCTAGATAACTTCGTGGATAAAACCATGACCGACGATCTCGATCTGAAATCCCATAGATCCCACCGATGCCGCGACCAAGAAATACGCGGACGACTATCACGCGAGATTCAGCGAACACCTGAGAAATAGATACGTTCAGAAAACGATGCACTCGGAATTGAACGCCAATTCTAACAAGATAAAGAACGTGGCCACTCCCACGAATCCCAAGGACGTGGCGACCAAACATTACGTAGATCTGGAACAGAGAAAGTCTGACAGACGAGAAATGAAATCGGATCTGAATGCGGGATTCAACAAGATAATGAATCTGTCGAAGGTCGACGACACGGATGCGGACTCAACCGCGGTCAACAAGGGCTACGTGGATTCTGCCGTGATACGATCACAAGAATACCTAGAATCGCAAGTGGACGATCTCTACCTGAACAAACAATCTGGCGGAACCATGGAGGGTGGTATCGACATGAACGGTAAGAATTTATTCGGACACAGTCACGATCCCGAATTCGATTCCAGCGCGGTCAGCGGAAAGTACGTGGACGACAACTCAGTCTGGTGAACATGACGGATGCCTGCACCCTGATTTCGGTGGTGGAGAAAGTCAAATATGCTAGACAATTGATCACTGTGTGGGCCGAGGAGGCCGGCACCTTAGATGAAGGAAAAGCTGAGTGGTCTTTCGGAAATGGAGGTAGCGGATCGAAACATGGTCAGGTGGGATATCCCATGCCGCTGGGAGGTGAAATCCTTCGAATGAGTCTGGCTTCCTCGGATTTGAATAACAGAGCGGTCGTCAATCTCATGGTGAATGGAGTAGAGAGCGATAAGAGATACAGCGTCGAAAAGACGGAGAATCAACACGCGAATGTTAGCACGTTCGGCACGCCTCTCAAAGTGAACGCCGGAGACAGGATTAATTTCGTTACGAAAACCAATAATCCCGAAGCCGCCACTTCCGTGGTGAGTCTACTGATCGAATTAGTTCCTGTGAACAAACAGTGAACGCGTGGAAAATAATGAATTAAAAAAAAAATAATGTGTGATTTATTAAAAACAAAAAAAAAAAAAGAACAAAAAAAAAAAAAGTAATGAGATTTAGAAAGATGTTCAATCTCTCATTACTTTTTTTTTTTTTTTTTTTTTTTAGGTTTTGTTTTAATATGTTATTTCTCATAATGTTTCATCTCGTGAAATTGGATCACCTATCTCGAAACACGCGTCGACATCTATTTTAGCATTTTGAAGAGCTTTTATAAATTCTTGAAAAGCAGTCGGTCCTCTATACGTCAACGTGTCTAAAAGTCTTCTGGTCTTATCTTCTATCAAGATTTTACTTTCGATTTCACGTCTCATATAATAAGTTAATATCAAAGGTTCTGTTTCGACTAAAGTGTCTAGAATTATTGCTAACGAATCTTGCGAAATATTTTTAATCAAAACACGTTTGTTTCTTCTTAAGTATTCTCTTTCTTTATCATTCATTTTTATAATAATTTTTTAAATTTTTATTTATATATTTTTTTTTTTTTTCACACTCGTCTCTCATCGAATGATCGACATCTTATTTCCATCCGATTCGAATTGTAATTCTCTGTCCGACAAGACCAGCACGAAGGCTTCGGTTTTTCTTGGAACGTTCCTATCGAATTGCATCTTGATCTGAATGTCTAAGATGCTACTCTTGAGTCGTTCACTCTGTTTACTGATGTCGAATACGAACATGGGATACATCGACTTGTATTCGCCGGGAGATATGTTAGGATTGCTCATCAATTCGTCTAGACCGTGATACTTCTTTCTAAAATCAGCGGCGTCACCGTACAGTCTGCAGAAATCGTTCTTGTCGAACGACGCATTGTAATCGATTGCTGGATATCTCGTGGCATTCAGAAACACTTGCATGTTTCTCAAATGGCAGTGATCGAACAGCGACGCATTCTTTTCCTGAGACCCGTCCCTATCGGTCTGAAACGCAACCACGATGAAACGCGGTCTCTCGGAAGCGGATTTCACAGTCAATCTCCAATCGAAGTGATTCGTGGAGGGTGGAATGCTAGCCGTGTCGCACTGTCTCATTCTAAATCCCACGGGTAATTTACTCTTGGATTCTATGATCTTGTAGAGACACGCTTTTTCCACGATCGAAGGCTCCATGTGCGGAACGAATCACGATATCTTGTGTAGAGTTATCTTACCCGCATTGGTCGCAGTGAGTCTCACTATTGCGTCGTCGTCTCCTTTTCGAATCAACGTTAGATTGTGTTTGAATCCGTACATGATCTTGTTGTAATCGTCCGCGAATCTGAAGATGTGTTTCAAAGGTATCCTGAACGAAAACGTTCCTTTAGGTCTGGACGTCTTGACGACGTAGTCGAATATCAAGGCGGCGCCGGCGCTAGCAGGGCCGATGGTGTCTTTGACCCACAACTGATTAAGTCCTCTGGATTTCGAAAAATCATCAGGATACGCCAAGAGTCCGAACATCGTGGTGGCCTGACCGGGATGAAACACAGATTCTATCTCTTGTCCGGATAGCATGTATTTTATATTACTGAATAGATGCATGATGCCATTATTGGCTAGAGTAACCGTGTCGTCGTCGGCGTAGTCGCTCCCATCTTCCTTGGTGAGACGTCCCTGCACCACCATGTAACTCTCGCTAGGATGTATGAATAGATCTTGAGTTTCGACGTTGATTCTTATCTCTCCCGCATTGTTCAAACTCGTTCCGGTTACCGGTTCGTATTCGTGAACCTCATATTCTTGAATACTTTCATCTTTCACTATGCTTTGTGCTATATCCAGTATATTTATCATTTTAAAGGATTTTTAGTTTTTTTGTTTATTAATTAACTTGCTTTCTTTATCTAAAAATAGTTTTAATTATTTTTTATTATTTTTCTCTCTTATATATATGTGTGTAAACAAGAAAATGTTAAAGAAAGTAAATAAAAAAAAATTTGTTTTCTTTATCAAAACTTTGTCTTCTGTAATTGTTGTTCGTAAAACTTTCCGATGATCTCTTCTCCATCCAAAGCTTCGATTTCGTAAGTCACTGGATCGGTGAGAAATATTTTGATTATCACGAAGATTTCCGAGGTCCATCAAGGAGTATAACCCTTTTCGAAGTGCTTCGATCGAGTAGAGGTCGACCAATCGATGAACGTGCTTTTTGTAGAATTCCTTTCCCTTATCCACCCACAATTTACTCGGTTTTCGAGAAGACGAGTTGAACACGCTCTTCAGAGCCTCGGCGACGCAAGGTCCCGATTTATTCTTCAAAGCTCTGATCCAACCGTATTTGGAAAACACGTCGATGACCGTCAATAGATATTTGACGCCCTCGTTCCACCTCGAAAACGATCTCATGTCGACCAAGTCGGCAGACCAAATATCATCCAAACCCTTCACGAACACCCTTCTCTTTCGAAATTTACACACTATGGGTTTGTGTAACTCCTCGGCCAATTCGCTCGTCAATAATCGTTTCTTCTTCTTTTCCGATGCGCTTTTTTTTTTTGAACGCCCCATCCGAATCGACGTTTCGCACTGATCAGATTGCCGACCAGCGAACATTCTATCTTCTCTCTCCTGGTCGGATTCGATATGCCTCTCTATTTCCCCAACATGTTTTTATCGCAGACGTCATTGCGAGTCTTGGTGTCGGGATGTCCGGCGTAGCACAGATCGTGATCATACGCGGCCGCATCAACCCTATTCACAGGTTTGCTCCAAGATTTTTAAAAGAAACCTTACTCTAATAGTCTGAGAATCGCTCATGATTTACGTATTTTTTTATTATCTATTCGATTTGCTATATTTATTTTTTAAATAACTATTTATTTATATATTTTTTTTCTCTCCTATATATATATCAATCAAAAACGTGGTAATGGGTTTGCCGGTTCAAAAACACCTCTTTTCCGTGTACCGTACACGATTCGATTTCCGACGTAAAATCCACAAATGGATATCCGTGTACGCCTCCATAGGGTTTCAGTGTTAAAATCGTGTACAACTGCGGATGATTTAGAATCGGCAAGATGATGATTTAGAAACGACAAAACGTTTTTTTGCTCGCAATTTAACACTGAATCCTATGGGGGAAACCCATTTGCCGATTTCAGATCAGACGGTACATGTACATGTACGTAAAATTTCATGCAGTTTTTCTCACTCTTGGATACAATCCAGTGTTTTTGAATCGGCAAAGCCGGTTCTAAAACACCCTAAAAAACGTTAAAATTGTGTACGTGTACACGATTTTAACACTAAATCCTATGGAGGTGTACATCGATGTACGTGTACACGTACACGTACATGTGTGTTTGAATCAGCCTATACCACCTACTTACAGTTACAAAAGTAGAAAACGAACATAATAAAAACTTCAACAAACGTTACAAACTAACCAGCAAAAAGATTTTTTAAAAAGACACACTGAATCACATCACAAGTCAAAATCGCCTAATTGAGCGAAAGTGGAACCAAACAAATACTTACATTTTAGTGCGCAGTTACAGAGGTTTCTCAATTAACCTCGTCAAGACTTTTTTTATTCCATTTCCCCTCAATTAATAATGCAAGCACTTGCCACAATTTCTAAGAAGCTCATGTCGGGTGAATTTCTGAGAAATAGTGGCGAGTGTTGGCATTATTAATTGAGCGAAAGTGGAACAAAAGAAAAATACTAAAACTACTGAAAACATATTTTTTTAGCTGCCTAAAAACAAGATATTTTTCTCACAATTTACCTCATTAGCACACAGTTATGTGGAGGTTTCTCAATTAACCTAGTCAAGACTTTTTTATTCCATTTCCCCTCAATTAATAATGCAAGCACTTGCCGCAATTTCTAAGCTTATGTCGGGTGAATTTCTGAGAAATAGTGGCGAGTGCTGGCATTATTAATTGAGCAAAAGTGAAACAAAAGAAAAATACTAAAACTACTGAAAGTTAAAAAATTTATAGTAATTTATATATTTTTTATACTTACCAATGACCCAGACTTAGCTGGTGCTAACTCTAAAAAATCCAGGGCCAAACACAAATTTTGCCCCCCAATCCCCAAAATTTGCATCCAAAACCAAAAGAAATCATGTCCTATAGGACCTCCATACTTCGCCCCTACTGCGCATGCGCAGTGTCAAGGACGTTCCGAAATTGGCGCCAATTATCATTCTTACTGGCAGTGCCTGGTCAGCGCTATGTACTCAGCGGGGAGGTAAGAGTTCCCAACTCCTGGGAGGGCCATCCCCGTCTGGGTCATTGGTAAGTATAAAAAATATATAAATTACTATAAATTTTTTAACATTTTTATACTGTACCAATGACCCAGACTTAGCTGAATAGTAAAAAGGCTGGAGGGCCTAGGACATAGAGGAAAATCCAATAAGCTCAACTATATAATATAGAGGCAACCCCTCAAGGAGAAAAGGAGTATTAGGCTTTACATGTATCTTTCTTATTTTATGTTAAATTAGAAAGATACAATACCCTTCATAATTGAGCACAATAACATTCATGTTCTCTATTAACATCCAGTATAACCCTTTATACTAATTATTTTTAAAGTAAGCCAATAAATAAAGTTAGTCCAGAGAATTGAGACTCTTTATATTCTTTTAAAAGTGTCCGAGGATTGTATATTAACGCCCGTTTGACACTTGACATATACAAATGCTTCACACCGAGCTACACTTTAAAAATATGACATGAATGAATTTTTAACGTTAATATTACACTTTAAAACCATCCCGGAAACGACTCAGAAATACTGACTTCAGAGGAGGCATTCCCTTGCTTTTCACTATAAAGCAGGTGACCTAAGGGAACACCCGCCCCCCCCCCCCACCCCCCTTCCCCTTGCCCTGGGTCAAATAGCCCAGAGCGAAGAGGGCAGCCGGACGGAGTCACTGCCGGAACAGAAATCCTGCATAACTATAGTTGCAACTGTTTAGTGGATGACATTCTGAGCAACAGATAACGGACCTAAACAATGCAGGTCTCCAGAAATGGACTCAATATTTCTGAGATAAAAATTTGTGAATGTGGATGGCTGAGACCAATAAGCAGCCTTCATTAAATCTGTAATAGCAATACTATTAGCGTAAGCCCAAGAAGTAGCAAGAGCTCTTACTTCATGATCCGAAATCTTAAGCACAGACTGCTGAGAAGAAAATAAACTCTCATAAGCAGTACGGATAGTTAATTGAATCCATCTAGCAATAGAATGGACCGAAATGTCCCTTCTATTAGGCATCAAAGACAGAAAGAAACGTTTCCATCCCTTTCTGATAAACTGAGATCTCTGTTTATAGATACGTAATGCTCTAACAGGACAGAGTAAAGGCCTACGCCCGTCTGAAGACGGAAGAGCCTTAATAACAATAGGTTCCGGATATTTATTAGGAGCCTGATTCTTAGCTAAAAATCCCACATTAGTTGTGAAGGTGATAGTGTTCCCGACACTACGATAGTGAGAATCATCCACCGACAGTGCATGAAGCTCACTTACTCTTCTAGCAGAAGAGAAAGCTAAGAGAAAAGCTGTCTTATAAGATAAGAATTTGAAATCTACTGTCCCAAGAGGTTCAAATGGCTTTTCCTTCAGTTTAAGAAGAACCCAAGCTAAATTCCATTTAGGAATTAACCTAAGAGTTCTGGGTCTATTTATCGAGAAGTTTCTAACCAACTTAGATAAAGAGACATTAGATCCAATTTGTAAACTATCATGATGTGCATAGGTATCAGATAACATAGACCTATAACCCTTAATAGTAACAGGCTGCAGTTTGATTTCGTCAAACAAGTATACTAGAAAGTTTGCAATGTCTGGTATAGAGGGATCAAAAATATCCACAGAATGATCCCTACACCAACGACGAAAAACCTTCCACTTAGCCGCATAGTTTAGCGAAGAGGAGGTCCTCCTACAGTTAGAAATCGCATCCACTGCTCGTCCTTTAAAGTGCTTGCCATGCAAGAAGGACCGCACAACGGAAAAACGTGAAGGTTGAGACCTTGCGGGTTGTGATGGAGTTGACGCGATTTCCCCTGCGAAAGAAGATCCTCCCGTGGAGGAAGCTTTCGCGGTAGGTCCCACAACAGACACCTGAGTAGATTTATCCACGGTCTCTGTGGAGACAGAGATGCTACCAACAGAATCTTGCATTGAGATTGTTTTATCTTTAGCAATACTTGCTGAATTAACGGCGCTGGAGGATACGCATATCCTATCATTCCGTCCCAAGGGATCGACAAAGCGTCTACTGCAAATGCTCTTGGATCCGGACACGGAGACACATACGTCTGCAACTGATTGTTGAGATGTGTCGCAAATAAATCTATCATTGGCCGTTCCCATTGGTAGCAAATCTGATTGAATACTTGTTTGTTGAGAGTCCACTCCGACGGCAACAAGCGACCCTTTCGTGAAAGGGAGTCTGCTAGTACATTCAGACGACCAGGTATGTGACGGACCGAAAGAACCTGATGTTCTAGCGCAAACAGAAGGATTCTTTCTGTTAGATTGAACAACGGAACTGAATGAGTGCCTCCCTGATTCCGTATATACGCCACTACTGTCGTATTGTCGGATAGGATTTGGACATGAGCATTGTGAATAATGTCCATCCAATGACGTAACGCAAGCCAAATTGACATCATTTCCTTGATGTTTATGTGCTTGCCCAGGAATTGCGGATCCCAAAGACACTGGCATCTCGAATCCGTTGGGATCAATGATGCACCCCAACCTGTTTGACTGGCATCCGTCATAATGGTAAAACTCGGATCCGGCAACTGCAGCAGAACTCCCTAAGTTAACCATTGAATGTTTGCCCAAGTCTGAATCTCTTGTTTCACTTGATCTGACAAGAGAATGTCTATGTCGAGCGAATGAATTTTCACACTCCAATTCTGAGTCAAGAAAATTTGGAGAGGACGCGTGCGTAACCGCCCCATCGGAATGAGATCCGCAGCGGCTCCGCACAGACCTATCAGTCTCATAAATTCTCTCACCGTGACTTTGTCTGCGTGCAGACAATAGCGAGTGTAACAACTGACTAATTTCACTCTGGTTAACGGCAGACGAACGAGATTGTTGTGCGTCTCGAAGCTCATTCCCAGATGTGTGAATGACTTGGACGGCACCAGATCCGACTTCTCCTCGTTTACTATAAAACCGAGACGTCGGAGCAATAGAAGTAGATTCTGAACATCGTTCTGAAGCGTTAACTCGTTGCCGTACCTCTGAAGAATGTCGTCCAGGTAGGCCGACGTTACCGCAGACGAATGAGCTCGGAAATAGATCATTACCGAGTTCATTACCCGAGTGAAAGCCCAGGGTGCTAGATTCAATCCGAAGCACATCGCCCGGAATTGATACACCACTCCTAGGACTGCGAAGCGTAGATACTTTCTGAATGTCGGATGTACCATGACGTGAAAGTACGCATCTTTGAGATCTATGCTCGTTGCATAATCGTTCACCCGAATACTCGCTCTGACCGACCGAATCGTCTCCATATAAAATTTCGGAGCGACGATCAGCTTGTTTATCCAGCTCAAATCTATGACTGGACGGAACGAGCCGTCTGGTTTCGGAACCAGAAACAGATGGCTGTAGAATCCCGGAGTCTCCTGGTTTTCTACGACCTCTACCGCGTTCTTCATTAAAAGAGACTGCACCTCTGATAATAGAGCGTCTCTTTTCTGCGGATTTGACGGAAGTTGAGTCCATTTTGGACTTCGAGTTAATGGAGGCTTTCGTTTGAAGGATATCTTTAGACCTTCCGAAGTCACTCCTCTCACCCTAGGGTCGTCCGTAATCGACGCCCACTCTTGTGAAAAGCTCGACAACCTTCCGCCAACCCGTACGCAATAGAGGTTTAAGCCATCACCTCCTGGACCTGCGAGGCCTGCGGTAGGAGAAACCACGTCCTCCACGACCCGCACCTCGTCCCGTCGACCTCGGGGCGTCCGACCGGTTGTCCCGGCCCGAAGGACGTCCCGAACGTGAGTCGCTACCTTGACGGTCTCTTGAATAAGACCAAGAGGACGCACCGGAACCTCTATAGGAACCTCTCTTGGGTGCATTAGACCCAGAAGTGCCTGTCTTACTCTTGTCTGCCATGTCCGACTTCTTAGAAGCAGATTTGAACAGCAGAGAATCCGAAGCTTTCTTTGTAATTTTATCATAAATTGCAGAAAGCTTGCCGTCAAAGAGAAGTTCTCCGGAGACCGAAGCGACTCTGAGAGAGTTCTTCACCTTAGTATCCACGAGTGTGGATGTAGCTAGGGCTGCGTCACGTCTAACCAACTCCAGGTTTGCCACTGAAAGGGCGGAGTTACACGTGGAATAAGCTACTGCCCTTGAAAGAAGTCTTAAAGAGGATTGTATATCCTGAAATTCTTTCCCTTGAAGGTGCAGTGATAACGCCTTAGTAAGGTGATCTGCGTAAGATAAGGCATCTAAACTGGCTCCGTTAGACGAAATAGTTGTTTCCAACACCGCGGTTGGAATAGACGCCGACGACGGTAATAACTCTAAGTCTTCCGCCTCGTCGTCCATACGCAGAGGAACTCTCGGAATACCCTGTCCTGCCGTGTCGAATTTATTCCTTGCATTAATGAAAGGCAGGTTGAGAGTATTGGCGGACAAGAAACCTGCTTTTCCCGTTTTGGAAGCAAGTTTGAATATAGCGTCGTTCAATAATTCAAATGTTCTTGCAACATTATTGGACTGAGACGGAAACTCGGGAGCGATGTCCCTGAACCGCTCAAAGAAATCAGAGTCCAATGACGCTATAATTCTCTTGTCCGGAACCGCAGCAGTCTGGCCCGACGGAACAACTTGAGGGAGAAAGTGCCGGATGAAGTCCACGGCAGCTTTATGTTGTTCCGAAAGGGATAGCTCCAAGTCATCCGTATCCCTTTCACCATCCGGTCGGATCTCATGATGCTCCCGGTCGTCCGCCCCCGATGCTTCGGCGGAGCGTACCGACCCAGCGCCGTCGGATAATTCCCGATCTGACACCATTTCTGTCGGCTGCTGGGATTCTGCGATAAGTTGTGCTATCTGCACAAGTACGCCCGACATCGAGGCCTGCGGAGGCGCAGTCTTTCGCTGCTTCGCCGAGGGCAGCTCCGCATCTGATGACTCCCGCATACTTTTCCTATGTGAACGTCCGGAGTCCATCGGCCTCGTGTCCCTGGCTACCGGATGGTGTGACCTGGTCGCCGAAGAATCCCTGATCGGCAAAGCTGGTAAAATATCGGCGGTCACGTAGCCAAGGTGCGGTCGTGTGCGCTGACGAGAGGAAGAAGCCTGAGCAGTCTCCACGGACTGCCTATACAACGGAGCGTCCCGAGCGACGGATGTATGCTCCGCTTGCGACACATTTTGTACCACAACATCTGGTCCCAGATGTTGTTGTACGAGAGAGGGGCCTCTCTCGCTCGCGGCCCGGCTGGACCTGGACGAGCTAGGAACCGGACTCAAAGGCTTCCTCCGATCTCGCCTACTATCCGCCGTCACTGGGTGTGCACTTTGAATGTTTATAGTGCTCGCATCACCCAACATTTCCGCCTGGACCGCATCGGACGAACCCGGCTACCGAACCATTCGGTGAATGGACGCTACACCGGGCGAGCTAGCGGACGACATTTGTTTAATCTCCATGAGCACTTTTGCCGCTAGCTCTGTATTCATTTGTGACGACGGAAGCGCACTTGCGGAAGATAACATGGAAACATCACCCTGATCTTGTTTCTCTGAAATAGAAACTGAGAGAGTAGAGTGACCTTGCGGAGAAAGAGCCGGCACAGCCCTTTCTCCACTAACAACATATCGTGACACACGTTTCCAATGTTTGTCATCCCAATATTGACATATAGAACAGGGATTAGTGCGAGAACACTGACTACTACAATTAATGCAATGATCATGAAAGTTAGAGGAAGATTTCTTCCTATTACAATTTGAACAATATCCTTTCATTGTGAAAAGTCAACAACAAGTCCTAGTTACTCGCACAAACCCCTGACACAAAGATACATAATAACATGATCCATTAATAATGAAAAAACAATTGCAAATCAAAATAATTTTTGAAAAATATTTTTTCAGCGAAGCCCAAGTTTCTGAAAAGTAACGTTGAGCCCCGATGGATCCGATGGCTAAGTGTGGTCAAAAATTTTATATTTATATTAAATAATTAATGCAACACTTACGGATAATAAAAATGTATCTTATAGTGAGATAAACTACACCAAAGGCAAACAGCCCCCCTCAAAAGAGACTGTTGCCAATGTAAACAAACAGTGTAAAACACCAGAAAACATGACTCCAGGCACTGAAAAAACTGGCCCGAAATCAGTCATCAAAATAACACTCTATCTGATGCAAGACAGAGACTCCCAGGGGAGAATCTGCAGAACATCAGATGGAAGATGCAGAACACAACGTTTATACACCCATGGGTGAAAACGTAACTATGGGGAAAATAACAGAAAACATTCTGTAACCAAGCAACTCTCCCAAGAGAATTTAGAAATGATCTTTCTCAAAAATATGCCAAAAGCATGGGAGAATTGCAAGGGGGGACTTAGAAGACCAGGGGAGAGGAAACACTGAATAAGCAGTGCAACTTTTTAGCAAGAATGACAACAAGAGGCCCATGCCTCGAAAATAGGCAACTTAACATAATTTCATAAAAAATTTTAAGTACAGCCCTGATTATTTTTTGTCACTCCTTTTTCCTCTCCTCCTTTTATATCCTCCTTAGAATCACCATTTCTCCAATAATTACATGTCTGGCATCCTTTAAACTGAGATTTACAAGCACAAAGATCAGTGAGATGTTGACTGATGAAGGGCCAAACAGAGAATGATAATTGGCGCCAATTTCGGAACGTCCTTGACACTGCGCATGCGCAGTAGGGGGCGAAGTATGGAGGTCCTATAGGACATGATTTCTTTTGGTTTTGGATGCAAATTTTGGGGATTGGGGGGCAAAATTTGTGTTTGGCCCTGGATTTTTTAGAGTTAGCACCAGCTAAGTCTGGATCATTGGTACAGTATAAAAATACTTATTTTTTTAGCTGCCTAAAAACAAGATATTTTTCTCACAATTTACCTCATTAGCACACAGTTACATGGAGGTTTCTCAATTAACCTTGTCAAGACTTTTCTGTTCCATTTCCCCTCAATCAATAATGCAAGCACTTGCCGCAATTTCTAAGAAGCTCATGTCGGATGAATTTCTGAGAAATAGTGGCAAGTGTTGGCATTATAAAGTGGAACAAAAGAACAAGAGCTGGACTTTCGTCAGGTGCATACCCCCACGTGGTGTACCGCCTAGTGTGGGCATACCTATGACCAACAAATATCATTTATGAATATTCTTGTATGGACTGAGGGACAGATGCACAGATGGACGGACGCAATCCAGTATACCCCCCCCCCCCCTCCCCCTTCCATTTTCTTCGAAAGTTTTCAACAATTTCTAAGTCAAAAGGTATGGTAAATTGTTTGGTGTTTGGAAGTTTTATGCAATGAAGCAGAAGCCTTTGTCATAGGCAAACTACGTGCCATATTTCACTGAAATCCGATAACCCCAATCCAGTATGTACCCCCCCTCCCCCTCCCATTTTCTTCGAAAGTTTTCAACAATTTCCAACAATTTCTAAGTCAAAAGGTATGGTAAAGTGTTTGGTGTTTGGAAGTTTTATGCAATGAGGCAGAAGCCTTTGTCATAGGCAAACTGCATACCATATTTCACCAAAATCCGATAACCCATACCTGAGACACAGGCTGAACAGACAAATAATGTCTATTTGCTACAATTTCTAAGTCAAAAAAGGGGGATAACTCTAAAAACGAGAATGTGAGAAATACTGTTGAATCCTTTTTTTAAAGCCTATACCATAAGCAGTGTTCATGGCAAATTTCATTGCAATAGAGCATTCGATACCCGAGATACAGGCTGAACAGACAAAATTTGGCTCGGACGGACACAATTTCTAAGTGAACAATTAATGAAAGTGTCAATGACACTGTAGCTCAACTTGTCAAGACATGTACATGTATAGTATGTGACACAGCAATGACAAACATCTAGGTAATGACCTGATAACAAATGTACATATAAAGTATTGTAACGGTCTGTACATAAATACTGGCCGTAGCCTGTAACAAATGTATGGGTAAAGTATTGTAAAGGGGGGTGACAGTCAGATGCTAAATAGAAAAAAAATCTTTGAGTCCCAGAGTGGGTCTGACTGAACCCCAAAATTTTTGTTCTCATAGCACAGTGATAACAAAGGCACCGCAAAACACACTCATTCCTGTCACAAAGTGAAAACAAAGGTACCCAAGAAGTTTCGTGAAGATCAGTTCATAAATACATGTACAAGCTGTATAGAAGTTGTGACAAAAAACTGATTGGACCTAATTTCGGTACAAAATGGCCGCTGGCAGCCATCTTGAATTTTGGACTGCACTCAGAAACACTCATTCTCGTCCCAAGGTGATAACAAAGGTACCCAAGAAGTTTCGTGAAGATCGGTTGATAAATACAGCCTCTAGCCCGAGCCGTATTGACATGTGCACTTACAGTGTATAAGTAGCACTAAATAAATAATAATTCATCTAATTTGCATAATTTCTGCACGAGAAAAAAACCTGTACTATATGTGATGTATTCCATTTTACTAAATATTTATACAAAAATTTATTCAAATCAGAACTTTCATACAGAAGTTCTGTACAAACGACTGATTGCACTAATTTTGGTACACAATGGTTGCTGGTGGCCATCTTGAATTTTGGACCACACCCAAAAACACTTGTTCTCATCCCACGGTGATAACAAAAGTACCCAAGACATTTCGTAAAGATCGGTTCATAAATATGGCCTCCAGCCTGAGCCGTATAGAAGTTGTGTACAAAAAACTGATTAGTCGTTATTTCGGTACGAAATGGCCACTGGCAGCCATCTTGAATTTTGGACCGCACTCAGAAACACTTGTTCTCATCCCAAGGTGATAACAGAGGTGCCCAAGAAGTTTCGTGAAGATCGGTTGATAAATACAGCCTCTAGCCTGAGCCGTATTGACATGTGCACTTACAGTGTATAAGTAGCACTAAATAAATCAAAATTCATCTAATTTGCATAATTTCTGCACAAGAAAAAAACCTGTACTATATGTGATGTATTCCATTTTACTAAACATTCATACAGAAATTTATTCAAATCAAAACTTTCATACA
This sequence comes from Pictodentalium vernedei, assembly GCA_031216915.1. Lineage (NCBI taxonomy): Eukaryota > Metazoa > Mollusca > Scaphopoda > Dentaliida > Dentaliidae > Pictodentalium > Pictodentalium vernedei. Next base: position 234,978,447 of record CM062294.1, read on the forward strand.
GAAGTTCTGTACAAAAGACTGATTGCACTAATTTTGGTACACAATGGTTGCTGGTGGCCATCTTGAATTTTGGACCACACCCAAAAACACTCATTCTCATCCCACGGTGATAACAAAGGTACCCAAGACGTTTCGTAAAGATCAGTTCATAAATACGGCCTCCAGCCTGAGCCGTATAGAAGTTGTGTACAAAAAAACTGATTAGACCTAATTTCGGTACGAAATGGACACTGGCAGCCATCTTGAATTTTGGACCGCACTCAGAAACACTCGTTCTCATCCCAAGGTGATAACAGAGGTGCCCAAGACCAAGAAGTTTCGTGAAGATCGGTTGATAAATACAGCTTCTAGCCCGAGCCGTATTGACATGTGCACTTACTGTGTGTAAGTAGCACTGAAAAAATCAAAGTTCATCTAATTTGCATAATTACTGCACGAGAAAAAAACCTGTATTATATATGATGTATCCCATGGTACTAAACATTCACACAAAAAATTATTCAAGTCAGCACTTTCATATGGAAGTTCTGTGCAAAAATCTGATTGCACCTAATTTTGTACAAAATGGCTGCCAGCAGCCATCTTGAATTTTGGACCGCACCCAAAAACACTCGTTCTCGTCCCACAGTGATACCAAAGGTACCTAAGAAGTTTTGTAAAGATTGGTTTATAAATACGGCCTCTAGCCCGAGCCGTATTGGCATTTGCACTTACAGTGCTGAAAGTAACACTAAATACATCAAAGTTAGTCTAATTTGCATAATTTACGTACGAGAAAAAAACCTGTATTATATGTGATGTATCCCATGGTACTAAACATTCATACAAAAATTATTCAAATCAGAGCTTTCATATGGAAGTTCTGGACAAAAAACAGATTCCTGCATCGTCGGTACAAAATGGCGGCTGGCGGCCAACTTGAATTTTGGATCGGACCCCAAAACACTCGTTCTCGTCCCACAGTCATAACAAAGGTACCCAACAAGTTTCGTAAAGATCGGTTCATAAATACGGCCTCTAGCCCGAGCCATATTGAATTGTTGATGGACAGATGGCCAGTCGGACGACGGACAACTGGCCATGGCATAAGCTCCAATTTGGCTTCGCCAAAGTTGAGCTAATAAAAAAAAAAAATAACTAGTGTGGGCATATCTATGACCAACAAATATTATAAAAAATAATAATTTACTTAAGTTATGAATACTTTTGGACAGATGCACAGACGGACGGACGGACAGACAGACAGACAGACGGACGCATGTAATCCAGTATACCCCCATTTTCTTCGAAAGTGGGGGTATAAAAATACTAAAACTACTGAAAACATATTTTTTTAGCTGCCTAAAAACAAGATATTTTTCTCACAATTTACCTCATTAGCACACAGTTACGTGGAGGTTTCTCAATTAACCTAGTCAAGACTTTTTTGTTCCATTTCCCCTCAATTAATAATGCAAGCACTTGCCGAAATTTCTAAGAAGCCCATGTCGGGTGAATTTCTGAGAAATAATGGCGAGTGTTGGCATTATTAATTGAGCGAAAGTGGAACAGAAGAAAAATACTAAAACTACTGAAAACTTATTTTTTTTAGCTGCCTAAAAACAAGATATTTTTCTCACAATTTATCTTCTGAGTGGTCCACTAACTGTGCACACTGACGAAGATATTCTGACGTGCTAATTTCTCGCTGTTCGTTATCATAAGCATCCCACAATTTAATTAGTGTCCGATGTTTTATTTGAGTGCTCTTTTTCTGATGACGGCAGACCTCATGTATGGCAGACCACGTTGCCCTCTCAAAATCTAAAACGCATTCCTGTACTGCAGGTTCAGGTACAAAGTTTAAAATTTAACGTAGTACTGCTACGTAGTCTTTTGTCTTACGGCGTGACATGTATGCATAACACAAAGGTACTTGTTTCATAGAGTCTCCACTCTTAATGATGCTGTGTACACTAAATAGCTGTATGAAGGGCTCCCTCGCTGCCTTAAAAGTTCCGTCCATAAACCAGATTTTTTAGTTTTCCATGTGTTTTAGTTGTAGGTCAGTGGCTAGAATTACATGCCGCTGATCGTCCACTTGAATGTCGCTTTTAAGAAAACCGTCAGGTATAAAAGACTCTTCCAGTATGAAGTCAAGGTCCTTTGGATGTTTTGGCCCAAGTTTTTCCCTGGCTCTATTTGCAGAACGTGCAAGCTGATCTAATTTTGGCAACGGCACATCATCATTTGCCACAGTGTCTAGTGCATGCCTCGCAAGAACCCCCGAAGAAATATTTTGTCTCTTGCTGTCTTCTTGACCATGGCTCTCGCTGAGCGTGTGATAGTTGCACCAGGGTCACCAGGATGCGTATGACGAGTAATTGAGACGAAAACTTTTTTTTGCAGTTTCACGTGTCAAAATTTTCTTCCGGCGCACATTCAGTCTTTTTAAAAAAATCACTTTCGTCAACAAAAAACAACAAACTTGCGAAACTTTCAAAGACGACGGGCAACAAATTACTTCACAAAACTGGAATAAAATTTCAGTTTGAAATGCTCTTCAAATTCGATTTTTTTAAGGCTCAACATCGCCTGACCCGTTACTGCCTGTGACCCATTACTGCCTGAATGAATGAATTTCTTCATTTTAAATGACATATATTAGGCCTATCCATTTTTTAATGGTGCATATCGACTTTTAGGTGGTACAAATCGACTTTTTTTGTGGTGCATATCGACTTTTTTGGATGGTGCAAATCAACTTTTTCGATGGTGCAAATCGACTTTTGTAAGTTTTGAGATGGTGCAAATCGACCGGTGCAAATAGGCAATGGTGCAAATCGACCGATATTCCCAAAAGTATATGACGTTTTAACCAAAAAGTGTGTGACGTTTTGACCAAAAGCATGTGACGTTTTGACCAAAAGTATGTGACGTTTTGACCAAAAAATGTGACGTTTTGACCATTTTGAAATGTGACGTTTTGACCTGTTCCCGTTCTTTTGATCCCCATTCAAACGTCAACGAAATTAGGTAACAGAGAACGAAATGGGTCTCCATTATTAACATGATGTTTACAAACATTTGGAATTCTTGTGCAACATTGTTTGGGTAAACGTTTGCCGAGTTTTTGTATTAATAATTTCTCATCATACTTCGAAACATGTTCTTGTTCACAGAAATTTCTCTGCACGTGTAAAAATTATCACAAGGTTAAAGAGTTATCACCCCTGATCAACAAAAACAAAAATGGCGGATAGACGGAGAGTTCGACGTTCGCCTCAGGAAGAAATTGACCAAATAGTTGATGATTCATCATCCTCTAGAAAAGAAAGACCATCGGAATGTGTACGATATTAGTTTAAAAATATATTAGAGTTGTATTGAGATCTTACTGTTGACCTCTGCATTGTCCTCAGTTTCAGTGAAGGAGAACAAGTTCTTCCAATTGGAATGTTTTTTCGCCTACCCTTCTCCCCATGAACATGAAAGTAATATCGTTTGTACACACCACTACACCTGCCATCGGCGATGCTTTGCGTGTACCCCCAAATGCCCGATCACCTTCTCTTCTTTATATTTATAACATTTTAAAGGTTAACATATAAGTTTTGACATCCAGCGAACGGTTTTCATCAAATTTTCACACGACGAGATTGTGCGTGTATTCAAAAATGGGGTAAAGGTGTAGAATAGGGGACTTTTCGTTTTTTTTTAAAAAATAACGATTTTTTCGCTATTCTTTCTCTGTTTTCTTAAAGTAAACTATATTTTGAACAAAATGACACAAAATCACATACTTTTATCGTTTTTTTTCAAGAAATATTAACGATTGTATTGTGACAGCGCCGTCGAACTCACTGCAATCGGTCTGTCCCATTATCGCTATCATAGCATAGGGGAGAGTTTAGTAATTGAAATGTCGGCTGACAAACCCTGCCCCCTCACTAAACTGACCCTAGATCAAATTTTAGGGTCAGTCTAGTAAGGGCTAGGGTTAGCTTACCGGTTAGATCACCCTGGTCCTAATTGAACTGACCTTAAATCGAGGAACACGCACAGAAGCGAAGCGCACCTGCTAAAGTGCACACAAGCAAAGCGCACCTGCTATCATATAAAATGATTTCTCCTCCAGGGTATTTGATGACTGGATTCGCATCGCAAAATGCTAGTCAAAAATGACCAAATGCTAACCATTTTTCTTTCATATTGGCCTTATATTCACTATTTATCATCACTTTCTGAAACCAAGATGGAAACTGCTAATCAAATTTTGAAAAACAAAAAATACCCTGTCCTCTGTGACGTCACTCGTAATAACGAATGAAAACAACAGATGCTGCGAAATTTTCAGCGGTTGAAACAAATGGCAACTGAGAAACTCGCAATTCAACGGGATTTAAAATCTATTCTCTGACATGTTAAAACATGATAGAGGTACCTAATTTTGTGTCATTTTGTTCAAAATATAGTTTACTTTAAGAAAACAGAGAAAAAATAGCGAGAAAAGCGTTATTTTTTTTTAAAAACGAAAAGTCCCCTATTCTACACCTTTACCAAAAATGGGTACCAGTAGTAGGCCTACATGTATCCTGAAAGTTGTAAATACGGTGTCGGGTCGATTCATTCCTTATCCCGTTCGGCCCCCGGGTCGTTTCTTTCCTTTACCAGTTCATACTAGGTCGTTTCGTCCCCCTACAATTTAAATATCTTGGTGTAAACAACTCACTGTCGGATGTGAAAGTTGATTATAAAATCGATTTATTAATTATTGAAATAAAAAGCGACTCATTGCACTGATTTTTAACAGTGATGAAATTTAAGAAAGAATAACAATTATTATGTACTTTTTTCATCTTATTTCAACACATATTATACTTTTGTCTCAAATAAAGTAATTAAAATATATGTACAGAATTTTTTTTTCAAATAGCACAGCAATCCAACATTTTAATGAAGTCAGATATAAGGGAAGGTGGGACAGAATGGACAGCTTTATGGAAGAACATTATTTTGGGCAAGAACACTGTAACGTAAAATATCCCCACCTATGGGCATCAATGGGAGGCTGGGAGCATGTATTGGTTCACTTATTTTCTTCAGCTAGCATTTAACGAAGGACACAATGAATTTTAAAATTCATGAAAAGTGTCCCCCTTTGCTCCAACATTGGGATAAAAAGGACCCGTGTGTCCCATTTTGCCCCCATGGAACAAGAAACTGTAATTGATAACAGTGACCCATTTTGCCTCGTGTAAAAGGCCAAGTTCTATGTAGACAGTAAAATCGCTTGGTGTGCTTGTACTTGGCGGTACATGTTTCGGAGCGCCACATTTCAATCTGGGTAGTGACTTGAAAAAACAGCCAAATGAGGACAAAAATCAGTTTTTCTTAGTATGTTTGTGTAATTCTTGTTGACAAACTAACTGCATAAACAATCTGGCAGAATTATAATTATTGGTTAGTAAGATCAAACATGCAGGGCATGATTAAACAAAACATAACCGGTAGAAATGTTTTTAAAATATAATCGAACTGAAATAATAAACATTAAAAAATTACTTTACCTGAATTATTTAATACTGTTTTCAACCAGAGTCATTTCATACTGCATTAGGTACGAAACGACTGGGTACAAAACGACTTAGTATGAACTTGTAAAGGAACGAAACAACCCGGGACCATAAATACGGTATAAGGTGACTATGGTCCAAGTGACTTTGGCCCCAAAGTTGGTTTGGCCTCTTAAGGTGCTATTGAAGATACCATGACACCTGTTGATTGAAAGTTCTTAGAATTACGATTTTGTTTTTGGGTGGAAATTTGTGGCATCGAGTGATATGCGCATGTCCGTTGAACATGGAATCCATCTTCAATAAAAAAATGCAGACAGTGTTGTACTTTTCCCAAATGCAGTCCTATCGCTGCATCCTAAAGTGTTTTGAATGCCTAGCTTTGTTCTTGGAAATGTGAAACACATTTGGCCACAAGTTGTTCTCAGGAAATATTATTGTATACTATTCAAAAAAAGTAGGGGATATTTGATAAAAGTGAGAAATATGAAGAAATATATTTATATTTTCATCAAAAAGAGAGTTGAGGCATTGCACTGTGGCATCTGCAGGGCTTGCCTTGAGTCGGGGCTGATCAGCCCAGGCCCCGAGATCAGCCCCGAGGAGCACTTGCTGGGGGCTTTTTTTCAAGCCCCGACATTTTCCACGAAAAAGCACTAACAATAATGGACAAAATGGAAAATCAGCCCCCAAAAAGGCCCCGACCTCAATATGTGGGGCACTTTTTTTTAGGCCCCGACCATTTTACTCAAGGCGAGCCCTGCATCTGGTGAATGAGCTGTAGAAGACATTGACAGTCAGTCAGAGAATTTACCACATTCAGTCCAAGACCTTAATACATGTACCTTGTAAATCCACCTCGGTTTGTGATGCAAGTGCGGATCCAATGTGGCATACTCCTCACCAAACGTCCAAAATCAGCTTTACAGATGTTATTCCATTCTTCAGTCCTGCAGTGCAGTGTCAAGTTCCTGGACATAGGTAGGGAGGGGGCTGTTGGCATTCTCGTATGCACCTGCCAAGCATATCTCAGACATGCTCAATTGGTGAAAGGTCTGGACTCTGGACTAAGTGCTGGCCAAGGCAGTGTAGGGATGTTCTGCTCCTGGAGGAACTCTGTAGCAACACAGGCCCTGTGTGCTCTTGCATTGTAATATTGGAAAATGAATCGACGGCTGTGACATCGCTCAAATGCCACCACATAAGCTGCTAACATGTTGTCACGATAGTACTGCCCTGTGACATGCCCTTGAATGACGTAATGCTGTTCTGCTTATCATGGTTATGCCTCCCCACACCATAGCTTATCCACTATTCTCATGTTTGGAATAAACATGCACGCATGTTTAATATTTTCCCGAACATTTTCCACCCTGCACCATGCTTATTCCTGTCTGCACTTCTATTTAATTTTCGACAGAGTGGACACACGTCCGAGGAAAAAATCGGGGACATTTTGACAGCAGCAAATAAATTATCACATGCATTTGCTCACCCATATAATAAACTGTAAAGGGTGGTTTATTTTGGCCTCAAGAGTAAGGAATCTAACAACAATACAATTCAAAGTAAGTTGCTGGATCACCACTTGGCACCATACTGACTGTAAACATGTGTCCCACCTACTTTTCCTACATTGGTAGCACCAGGTTCTGAGTGGGCTTTCCAAAAAAATAATGCAAGGATGGTGAGAGCCAGGTGTTAAGACTGTAGGAAAAGCAGGATGAACACTGTGGCATTGCCTATAGTGGTTATCTTACAACTTATTTTGAATTCTAATGTATATGTTGCATGTTCCGATGGCATTTCCTACTCTGCACTTATATTCTAGTCTGCACTTTTATTAATTATGGCCATTTATTCCACCCCGCACTTATATTGTAGACCGCACGTCTATTCGAAACATGAGAGTACCAAAACAATCGTGCTGCCTGACAGTCACGCCATGGTACCGTTCGTTCTTCCACTGCCGCCACACTCTGTTTTGCCTGTCATGGAAGTCGAGAGTGAACCTTGATTCATCGGAAAATATGACGTTACTCCACCGACGATTATCCCAGTGCTGTCGTGCTCCACACCAATTACGCCTTGCTGCAATGTGACGTTCAGTCAAACATGTAATTATCCGAGGTCGTTGAGCGTACAAATTCCAGCTGCATAGGCAATATTCGATAGTCTGGCCACTGACTTGCAAATCTGTCGCTCGGTGCAGCTGCTGTCCAATTTCTGAGGCACTTTGATGGGGGTTAGGTAATGCTGTGGTTCGATTGAAACGATTCTGGTTAGCAGTTGTCACCCTTGGACGACCTGAGCAACGTCTGTCTTCAACATTGCCTGTCTGATGGTAGCATGATCACAACCAACTAATCACCGATTGAGTAACATTGAGAATTTGAGCCACTGCAGTCTATCTGTTGCCAGCTTCCAACATCACGTAAACGTTCGTCACGAGTCAGTCTTCGCATACCTCAAAAGTTTCAACCAGAAAATATTGATGAATGAGTTTATTCCAAGAAACAAACAATGTACCCCACAGACATTAATGCGGCGCTCATGTAAACTTGCACAAAGTTTTTGTGGGCTGGTGACAGTCATGATCCACACTAAACTTGGCAACATTTTGAAGTGTCTAATTACGCGTATCCAATAGCATTTTCCAAAAATATCAACATCAGTTTGGATATCTTCTACCTTTTTGGAATAGTATATTATCAATTCTGGTACGAATATGGTAGCAGGCTTCCAGGAACCAGTTGTGCCTGCTGTCAACTCTATGAGTTGATTTCATATATTTTTTGTGTTTTATACCTCCAAACCTTCATTTTGATGTATAATTTGTGTATATTTAATTTGAATTTAAGGAATATCAGAGGTGGGAATTTCAAAATAAACAAAATTCCATTACTTGTATAGCACCTTAAAATGTTAGGTCCACTGTTCGGCCCCAGTAAAACTGAGTACGGAAGTTCAGACTTCCCCACCTGTGAATTTGGTCCACAATTTAATAAAATGGGGAAGCCAGGATAGAGCATTACACACTGTATTTTAATGAATTCTATAATTATAAATTGAACATGTTTGTTTAAACAATTGGTCCTCTTGGGTCTCACTATATACCAAATCTGAATGAACCAGACTTGAAATACTGAATCTGACCACCCAAAAAGTAATTAAAAATACTTTTTACTTAATTCTTGCTATTATGGGTGTTCAGTAATGATAAAAAAATATTTCAAATGAAAAGGACCTTGCAAATATTTGTTTTTAGGTAATGAGTTTGATCATGTGGCTCATTCTAACATTCAGTTTTACACAGATATGTATACACATTCGCAGGTTGTGGATGTTGGCCATACCAGATCAAGGGATTTAGGATTCATCCCAACAGAAATGATTAACAGTCTGAGATCTAAAAAGTAGCTTTTAAGAACTCAGACTATTAATTATTTCCGTTGGGCCATGAATGAACTGTAATGCCCTTAAAAGTGATGTTATTACTATCACCACTAATAGGAGAGACCATAACCAATTAAGACAGCAGTAACATGATTTTATGGGGATAACAGTTCATAAGCGGCCCAACAGCAATGATTAACAGTCTGAGGTCTTATAAGCAGTCATGTCTTGGGTCGCATTTAAGACCTCAGGCTATTAATTATTTCTGTTGGGCCGTGAATGAACCGTAATGCCCTTAAAAGTCATGTTACTACTCTGCTGTTATATAAATACAAAATAAACAGTTACAGATAACAATTAACAGTTAATGAGTCAACTTCATATTTTATTTTGTTTGTTTGATGTTGTTGTCTTTGCAAGGCCTTTAGATGGGTCTCCCTATATACCGAATCTGACCGAATCTGTCTTCAAATACCGAATCTGACCTCAAATAAATTAATTACACATTTTTCCTAATGGAATCGTCGGTTTTGAGTGGGCCTAGTGGGTATATAATTATTTTAAAATAAAACTGTCACAGTAAATGTCCATGAATTTCATGTAACGATATAGTTATTGGTGAAACGTCGCAAGTTCAGTTTTCGAGCATCACCTAATTTTATGTATGACGCGGGGCTACCAATTCTCAGGAACAGAATATGGAATAGGAATGGGTACCTAATCTCAGGAATGCAGGAACAGAGAGAAAGTTCATTAATCCACGCAAGTGAAAACACACTAATCATACTTTTTACCCCCCTGCGCCTCTCGTCTATATAATTTTTTTAAATGTGTCTTTTTCTCGCCTTGAATTCACAGGAACAGTTACCGCCGGTGGAAGGATTCTCTTTGCTGCGGGAATGTAAATTTCAACAGCCAAATATTTCTGCTCGATGGGTTTTATTTATTTATTGGCGTTTACGGTCACTTTCTCAAGCTATGGCTGATTGTGACCATGGCAAAGGTATAAAGTCAAGTTTAACCAATCGCTTACACCTTCGCTGTACAATTTAGAGGACTTCCACCCCAGGTACTGGTGAACGGATCCTAATTTACGAGTAAAGCAGAACTTGTTGGCCACAGTTAACAAGCACTGCTTCACATCCCGGGGTCCCTACGGGGAGACGAGGTTGATAATGCTCCCCCCCCCCCCCAAAAAAAAAAGAACTAGGCCCCGGTTATGTTCCCGACTCTATGTTATGTGAAACTTACATTGGGCTGATGTTTCTTTGGGGTCGGGGCAGCAAACATTTTAGCCCCCCCCCTCCCCCACACACACACACACCATTATAATTATTGTCGTTTACCGTTGCAAGGTCGAACTGTTCTGGGTTACGAATACGTGTGGTCAACAGATGACGCTCGGGTCAATGTGGATCTAATTTAATTCATGTGGATCTGATCAAATCCACGATAGAACAACAATATTTAAGAGTGTGTTGGTTGTTAAATATGTCGTTAACCCCACCAAAAACATACTTCTAGTATAGTAAAAATATTCTGATCTGACAAGAATGGAGATATCTCCTCCCTCGACCCCTCCCTGCATTCCAATTGCCCTCACAGCAGCTAAAGGCACTTACAATCGCGGCTGCAAACCCCACAAGGGTACTTAACACGCTTGGGTTTTTTTATGATGTATATTTTTTAATACATTTTGAGACTAGAACGATTTCAAACCAATGATACCCCAAAAAACTGATTTCGCGATTTTTTATACATTTTTTCGTCTTCTAGTTTTAGAGATGTCAATTGCCAAAAATCATCTGGACGAATGCCATCTGGACAACATGGAATATTATTGTATTGAAGGAAAAAATGGTTCGCGGCATGTGATGACCAGAGCTGGGAGGTTATTGAATTTTGGGTCGGTTTCGGTTACAACTCGGTTTTTAATAAAAGAGTCGGGTTACGGTGTCGGTTTCGGTTTTTTTATTCAACAGATTCTAAACCAAAATAACAGAAAAAAATTAAGTTGTATGAACTAAATAATGATTGAATAAACTCTCCCTGAGTGTGTAAAAACTTTGTCGAGTCGTTGACACTTGGAAATAATAGAAACAAACTTTAAGGACGAACTCTCACGGTCTCTGCTGAAGACTCGAAGTTAATTAAAAATAATTTGTATATTTATGACAATATTTACACTCAGCCGACTTTGAAGTTTTATCAGTTTTGATAAAGTGTTCCCATATATGGCTCTTCTCGACCGTAATTGCCGCCATTGTTTCAGAAAAAAACACGTAAAAACGTAATTCTCACATGACATTCAAATAACCAAGAAAGTCGGTTTTTCAGTTTATCGTCGGTCTCGGTTGTCGGTTATTTTTTCATAACCGAAACCGAGTTGTTTTTCGGTTAACCTCCCAGCTCTAGTGATGACATTATTTTTTGTTTGATGAGATATTGCTTTATTTCAAAATATATCATATTACACCTATAAATCGCTATAGGCTAATCTTATTCGCGCTTCTCATTGTTATGTTTAAACTAAAAATATATTTTTAAAAATTGACATTTTCATTTGCCATGAAGGAAATCTCACATATTATGATTACATGCACTGACTTGTAATTTGTTGACACAGCATGGAAGGACGTACTTCTGGCATGAAAAACATTATAGCTGACAAACAACAGAAAATTCAGAATTCATGCATCTTTATTTGAATTTTCCATTAACTCATCACCGGTGTAACGCGGTGTTATTCATCCCACTCGAATTGTCCCACGCATGGTTAAACGTGATAGATATCCGAGGTACCGGGTATTTGTGACAGTATAGTTTTCCAATATCTGTTTTATCTTTAACTGGCATCAACCACACGCTCACCTCCTATTGCTCCTGACGCACCTGCATTACTCAATTGGCAAATTTGTCTGCAGACCCGCATCTTTTTGGAGAACCCCCAAGTTATTCACTGCCGCTTAATTTTTTTGGAGGGTTTAAAAATTTATCACTGCTGCACGATTTGAATTCAACAAATACCGAAATGGTGAATAAAGACAAGGCAGGCCTCTTGGCCCGAAACAGAATTTTTTATCGTCACTGCAAATTTGCTTGTATTTTTTTTAAATTCTAGAATGTTCTTTAATTCAGGTTTTGTAAAAGGATAGCCCATAGGCTATGATGATAGGTGTATGGAGACACTTTGGTTAAGGGGACAGATGGGTTGACTTGCCCGAACATTGAATAGTGAAATCCCGACATGTGAATGCCATAGGCGCAAAAGCTTTGATGGGAGAATCTGGGGGTTCTGCCCCAGATTTTTTTTAAATTGATGTGTTTAGATGCGTTTTCCTGGGTAGGATAGGATGAGATAGGATGTCGTGTGTGGGAAAAAAATGTGGTACTCCTATCTGGTTGTCCTAGAATTCCAAATACCCTCCCTCCACCGTTCTGAAAAAAGTGATGATCAGTCAGTCAGTCAGTCATTTCCCCCACCTAGTAGAGAACGTTTTTTTACGGCTGTATGCCTGCTGGGAACGAAGTGGTACTGTGTGCCCCTTGCGACCCCATTAGCGATATTTCACTGTTTCGGTTTTTGTCAGCTAGGCTTGTGGGACGAATATCTGCAGCTGTACTCTAGGCTACCACAGAGAGATCTTTAGCCTGCACAGGGTGTGTCTCTCCCTGCACAGAAGCCAGTCATTTTACGTTCCCACCCGATAGTACGATGCACAGTGACAGCATCACCCCCACCCACTTCATGCTGGATTTTATAAGAAAATAACACGTTAAAGCAAATTGTTTGATTTATTATTATCCTTAAAAAATAACTTGATATGGAATCATGTAACAATAAACTACATCCTGTATTAATAGTTCACTGAAACAACATTAAACAACAGGTTGTAATCAGTACTAATCTAGTGAATGTTTAATAAATAAATAAAACCTGTCAAGCAGAAATATTTGGCTGCTGAAATTTACTCCCCTCTGGCGGAAACTGTTCCTGTGAATTCAATGAAAATTGATAAAGGCGAGAAAAAGACACATTTTACAAATTATATAGACGAGAGGCACAGGGGGGTTAAAAGCTATGATTAGTGTGTTGTTATGGTGGGCAAACATTTGAATAAAGTTTATTCACTTGATTGGATTAATGCACTTTCTCTCTGTGCTTGCATTCCTGAGATTAGGTCCCCGTTCCTGTTCCACATCCTGTTTCTGAGAAAATTAGGTGATGTTCGAAAACTGAACTGTTACATGAAATTCATGGACATTTACTGTGACAGTTTTATTTTAAAATAATTATATACCCACTAGGCCCACTCAAAACCGATAATTCTATTTGGAAAAACGTATAATTAATTTATTTGAGGTCAGATTCGGTATTTGAAGTCAGATTCGGTATATTGGGAGACCGCTTTAGATTCATTGATTTTGGACACATTGTTTTCAAGGTTTTAAATGTACCTAAGTTACAGAAAATTCTGTATTTTTATACTGTACCAATGACCCAGACTTAGCTGGTGCTAACTCTAAAATATCTAGGGCCAAACGCAAATTTTACCCCCCAATCCCCCAAATTTGCATCTAAAACTGAAAATTACATGTCCTATATGGTCCTCCATACTTTTACTCCACTGCGCATGCGCAGTGTCAGGGAGGTCTCGAAATTGGCACAATTATCATTCTTTGTTTGGCCCTCTGTACAGATACACTTCACTGTTATTTGTGTTTGTAAATCTCAGTTTTAATGATGCCCGACACATAATTATGAGAGAAATGGTGGATATAAGGAGGAAATAGAAGGAGGAGAGGAAAAAACAGTGGAAACAAATGTTCAGGGATATAACTTATAATTATTTTACGAAATTATTCATGTTACCTATTTTTGAAGCATGACCTTGTTGTAGACATTCTTGCTATGAATGTTCCATTGTTTAATCAGTGTTTCCTCTCTCCCTTTCCTTTATTCCCCCCTAGCTATTCTCCCATGCTTTTGGCTTATTTTTTGTAATGTTTATTACTAAAATTTCTTGGGAGTTTTGGCTTGGAAACAGAATTATTTTCTGTTGTTTTCTCCATGTTTATGTCCTCACCATTGGGTGGTGAGGCATTTTGGTGTGCATCTACCATCTGATGTTCTGCAGTTTCTTCTCTGGAAGTCTCTGTTTTGCATCAGATAGTGTTTAAATTGGTAACTGATTTCGGGCCATGTTTATCAGTGCCTGGAGTCATATTTCCGGTTTGTTTACACTTTTTGTCTATGTTGACAACGGTTACTTCTTATAGTGATTACTTGTCCTCTGCTTAGTTCAGTTCATAGCAAGATACATTAATATTGTCTGTAAGTGTTACATTAATTTTTTTAAATGATTTTAAAATTTTTGTCCACACTTAGGCTTTTTTGGGATCCATTTGGGCTCATTGTTCCCATTGGGAACTTGGGCTCTTCTGAAAATTTTTTCAAAAATTTTTTTTTTGGAAATTATTTTCTTTTGAAATGTTATAATGGATTATAATATATTATGTATATTTATTTCAAGGGTTAGTGCGAGTAATATGACTGTATATTTTTTCATGTTGAAAAAATATTCTTCAATTGTAATGTGAGGATATCTTTCTCTAATTCACAGGTTCATTGTTTTTCTTATAGTCAATGTAGTCACACTAATTCTTGTTCTGTGAGTGTTGATTGATATGACAATGTTGGAGACTGGTGTCACGGTATTTCGTTAGCGGTGAGGGGTCCATTACAGTCCTCTCTCTGTAGGGTCACTCTATATTATCAGTTTCTTTTTCAGAATTCAGAGTGATGTTTCCGTGATGTTTTCAACAAGTGTGTCTCCGTCGTTGCAATATTAGGGCTAGCGGGAAGTGCTTAAGGTATTACGACAATTGCCGGGAGTTTGCTAGTTCGATCGAAGGCATTGATCGCCCGCTAGTCCGTCTGGTGTCGCGACCATTCACCAGGAAAGAATGGCTCAGCACCCGGGTTCGTCCGTCGCGGTCCAGTAAGCTGATTGGGTGATGCGAGCACTATGAAACATCAGATGTGCACACCCAGCAACGACGGATCTGAAGATAGTACGGAGGAAGCCTGTCAGTCCGGTAGCTAGCCCGTCCAGGTCCACCAGGACCGCGAGCAAGAGAGGCCCCCTCTCTCTTGCATCAACATCTGTGCCGCGATGTTGTATGTTTGTTTGCTTAGTCGGAGCGTACGCCCACTCCTCCTGCTCGGGACGCTTCGTTGCATGACAGTCTGACACGGCTGTTATATTGGCTTCCTCATCCTCGTCAACACATTCGACCGCACCTTGGCTATGTGACCACAGATTTCCAGGGGACGTTCGCATGTTATATAAATGCAGGATTGAACGTCACTGGTGCTCCTGCTTCGCCGACCAAGGAATACACGTCGACCAGGTCACTTCATCTGCTAGCCAGGGATACGAGACCTTTCCAGTTGGGACGTTTGCATATTACATAAATGCAGGAATGAACGTCCCGGGAGCGTACAGCAGATTATTCATGTAGGACCGCGTCTCCACAGGTCTCATAGAGTAACATGAACAAGGTGTTGTTACCTTGATGTCTTCGTAAAGTGTGCTTCAGTCGTCACAGGCAAATGAAGAGCTAGTGGCAAAGTGCTCATGCAGATACCTCAATTACCCGAGAGTTCGCTAGTGCGATCGAAGGGTTTGACGTCCGCTAGCTCGCCCGGTGTCGCGAACATTCTCCGAATGGCTCAGCACCTGGGTTCGTCCATTGATGTCTAGGAAGGAAATTTGGGTGATGCGAGCACTATAAAATACAATGTGCACACCCAGTGACGACAGATACTAGGATGGTATGGAGGAAGCCTATTAGTGCGGTTCCTAGCTCGTCCAGTTCCATCCAGGCTGTGAGCGAGAGAGGTCCCTCTCTTGTACTGCAACATCTGGGCACAGATGTTGTGGTACAAAACGTCCCTCAGTCGGGGCATACGTCCACCGCTCGGGACGCTTCATTATATAGACAGTCCAGAGCAGGCCTGGCATTCTGGCGCGAGCGGTAAAATCGCCATCGAATCGCTCGCGTAAAGTCGACCCCACGCAAGCGAAAAAATCGCTCGCGCAAATGGCCGATTCCCGCTCCTGGTAAGTATCCATAATTGAGTTGAAGGGAACACGGCATCAGTCATATGGCACTGAACAGGGTCAGTATAATATTCTTTGTCTGGAACACTGTCTCTACACTTGGATAACAATTGAATTCCAGTGCCAAATAATGACGCACATCAAAGGATTCCTGACTGTCGGTGTCGAAAATGTCTGCAATTGACAAGTTTATCGTCTGACGTCAAGTGCGTGGATTATTTCAGAATTCTCCTTTGCGTCTCTGAACAGTTTTAAGCATGTGCTTATTCAAATCGCTGTTGCCTGTTGGTACTGTGTTAATACTCTTAATACTGTGATCACTGTTCCGTCAGTTCCACAGAATAAATGAACCAAATTTTTTATTCATAAATGATAAAATCTCATAATTTCTACTATGCTAATGTGATTGGTTGTAGTAAAACAATTCTACTAATCAATCGGCTTCTTTCAAACGGGCGCCGAATAATTTAAATCTGTATTGTCTGATTCGACAGTAACTTGATTTAGTAATCATGTGATAGTGTCAAGACCCACAATGCCACATTAATTTTCAGCACAAATGTCTCACGTGGATAAATAAATACATATTGATATTGCAAATGTTACGATGGAAGCCTTCTATTTGAATGCGGATTATTAATTATACAGCACAAACAACTTCATACAACACGGATTCAAGGTATGTCAGCATTTTGTTAATTGGAATTCTGGCCATGAATGATGATATTGGAAGCAACTTCCTGTTTTTTCTGTTTCTCTATCATGCACCGGCCCATGTTTGAAGTTCAACTTCAGTACCGGTAACTGTAAACACCAAAAACAAACCCACCCATGAACGGACGGCCTTTACGTCCAGAATTATGTAGCGGGAGCGATTCACTTGCGCAAGTATTTTTTTGCTCGCGCAAATTTTTCAAACGACCAGGCCTGCCAGAGAGACTGCTCTTTCGGCTTCCTCATCCTCACGGCAGCACATGCGACCGCACCTTGGCTACGTGACCAGTCATATTCAACCAACATCGCCGACCAGGGATTCTACGGCGACCAGGTCACGCCATCCGGTAGCCAAGGATACGAGGCCTTCATACTCCGGACGTTCGCATATTAGAAATATGCAGGAATCACTGTCCAAGGAGCTTCTAGCGGCTAAATTCTGTAAGACCGCAGGTCCATAGGCCTTCGTAAATGATGTGCTATCACAGATAGCACAAATTATCGCAGCACCTGGCAGTAACTCTGTCGGATTAAGAATTATCTGAGGAAGCTGGGTTGGTACGTTCCGCTGCAGCTTCAGGCATGGACGACCAAGAATTACAAGTGGTCCGACAGGATGGCGAAAGGGATACGGATGAGTTGTATTTTCCCCTTCGGAACAACATAATTGCCATAGAGTGCATCCGGCATTATCTTGTGACGTTGTTCTTCCGGACCAAAAAAAAAAATTTGCTGCGTTGCCGGATAAGAGACTGATAGCACCACTGGACTCAGAATTCTTATCGGTTTAGGGACATCATCCCTCAGTTTCTGACATAATCCAGATATGTCTCACGGACATTTGATCTGTTGAATGATGCTATATTTATATAACTTGCTACCTAAATGGGCAGGTCAGGTTTCTCATCGGCAAATGCTCTACATCTGCCTTTCATCAATTTATGGAATATTTTGTAACGGCAGGACAGAGCATTCTGAGAGTTCTCTGCGTCTAGACGACCAGGTCATGACCTAGTATTGTTTATACCGTCGTCTAGGTCAATTCCAACCACGATGTTGGAAACGACAATATCGTCTAGCAGGGTCAGCTTTGACGCATCATCATAAGCAGATCACCTTACCAGAACGTTATCATTACTTCTCAAAGGAAAAAGAATTCTAGGATGTACAACCTCCTTAAGAGTTCTTTCAAGGGCCTCACGTAAAACTCCGCCCTTTTAGTGGCAATATGGAGTTGGTTAGACGTGACGCGGCCCTGGCTACATCCACACATGTGGATAGCAAGGTGAAAAACTCTCTCAGAGTCGCTCCGGTCTCCGGAGAGTTTTCTTCGATGGCAAGCTTTCTGCAGTCTATGATCAGATAACTAAGAAAGCTTCAGACTCTCTGCTATTCAAATCTGCTTCCATATAGTCAGATTCAGCAGAGAAGAGTAGGACAGGCACTTCTGGGATGAATACTTCCAAGGGAAGTTCCTATAGAGGTTCCTATGCATCCTCTAGGTCTTACTCTAGAGACCGTCAGGGTAGCGACTCAGGTAGGGGCCGTAATTCTGGCTGAGACATCCGGTCAGACGCCCATAGGTCGACGGGGCGAGGTGCGGGCTGTGGAGGACATGGCTTCTCCTTCTGCAAGCCTCGCAGGACCAGGAGGTAATGGCATTAACCTCTATCGTGTACTAGAATTCGAGTTTCTCAATCAGTTGGGAGTAGATTACGGACGTCCCTTGGATTCGAGAGGTGATTTTGGAAGGATTAAATTGTCCTTCAAATGAAAACCTCCATTAACTCGGAGTCCTAGATGGACTCAGCTTCCGTCAAGTCAGCAGGAAAGAGGCTCGCTTCCATCAGAAGCCCAGTCTCTTCTGGAATGATCGTGATAGAGATCGTAGAAATCCAGGAATTTCCAGGTTTCTACAACCATCCTTTTCTGGTTCCAAAACCAGACGGCCCGTTCCGTCCACTCATAATTCTAAGCTGGATAAACAAGCTGACCGTGGCTCCAAGTTTATATATGGAGTCCATCCGATCGGTCAGAACGAGTATTTGGGTGTACGACTATGCTGCATGCATAGATCTCAATATGCGTACTTTCACGTCATGGTACATCAGGCGTTCAGAAAGTATCTTCGCTTCTTCATCATTGGAGTCGTGTATCAGTTCCGAGCAATGTGCTTCGGTCTGAATCTAGCCCCCTGGGCTTTCACTCGAATAACGAACTCGGTAATGACTCTTTCCAAGCTCATTCGTCTGCGATAATGTCGGCCTACCTGGACGACATTCTTTCAGAACGATGTGCAGAATCTGCTTCTATTGCTCCGACGTCTCGGTTTCATAAGTAAATGAGGAGAGGTCGGATCTGGTATCATCCAAGTCATTCACCCACCGGGGGATGAGCTTCGAAACGCACAACATTTTCGTTCGTCTGCCGTTACCCAGAGCGAAATTAATCAGTTGTTATGCTCACTATTGTCTTCGCTCAGACAAGGTCTCAGCGAGAGATCTCATGAGACTGATACGTTTGTGCGGAGATGCCGCGATTTTTTTCCGATGGGGCGGTTAAGCACTTGTCCTCTCCAATTTCTTCTGATCCAGAATTTGAGGGTGAAGATTTTTTCGCTCGATACGGACATCTTCTTGTCAATCAAGTGAATAAGAGATTCAGACTTGGGCAGGTTTTCGGTGGTTAACACAGGGAGTTCCACTGCAATTGCCGGATCCGAATTTTACAGTCTTGATGGAGGCCAGTCAAACAGGTTGGGTCGTATCATTGAGCCCAACGGATTTGAAGGGCCAGGGTCTTTGGGATCCGTAGTTCCCAATTAAGCACATTAACATCAAGAATGATGTCATTTTGGCTTGCGCTACGTTATTGGATGAACGTTATTCAGAATGCTCATGTGCTAATTCGGTCTGACAATTCGACTGTATTAGCGTATTTTCGGATCTAGGGAGACAATTATTCCATTCTGTTATTCATGTTAATGGAAGGAATCTTTCTGTTTGTACTAGAACATCAAGTTCTCCTATCGGCCCGTCATATTCCGGGGCGTCTGAATGTATTAGCGGACTCCCTTCACGGAGGGGCCGCTTATTGACGCCAGAATGGACTTTCAATAAACGAGTATTCAATCAGATTTGCTACCAAGGAGAGTGGCATATGATCAACTTTTTCGTGACGCATCTCAACAATCAGTTGCAGAAGTATGTGTCACAATGTTTGGATCTTCGAGCGTTTGCAGGAGACGCTCTATCGATCTCGTGAGACGGAATAATAGGATATGCGTATCTTCCAGCGCCGTTGATTCAGCAGATATTGCTCAAGTTATATATCTCAATGCAAAATTCTGTTGGTAGCATTTCTATCTCCACAAAGACCGTGGATTAATCTACTCAGGCGTCTGTTGTGGGACATGCCGAGGAAGCTTCCTCCACATTTCGGTCCATTCTATGGTCAGATGGATTCAATTTACTATCAGTACTGCTTATGATAATATCTTCAATCAGCAGTCTGTGCTTTAGTTTTAAGCTCATGAAGTAAGAGTTCTTTCTACATCATGGGCTTAAGACTAATAATGTTGCTATTACAGATCTAGTGAGGGCTGCATATTGTTCTTAGCCCTCCACTTTCTCGAATTTGTATCTGAGAAATATTGAGTCCTTTTCTGCAGATCTGCATTGTTTAGGTCCGTAATTTTTCACTCAGAATGTCGTCCACTAAACAGTGGCAACTATATATATGTAGGCTTTCGGTTCCGGCAGTGACTCTGTCCTGCTGCCCTCTTCTCTCTGGAGTATTTGATCCAGGTCAAGGGGAAGGGGGGGGGGGGGTGTTCCCTTAGGTCACCTGCTTTATAGTGTAAAGCAAGAGAATACCTCCCTTGGAGTCCGTAATTCCGAGTCGGTACCGTGATGGTTTTAAAGTAAAGCTAATGTTTACTCATCTATGTAATATATGAATAGACATTTGTATATATCATGTATTAATCGGGCGTTAATATACAATCCTCGGACACTTTTATATGAGTATATAGAGTCTCATTTTGCGGGACTTCCTTATTTATTGGCTTTCCTTTAAAAATGTTAGTATAAAGGGTTATACTGAATGTTAATAGAGATCATTGATGTTATTGCGCTCAATTACAGAATGGTGTTGTGTCTTTCTTTTTGATACAAATAAGAAAGATACATGTAAAGCCTATCTCTCATTTTCTCCTTCAGGGGATAGTTCTGTTATATGTAATTGAGTCTATTGGATTTTCCTTTGTGTCCTAGGCCCTCCAACCTTTTTACTATTCAGCTAAGTCTGGGTCATTGGCACAGTATAAAAATGTTAAAAAATTTATAGTAATTTATATATTTTTTATACTTACCAATGACCCAGATGGGGATGGCCCTCCCATGAGTTGGGAACTCATACCTTTCCAAATGAAATGTTGAAAATCTTGAATCAGATCTTCACTTCTCAGAATAATGAGAGAAACAACATAAGGTTACCTTTATTTTAAAACTTAGGGGGGGGGGAAGAAATTTTTGAAATCAGTTACTAAATTGAGACTTCTGGCAGCTTTTGGAATAGAAGAATCACGTTATTTTTTTGCTGTCAAAATGACATTTTTTGCAGCATGTTGAAAATTTCAGACTTCACTCAATGTTCTGTTTTATTTTATAAATGGGTCAGTTTCAAGTTTTTATTATTTGATGCAAATTCATATACTGCAAAATAATCTTCCAATAAGCCGTGTACCTGGGTATACATTGTTATGTTTGTACAATGAAAACAGAAACCGTAAACTGAGGTTTTTATGAAAAAAATGAACCGAAACTGACCTGAATTTTCAAAATCGCACAGCTCTCCCTTGCTTTTGGGGTAATCTAAAGCCTGGTCTTTTCTGACCTACACCTCTTCTTTTGTCCAGGATTTTTGCTGCTGTTCGCATCCCAAATGACACAGACATTCTCATTAGATGACGTTACCATTCTACTCTCCACTTGCTTGGTTTGCTTTAAAAACAGGGCTTATATTTCATCTAAATTTGTGAGAATCCATTTGGATTCTCGTGAAAATGGTTGCGAGAATCCATACCTACTATGAGTGTCCTAGGATCCCATGACGCCACCATGGTTGAACCACTGTTGTATACTGATAACACATGTTAACCTTTTACCCAACACACCTTTTTAATTTTTAAAACTAAATTTGATAGTTTTTAAACAATAAATAATAAATAAATGATGAAATAAATGAACAATATTTACCAATAAAATCTTACAAATATGGCTGTCATTGGAACCGGCTCAATGAGCCGGTTCCAACGACAGCCATATTTGTAAGAATTTATTGGCAAAGTGTCAGGATATTTCAGGTCATGTTAGCCTTCTATTGGTTAATTTGTTTCCGCTGTGTTAGTTAAAGGGTTAAATTGACTCAATGTTCTTTAGCACATCCTAGCAGAGGTGCAGCAAGAATCTACATGGATTCTCGCTGGTTTTATTGCGCGAATCTTTGTGCGAATTGATTCTCAGATTCTCGTCGAAATATAAGCCCTGAAAAAAAAATTTAAATGTCTGTCTTTCTCTTCCTTACTTTTTGTTCCCCATTTCTGTGCTGGAACAAAAAGTCTAGTATATTCTTTACATAACTTACACTAGTAATTGCCTAATTACATCTCTCTATTTAATTCTTCACATAGCTAACACTAGTAATTGCCAAATTACATCCCTCTTTCTAATTCTTAAGCCTGACGACATCATAAATTTCTAATATTAAGTTTGTTAGAGTTTGTTTTTAGCTTAACTTGACAAAGTCAAGATAAGCTATTGCCATTAGACATGCGTAAGTCTGTGAGTCTGTTCACATTTTCTTTGGCACAGGCTACACCCCGTAGTTTTTGTCCAATCACGAAATTTCATATGCAGGTTCGAGGTCCTGTCTAGATGAGAACATCCCCTTTTGGTTGCGGTCGGTCAACTGTGATAGCTTCATGTACCCGGGCCCGAAATCCCCAAAACTTTAGCACAGTCTATGGGTCGTATTTATGAAGGGATTTTCTTGTAACTTGGTAGGATGACACTGTAATGTGTAGATGAGAACGTCCTATTTTGGTCACGATCGATCAATCATGACAGCCACATAGACACATGACCAAGATTTGTTCAGTACAGTCTACAGTTCATATTTATGAAGCAGTTTCATTGTACCTTAGAAGGATAACTTGGTATGATGTCTAGATGAGACTGTCATATTTTGGTCACGATCGGTCAGCCGTTACCGCCGCCTGGTTACTTGACCTAGATTCCTTTAGCACTGCTAACAGATTGTTAGCTCATCTTGACAAAGTCAAGCTGAGCTAATCTCATCACTCTCTGTCCGTCGTCCGTCAACACTATGTTTTGGTCTTCTCCTCCAAAGCCACTGGGCCAATTCAAGTGAAAGTTTGTGTGAGTGATGGTCCCAAAGGGGCATTTCATTTTTGTTCAACTCAGCATGCCCAGCCCATAGGGAGGGAGTGGGGGAAAATGCTCCAAAATATTTTTAAAATCTTCTTCTCAAGAACCAGTGTGTAAAATGACTTGATATTTGCTATGGAGCTTCCATATGTGGTGTAGAATCAAGTTTGTTCAAACGAAGTTCGTGAAGTAATATTTGGCTTTGTAATAGGAGGGGTAAGATTTTTGGCTCCGCCCAAAATTTCTATTTTCTGAACCGATGGTCCGGTATGAACCAAATTTGGTTTGTTGTAGTATTGGGTCATAAGTACTTGACCCATGCAAAAAAAAAAAAATTCCCGCATCCCCATGGGAACCCTGGGAGCTAAAAATAGAAATATTTTCAAACGCCCATATTTCCCAAACCCCACGGAACAGAGAGCTTCTATTTGGTATGAAGTATCCTTATGACCAGTAGAATTAAATGGTAAAAAAAAATTGCCATCGGTAATGTTAGGGTGTTCTGTAATGGGCATCGAAAAAATGCTGAGTCAGCATATTTGCGAAAATTTAAAAAAATCTTTTCTCCAGAACCAATCATCAGAATATTTTGATATTTGGTATACAGCATTCATAGGGGGGTCAGATAAAAGTTGGTTGAAATAAAGCTCATTGGTTCATATTTGGGCTCTCTACAGGGGCCCGAAGTTTTAACATAGGGTAATATGGGGAATATTCTTAAAAAATCTTCTTCTTCAGAACCACCAGTCAGAATCTTTTAATATTTGGTATACATCATTGTTATGAGGGTCAGATTCTAGATTGTTCAAACCAAGTCCCTAGGTTAATATTTGGGCTTCCTACGGAAGCCCAAATTTTATCTTTGTTCAATATGGAGGGTAATTTAAAAAAATCTTCTTCTTCAGATCCATCAGTCAGAATGCTTTGATATTTGGTATGCAACATCTCTATGGGGGTCAGATTCAAGTTTGTTCAAATCAGATCCCTAGGTTTATATTTGGGCTCACTATGGTAGCCCAAATTTTTACTTAGTGCAATATGAGGAAATTTCTTTAAAAATCTTCTTCTTCAGATCCACCAGTCGGAATGCTTTTATATTTGGTATACAACACCTCTAGGGGGGTCAGATTCCAGGTTGTTCAATTCGAGTGCCTAGGTTAATATTTGGGCTCCATATGGGAACATGAAATTTAACTTAGTACAATATGAGGGAATTTCTTCAAAAATCTTCTTCAGATTCACTTGTCAGAATGCTTTCACATTTGGTATACAACATCTCTAGGGGGGGTCAGATTCAAGTTTGTTCAAATCGGATCCATAGGTTAATATTTGGGCTCGCTATGGTAGCCCAAATTTGAACTTAGTGCAATTCGAAGAAATTTCTTTACATTTTCTCTTCTTCTTTACATTTTCTCTTCTTCAGATCCAACAGTCAGAATGCTTTCATATTCGGTACACAACATCTCTAGGGAAGTCAGATTTAACTGTGTTCAAATCAAGAGCCTGGGTTAATATTTGGGCTCTCTATGGGAGCCGGAATTGGCCATTAAAAATTTTGTATTCAGTACCCTCTATAGGTACTAAGATTAATCCACATAGGTTGTATCAAGAGGCTTCATAGGGGAGCTCTACATTTTACTTTATGATCAACTGAAGAAAAGGCATGATGCCCAGATTATTTTTGTCACTCCTGAGGGACTCAAGGATTGACAGTGTAGCCTATGGAGATGGCTTGCTTAATGTAGACTCATTCTTGGACTCTGTTTAAATTGTGTTCTGTACAAGATGAGTGCTTCAGGCCCCGTGGGGCCTCTTGTTTTTATGAAGGGATTTCATTGTAACTTGGTATGATATCTAGACTATCCTATTTTGGTCATGACCGGTCAACTGTGACCACTAAACCATCACATGCCCTAGATTTCTTTAGCAAAGTCTACGAGTTATTATACCACCCACTTGAAAAGTGGGAGGTACATCGTGATCACTTGGTCTGTCCGTACGTCTGTCGGTCCGTCCGTCCGTCCGTTACGCTTTGGAGGGGTACACATCTGCTATCATTGAAACTCTCAGACGTTCTTTTACATACATTGAAGATGTGCACCTCCTACTTTCTTTTCAGATATTTTCATTTTTAAAGTTTCCCATATTGAAAAATGAACTTTGTCAATTTCAATTGACATTCTGTACAGATCTGCTGTCCGCAACTCTTCTTAAACCATTGAACAGATTTCATTGAAACTTTCAGACTTTCTTTTACATACATTGTAGATGTGCACCTCCTATTTTCTTTTCATATGATTTCATATTTACAGTTCCCCATATTCAAAAATGGTCTTTGTCAATTCAGGTTTTAGTAGGGAGGGGTGTAGATCTGCTATCCATTAAAACCTCTTAAACCATTGAACAAACTCCATTGGAACTCACAGACCTTCTTTTACATACATTGAAGATGTGCACCTCCTATTTTTCTTTCAGATATTTTCATATTCTGACATACGTCCATCCGTTATGCTATAGGGGTGTTATGCTTTGGGGGGGGGGGGGGGGTACACATCTGCAACTCCTCTTAAACCAGCGAACGGATTTCATTGAAACTCTCAGACATTCTTTTACATACATTGAAGATGTGCACCTTCTATTTTGTTTTCAGATATTTTCTTTTTTTACAGTTTCCCGTACTGAAAAATGAACTTTGTCAAATTCAATTGACATTCTGTACAGATCTGCTATCCGCAACTCCTCTTAAACCATTGAACAGATTTCATTGAAACTTTCAGACATTCTTTTACATATGTTGAAGATGTGCACCTCTTGTTTTGTTTTCAGATATTTTCATTTTTAGGTTTTCCCATATTTAAAAATGGACTTTGTCAATTCAAGCTTTTGTGGGGGTGGGGGTGGTGTGTGGGGGTTGTTGACATTTGCTATCCACAACCGCTTTTAAACTAGTGAATGGATTTCAATGAAATCTTCAAACATTGGTGTCAGTGTTTGTGCTCTCCACATTAAACTCACTTTTACTGTTGTAAAATGTTTCTTGGTGGGAGTGGGTGGTATAATTTAGTGAGCAGTGCTCACAGTTTTTTTAGCATTTATGAAAGGATTTCATTGTAACTTGGTAGAATGACTTGTTTTGGAATGATTTTTCTGTAACATGGTAACTTTGGTTGAAGTAGGTTAGCTGTTAGGGTCACATCAACCCAGGTCTTAATTCTTTAGTACAGTCTGCACTCATATTATTCTTATTGAAAACATAGCATACAGGGAACAGAAATGAGCATATTCTCAATTATCACAATTCTTGTCTTATTTCATTATCCTTTCATAAACATTGAACATTATCCCTTTCGTCAAACACTACTCACAGTCAAGTTAAGCTACAATGTCATTGGCACTTTCATCTCCAGTCTACTGCCATCTTGAATACCTGATTAAAACTCTCACAGTTGTTGTTTGTCCACCTGCTGAAATTACTGAATCCTGATATTTTTTGTGTTTCATAATTGCATTTAACAAACTGTAGAATTCTGTTATGAAAATAGTCTTTGAATGTTGGTGCTTTCTCCTCGCAAATTTCTCTTGTTGAATCTGCATGCAATTCAAATGCTAATGAATTATCCGCTGATGTCAACCCATTGCTCCCAAAAATAGAGTCTCTTATTTCGTTTCTATCTGTAGATATGAAGATTTCATACCAACTTTATCTTTGAGATGGTCCAAAATATTTCCTTTCAAATGTCTTTCACATGATGTTTTTGCTCCACTTGGAAAGCCAATGTCAGTTGCTTTCTTTATCGCAAGCTCATCGTCACAGCCAATAAGGGGAGGAGCCTTTGCTTCATTTAAAACCAAAGCCAGTTCAGAAAAGGAGGTTCAGTATGAACTATGGTTCTAATTTCCATGTATGAAACCGGATCCCAGGAATATAGGATGATCATTAGTATCTTTATTGATCACAGCTAAATGTTTATAGCAGCCTGCTGGACTTCAAATTCATGCGAGAATCAAAATCAATGCTCACAAATGATTCTCGCAAGGAAAACAATGAAAATCAATACTGATTCTCGCAAAATGTTCATTTGATTCTCGTCATAGATTCTGAAAGTGTCCTTAATTGCCTGGCGAATTCTATTTATTTTTTGCTTCCTCGGAATAAGGTAATGTGTTGACTTAGCAGTGGTGTATCCCTGCATAGGCAGCCAAGACTTCACCAGAAACCACTGCCAAGGTACTGTAACTTCCACCAGCAAGACCACTATCTGTAAGTTGGAACACATGTTCTGCATGCACACACAAGGCAAGAGTCAAATAGAGTGGAAATAGTCCAGTCAAATTGTTTTTGATTTATTTTTGTTCTGTCATCAATAACATATCGAAATTCCCCATATACCCAACAATGGCATCATTTCCATTTTAACCCTCTCTTGATGGCAGTAGACAGACCCAAAAATCGGCTAAATTTTGTGCGAAGAGTATTCAGAATGTTCTTTGTTTTGAATAAAAATTTACATCATGCGTCTTCTTCATCGATGAAAGATGAATTGTCGTTTTCTTGGCATTTTACACAAGCATGTGTACAGTTTAACCCATTTCGTCGACAATTACACCTTCCAGTCTCGCAACCTGTTGCACAGTTGCATCGAATAATTTTAAGTAAACTGTCTGGGGCGGGTGGAAGAAATAGGCCCTTTGAGGTTAAACTGCATTAAATATTTTTATATATAAATATGAGGTTTGTTTTTTTTTTGGAATTATGGACTTGTTGTACTCACAAGAACAAGAGTATAACAGTACTATCAAATTCTGTATTCAGAACTGAAAATTGATTTCTTATCAGCCTACCTTACAATTGTTTACTACTGGCTTGCACTACAGTGGAAGACCCTAACTCGGATAAAATACTCTCTATTTTAATCTTTCCCAAGAGAGTTGGGAAAGAAAAGTGGTGTAAAAAACACCACGAAAAAATAAGCCAAAACTGTGTCGATCGCCATCGGTGCACACCCAGTAGGGGGCGCTCTTCCCTTAGTACAAGTCCACGACTTCCGTTAACCAGTGCGCAAACAGTCATCAATTAATCATTCTTTTTTTTGTCCGAGACACTTGGAGGATGTGTCTCCCTTTTGCATTACGAAACAGTGATAATTCAGCTAGTCGATAATGGTTTTCCTGTGACTGTAATTATGGATCTGAAGATTGTATAATAACAGGACTGTGTTTTATTTATTCTCGTTGATATTTTCAACCACATTTTCATTGAATTTTATTTATATATTCCGATTTCACGCTGATTTTCGCCATCGTTTCAACGCGGTTCTGACTAAAAATTTTCGGTTGATAAATTTTAATATTATTGGAGTTAGGTGTCAATGAGGGACTGTATGGACAGGATTTCTTCACTCTGTTGAGGGCTGAATTTCTGTTTTTTAGGTCCCTGTCGGCTGTCTGGGTTCTGTTGTGTACCCACCGGTTCTTTTTTCTGCCACCTTTCTCTCGTAGTTGGGGTGTTCTTGAGTTCACCTTTTTCTTCTACAGCTCTCACCTCTGTTATGTCCAGTTCGGTTCCTTTAGGGCAATGCCTTTTGCCCTAGCTTTTGGTGCATTCTCGTGCCTGTTCCTCCCACACCCATGGGGCCTCCCGACACGACCACGACTGGTGAGAGTTATACCCCCTCCGTGGGGGACGTGCATCTCCTCCCACACCCGCGGGTGGTGGGGAAAGCTGTCGTTTTGGGGCCTCCTGACACGACCACGTCTGGTGAGAGTTATACCCCCTCCGTGGGGGATGTGCATTTTTTTACCATGGCGGATACTGCGGGAGCTGTTGGATGTCTGGTGAAGAGATGCCTGGTTCCGTGACTATGCGCCCTCTCGACATCTGAGGCTGTCACTAGGGTTGTGACCCCACCTTTGGAGGCAGAGCTAGGTTGCTCTCTCCCCTTTTCCACCAGTTTCAACAGCTCAGGTCATATCTGCTGCTACTGCTGTTCCGTCTACAACGTCATCGGTCACCGTTTAACCGGCCTCGGCTTATCCCTGCAGGGGTCTGCAATGATGTCTGTAGTGTGGATGTGGGGTATCGGCCTCAGCCTTCCCTGACTTCAACTCGGCGAAGGCGGAAGTGGCTGCCGACTGAACCCCCTGTTGTGTCCTCTCAGCTGGTGAGCACAGCCGTTTTATCCCTGCAGGGGTCTGCAGAGGTGTCTGGTAGTGAAGATGTGGGGTATCGGCCTCAGCCTTTCCTGACTTCAACTCGACGAAGTCGGAATTGGCTGCCGACCGAACCCCCTGTTGTGTCCTCTCCGCCGTTGAGCACAGCAGTTTTATCCCTGCAGGGGTCCGCAGCGATGTCTGGTAGTGTAGACGTGGGGTATTGGCCTCAGCCTTCCCTGACTTCAACTTGGCGAAGTTGGAAGGGGCTGCCGGCTGAACCCTCTACTGTGGTCCCTCAGTCGTCGAGTACCTCGATTTTTCTCTTTGGATTCGGATGTTCATGGTGGGGTCACCATGAGCTCCGTGGCATTTCCGTCCACTTACTCTGGTCCCATGGCCAGTTTTGCAGGACCAACGCTTTTTGTGCAGCCTGGACCTTCTGTCCCGCAGAGGTCTGCGGCAACTTTCCTGAATTTCCTCTCTGTAGATCCTCGGGGTATGTCATACCCCAGTGCACATCTGCCCTCTGATGTTTTGGCTGCAGCCCATGCCCCCCACGTCGGGTGTATTTAAGGATCATGACCCTTCACTGGTAAAATGGGTCAGGAGTGAAGCCACTTTGTCGGTTCATTCCCACGTCGAACCGTTCCGACACAGTCTGTGAGCTTAGGGAGGCCCTCTCCTTGCTCACTTAGGTTCTGTCCAAGAGCCTTTTCCGTTGCTTCCAGCGAGGCTACAAGTGGTTTCTGGGCACCCCTCCTGTGGCGCTGCCTCCCGGGATTGGAAACAGGCCACTTTCTGATCCCCCAGGTGTACCTACATCATGGGAGTTGTCGTTTGGTTTGCCCATGATGGGCTATGTATCTTCCGACCCATGGGATGAGTCCGACATACCTGACGTCGAGAGCCAACAGTCTTCTGACTTGGGGGCAGCTCTTGACTTTGTGTTTGGGTTCCTTCCAGATATCAAACCATCAAACCAGCCGACAGTGTCAGTCCGGCCGCGATTATCGGTCGTGCGCCTACAGCCTGTGGAGCAACCTGCTTCTGGGTGCCTTCGACCGTGCCTGTCGGTACAGGTGGTTGAAGCTTTTACAGCTTTGGACTCTAAGCTGAGTTCCAAGGTATGAAGATGCCGTTCTTCATCAAGGTTGACACTGCATTATCGTTCTTACGATTCCGCCATTCCGTCAGTCTGCCAGACTTTGACGGTCTTGGATCGGGACTCCAACTCCCAAGGCGGCCTTTTTTCATATGGAGATTCCAGAGTCCATGTTGGGCTTATCGGGAGAGATGCTGGAATGCTTTCTCTCTACGATCATGTCATCTCTGCTTTGCTGCTTATCTGCTCCCAGATAAGTTTGACGACGAAAAGGTGTGTGTGCTGTCCAAGGCGCTCATGCATCTTCTCACACACATGCCTGTAACACGGCTAACTTGGAATTAGTTCGCAGGGACGCTGTGCTGGACACATGCCGTTCTCGTCTTGAGGGGCAGTGCACTGCTCTTCGATCTGCCTCTATATCGGCAGGTCCGCTACTATTCCATGGTTCCGTGATGGCGGTCTGGGATGACTCCCTATGTCATTCCATAGATCAGCTGCTGTTTGTCAGCTTGATCAGCCTTCTGTTGGAGGCAGGGGCCGTCCATAAGCCAAACAAGTACCCTTCTGCTTCCTCTGCGAAGTAAGGGCTGATCCTCCTGCCACCACTTCTACTCACTCACAGGGTAAGAGTAGGCGTCGCAGTAGTCACCTCAAATTCATCCCAGGTTGAGACATTCCACTCAGTCGAGAGTGCCTATTCCAACACAAGTCTCTTCAGCGTTACACGTTGGGAACTTTTGATCACGGAGATAGGCAATCTCCTGTCAAAGGGGGCAATCAAGAACATTCTTTCAGTGGGATTTTATTCCCGCCTGTTCTTCGTGCCAAAGAAGGACGGCTGACTGAGACAGGTTATCAATCTTAGTCTCCTGACCCAGTCTATCATTGCTCCTCAGTTCAGCATGGTTCGCTGCTCCATTCCCCAGGATGTTTTCCAGTTCAAGGCCATGCCCTTTGGCCTCAACCTGGATCCCTGGGCCTTCACCCGTCTGACGTTGCATGTGTTGGTGCTTCAGTTACCGGAGTCTCTTCCTTGCCACCGTCTCCACGGACAGATGTTCAGTGGATTATGCAAGGAGTTCCGTTGGACTTCCCCAGGTCTGATCGTGTTCTGATGGCTGTCACCAGCGATCTTTGATGGGGTGTGACGTTGGATCCTCTAGGTCTTTTTCTTCACGGGTCATGGGACCAGGATCTAGCAGCTCTTCATGTCAACCAGAAGGAGTTTCCGGCAGTGGATCCCCCCGCCTTTCGAATTGTCAGGTCCTTCTATTGTCCGACAATTCGACAATGGTTGTTTACATTCGGAACCAGGATGGCACGCACTATGTTCCCATGTGCGAATTGGTTCGGGATGTTCTACTGCTCGCTCAGGATGTCAATGATGGGGTGGTGGTTCGTCACTTTCCCGGTCGTCTAAATGTCCTAGCCGACTCTCTGTCCCGATGGGGCAGGTTCTTTTCCACCGAGTGGATGCTCCACATGGCGGTGTTCCAGTCTCTTTGCGATCTCTGGGGTCTTCCCCACATCGATCTCTTTGTGACTCGTTGGAACCATCAGGTGGATGCTTTCGTGTCCCTGTTCCCAGTTGCTCAGGCTTTCGCCGTGGATGCTGTGTCCCTCCTTTGGAACGGTCTTGTTGGCTACGCCTTCCTGCCGGTTCTGGTTCTGCCTCAGGTTCTAGCCCAGATACGAACCTGCAGTTGTCGAATCATTTCAATCACACCCCTGTCGCTTCAGTGGGTGTGGGTCACTCTGCTCCGCTCTCTGTTAGCTGCAATTCCGGCACGTCTCCCTCTACATCGCGACCTTCTTTGCCAAGGTCTCCCGAGGAGGTTTCACATCGACCCGACTTCATTGTGCCTTCGTGCATGTCTTGTCAGATCCTGTCTCCTCCCTAGTGGTTTTTTCGAGACGTGCAGTGGAGTTGCTTTTCTTCTTTAAGGTGGCACTCCACTGGTTTTGCCTCTGTGGCTTTGTGGAAGGTCTTCTCCCGATGGTGTGCGGATCACTCTGTTGCTTCTGTCACTCCTTTGA
The DNA here is from genome assembly GCA_031216915.1 of Pictodentalium vernedei. Lineage (NCBI taxonomy): Eukaryota > Metazoa > Mollusca > Scaphopoda > Dentaliida > Dentaliidae > Pictodentalium > Pictodentalium vernedei. Next base: position 235,010,983 of record CM062294.1, read on the forward strand.
TAACACAGTTTGCGGAGTTTCTGGTATATGTTTGATTCTGGGGGTCTCCAGTCTGTTTCCATCAATGGGTACAGGTCCATGCTTCGGAGACCTTTTTGTATGTGGGACAGCGTTATATCGGCACTACTCCATGCCTCTCCAAGCTTCTTCGGCACTTTTCCTTGACAAAGCCTTGGGCTTTGCAGCTTACCCCAAGATGGAATCTTTCTTGGTGCTGTTTTGCTTGTGGGGCACCGTTCGAGCCTTTATCCCAGGTGGATATGCGTTTTCTCACATACAAGACGGCTTTCTGATTGCTTTTGCCTCAGCCAGATGGGTTAGTGAGCTTCACTCCCTCTCGGTTGACCCCGAGGTTACATGTCATTCGGTGCTATTTATTTTGGCAAAACTTCTGTTAAGATGTATAATTATATGAAATGGAAGCAATCTGCAACCTTTGTGTCCGTCCTGGAAATCAGACGGGTGTGAGTGCAATTGCTCCCGTCTGCACCCGTGTCTTCTATTTTATGGGAGCTAAAAAATGCACTCAGTGAAAAATATTGTGGAGCACTAATATACATTGAGGGCATATATAACATGTGTTGTTTTGAGAAAGCAGCACTCTGTGGGCCAGTGGCAAGTTAACTGTTATAATTCAGCAATTCCGTATTCATTTACCGGTAACCCTTTGAACACTTGTGGTATCTGCCATGCCAGTTCAATAGCAGCAGTTAGAAGAGTCCACATTCATTATTTGGGGTAGACCAATCAATATTTTCAACTTGCAGCCTCAAAGCCACAAAAAATTAGAAATGTTCCATTTTGAATTGAGAACAGTAATTCAGAAGCAACAATATATATAGTACATGTAGTATGTTTTGTAACAAACAGTCGTATTGAATAATGATCCTTCTCTGTAATCTGTATTAAATAAATTGTTCTTATACTATTAAATGATGAAGATGTTTAGGCATTTTGCTACACTTCATCAGGCTACATTCTAAAGCTTTGTAGATGTGTCAAGGCAAGTTTTGGCTGCCAATAAAGTCAGGCAAGACCTGCCTAGAAACAACTGACAAGGTTCTTGGGATGTGTTTATGATTTATTTATTTATTGGTGTTTAAGGTCACATACTTATGCACAATGGCTAATCGTGACCATAACAGTTTTACGAGTGGAGAAAGCAGAGTACCCAGAGAGAACCACCAAGCATCGACGAGCAGCTGTCAGCTCCTCAAATTCTAACTCTGTTGAAGCTTCACTCAAGCAGGGTTACAGCGGTTGAAGACATGTGCTCCATTGACGTGCAGTACGCCTTAGTATACGGTGTCATCGTGCCCCCATGTAGACAACTGGGATAAAGTGCCTTGCCCAAGGACACAATGCAGGGATCGAACTCGGTACCTCTAGCGTAGAAGTCCAACAGTCTACCACTGAGCCACCGCGCTTCCTCTTGGGATGTAACTTCAAAATATATCTATATGTGCCTGTAGAGGCACGGTACCTGTTTTGTTGCAGTAAAAGTGATAAAAGTTAAAATTATGCCCTGAAGAGTTAAAAAAGAATTAATTTTTTTATTTTGAATGAGGACTGAGATTTGCCATTGGGAAAGGGCTCCATATTTGGCCCCTGTCGACACCCAAATGAATCCCTGTGTTGTGTATATGTAAATGAAGTGAGAGTCAACATGTACATTGTTTCTTTTTTATTACAGGAAAGTGAAGGTGATGCACAAGATGGAGGAGGTAGGGTATTGTACAAGAATATTATATATAACAAATAGTATTGGTCAATTGAATGAGCATTGGATGAGATGAACATATTTCAGGAATGGTATTCCATTGGTAGTCTGCAGACAGCAGAAATTATAGCACTCAATACTTTATTGTTCTATGTGTAAACTTCTTATTTCATCTTGGTACATGTACATGCAATTATTTCTAGACCAGTCTTGACTGCATATATCAGCAGTTTAGACGTGCCAAGAAATAACTGCAAAGACACCAGATGTGAACTGTCTACATGAACCAAATATGTAAAAAAAATTGTGGGTGTTAAATGCTGAAATTTCACAAAAAGGTATGAAAAGAAACCAAACTATCTGTTATGCACTCAAATTTGACCGTGTTCCTGTAATTTGAAGACAACAGTTAACACAGTGAATTCAGTGGAATTTATAGACCTACTCAGGCTAACAGAAATTTTCAATTCTTGTCCTCTGTGAAGCAAACTTTCCCAACAACGATTATTATAATATAATTGGGTAAAATAAATTTTTAATTCAGCTGGTTATGTATCTGTTGCATTGTTGCATCTGTTGCATTGTGCTAATATGATGTCATGCCAGCTATTTTCTCGTAATCTGGTTGGAAATGTTCCATTTGGATTTCCGTTGGCCAACTATTTTTCCACCTGATGTCATGTATCCATCAAAAGATCTAAACTCCATCCATTTTCACAATCAACCAATCGAAACATTGCATTCTGACCGATCAATTGGTAGCTGCAGTGACGGCGTATGAATCGAATGTCATTTGGAGAAAGAACACAGAGTTTAAAAGTTTCAAAATATCTGTGTGTGATGTTTGAATTTGTAAATTAATGGATTCTGTGTCATAGAGGCATGTAATAACTCATGCCATTGTGGAAAGATAGAACTCATGGCTGTGCCTCTTGATCTATCCTTCTGTACTGACACTTGTGCCGTACTATGGAATCTATTCAAACATCGTGAGAGACATTCTGTGCATTGATAGCATTTTAGATTGATTCTATAGTGCCCCTGTGGTATTTTGATTGCAAAAGGGACCTCTTTCACAATCAGATTGTGATCTCGTTACAACAGTGGGTAGAGATTTCCTAAATAATTTTAAATGCTTCAAAATCAAGAAAAAACAGTGAATATAACCCCTGAAATCCAATGCCCTTACATTTCTTTTTAGACAGGTGAATTTCTACTGTGTTGTGAGTAGAAAAGTAGACGGAGAATTTCAAACAGATGGCAACATACATGTAGATGTGATCCAATCGAAATTCTTGGTCTCCTTTATAAGAGAATAAAAAAATGTTGGAACCTTCTTTTTGTTATATTTGGTTATGGCGGGCAGTACAGTACAGCCGCTGTGGACTGGTCACTTTCTACGGGTGGGCATTATTTTCACGGCCATACTAATATCAGATTCCAGACACTAATTATAGAAATAATCATCAAAACTTTTATTAATGAAGCACCGGGTTGCTGATGATGGTTTTTAGCTCAACTTGACAAAGTCAAGATAAGCTATTGCCATCATGCGTGCGGAAGTCTGTTCGTCTGTGAGTCTGTTCACATTTTCCTTTAGCACGGGCTATACCCCGCAGTTCTTGTCTGATCGTCACGAAATTTCATATGCAAGTTTGGGGTCATGTCTAGATGAGAACGTCCCCTTTTGGTCGCGATCGGCCAGCTGGTATGCCTGCCCGAGCCCAAAACCCCAAAACCATTAGCACAGTCTACAGGTCGTTTTATGAAGGGATTCCATTGTAACTTGGTAGGATGCCTCTGTATAATACCTAGATGGGAACATCCCCTTTTGGGCATGATCTGTCAACCTTGATAGCTGCCCAAGCCCGAAACCCAAAAACTTTTAGCACAGTCTGCAGGTCATGTTTAATATGGAGGGATTTCATTGTAACTTGGTAGGATGACTCCTTATGATGTCTAGATGAGAATTTCCCCATTTGGGCATGATCTGCCAACCGTGACGACTGTCCGAGCCCAAAACCTGAAAACCTTTAGCACAGTCTACAGGTCATATTTATTGAGGAATTTCATTGTAACTTAGTGGGTTGACTTCATATAATGTCTAGATGAGAAAGTCTCCTTTTGGACGTGATTGGGCAACTGTGACGGATACAGGGGCCCAAAGCCCGAAAACCTTTAGCACAGTCTACAGGTCATATTTATGAAGGGATTTCATTGTAACTTGGTAGGTTTGACTTCTTATAATGTCTAGATGAGAACGTCCCCTTTTGGACACGATTGGGCAACTGTGACATCTACAGGGGCCCGAAGCCCAAAAACCTTTAGAACAGTCTACAGGTCATAATTATGAAGGGATTTCATTGTAGCATGGTAGGATGACTCCAAATAAAGTCTAGATGAGAATGTCCCCTTTTGGTCGCAATCATTCATCCTTGATGGCTGCCCGAGCCCAAACACCTTTAGCATAGTCTATAGGTCGTATTTATGGAAGGATTTCATTGTAACTTGTTAGGTTGACTCCATATAATGCCTAGATGATGACATCCCCTTTTGGTCGTGATTGATCAACTGTGATGGCTTCAGGGGCCCGAAGCCCGAAAACCTTGAGCACAGTCCACAGGTCATATTTATGAAGGGATTTCATTGTAACTTCGTAGGATCACTCTAGATGATGCCCAGATGAGAATGTCCCCTTTTGATTGCAATCATTCAATCATGATGGCTGCCATAGCCATAGTCCAAAGCCCAAAAACCTTTAGCACAGTCTACAGGTCATATTTATGAAGGGATTTCATTTTAACTTGGTAGGTTGACTTCATATAATGTCTAGATGAGAACGTCCCATTTGGACGCAATTGGGAAACTGACGGCTACAGGGGCCCGAAGCCCAAAAACATTTAGCACAGTCTACATGCCATATTTATGAAGGGATTTCAATGTAACTTGATAGGATGACTCGTTTTGGAATAATTTCACTGTATCTTGGTAACTTCGTTGATATACTTTAACCGTGAGGGCCACATACTTAAACCATGAGGTCATATTAACCCACCCCTCACCTCATTAGTACAGTGTACACCTCATATTATTTTTGTCAAAAACATAGCATACAGGGAACAGAAATTAACATATTCCCAATTATCACAATTCTTGTCTTATTTCATAATGCTTTCATAAACATTGAACATTATCCTTTTCATCAAACACAACACACAAGTTAAGCTACAGTGTCATTGACACTTTCATTATTTACTAGTAAATCCATGCTGGAACATCACTGCCCCACGCGTGCATTACGACCATCCACAGCAACTGTACTGTACAAAATTGATCACCAGTATTGTCAAATATTATTTTCTTATTTTCACCTGTTTTCTCCACAGTGGTATATGGGGCATAAAGAGTAAAGTACAGCTGCCATGGACTGGTCCCTTTCAACATGTGGGCCATAATTCCACGGATGCTATAATATTAGATTCCAAACAATAATTATAGGAATAATCATCAAAAATTTAATTAATGAAGCACCGGGTACCACCTGTGGTTCTTTAATTAAAATTAAAATTAAATTATGATCATGATGATTATTATTACCTGGTAAACGCATGCGTGGACATCACTGCCTACACATGGATTTCGGCCAGTCCACGGCAACTGTACTGTAGGACATGAGAGAGTACAGCATAATAAAAAGATGAAATTTAGCTGTGAAGGAGACCAGAGAAACAAAATATGAAAAAGTCTAGCAGGCCTGGCATTCATTACGAGTGCAGGAATGCAGCCCGCCTACTTCACGCCTAGAAAAAAAATGAGGAGGGCAATTTTTTGCACCCCTTGATTTTCTGGAATGGTAGACCTGTTTGGGACTGCCTTTAAAATCTTTTATCATTTCGTCCACTGAGTTCCAGTATGGTCTACATGCATGCGCCTACTGGAACATAGAACACATTGGAACTCTGGGGACGTTTTGTCAATGTTGCATTGATTCGCAATAATTCATGACCCATTCTGTGCTGTATTTTGATACATTTTGAGTGTAGAAGACAGTCATATAAGATTTGAATGCAACATTTTGAAGAATGAGAAGATGTGTGTGCCTATTTTTCCATTATGTTGCTGAATGTAGTACAGTAGAGCCCACTTAATTGGATATCTCTTAATTGTATATCCCTGTTAATCGAATATAATTTTCAAACACAAAACCATTTACCATACCTTCAGTACAAATTTGATCTGTTAATTGCATATGGGTTGTAGAGTAAACTCCTGTTAATTGTATATAAATTATTGTAATATGTATATTATAGGAAACTGACCAAATCCCTGTTAATTGTATACTCCTGTTAAATGAATAATTTTCACTGGAAAAATGGATATTCAATTAAGAGGATCCAACTGTACAAATTTTCAGTCACAGTATTCATACCTTGAATTGATAACCAAAATAGCATACAGGTTTTTGCATTGAAAATATCTGATGCAATTGCACTCCCAAGCAATCCGAGGAGGGCAATTGTTTTGCACTCCATGATATTTTTATACTGTACCAATGACCCAGACATAGCTGGTGCTAACTCTTCAAAATCTAGGGCCAAACACAAATTTTGCCCCCCAATCCCCAAAATTTGCATCTAAAACCAAAGAAATCATGTCCTGAATGGCCCTCCATACTTCACCTCTACTGCGCATGCGCAGTGTCAAGGACGTCCCGAAATTGGCGCCATTAATCATTCTTTGTTTGGCCCTTCATCAGTTAACATCTGACTGATCTTTGTGCTTGTAAATCTCAGTTTAAATGATGCCAGACACATAAATATTAGAGAAATGGTGGTTCTAAGGAGGATGTAGAAGGAGGAGAGGAAAAATGAGTGACAGAAAATAATCAGGGCTGTAACTTAAAATTTTTTAATGAAATTGTGTAAAGTTACCTATTTTCGAGGCAACGGCCTGTTGTGGTCATTCTTGCTATAAAGTTACACTGCTTGTTCAGTGTTTTCCTCTCTCCCTTTCCTTTAAGTCCCCCCTTGCTATTCTCCCATGCTTTTGGCATATTTTCTGTAATATTATTACTAAAATTTCTTGGGAGTTTTAGCTGGATAACAGAATTCTGTTCTTTTCCCCATGTTTACATCTTCACCCCTGGGTGTTTAGGCGTAGTGTTCTGCATCTACCATCTGATGTTCTGTAGTTTCTTCCCTGGAAGTCTCTGTTTTGCATCAGATAGTGTATTATTGGTAACTGATTTCGGGCCAGGGTTATCAGTGCCTGGAGTCATGTTTCTGGTGTTTTTACACTTCTTGTTTACATTGACAACAGCCTCTGTGTGAGGGGGATTTCTTGAAAATAATATCTTGATGTTAGTTTAATCATATCTCGATACATTATTATTATTCGTAAGTGTTGCATTAAATTTTTTTAAAAATATTTTTTAAATTTTTGTCCACACTTAGGCTTGGGATCCATTGGGGCTCAATGTTACTTTTCAGAAACTTGGGCTTTTCTGAAAAAATGTTTTTTCAAAAAATTATTTTCATTTCAATTATTTTTTCTTTGTTAATGGATCATGTTATTATGTATTTTGATTTGCAGGGGTTGGTGCGAGTACTAGAACTTTGTTTTCTTTTCACAATGAAAGGATATTGTTCAATTGGATTAAGAGGAAATCTTCCTCTGACTTTCATAATCATTGCATAAATGTAGTCAGTGTACTCGCACTAACTCCTGTTCAGTATGTGTTATTTTCGATGACAACATGGGAAGCGTGTGTCACAGTATGTTAGCGGGGAAATGGCCATGCCGGTCCTTTCCCCGCAGGGTCACTCTAGTTTATCAATCTCTATTTCAGACGATCAAGAACAGGGTGATGTATCCGTGATGTCTTCCAAAAGTGTGCCTCCGTCGTCACAATTAATGAAGAGCTAGCGGAAAAGTGCTCATGGAAATACGTCAATTGCCTAAGAGGTCCCTAGTAGGATCGACGGCCTTTGACGTCCGCTAGCTCGCCCGATGTAGCGTCCATTCATCGAATGGTTCGGCAGCCAGGTTCGTCCGTTGCGGTCTAAAAAGGAGTTTTGGGTGATGCGAGCACTATAAAACAACCAAGTGCACACCCAGTGACGGCGGATTAGAGGAGAGAACGGAGGAAGCCTATTAGTCCGGTTCATAGCTCGTCCAGGCCCCTTCCGGGCTGCGAGCGAGAGAGGCCCCTCTCTCGTACAACAACATCTGGCCCCAGATGTTGTGGTACAAAATGTTTCGCATTCGGAGCATACGTCCGCCGCTCGGGACGCTCCGTTATATAGACAGTCCAGAGAGACTGTCAATAAGGCTTCCTCATTCTCATGGCAGCGCACACGACCGCACCTTGGCTACGTGACCTCCGATATCCAGTCAACTTCGCCAATCAGAGAATACGTGGCGACCAGGTCACGCCATCCGGTAGCCAGGGACACGAGGCCTGTAGACTCCGGACGTTCGCATAAGAAAAGTATGCAGGAGTCAACGTACACGGAGCTTCCAGCGGCAAAGCATCGTAAGACCGCTACTGCACAGGCCTCAGTGACGGACATGCTATCCCGAATAGCACAACTTATCGCAGCATCCCAGCAACGACAGTATCTCTGTCGCATCATGTAATATCCGACGACGCTGGGTCGGGACGCTCCGCTGCAGCATCAGGTACAGACATCCGAAAACTTCATATGGTCCGACAGGATGGCGAAAGGGATTCGGAGGATTTAGAGCTTTCCCTTTTGGAACAACATAAGCTGCTGTATATGTCATCCGGCTTTATCTTCTAGAGGTTGTTTCGTCGGACCACAATGCTGCGATGCCGGATAAGAGACTGATAGCGTCGGTGGACACAAAAATTTTTGGATCGGTTCAGGGACATCGTCCTTCAGTTCCGACACAGTCCAATAATGTCACAGGAACTTTCGAATTATTGAACGACACTATTTATATATATATGCTTGCTATTAACAAGCAAGTCTGGTTTCTTGTTCGCGAAGTTACTGAGATGTCTTTCAAAAGTGTGCCTCTGTCGTCATAGTTGAATGAGGAGCTAGCGGCAATAAGTGCTCATGGAATACGTCAATCGCCTAAGAGGTTCCTAGTAGGATCGACGGCGTTGACATTCGCTAGCTCACCCGGTGTAGCGTCCATTCATTGAATGGTTTGGCAGCCGGGTTCGTCCGTTGCGGTCAAGGAAGGAGATTTGGGTGATGAATTCCAGGATATGATTCTTAATGAGATTTCTTTCAAGGGCAGTAGTTTTCCACGTATAACTCCGCCCTTCAGTGGCAACCTGGAGTTGGTTAGACGTGACGCAGCCCTAGCTACATCCACGCGCGTGGATAGTAAGTTGAAGAACTCTCTCAGAGTCGCTTCGGTCTCGGAGAAGCTTCTCTTCGACGGCAACCTTTCAGTAATCTATGAATTGCTCGATATACACGTTCTCTTGTCAATCAAGTGTAACAAGAGATTCAGACTTGGGCAAACATTCGGTGGTTGACTCAGAGAGTTCCGCTGTAGTTGCCGGATCCGAGTTTTTCGATTATGAAGGATGCCAGTCAAACAGGTTGGGGCACAATATTGTTCCCAATGGATTCGAAGTGCCAGGGTCTTTGGGTTCCGCAGTTTTTAGGCAAGCACTTAACTTCCAAGAAATGATATTATTTTGGCTTGCACTACATCATTGGATGTACATTATTCAGAAACGCATGTCCAAATCCTGTCCGATAATACGACAGTAGTTGCGTATATCCGGAACCAGGGAGGCACTCATTCGGTTCCATTATTGAATTTAACGGAAAGAATCCTTCTGTTTGTTATAGAACACCAAGTTCTGTTTCGGTCCGTCATATTCTGGGTCGTCGGATTGTATTAGCAGACTCCCTTTCACGTAAGGGTCGATTGTTGCCATCAGAATGGACTCTCAACAAACAGGTATTCAATCAGATTTGCTACCAATGGGAGCACCCAGTGATAAATTTATTTCCGACACAACTCACCAATCAATTGCAGACGTATGTGTCACCGTGTCCGGATCCCCGAGCATATGTAGTTAACGCTCTATCGATCTAGTAGGACGGGATGATAGGATATGCGTATCCTCCAGCGCTGTTGATTCAGCAAGTATTGCTAGGATTATACATTCACAATACAATTCTGTTGGTAGCATCTCTGTCTCCACAGAGACCGTGGATAAATTTACTTAGGTGTCTGCTGTGGGACTTACTGCGAAAACTTCATCCACGAGAGGATCTTTTTTCGCTGGGGAAATCGTGTCAACTTCATCACAACCCGCAAGGTCTCAACCTTCATGTATTCGATTGTGCGGTCCTTCTTGCATGGCAAGCATTGTACAGGACGAACAGTGGACGCAATTTCTAACTGTAGGAGGACCTCCTCTTCGCTATACTATGCGGCTAAAGTGGAAGGTCTTCCGTCGTTGGTGTAGGGATCTTTATGTTGATATTTTTTATCCCTCCTTTCCAGACATTGCAAACTTTCTAGTATACTTGTTTGACGAGATCAACTGCAGCCAGTTACTATTAAAGGTTATAGGTCTATGTTATCTGATACCTATGCACACCATGATAGTTTACAATTGAGCCTAATGTCTCTTTATCTAAGTTAGTTTGAAACTTTTCGATAAATAGACCTAGAATCCTTAGATTAATTCCTATACGGAATTTAGCTTGGGTTCTTATTAAACTAAAGCAACCATTTGAACCTCTTGAGACAGTAGTTTCAAATTCTGGCCTTTTAAGACAGCAATTCTCTTAGTCTTCTCTTCTGCTGAAGAGTCAGTGAGCTTCATGCACTATCGGTGGACGATTCTCACTTTCGTAGTATCGGAAACTCTATTACCTTTACTACTAAGGTTGGATTTTTGGTTAAGAATCAGGCTCCTAATAAATATCCGGAACCTATTGTTTTTAAGGTCCTTCCGTCTTCGAATGGGCATAGGCCTTTACTCTGTCCGGCTAGACCTTTATGGATTTATTAACAGATCTCAGTTTATCAGTAAGGACGTAAAGCTTCTTCTGGCTCTGATGCCTAATAGAAAGGTCATTATGGTCCATTCTATTGCTAAATGCATTCAATTAACTATCGGTACTGCTTAGGATAATCTATCCTTAACTCAGCAGTCTGTGCTTAAGATTTCGGCTCATGAAGTAAGAGCTCTTCTACATCTTGGGCTTACGTAAATAGTGTTGCTATTATAGATTTAAAGAGGGCTGCATATTGGTCTCAGCCATCCACATTCACGAATTTTTATCTCAGAAATATCGAGTCCATTTCTGGAGGCCTGCATTGTTTAGGTCCATTATCGGCTGCTCAGAATGTCGATCACTTAACAATTGCAACTATAGCTAGGTAGTCTTTATGTTCCGGCAGTGACTCCATCCTGCTGCCCTCTTCGCTCTGGGCTATTTGACCCAGGGCAAGGGGAAGGGGGAGGGGGGGGAGGGGGGGGGAGGGTGTTCCCTTTGGGTCACCTGTTTTATTATGAAAACAAGGGGATACCTCCTCGGGAGTCAGTAATTCTGAGCTGTGACTGGGATGGTTTTAAAGTGAAAAGTTATGTTTTAAAAATTCATTCATGTCATAGTTTTAAAGTATAGCATTTGAATATGTCACGTGTCAAATGGGCGTTATTATACTATCCTCGGACACTTTTAAAAGAGTATAAAGAGTCTCAATTCTCTGGACTAACTTTATTTATTGGCTTACTTTAAAAATAATTAGTATAAGAATTATACTGGATATTAATAGAGAATATGGATGTTATGATGCTCAATTATAGAAGGTATTGTGTCTTTCTAATTTATCATAAATAAGAAAGATACATGTAAAGCCTAATACTCCTTTTCTCCTCGAGGGGATGACTCTATTTTATACAGTTGAGCTTATTGGATTTTCCTCTATGTCCTGGGCCCTCCAGCCTTTTTACTATTCAGCTATGTCTGGGTCATTGGTACAGTATAAAAATGTTAAAAAATTGATAGTAATTTATATATTTTTTATACTTACCAATGACCCAGACGGGGATGGCCCTCCCAGGAGTTGGGAACTCATACCTCCCCGCTGAGGACATAGCGCTTACCAGGCACTGATTGTAAGAATGATTAATGGCGCCAATTTCGGGACGTCCTTGACACTGCGCATGCGCAGTAGAGGTGAAGTATGGAGAGCCATTCAGGACATGATTTCTTTGGTTTTAGATGCAAATTTTGGGGATTGGGGGGCAAAATTTGTGTTTGGCCCTAGATTTTTAAGAGTTAGCACCAGCTATGGGTCATTGGTAAGTATAAAAAATATATAAATTACTATAAATTTTTTAACTTTCTAGATTGCCAGGCCTGGGCTAGCAGAATGTAAAATGTAATGAAAATAGTTGTGATGTTCTCTTATTATTATCATGTAAATGAAAAGTCGAAACTGATCATCATCCCAGTGTTCTGTTCAAAGATATTGTATGCTGTTAGCGTTCCCGTTACAGTTAAAACTAGAAGTCCTGTCATGAAATGTGCACAAATAACACGTCGATCTGTGCATTAATCTCTGGGTTTTGACCATAGTAAGGCTATCAAATTCTGTACATATAGCCTGTGCACAGGCAATGTTTCAGCCAATGGACCTCCTGGTAACCGGGAGGTCCATTGGCAGAAACATTGCCTGTGTTTGCTATGAGTAACCAGGAGAACTTGCCATTCTTTAGATGGTATTCGATATGGCAAATGCATGCAATTCCTACGTGCAATTAGGCCTAGATAAGTGCACAGTTCATGACAGGACTTCTAGTTTTAACTGTATGTTGAGTATAGGTGTGCATCTTGTAAGTAATTTATGAGTGGCATGGAAAATTCTAATTAGCGTAACTTGACGAATTAAGGTAAGGTAATGCATTGTAACAACTGACAAATTTCGCTCTGGGTTACGGCAGACGAATCAGATTGTTGTGAGTCATGAAGCTCATTCCCAAGTGAATGAACGACTTGGACGAAACTTTTTCTTGTTTACGATGAAACCGAGACGTTGGAGTTATAGAAGCAGACACTGAACATCATTCTGCAGAATAATTCTGTTGCCGTATCTCTATAGAATGTCGTCCAAGTAAGCAGATGTTACCGCAGACGAATGAGCTCGGAAGTGTGACATTACCAAGTTCATTACTCGAGTGAATGCCCAGGGCACCAGGTTCAGACCAAAGTACATTGCCATGAACTGATACACCTTCCCTTGCGCGGCGAACCGCAGGTACTTTCTGAATGCCGGGTGTACCAGGACATGAAAGTACGCGTCCTTTAGATCTATGCTTTAGATCTATGCTTGCCGCATAGTCGTTCACTCAAACGCTCGCCCTTACCGACCGAATGGTCTCCATATAGAATTTTGGAGCCACAATGAGCTTGTTTATCCAGCTCAGGTCTATAACCGGTCGGAACGAGCCGTCTGGCTTCGAACGAGGAACAGGTGACTGTAGAAATCTTGAGAATTTTTTGATTCTTGCTGACCTCTATTGCTTCCTCTGATAAGAGAGCTTGTACCTCCGCTATGAGAGACTCTCTTTTGCAAGGATTTGACGGAAGATTTGTCCAACACACACATCTTGTTAGTGGGGGTTTTGCTCAGAATGATAGTCGTAGGCCGTCCGAGACTACACTTCACACCCACTGGTCTTCCGTGATTGTTATCCAGTTTGATAACCTTCCGCCAACTAGCAAGCAATAGAGGCCTTGACCATCACCTGTACGACCTGCGAGGCTTACGGGAAGAAAGAAATCATGTCCTCCCAGTGTGGAGCTGATAGTCCCGATCAGACCTCCACCCCTTTCCCGAGTCGCTATACTGACGACCTCCAGAGTAAGAATAAGAGGGTTTCCTGTACCCTCGTGAGGAGTCCCCTTTTACGATTTCTGTCTGGAACGTCCTCCTTTACTCTTGTCTGCTGCAGCAGGTCGATTAGACGTCGACATTAAAAGCAGAGCATTAGAAACTTTCTTAGTAGCCTGGTCATAGACTAACAAAAGCTTGTCTTCGAAAATCGTATGCCCGGAGATTGGAGCGACTCTAAGAGAGTTTTTCTCCTTGTCATCTATCAGTGATGACGACGCAAGGGCACCATCACATCTGATTAACTCCAAATTAGCCTCTGTTAAGGCGGAGTTATACGTGGTATACATAATTGCCCTGGAAAGGACTCTTAGAGAGGTATGAACGTCCTCAAATTCCTTTCCATTGAGATGTTGCGCCATAGCTCTTGTAAGGTGATCTAAGTATGGACAAAATTCAAAAAATTGTTGTTACACTACCGGAATATTATAACATGTATCTATAACAATCCTACAGTAATAAAATGTTGAAACTACATATATTTATAGGACCAGGGCTGGGGTCAATTGCATGTAAATGTAATAAATTACAATTACTTTTAATTTTTCAATTACAATTACAATTACTTTTAATTTCTGAATAATTAATTACAATTACAGTTACTTCATGAAATGTAATTAATTACTTTTTATTTACTTTTTAATCACTTTGGCAATAGTTCATTAAATCGAAAGCTTCATAGCCAGTGTGTGTATGTATGAACTTTGCTTTATTGCTATTATTAGCAGGGAACATGCATAATATAACTGAAGAGGTGAAAAATGTTCAAGCGAAACTCCCTATTGTTATGAAATTAAGAACTGCTTGATTCTTAATTTCAGAACATGCTTACTGGGATAAATGTTGCTCGCTGTTGCTTGGTGGTTCTCTCCGGGTACTCCGGCTTCCTCCACCCGTAAACTGTCATGGTCATGATTAGCCATTGTGCAGAAATATGTGACCTTAAACCCCAATAAATAAATAAATATACTGGGATAAATGTGGGAATTAGGAGGGGTTACACTCCAACTTAATCAACTGAAAACAGTTAAGGAAAAAATAACACACACATTTTATTCATTTCCAAAGGAACTACTGTAAGAAAAGGAAGAGAAACCAAAAATACATATTGCCTATTTCTTGCCATGACAAGTAGTAAATTATTCAAACCAAATGTACATTGCTTTCAATTATCACACTGGGGTATATGGTTATTACATTTTATCATCACTAAATTCTGAAAAGTGTCATCCTCATAATCAGGTCATAATCTTTCTTAATAAATACAGAGAAATATCATGCTTTGTCATGTTGTTTTAGGATCAAAATAACCTTTATGTTCCATGGTTTCTCCTTGATGCTGGTCACACAAAAGGCAGTTAACTGTATTGTTTAAAGGTGTCAAATCGGTTTAGATCAAACAAAGGCCACCAATAAAGACAAAGTTTCAACAGTTTCT
The DNA here is from genome assembly GCA_031216915.1 of Pictodentalium vernedei. Lineage (NCBI taxonomy): Eukaryota > Metazoa > Mollusca > Scaphopoda > Dentaliida > Dentaliidae > Pictodentalium > Pictodentalium vernedei. The sequence goes on from CM062294.1 coordinate 235,026,048, forward strand.
ATGTGACAGGTTGTGAATACAATTGAAATTCAATCTCTTTTACTTGTTAATAATGCTTAACAATTTTCTCTATTTAAAATAAAGAAAAAAAGAAAGGGTGCAAGACTTTTTATTTCTAAAAGCAACAAGTTTGAAACTTGAAAAAGTTACCTAAACCATGAATCAAAAATTAATAATAATAATAATATTAATAATAATAATATGGGAGACCACATATAATCTTTCTTTTAAGCCCCTCCCCCCTCCCCCTGCCCTCCATCCTCTCCCCATTCAGTACATTGAGTAGTTCTACATTAATACATCATACAAACACAAGCTTCAGTTTTATCAAATAAATAAGGTATACAGCAATCACTGTTAAAACACTGACACAAGCACAAGCCTTGATAGTTTTTTATCAAACAAATCACAGAGACAAAGATTAAAGATTATCAGGACAAGAAAATCAAACTCCTGAACATTCAGTTCACCACAAAAGATTGTTCATCAGTTAACCAAGAGGTAGGAATAGCTAGTCACCTGCATATGTATATATGCCCCAATGCAGCATCAAAAATCAATATTGAGTGACACTTTTCTAAAAAATCTTTACACTCATGTTTGTGACTAAATGTATTTGAAAAGTAATTGAAATTACATGGTAATTTCCAATGTAATTAATTACTTTTCAATTACATGTAATTGAAAAAGGTCTCAATTACATATTACCCCCAATTACTTTGAAAACATGTAATTAATTACAACTCATTACAATTACAAATTATTGATTACATTTACGCCAAAGCCTGGTCTCGTTTAGATTTATTGAGGAAGCACAAATTCATATTAGATCACAGTGTATTAGAAAAAATATATTTTGCTTTTATTAGACCCCTCCTTGGATATGCGGATACTGTCTGGGATAATTGTTCGGCAACGAAAGCAGCAGACTTAGAAAGAATACAAATTGCAGCAGCGAGGATTATTACGGGAGCAACCGTCAGTGCTTGTAAGTCCTCTCCTTACTCTGAAACGCAGTGGGACCCACTACAAGATCGACGTCGCAAACATAAGTTAATTCAGTATTTTAAAATGTATCATCGGATGACTCCCCCATATCTCTCCTGTAAAGTCCCTCCACCTGCCTATTCGACAGGGCTGCCAGTTAGTCCTCGATGAAGTCAGAACCATCGTATCCCCTTTTGCCATACCGAATTGTACAAGCAATCCTTTATCCCGAGTGTTACCGACCAATGGAATAATGTGCCACTGTCTGTCTGCGAGAATTCGTCCCTGGTTAATTTCAAGATCTTAAACAAGGGTAACCAACGACCCCCCAAATTTTACATTAAGGCGAAATCTCGCACTGCTCAAATATATCACTGTAGATTGCGATTGGAATGTAGCAATCTCAATTCCCATTTATATGCCAACCATTTATCACCAAGTCCCTCATGTCAGTGTGGTGAAGAAGAAACTTCTGAGCATTTCCTTTTGCATTGTCCAATTTTTACCGATGCTCGTAACCAAACAATTAACATTCTCCCGTTCGCAGTTGACACATTAGTACTACTCTTTGGATCAGAATTCTTGAAATATGATGAGAATTGTCTCGTCTTTGAGGTTGTACAAGACTATATCTTATTAAGTAAGAGATTTCATTAACCAATTTCCAACATTATAGAATACTTGTCAATGTGTATCTGTAGGCGTATGTTTGTGTGTGTGTGCATGTATATGCTTGTATCTGTGTACCTATCTGGGTATATACGTATGCATGTATACATGCATAGATGCATGTGTTTGTACATGTATATAGCACAATGTTTCACTCCATTTACCCATCGTCCATCAATTTGATGCGAATATACATGACTACAAATTTACTGCGAGTCTCACCATAGTATTCCCATGTTCCTTACCTTGTGTGAAGATAATGTACCTTATATTCTAGCTGTCAAATATATTCTGGCTTTACAAATTTAATTATGTATTTTCTGATTCTTGTCATTGTCTTCAAGTTGACTCTGTAATCTTGTTGTTGGTGGAAACAGCCTTTCATAAGCTTATAGCTTTCTGTCGAATCCACATCAATGTACTATGTAATTATTGTTATAACATCGCATTTACAAAATAAATAATGTTTAAATCAATTACAAATTACAATTACCCCAGCCCTGTATAGGACGTTGCCAATGTTAACAATGTCAGAGGATAAAAATGGAAACAAGGCCCCAGGCACTAAATAAAAAAGGTTCGAAGTCAGTAACAGATTTATAGCTACCCAATGTAAAGCAAGATCTTCAGATGAAGAAAAAACGATACATTGGACAGAAGATGCATGACCCAAATGCCCAAACACCCATAGGGTGAGGACGTAACCCTGGGGATATACAGAATAAACATTCTGTAATACACGTCAAACTCCCAGGAAATTTTATAAAAAATTTCAATAAAAATAAGCCAAAAGGCTTGGGAGTTTAACAGGAGGGCTTCAAGGAAGGATAGGGAAGGAACACTTAACAAACAGTGGAAAAATCATTAGCAAGAATGATGACGTCGGGCCCATGTCCCGAAGATGGGAGACATGAAATAATTTTGATAAAAATTATGAAGTTACAGCCCTGAACGTTCCTGACCACCATTGTTCACTTCCATCATCCAATTATGTCCTTGGATCCACCAATTTCACCATTGACGTGTGGCTGGCATCCTCAAAAATGAGATTTAAAACCACAGATGTCAGATCATTGTTGATGACTTCAGGGCCAAACAAAGAATGGTGGTTTGCACCACTTTTGGTGTCTTCCTGGATACGACGCATGCACAGATCTGAAAAGTATGGAGGACCAGATAGGACATTCAATTTTCAGTTTTGCATGCAACTTTTCAGTTTTGGGGATTGGGGGGCAAAATTTGTGTTTGGACCTGGATTAATTGTTCAGTTAGCACCAGCTAGTCTGGGCCATTGGTTGTTGTATAAAAATATACACTGATTAAGGCTGTAAAATTGCACAGGGTTAGTTGGTTACATGTTGTTGCATAAGGTGCACTATTGAAGGAACTGATGGAAATACTTACACAGTATGGTGGAAATTTTTTTAAAGTAAATTCCCAAAATAAAAACTTATTCTGTTTTCAACTAAGAGCTTGTTAATAGTGTAATACTGTTTTATTTCAGATTTGAATTCAGAAAATGAGAGTGCTGAAGACAAAGAGGAGGTTAGTTATTGTCCTATTTTCTACAGAGGGATTTTAAAGTATGGTTTGGAAGAAACATCTGAAAACCCAATCTTTTTTCCACAACCGAAGGACATCTTTAGATATTAACCCTATTGTTTGCACAATTTTGAGGAAAAATTTTTTTTTTTCAATCCAAATATTTGAATTTTCTCTGGAGGTTGTAAAAGTTTGTGTTAATGCAAGTTTTGTTTCTGTGGATCTTTTCAGGTAATTGAAATATTGCATACAAAGGTAACTGAAGACCACTGCAGTAATTTTTAACCCTTATTTTTGTTTATCAGTAAGGTATTATTACTTATAGACTTTTCCGGGGTATTTTTGTTTTTCAGAATCTCTATGATAATCACAATATATCCCATTAAAAAGTAAATATATCCATTATTTGGAGCATTATTTGGAGTGATATAAACAGTATATACTACTCAAAGTTTGCTAAGCGCCAAGTACATCCAGCTACCTGTTTTATGTTTTAGTTGAAATATTGTAATGAAAAGTGTATATATTTTTCATTTAATTATATCTTTAATGATTTAAATGGGGGCGCGGTGGTGTTGCGATAACCGGTTCTCGTCAGATCATCGAAGTTAAGCAACGTCGAGCCCTATTAGTCCTCGGATGGGTGACGGTCTGAGCGATCGATTCGGACTCCTGCGTTGTGTCATTGGGCAAGGCACTTAACCCCGATTGTCCACATGGGGGAACAATGATGCCGTGTACTAAGGCATGCTGCACGTCGACGGTACGCATGTCTTCAACCAATCTAACCCTGCCTGTGTTGCAGTGCGAAGTTACGATGTTGGGGAGCTGGCAGCTGCTCGTCGTTGCTCGGTGATTCTCTCCGGGTACTCCGGGTTCCTCCACCTGCAAAACTGTCATGGTCATGATTAGCCATTGTGCATAAGGATGTGACCCTAAACACCAATAAATAAATAAATAATGATTCAAGTACAGAAATTAAGATTTTATTTGTGTTTGACATTATTTTTTAGCTTTGAAAATGGATATTTTTGGTAAAAGAGGAAATGGAATTTTTCAATATGCCAAAACGTTGACGCAGCGAACTGGTATGGCTTCAATATCGAGTAATGAGACCCATTACTGTTAAGTACAGCTCGACAACGCTTTCTCATGCTTCCAATCAGGTTCCTGGTGGTCCTTTGGGGGATGTTGTACTATTCAACAACATCCAGCGATGACGGAAATAGGGAGGAAGTCAGCGAGTTCTTGTACTCTGCGAGGTCTGATAGACCGCGAGCGGAAGATGCTTCTCCTCCCCCCCCCCCCCCATCCCTAATCTAGCAACGTCTGGGATCAGATGTTGTTTTGAGAAACTTGCACAAGCTGGAGCATATGTCCGCCCTCCACTCGGGACGCTCTGTTTAGTCTGCAGCCGGGATCGGCTTCAGTCAAGGCTTCCTCCGCTACGTTTCATAAGGCCGAAATGAAGTTTCTGGTTGGAAACTTGCACGAGACGAAGCATATGTCTGCCCGCTGCTCGGGATGCTCTGTCTAGTCTACAGCCAGGGTCGGTTTCAGTCACAGCTTCCTCTACTACTTTATTTAAGCATACGACCGTATCCTAACTACCCGACCTCGGATATCCTCGGATTGCATGAAGAAGGAACCACTCTTTGCCTGTGAAGTCGGGCCATCCAGTAGCTAGGGAGATGAGGCCTTGATCATCGGGACATTTGGAGAAAGGATCCGTTTCCGATACACTGTCCCAGGCTAAGGAATGGAAGACTGCTGCTCCACAGGCCTCGATGATGGACTTGCTGTCACAGATTGCACAGCTGATCGCAGCATCCCAGCAAGTGCAGTTGCAGCCTCCCTCAGACTCAGAATCTGAACTGTTGGACGGTGCTGGGTCGGTCCAGTCATCTGTTTTTGCAGATGCAATGGACTGAGATTCGCAACTGATTTTCTCGGATGGTGAAAGGAATAAGGAAGAGGATTACCCTTCCCTTTCGGAACAGTACATGGTTGCGATGTCTTTCATCCATCAGTACTACCCTGATTTTGTTCCGCCAAATCAGAATGCTGCGACGACAAGAGAGAAACTGCTGGTGTCAAGGCCTGGACACAGGAGGAAGTCCTTTCTTTTCTGGTTCAGTTGATGCAGGTGCCGCAGGCCTTCGGCCATATAGGCAGCGCCATATTTATCCTCTTGAGTGCAAGGAAAAAGGCGGTTTCTTATCTTCATCTTCCATATACATACCGTTTTTTGGACCACATTCATTTAAAAACGGTCAGGGAAGATGTTCAGAGAGTTCTTCTGCATTTGGATGAGCAGCCCGAGGATCTAGAGGTATCCTTACCTGTATCATTCACTATTCGCTCAGACACACACTATTTGCTCAGTCACAATTGAGGTGGCAATTTCTTCAATTAGAGCAAATTTGGACGTTATGTCTTACGCAAATCACCTTACAAAAGCTGTGGCCCAACGTCTCAAGGTAAAGGAATTTGAGGACGATCGTACATCTCTTAAAGTTCTTTCCAGGGCAATTATGTATACCTCGTTTAACTCCGCCCTAACAGTGACTAATCTGGAGCTCAACTGGATAACTAGCTTATCATGGCTTCAAAAGTTTATTTATGGAAATCATTCAGTCGATAAAATCGAGTGTTCGAGTGATTGACTATGCGGCAAGCATAGATCTAAGGATGCGTACTTTCATGTCCTGGTACATCCGGCATTCTATAAGTACCTGCGGTTCGCCGTACAAGGGAAGGTGTATCAGTTCAGAATTTGGTCTCCTGGGTATTTCACTTGAATAATGAACTAGGTAATGTCTTACTTACGAGCTCATTCGTCTGCGGTACTGTCCGCTTATTTGGACGACCTTCTACAGGGATACGACAACAGAATTATTTTTCAGAAAGATTTTCAGAGTCTGCTTCTATTACTCCGACGTCTCGGTTTGTCTGCTGTTACCCAGAGCGAATTAAGTCAGTTGTTATGCTCGCTTTTGTCTCCACTCAGACACATTAATAGTGAGGGAATTCATGCAATTGTTGGAGCTGTGCCGAGCAGCTGTGGATCTCATTCCGATGGGCAGCCTGCATGCACGTCCCCTCCAGATATTCTTTACTCAGAACTGGAGTGTGAAGACGCTTTCACTTGAACCAGTATTGTTTTAACGGACCTAGTAAAACAAGGGTTCAGATTTGGGCAGATATTCAGTGGTTAACTCAGGGAGTTCCGCTGCAACTGCCGGATTCGGCTTTCACGATTATGACGGACGTGAGTCAGGCGAGTTGGGGCGCGACCCTAAGTCCTGCAGTCTTAATGTGTCAGGGTCTTTGGGACCCTCGGTTCCTGGAGAAACACATAAACATCAAAGAGATGATGACAATATATACTCGCCCAAAAAAGAAAGTGTGCATTGCAGAAATTTGATCAAACTCCAAAAAAATAATTTCGTAGGTGTAAAGAGTGTTAACCTGTTCATGAATAAGTTATATTGAACACAAAAAACAGCTTTCCCCGTTAAAATTGCATTAACGTTAAATGACGTGCTGCACATTTGTGAAAAGGCATGTTTTGCACGTGAAGAGTCTGAAAATTCATGCAGCAGTGTGAATCCTTGGATATTTAAACACTAAAGTAAAGCCTTCCTATCGTTCACATTCAAACTTGCGCTGCCGTTCAAACGACTCCACATTAGCATGCCAAGATTGACAATGAATCAACGTCTCCTTGCCCTATGTATGATTAGAGCTGGCAGAACACACAGAGAGGTTGCTCAGCATTTGAACTGCCACTGTAACACTGTAGACAGGCTAGTCCATCGACATGCACAACATGATGACGTTCGAGACCCACCTCGCTCCGGGAGACCCCGAGTTACCACCCCTGCACAAGATCGGTATATCCGTGTCGTCCATCTCCGGAACCAGCAACAAACGGCAACGACGACAGCCAGGAACATCCCCAACCTGAGACGGATACATCCTCAAACAGTAATCAACCGGCTGAGAGAATACAGCTTACGTCCTCGAAGACCTGCAATTCGTCCGATTTTGACGTTACATCATCGTGGTGTAGACAACATCTCAGGCATCCCTTACACTGGTGGCAACGTGTTTTATTCACAGATGAATGTCGTTTCCATCTTTCATCACCAGATGGCCGCCAGAGAGTGTACAGACGTCGAAACGAATGCTATGCAGATCCACGTGCCGTGGAGCGAAACCGTTATGGGGGAGGGTCTCTCATGGTGTGGGGTGGCATCACTGCCAGTAACAGAACTGAGCTGGTCATTATTGATGGCAATCTCAATGCAGCCAGATATCGTGATGAAGTGCTTACACCTGTTGTTGTCCCATTTCTGCAACGTCACGGCCCCGGCGTCATTCTACAGCAGGACAATGCCCGACCCCACGCAGCTCGTGTTGTTCAACAGTATCTGCAGCATCAACAAGTGGATGTTCTTCCCTGGTCCGCACATTCGCCCGATATCTCACCCATTGAGCACGTATGGGATGAAATGAAACGTCAGCTACGCCGGCTTCCCCATGCACCGTCAATGCTTGTGGAACTCCAAAGACAGCTTATCAGAATATGGAACAACATCCCACAACACTTCCATGCTAACTTGTTCGCTTCCATGAGGCGTAGATGCACAGCAGTAGTCGATGCAGACGGAGGTCATACCAGATATTGAGTGTGTGACTTTTGTGTTTGACCCTTAGTGTCTTTGACTCTCCATGGCACCAAGAGTATTCGTCGTAGCGTAATGAAATTTCTCGTGTTGATCACAAATTGATTCATCTGTGATTGAATAAAATTTCCATGAATGAAAATGATATATTTTTTTTTTTTAGTGTTATTTTTTAGCATGCACATTTTCTTTTTTGGGAGAGTATAGTTAGCGCTACAAAATTGGATTCACATAATAACGGATATCCATTCATTTCCGTTTGGCCAACTAACAAAGAAAATTCTCCTTTACGTCATGAATCATCATGTTCATCTTTCTGTCATATACCGGGTCGTCTGAACGTACTAGCAGACTCGCTTTCTCAGAATGTCGCCTCTTGCAATTGGAGTGAACGCTCAACAAGCGAGTATTTGGGCGGGATTGCTCCATGATAGATCTGCTTGTGACACACCGGAACAATCAGTTACCATCGTTCGTGTCACCATGCCCAGACCATTGAGCGTATGCAATAGACGCTCTGCCGATCTCATGGGGATGAATGATAGGATACACATATCCTCCTTTTCAGTTGATTCAGTAGATTATGTTTAAGATCAAACAGTCTCGTGCTGAATCCTACTAGTAGCACCTCTGTTGTCACAGAAACCTTGGATCAGTCTACTCAAGTGTCTGTTTTGGGGCGTTCCCCAGAAGTTTCCTCCACGAGAGGACCTTCTTTATCAGGGGAAGTTTTTGTTCTTCACATCCTTTTCCGTCCATAGTGGCATAATGGAGGTCGGTAAGACGTGAGGGAACCATTGCGGTTCCTATATTATTTTATGACTAACACAAGAATGATTAAGGAATGCGGATGAGGAGGGTTCGATATGACTTCGAACAGTCTCGTGCTGAATCCTACTAGTAGCACCTCTGTTGTCACAGAAACCTTGGATCAGTCTACTCAAGTGTCTGTTTTGGGGCGTTCCCCAGAGGCTTCCTCCACGAGAGGACCTTCTTTATCACGGGAAGTTTTTGTTCTTCACATCCTTCTCCGCCATAGTGGCATAATGGAGGTCGGTTAGATGTGAGTGAACCATTGCGGTTCCTATATTATTTTATGACTAACACAAGAATGATTAAGGAATGCGGGTGAGGAGGGTTCAATATGACTTCGAATGTCTTTAGAACATTCGAATTATTGAACGACGCTATATATAAGCTTGCTATCAACATGCTAGTCTAGTTTCTTGTCCGCAATGCTCTATTCTGCCTTTCGTAAATTCTAGGAAATAATTTTTTATTGGCAGAACTGGGCTTACCGAGAGTTCCTTTGCGTCTAAGACGGCGAGGCTGAAGACTGGGAATTATCTTTTTCGCCGTCTATGTCAATTCCAACCACGATGTTGGAAACGACAATGATGTATAATAGACTTAACTTAGACGCTTTATCATACGTACACCACCTTACTGAGACGTTATCATTACGTCTTCAAGAGAAAGAATTCCAGGATATGATCCTCAATGAGATTTCTTTCAGGGGTAGTAGTTTTTCCACGTATAACTCCGCCCTTCAGTGGCAACCTGGAGTTGGTTAGACGTGACGCAGCCCTAGCTACATCCATGCGCGTGGATAGTAAGGTGAAGAACTCTCTCAGAGTCGCTTCGGTCTCAGAGAAGCTTCTCTTCGACGGCAACCTTTCAGCAATCTTGAATTGCTCGATATACACGTTCTCTTGTCTATCAAGTGTAACAAGAGATTCAGACGTGGGCAAATATTCAGTGGTTGACTCCGAGAGTTCCACTGTAGTTGCCGGATCCGAGTTTTTCGATTATGACGGATGCCAGTCAAACAGGTTGGGACACAATTTTGATCCCAACGGATTCGAAGTGCCAGGGTCTTTGGGTTCCGTAGTTTTTAGGCAAGCTCTTAACTTCCAAGGAAGAATATTATGTTGGCTTGCACTATGTCATTGGATGAATTTTATTCAGAAACGCATGTTCAATCCTGTCCGATAATACGACAGTAGTTGCGTATATCCGGAAGCAGGGAGGCACTCAGTCGGTTCCGTTATTGATTTTAATGGAAAGAATCCTTCTGTTTGTTATAGAACACCAAGTTCTGTTTCGGTTCGTCATATTCTTGGTCGTCGGATCGTATTAGCAGACTCCCTTTCACGTAAGGGTCGTTTGTTGCCGTCGGAATGGACTCTCAACAAACAGGTATTCAATCAGATTTGCTATCAATGGGAGCGCCCAGTGATAAATTATTTGCGACACAACTCTCCAATCAGTTGTAGACGTATTTGTCACCGTGTCCGGATCCCCGAGCATATGTAGTTAACGCTCTATCGATCTAGTAGGACGCGATGATAGGATATGCGTATCCTCCAGCGCTGTTGATTCAGCAAGTATTGCTAGGATTATTCATTCACAATACAATTCTGTTGGTAGCATCTCTGTCTCCACAGAGACGGTGGATAAATTTACTTAGATGTCTGCTGTGGGACTTACTGCGGAAACTTCCTCCATGAGAGGATCTTTTTTCGCTGGGGAAATCGTGTCAACTCTATCACAACCCGCAATGTCTCAACCTTCACATATTCTGTTGTGCGGTCCTTCTTGCATGGCAAGCATTGTACAGGACGAGTAGTGGACGCGATTCCTAACTGTAGAAGGACCTCCTCTTCGCTATACTCTGCGGCTAAAGTGGAGTGTCTTCCGTCGTTGGTGTAGGGATCTTTATGTTGATATTTTTGATCCCTCCATACCAGACATTGCAAACTTTCTAGTATACTTGTTTAACAAGATCATCTGCAGCCAGTTACTTTTAAAGGTTATAGGTCTATGTTATCTGATACCTATGCACACCATGATAGTTTACAATTGAGCCTAATGTCTCTTTATCTAAGTTAGTTTGAAACTTTTCGATAAGAGACCTAGAATCGTTAGATTAATTCCTATTCGGAATTTAGCTTGGGTTCTTATTTACTAAAGCAACCATTTGAACCCCTTGAGACAGTAGTTTCAAATTCTGGCCTTATAAGGCAGCAATTCTCTTAAGTCTTCTCTTCTGCTGAAGAGTCAGTGAGCTTCATGCACTATCGGTGGACGATTCTCACTTTCGTAGTATCGGAAACTCTATTACCTTTACTACTAATGTTGTATTTTTGATTAAGAATCAGGCTCCTAATGATATCCGGAACCTACTGTTTTTAAGGTCCTTCCGTCTTCGAGCGGGCATAGACCTTTACTCTGTCCGGATAGACCTTTATGTATTTATTAACAGATCTCAGTTTATCAGTAGGACGTAAAGCTTCTTCTGGCTCTGATGCCTAATAGAAAGGTCATTACGGTCCATTCTATTACTTAATGCATTCAGTTAACTATCGGTACTGCTTAGGATAATCTATCCTTAACTCAGCAGTCTGTGCTTAAGATTTCGGCTCATGAAGTAAGAGCTCTTCTACATCTTGGGCTGACGTATAGTATTGCTATTATAGATTAAAGTAGGCTGCATATTGGTCTCAGCCATCCACATTCACGAATTTTTATCTCAGAAATATCGAATCCATTTCTGGAGGCCTGCATTATTTAGGTCCATTATCAGCTGCTCAGAATGTCGATCACTTAACAATTGCAACTATAGCTATGTAGGCTTTATGTTCCGGTAGTGACTCCGTCCTGCTGCCCTCTTTGCTCTGGGCTATTTGACCCAGGGCAAGAAAAAGGGGGGGGGGGGGGGGGAGGGTGTTCCCTTGGGTCACCTGTTTTATTATGAAAACAAGGGGATACCTCCTCCGGAGTCAGTAATTCTGAGCTGTTACTGGGATGGTTTCTTAAGTGAAAGTTATGTTTTAAAATTCATTCATGTCATAGTTTTAAAGTATAGCATTTGAATATGTCACGTGTCAACGGGTGTTATTATACTATCCTCGGACACTTTTAAAAGAGCATAAAGAGTCTCAATTCTTTGGACTAACTTTATTTATTGGCTTACTTTAAAATAATTAGTATAAGAATTATACTGGATATTAATAGAGAACATGGATATTATGATGCTCAATTATAGAAGGTATTGTGTCTTTCTAATTTATCATAAATAAGAAAGATACACGTGAAGCCTATTTCTCCTTTTCTCCTCCAGGAGATGACTCTATTTTATATAGTTGAGCTTATTGGATTTTCCTCTATGTCCTGGGCCCTCCAGCCTTTTTACTATTCAGCTATGTCTGGGTCATTGGTACAGTATAAAAATCTTAAAAAATTGATAGTAATTTATATATTTTTTATACTTACCAATGACCCAGACGGGGATGGCCCTCCCAGGAGTTGGGAACTCATACCTCCCCACTGAGGACATAGTGCTTACCAGGCTTTTTTGGTAAGAATGATTAATGGCGCCAATTTTGGGACGTCCTTGAGACTGCGCATGCGCAGTAGAGGTGAAGTATGGAGGGCCATTCAGGACATGATTTCTTTGGTTTCAGATGCAAATTTTGGGGATTGGGGGGCAAAATTTGTGTTTGGCCCTATATTTTTAAGAGTTAGCACCAGCTATGTCTGGGTCATTGGTAAGTATAAAAAATATATAAATTACTATAAATTTTTTAAGTTTCTGTGAGTTCACATTAGCTCTCAACTGAGAAAAAGTTTGCACTCTCCCAGGTAATAAAGAAATATCAAATAAGTTTGTGTTCAGTTATATTTATGCACTTTTTTTGAAAAATTAATACTTTCAGTATAATATGTGAGTTACAGGCCTGGCATTTTCAGGAGAGCAGTTTATTTATTAAAAAAATTAAGGAGTTTGAAAACTAGCCCTCCTGGACATAGAAAATAATGATTATCATAACACCCCTTTCTTAAAACCCACATCTTTTCAGATCTCTACCATGTTAGTAGTATCTGTAAGCTAAGGCTGCAAGGTGTGGGAGGGACAGTGTAGCTTTCTCACATATACTACCTTGTTAGTAGCACCAAATAAAATGCACAATGCCCACTGGAGAGAATTCATTACTAGTAAAACTTCATTTTGCCTCTTATAGCTTTTGTAAGCTTGAGGAGAGCTAAACGCTCCCCGAGGACATGCGAAGGCTGGCCTGGACTTTTAAAAAATCCAGGGGAGCTACTACTGCTCCCCTAAACCTGTGCCAGGAGAGCTATTCTGCACTTAGTCAGTTATTAATAAGGGATTTGAAGGTTTAAGGAGAGCTATCACAGCTGTTAAGGAGAGCCATTACGGCTCTCCTTGAATTGGTTTTGCAGGAGCCATGGAGGACGGGAGCTCTAGCTCCCCTCAAAAGACCAAGCCTGTGAAGGGAGCGATTTTTAGCCCTCCTGCATTTTTAAGAATGCCAGACCTAGATTTATTTTCTGAAAAAGTAGGAAACTGGATGTTTTAAAACCTTTATTACACACCTGTAACTGAACTTCTTACGATTACATGGGTTTTAGGCACATGTGGTAATTTTTACCTGAAAGCTCTAGTGCAATCTGATAAAAAGTACCCTTCACATGCTAGAGTTCTCTTGTTAGACTGGTTCTTTCAGTTTGCAGCGATCACTGGAAAATAACCAATGAGAACCTTCAGCTGTATTTATCTGTCAGAATTACCGTTTCTGATCACAAAATGTTTGATGCACAGCATCGGCTTATAGTTACTGTAGAAACACTATGGGAAATCACATTTTCCTCTTTTCTGGAAAAACTGAGGCGACGTGAAAACAAACCTGGCAGGAATAGTTTATGAGAGGTCCTCTACAAACTATCCTCATTTTGTTCCTGTGTGTTGAAAAACATGGCCGCCAGAGGCATTCTTTGATTCTATTTGGTGGATTTTCAAAAATCTTCTTCTCTGAAACTGCCAGGCCAAATGTTTTGATACTTCACATAAATGATGACTAAGACCCCCTCTGCCAACGATCTTCATTTAATGTTGATCGGGTTGCAAACATGGCCACAATTGCGGCTTATAGTTACTATAGAAACTCTATGGGAAATTACATTTTCATGTTCTTCTCTGGAACTACTGAGCCAATGTGAACCAAACTTGATCCTCATTTTGTTCCCGTGGGTTGAAAAACATGGCCGCCAGAGGCATTCTTTGATTCTGATTGGTGGATTTTCAAAAATCTTCTCTGAAACTTCCAGGCCAAATGTGACTGATGACTGTAACCCCCTCTACCAACGATCCCCAATTTAGTCTTCATCGGGTTGCAATTATGGCTGCATTTCTGGCTTGTAGTTACTATAGAAACCCAAAAGGAAAATCACATATTCATCATCTTCACTGAAATTACTGAGCCAATGTGAACCAGACTTGGCAGGTATGGTCTGTGAGAGGTTCTCTCCAACTGTTACTCATTTTAGTCCCGTTCGGTGAAAAACGTGTCCACCAGAAGCATTCTTCGATTCTGATTGGTCAATATTGGAAACTCTTCTCCTCTGAAACCACAGGGCCAAATGTTTTGAAATTTTGCATGGTTGATGACCAACGGTCCTCATTTAATGTTGATCGTTTTGCAAACATGGCCACAATTGCGGTTTATAGTTACTATAGAAAAACCCTATGGGAAATCACATTTTCATCTCTCTGGAACTACTGAGCCGATGTGAACCAAAAATTTGGCATAAATGGTCTATACGAGGCCCTCTACAAACGATCCTCTTTTTGTTCCTGTTGGTTGGAAAATATGGCCACCAGAGACATTCTATGATTCTGTTTGGTGGATTCAAATGTTTTGAAACTTCACGTCATTGGAGACTGGGACACCCTCTACCAGTGATCCTCATGTAATGTTGATGTAATGTTGCAAACATGGCCACAATTGCAGCTCATAGTTACTATGGAAAGACTATGGGAAGTCACATTTTTAGCTCACCAACATTAGCTGTGTGAGCTTACGGCATGGCTCAATCGGTTGGCGTCTGCGTTGGCGTCAGCGTACGTGCCCAATAATGTTAAAGCTTCTGTTTAGGTCACTTACTCGCCCTATTTCTGTATCATGGTTTTTATAATGCTGCTATATGATGATTATCATCATTTTACCATGATTTAACCCCTCATACCCTACATTTTAGACATTTTTCTTGACATTTTTAGTTGCGTTTAGTTTTCTGTTAAGCTCAGAATTTCATGTTTAACTAAGTGTTTAGGTGCTCCTTCTCTTCCCATGACACTTATATTCATCATACATGTTCCTCAGTATCATTGTTCCATGATTAACCCCTCATACCCTGAATTTTAAACATTTTTTTAGACATTTTTAGTTGCGTTTAGTTTTCTGTTTAGCTCGGAATTTCATGTTTAACTTTGTGTTAAGGTCAGCTGCTGTGCTCCTTCTCTTCCCATGGCACTTATATTCATCATACATGTTCCTCAGTATCATTGTTCCATGATTAACCCCTCATACCCTGCATTTTAAACATTTTTCATGACATTTTTAGTTGCGTTTAGTTTTCTGTTTAGCTCAGAATTTCATGTTTAACTCAAGTGTTTAGGTCAGCTGCTGTGCTCTTTCTCTTCCCATGGCACCTATATTCATCATACATGTTCCTCAGTATCATTGTTCCATGATTAACCCCTCATACCCAGCATTTTAAACATTTTTCTTGACATTTTTAGTTGCGTTTAGTTTTCTGTTTAGCTCAGAATTTCATGTTTAACTAAGTGTTTAGGTCAGCTGCTGTGCTCCTTCTCTTCCTATGGCACTTATATTCATCATACATGTTGCTCAGTATCATTGTTTCATTATTAACCCCTCATACCCAGCATTTTAAACATTTTTCTTGACATTTTTAGTTGCATTTAGTTTTCTGTTTAGCTCGGAATTTCATGTTTAACTTAGTGTTTAGGTCAGCTGCTGTGCTCCTTCTCTTCCCATGGCACTTATATTCATCATACATGTTCCTCAGTATCATTGTTCCATGATTAACCCCTCATACCCTGCATATTAAACATTTTTCTTGACATTTTTAGTTGCACTTAGTTTTCTGTTTAGCTTGGAATTTCATGTTGAACTTAGTGTTTAGGTCAGCTGCTGTGCTCCTTCTCTTCCCATGGCACTTATATTCATCATACATGTTGCTCAGTATCATTGTTCCATGATTAACCCCTCATAATATGCATTTTAAACATTTTTCTTGACATTTTTAGTTGCATTTAGTTTTCTGTTTAGCTCGGAATTTCATGTTTAACTTAGTGTTTAGGTCAGCTGCTGTGCTCCTTCTCTTCCCATGGCACTTATATTCATCATACATGTTCCTCAGTATCATTGTTCCATGATTAACCCCTCATACCCTGCATATTAAACATTATTTTTATACTGTACCAATGACCCAGACTTAGCTGGTGCTAACTCTAAAATATCTACGGCCAAATGCAAATTTTCCCCCCCAATCTCCAAAATTTGCATCTAAAACCGAAAATTACATGTCCCATATGGTCCTCCATACTTTTACTCGACTGTGCATGCGCAATGTCAAGGAGGTCTCGAAACTGCCGCCAAAAGTCATTCTTTGTTTGGCCCTCAATTCAGTTACAACTGACTGATATTTGTGCTTGTAAATCTCAGTTTAAAGGATGCCAGACGCATAATTATGAGAGAAATGGTGGATGTATGGTGGAAATAGAACGTGGAGAGGAAAAAAACAGTGGAAACAAATGTTCAGGGCTGTAACTTTTAATTATTTTACAAAATTATTCATGTTACCTATATTTTTATACTGTACCAATGACCCAGACATAGCTGGTGCTAACTCTTAAAATATAGGGCCAAACACAAATTTTGCCCCCCAATCCCCAAAATTTGCATCTAAAACTAAAGAAAACATGTCCTGAGAGGCCCTCCACACTTCGCCCCTACTGCGCATGCGCAGTGTCAAGGACGTTCCGAAATTGGCGCCATTTATCATTCTAAGTTTGGCCCTTCATCAGTTAACATCTGACTGATCTTTGTGCTTTTAAATCTCAGTTTAAATGATGCCAGACACATAAATATTAGTGAAATGGTGATTCTAAGGAGGATAGAAAAGGAGGAGAGGAAAAGAATGTGTGACAGAATATTATCAGGGCTGTAACTTAAAATTTTTTAATGAAATTATGTTAAGTTACCTATTTTCAAGGCAGCAGCCATTTTGTTGTCATTCTGATTATTTAGTTACACTGTTTTTTCAAGTGTTTTTCCTCTCTCCCTGTCCTTTAAGTTCCCCCTTGCTATTCTCCCATGCTTTTGGCATAATTTCTGTAATTATTATTACTAAAAATTTCTTGGGAGTTTAGCTGAATAACAGAATGAATTCTGTTCTTTCCCCATGTTTACGTCTTCACCTACGGGTGGTTAGGCATTGTGTTCTGCATCTACCATCTGATGTTCTGCAGTTTCTTCCCTGGAAGTCTCTGTTTTGCATCAGATGGTGTATTTTTGATAACTGATTTCGGGCCTGGGTGCCTGGAGTCTTATTTTAGTGTTTTTACACTCATTGTTTACATTTACAACAGCCCTCTGTGTGAGGGGGGGATTTCTAAATAATAATATCTTTATGTTATTTCAATCATAACTAGATACATTATTATTGTTCGTAAGTGTTGAATAAATTGTTTAAAATATTTTTAAAATTTTTGTCCACACTTAGGCTTGGGATCCATTGGGGCTCAACGTTACTTTTCAGAAACTTGGGCTGTTCTGAAAAAATATTTTTTCAAAATATTTTGATTTCAATTATTTTTTCTATATTAATGGATCATATTATTATTATGTATTTTGATTGCCAGGGGTTAGTGCGAGTACCAGGACTTGTTTTCTTTTCACATTGAAAGGATATTGATCAATTGTTTTAAGAGGAAGTCTTCCTCTGACCTTATTATCATTCTATATGTGGTCAGTGTACTCGCATTAACTCCGGTTCTGTATCGTATGATTTCGATGACAATATGGGAAGCGTATGTCACGGTATGTTGTTGGGGATTTGGACACTCCGGTCCTTTCCCCGCAGGGTCACTCTACTTTATCAATTTCTATTTCAGACGATCAAGATTAGGGTGATGTATCTGTGATGTCTTCCAACAGTGTGCCTCCGTCGTCACAATTAATGAAGGGCTAGCGGAAAAGTGCTCATGTAATACGCCAATTGCCTAAGAGGACCCTAGTAGGTTCGACGGCCTTTGACGTCCGCTAGCTCGCCCGGTGTAGCGTCCATTCACCGAATGGTTCGGCAGCCGGGTTCGTCCGTTGCGGTCTAGAAGGAATTTTGGGGTGATGCGAGCACTATAAAATTAACTTAATGCACACCCAGTGACGGCGGATCGGAGGGAGAACGGAGGAAGCCTTTTAGTTCGGTTCATAGCTCGTTCCGGTCCATCCGGACGGCAAGCGAGAGAGGCCCCTCTCTCGTTCAACAACATCTGGCCCCAGATGTTGTGGTACAAATGTGTCGTTAGCGGAGCATACGTCCGTCGCTCGGGACGCTCCGTTGTATAGGCAGTCCGCTGAGACTGCTAAGGCTTCCTCTTCTCGTCAGCGCACACGACCGCACCTTGGCTGCGTGACCGCCGATAT
This sequence comes from Pictodentalium vernedei, assembly GCA_031216915.1. Lineage (NCBI taxonomy): Eukaryota > Metazoa > Mollusca > Scaphopoda > Dentaliida > Dentaliidae > Pictodentalium > Pictodentalium vernedei. The sequence goes on from CM062294.1 coordinate 235,044,472, forward strand.
ATTACCAGCTTCGCCGATCAAGGATTCTTCGGCGACCAGGTCACACCATCCGGCAGCCAGGGATTCGAGACCGATGGACTCCGGACGTTCGCATAGGAAAAGTATGCGGGAGCCATCTGATGCGGAGCTGCCCTCGGCGAAGCAGCAATAGACTGCGCCTCCGCAGGTCTCGACGCCGGACATTCTTGTGCACATAGCACAGCTTATCGCAGCATCCCAGCAGCCGACAGAAACGGTGTCGGATCGAGAATTATCCGACAGCGCTGGGTCGGTAGCCGGGGACTCGAGGCCTGCAGACTCCGGACGTTCGCATAGGAAGTATGCGGGAGTCAACGTACACGGAGCTTCCAGCGGCAATGCATCGTAAGTCCGCTACTGCACAGGCCTCGGGAACAGACGTGCTTTCCTTAATAGCACAGTTTATCGCAGCATCCCAGCATCAACTGAATCTGTCGCATATATTTTATCCGACGATGCTGGGTCGGGACGCTCCGCGGAAGCGGGTACGGACGTCCGAAAGTTTCATCCGGTCCGACGGGATACCGAAAGGGATTCGGTGGATTTCAAGCTTTCCCTTTCGGAACAACATATGCTGCGATGCCGGATAAGAAACTGATAGCGTCGGTGGACTTAGAAATTTTTGGTTCGGTTCAGGGACATCGTCCCTCAGTTCCGACATAGTCCAATAATGTCACACAAACTTTCGAATTATTGAACGACGCTATATATATTATTATTTTATGCTTGCTATCCAAGCATTTCTGGTTTCTTGTTCGAAGAGTTATGGAGATGTCTTTCAAAAGTGTGCCTCTGTCGTCATAGTTAATGAAGAGTTAGCGGCAATAAGTGCTCATGGAATATGTCTTTCGCTTACGGAGTGACATTCGCTAGCTCACCCGGTGTAGCGTACATTCATCGAATGGTTCGGCTGCCGGGTTCGTCCGTTGCGGTCTAGGAAGGAGATTTGGGTGATGCGAGCACTTTAATTACTTTAGTACTCACCCAGTGACGGCAGATTGAGGACAGATCGGAGGAAGCCAACAACATAGGGGACCGCATGTTGTGGTTCAGATATTTTACATTCGGAGCATATGTCCGTTGCTCGGGACGCTCCGTTATATTGACAGTCCGAGAGACTGTCTTTAATGCTTCCTCATCCTCACAGCAGGGCACACGACCGCACATTGGCTACGTGACCTCGAGTATCCGATCAGTTTCGGCATTCAGTGATTCCACAGCGAATAGGTCGCGCCATCCGGTAGCCAAGGGACACGAGGCCTATACACTCCGTTCGCTCGCATATTGGAAGTATGCACGGGGTAACGATCTCGGAGCTTCCTGCGGCAATGCATCGTAAGACCGCTGCTCCTCAGGCCTCAGTGACGGACGTGCTATCCGAGTTAGCACAGTTGTTTCGCAGCATCCCAGCAATTGACGGTTTCTCGGTCGAATCAGGAATTATCTGACGGCGCTGGGTCGGTGCGGTCCGCGGTTGCATCAAGCTACGGACGACCGAACGCTTTATAGGGTCCGACAGGATGGCGAAAGGGATTCGAAAGATTTCGAGTTTTCCCTTTAGTAGTATCGGAAGATGCCTTTCATATCTTCTGGCATTTCTTCCAGTGATTATTTTTCGGACTTCATTGCTGCGATCTTGGATAAGAGACTTATAGCGTCATTGGACTCGGATTTTTCGATCGGTACAGGGACTTTGTCCCTGACTTACCGACGCAGTCCAATATTGTCATTACAACATGTGTTTTATTTTTCGACGCTATATATTTATATATATATACAAGCCTGCTACTAAGCATGATAGTTTAGTTTCTTGTCCGCGTGGCTCATTTCTGCCATTTTATCTTTTTTACATATAGTTTATTTTGGCAGAGCAGGGCATACCGAGAGTTCATATGCGTCTAGACGGTGTGATTAAAGACTGCATATATTCTTTTTCGCCGTTTATGTCTTTTCCAATTTCAATGTTGGGAACGACATTATGTATAGTAGACTTAACTTAGACGCTTTATTATACGTAATCCGCCTTACTGAGGCGTTATCATTACGTCTTCAAGAAAAGATTTACGGGATATTATTCTCAATGTAATTTCTTTTGAGGGCAGTAGTTTGTTCACGTATAACTCCGCCCTTCAGTGGCTGATTGGAGTTGGTTAGACGTGATGCAGCCCTAGCTACATCCACGCGTGGATAGTAGGTTAAGAACTCTCTCAGAGTCGCTTCGTTCTCGGAGGAGCTTCTCTTCGACGGCAACTTTCCGGCAATCCATGAATTGCTTGATTATACATTCTCTTGTCTATCTAGTGTTACAAGAGATTCAGACTAGGGCAAACATTCGGTGGTTGACTCAGAGAGTGCCGCCGCAGTTGCCGGACCCGAGTGTGGCTGTTATGACAGTTGCCAGTCAAACAGATTGGGATATATACTGATCCCTACGGATTCGAAGTGCCAGGGTCTTTGGGTTCCGCAGTCTTTTAGCTATTAGTTTAACTTCCGCGGAATAATGTTTTTTAGGCTTGCTTTATGTCATTGCATGAACATTATTCAGAAACGCATGCCCAAATTCCTGTCCTTTAATTCGACAGTAGTGGCGTATCTCCGGAACCAGGGAGGCACTCTTTCGTTTCCGTTATTCAATTTAATGGAAAGAATCCGTCTGTTGGTTATAGTACACCAAGTTCAGTTTTGGTCCGTCATATTCTGGGTCGTCTGATTGTTTTATCGCACTCCCGTTCTCTTACGGGTCGCTTGTTGCTGTCAGAATGGACTCTCAACAAACAAGTATTCAATCAGATTTGCTATCTATGGGAGCGCCCAATGATGTTTTATTTATGACACAGCTTGCTAATCAATTGCAGACGTATGTGTTGGCTTGTCCAGATCTCTGAGCTAATACTGTTAACGCTCTATTGATCTATAGGACGGAATGATAGGATACGCGTATCCTCCGGCGCTGTTGTTTTTAGCAGGTATTGCTAAGATAAACAACCACAATACATTTCTGTTGATAGCATCTCTATCTTCACAGAGATCATGAGTAATTTACTCTCTTGTCTACTGTGGATCTTAACGTGAAATCTTCCTCTATGTGAGGATCTTTTTTCACTGGGTAAATCGTGTCATCTTTATCACAACCAGCAAGGTCGCAACCTTCATGTATTCCGTTGTGTGGTCCGTATTGCATTGTAAGCACTGTACTGGACGAGCTTTGGACGCGATTTCTTACTATAGGAGATCCTCTTCTTCGCTATTCTATGCGACTAAAGTGGAGGCTCTTCCGTCGTGGTGTAGGGATCATTATGTTCATATGGTTGATCCCTCCATACTACTCATTGCTATTTTTTAGTATACTTGTTTCACAAGATCTACTGCAGCCTGTGGTTATTTAGGTTATAGGTTTATGTTACCTCATACCTATGCACTCTATGATAGTTTACTATTGAGTCTTTTGTCTCTTTATCTAAGTCAGTTAGTAACTTTTTGATAAATAGACTTAGAATCTTTAGATTAAATTCCTATACGGATTTTAACTTCAGGTTCTTATTTAGCTAAGTAATCATTTGAGTCTCTGGAAACAGTAGTTTTCAAATTCTGACCTTTTAGACAGTAATTCTGTTGGTTTCTCTTTTACTGTAGAGTCAGTGAGTTTCATGCACTATCGATGGATGATTTTCACTTTCATAGTTTCGGAATCAATACTTCCGTTACTATTTAGGTTGGATTGTTGCATAAGAGTTAGGCTCCTATTATCCGGAACCTATTATTTTAAGGTCCTTCCGTCTTCGTATGGGCATAGGCCTTTACTCTTTCCGGGTACAGTTTATGTATTTATAAACAGATATCTGTTTATTACAAGGGCGTAAGCTTCTTCTGTCTTTGATGTCTAGTAGAAGGACGTTACGCTCCATTTTATTGTTAATGGATTCTATTAACTAGCGTACTGCTTATGGTATATCATTGGCTTAGCAGTTGTGCTTAAGATTTCGGCTCATGAAGTAAGAGTTCTTCTACTTCTTGGGCTTACATTAATAGTGTTGCTATTATAGATTTTTGAAGGCTGCTCATTGCGCTCAGCCATCCATTCATGAATTTTATCTCAGAAATATCGAGTCCATTTCTGGAGGCCTCTATTGTTAGGTCTATTATCTACTGCTCAGAATGTCATTCACTTAACAGTTGCTACTATAGCTAGGTAGGCTGTCTGTTTCGGCAGTGTCTCCGTTCGGCTGCCCTCTTCGCTCTGGGCTATTTGACCCAGGGCAAGAAAAAGGGGGGGGGGGGGGGGAGGGTGTTCCCTTGGGTCACCTGTTTTTACTATGAAAACAAGGGGATACCTCCTCCGGAGTTAGTAATTCTGAGCTGTTATTGGGATGGTTGTTTAGTGAGAAGTTTAAGTTTATAAAATTCATTCAAGTCTTAGTTTTTAAAGTATAGCTTTTGAATATTGCATATGTCAACGGACATGATTATGCAATTCTCACACACTTTTAGGAGTATAAGAGTCTCTATTCTCTAGACTTACTTTATTATTGGCTTACTTTAAAAATTATTAGTATAAGGATTATTGGATATTAATAGAGTACATGGATGTATGAAGCTCAATTTTTGGAAGGTGTTGTATCTTTCTAATTTATCATAAATAAGAAAGATACATGTAAGGCCTATTACTTCTTTTCCCTACAGGGGATGACTCTATTTTATTTTATTGAGCGTATTCCATTTTGCTCTATGTCCTTGGCCCTCCAGCCTTTTTACTATTCAGCTATGTCTGGGTCATTGGTACAGTATAAAAATGTTAAAAAATTTATAGTAATTTATATATTTTTTATACTTACCAATGACCCAGACGGGGATGGCCCTCCCAGGAGTTGGGAACTCTTGCCTCCCCGCTGAGTACATAGCGCTTACCAGGCACTGGTTATTAGAATGATAAATGGCGCCAATTTCGGAACGTCCTTGACACTGCGCATGCGCAGTAGGGGCGAAGTGTGGAGGGCCTCTCAGGACATGTTTTCTTTAGTTTTAGATGCAAATTTTGGGGATTGGGGGGCAAAATTTGTGTTTGGCCCTATATTTTAAGAGTTAGCACCAGCTATGTCTGGGTCATTGGTAAGTATAAAAAATATATAAATTACTATAAATTTTTTAACTTTCGTGGCATGACCTTATTGTGGTCATTCTTGCTATGAATTTTCCATTGTTTAATCAGTGTTTCCTCTCTTCTTTTCCTTTATTCCCCCCTAGCTATTCTCCCATGCTTTTGGCTTATTTTTTGTAATGTTTATTACTAAAATTTTTTTGGAGTTTTGGCTTGGAAACAGAATTATTTTCTGTTTTTTCCCCATGTTTACGCTCTCACCCTAGGGGTGTTTAGGCGTTTTGGTCTGCATCTGTCATCTGATGCTCTACAGTTTCTTCTCTGGAAGCCTCTGTTTTGCATCAGATAGTGTTTAAATTGGTAACTGATTTCGGGCCATGTTTGTTTTAGTGCCTGGAGTCATGTTTCCGGGTTGTTGACACATTTGCTTATGTTGACAACTGTTACTTCTGACAATGATTACTTGGCTTCTGCTCAATTTAGTTCATAGCAAGATACACTAATATTGTCCGTAAGTGTTACATTAATTTTTTCAAAATGATTTAAAATTTTTGTCCTCACTTAGGCTTTTTTGGGCTCAGGGTTCCCATTGGGAACTTGGGCTCTTCTGAAAATTTTTTCAAAAAATTTTTTTTTCTGAAAGTTATTTTCTTTTGAATTGTTATAATGAATTATAATATATTATGTCATTTCAAGAGTTAGTGCGAATAATATGATGGTGTATATTTTTTTTCTGGTTGAGAAAATATTCTTTTATCGTAATTCGAGGATATCTTCCTCCAATTCACAAGTTCATTGTGTTTCTTATACTCAATGTAGTCGCATTAATTCTTGCTCTGTGTGTGTTGATTGATATGACAACGTTGGAGACGTGTGTCACAGTATTTTGTTGCAGTGAGAGGTCCATTACGGTCCTCTCTCTGTACGGTCACTATATATTATCAGTTTCTTTTTCAGAACTCAGAGTGATGTTTCTGTGATGTCTTCAATAACTGTGTCTCCGCCGTTGCAATATTAGGGCTAGCGGGAAGTGCTCAAGGTATTACGACGATTGCTGGGAGTTAGCTAGTTCTATCAAAGGCATTGTTGCCCGCTAGTATGCCCGGTGTCGCGTCCATTCACCAGGAAATAAGAATGGTACAGCACCCAGGTTAGTCCGTTGCGGGCCAGGGAGCAGATTGGGTGATGCGAGCACTATAAAACTTCAGATGTGCACACCCAACAACGATGGATCCAAGGATAGTACGGAGGAAGCCTGTCAGTTCGATAGCTAGCTCGTCCAGGTTCCGGACCGCGAGTGAGAGAGGCCCCCTCTCTTGCATCAACATCTGTTCTGCAATGTTGTTGTATGTTGTTCGTTTAGCTGGAGCTTACATCCACTCCTCCTGTTCGGGACGCTCCGTCGCATGACAGTCCGAAGTGGCTGTTATATTGGCTTCCTCATCCAGGAAGGAGATTTGGGTGTTGCGAGCACTATAAAATACAATGTGCACACTCAGTTACTAGGGATATGAGGATGGTACGGAGGAAGCCTATTAAGTCCGGTTCCTAGCTCGTCCAGGTCCATCTGGGCTGCGAGTGGGAGAGGTCCCTCTCTCGTATTACAACATCTGGGCTCAGATGTTGTGGTACAAACCGTTCCTCAGTTGGAGTATACGTCTACTGCTGGGGACGCTCCGTTACATAGACAGTCCAGAGAGACTGCTCTTTCGGCTTCCTCATCCTCACGGCAGCACACGCGACCGCACCTTGGCTATGTGACCTGTGATATTCAACCAACATCGCCGATCAGGGATTCTGCGGCGACCAGGTCACGCCATCCGGTAGCCAAAGATACAAGGCCTTCATTCTCCAGACGTTCGCATATTAGAGGTATGCAGGAGTGAACGTCCAAGGAGCTTCAAGCGGCTAAATCAAATAAGAGCGCAGCTCCACAGGCCTCTGTTGCGGATATGCTATCACAGATAGCACAAATTATCGCAGCGTCCCAGCAACTGACAGTAACTCTGTCAGGTCAGGAATTATCCGACGAAGCTGGGTTGGTACGTTCCGCTGCAGGTTCAGGCACGGACGACCAAGAATTTCAAGTAGTCCGACAGGATGGTGAAAGGGATACGGATAAGCTGTATTTTCCCTTTTCGGAACAACCTAATTGTCGTAGAGTGCATCCAGCATTATCATCGGACGTTGTTCCTCCGGACCAGAATGCTGCGTTGCCGGATAAGAAACGGATAGCGCCACTGGATATAGAATTCTTAATCAGTTTAGGGACATCATCCCTCTGTTCCGACATAGTCCAGATATGTTTCACGGACATTTGATCTGTTGAATGACGCTATATTTATATAACTTGCTACCTAAATGGGCAGGTCAGGTTTCTTATCGGCAATAGGCTCTACATCTGCCTTTTATCATTTCATTGAATATTTTGAAACGGCAGGGCAGAGCATTCTGAGAGTTTAACTAGTATTGTTTTACTGTCGTCTATGTCAATTCCAATCACGATGTTGGAAATAACAATATCGTCTAGCAGGGACAGCTTAGATGCATAATCGTACGCAGCTCACCTTACCAGAACGTTATCATTACGTCTCAAGGAAAAAGAATTCTAGGATGTACAACCTCCTTAAGAGTTCTTTCAAGGACCTCATGTAAAAATCCGTCCTTTAGTGGCAATGTGGAGTTGGTTAGACGTGACGCGGCCCTGGATACATCCACGCGTGTAGATAGTAAGGTGAAAAACTCTCTCAGAGTCGCTCCGGTCTCAGGAGAGTTTTCTTCGACAGCAAGCTTTCCGCAGTTTATGATCAGTTAACTAAGAAAGCTTTAGACTCTCTGCTATTAATTCGCTTCCGTATAGTCGGATTCAGCAGAGAAGAGTAAGACAGGCACTTCTGGGATGAATACATCTAAGGGAAGTTCCTATAGAGATTCCTATGCATCCTCTAGGTCTTATTCTAGAGACCGTCAGGGTAGCGACTCAGATAGGAGCCATAATTCTGACCGAGACATCTGGTCAGATGCCCCTAGGTCGAGGTGCGGGCCATGGAGGACATGGCTTCTACTTCCGCAAGCCTTGTAGGACCAGGAGGTAATGGTTTTAACCTCTATTGTGTACTAGTGAGCGGAAGACTGTCGAGTTTCTCAATGATTTGGGATTAGATTACGGACGTTCCTGAATGTATTAGCGGACTCCCTTCATGGAGGGGCCGTTTGTTGCCTCCAGAATGGACTTTCAGCAAACAAGTATTCAATCAGATTGCTATCAGGAGAGCGTCCAATGATCGACTTTTTTGCGACGCAATCATTTGCAGATGTAGATGTTTGGATTTTCAAGCGATTGCAGTAAACGCTCTATCGATCTTGTGAAACGGAATAATAAGATATAGGTATCTTCCAATGCCATTGATTTAGCAGATATTGCTCAATGTAATTATTTCAATGCAATTCTGTTGGTAGCTCCTCTATATCCACAAAGACTGAGGATTAATTTACTCAGGCATCTGTTGTGGGGAACATGCCGTAGAAGCTTCCTCCACATTGCGGTCCATTCTATGGTCAGAGGGATTCAATCTACTATCAGTTCTGCTAATGATTATATCTTCATTCAGCAGTCTGTGCGTTGGTTTTAAGCTCATGAAGTAAGAGTTCTTCTACATCATAGGCTTAAGCTAATAATGTTGATATTACAGATCTAATGAGGACTACATATTGGTCTTAGCCCTCCATTTTCCCGATTTTGTATCTGAGGATATTGAGTCCTTTCAGCAGATCTATTACTCAGAATGTCGTCTACTAAACAGTGGCAACTTTATGTGTATAGGCTTTCGGTTCCGGCAGTGACTTTGTCCTGCTACCCTCTTTGCTCTGGAGTATCTGATCCAGTGCAAGGGAAAGGGGGAGGGGGAGGGGGCGGGTGTTCCCTTGCGTCACCTGCTTTATAGTGTAAAGCAAGGGAATACCTCCCTTGGAGTCAGTTATTCCAAGTCGGTTCCAAGATGATTTTAAAAAATATTAGTATAAAGGGTTATACTAGATGTAATGTTATTGTGCTCAATTACAGATTGGTGTTGTGTCTTTCTCTTTTGATACAAATAAGAGATACGTTTGGCCTATCTCTCCTTTACTCATTGAGGGGATAGGTTTGTTATAGGTAATTGAGTCTATTGGATTTTCCTTATGTCCTAGGCCCTTCAACCTTTTTACTATTCAGCTAAGTCTGGGTCATTGGTACAGTATAAAAATCTTAAAAAATTTATAGTAATTTATATATTTTTATATTTACCAATGACCCAGACGGGGATGGCCCTCCCAGGAGTTGGGAACTCTTGCCTCCCCGCTGTGCACATAATGCTTACCAGGTAAGAATGACTTTTGGCGGCAGTTTCGAGACCTCCTTGACACTGCACATGCGCAGTGAAGTAAAAGTATGGAGGACCATATAGGACATGTAATTTTTGGTTTTAGATGCATATTTTGGGGATTGGGGGGTAAAATATGCGTTTGGCCCTAGATATTTTATAGTTAGCACCAGCTAAGTCTGGGTCATTGGTAAGTATAAAAAATATATAAATTACTATAAATTTTTTAAGTTTCTTGACATTTTTAGTTGCGTTTAGTTTTCTGTTTAGCTCGGAATTTCATGTTTAACTTAGTGTTTATGTCAGTTTCTGTGTTTTACTTTTTAAGAGGTTGTGTTTAGGTAAGCTTTGTCGCATGTTATGAGCCTGTTTGATACAGTTCTTGTGTTTGCCAAAGTTACTATCAAAGAGGAATGTTGGTGAGCTATAGGGCGTTGGCGTCCTTCTTGTTATATGTAGTTCCAGGTGAACGATTACAGGCTCTATAGAGCCTCCAGTTTTTTTTTTAAGCTCAACTGACTGAAAGTCAGTGGGAGCTTAACCCTTTACCTAACGAAACGCCCACATCCACCCGCATAATTTGGAAATTGAGCAGTTGAAAAAATTGAATTTTTCAAACTATTTCAACAAAACCATATCATGTCATGTGACCCCTCATTGGAACGAGCTCATCGAGCTCGTTCCAATGAAGGGTCACATGTTATGTTTTGTGGAAGTTTTTGGAACAATTTATAAAAATAGTAATTAAAATAATAAAGTTTCATTTTCTCTGTGTTGGGTAAAGGGTTAAGTGATCACTTTCCGTTTGTCCTCCATCGTTTGTCCAGTGTCAACTTTACATTATCGACTTCTTATAAACCACAGGGGCAAATTGAACTAAATTTGATGTGCATGTTCCTTATCATATGTTAACTCCAATTTGTTCAAATAAAGTTGCCACTCACACAGGGGGCACCAAAAGGGGCATAACTCTTATAGCACCCATAAATTGTTTTCCTAAATTAAAAAAATCTTCTCCAGAACTATCAGTTAGAATCTTTTAATATTTGGTATATAACATCTATAGGGGGTCAGATTCAAGTTTGTTCAAATCGAATCCCTGGATTAATAATTGGGCTCCCTGTAGGAGCCCAGATTTTAACTTAATCAATATGAGGAAATTTTGTTAAAAATCTTCTTCAGATCCATCAGTCAGAATGCTTTCATATTTGGTATACAACATCTCTATGGGGGTTAGATTCAAGTTTGTTCAAATCGTGTCCCTGGGTTAGTATTTGGACTATCTATGGGAACCCGAATTTTAACTTAGGGATTTCTTTAAAAAAAATTTTCTCCAAAACCATCTATTAGAATCTTTTGATATTTGGTATACAACATCTCTTTTGGAGTGTGTGGGGTTGTGCTGATTCAAGTTTGTTCAAATTAGGTTGCTAGGTTAATATCTGGGCCCTATGTTGTGTGTGTGTGTGGGAGGGGGGGGGGAGAGGGGGGGGGGGTGCGGTGACATAGCAAGCTTTGGAAGTTTGGCAGTATTTGTCCACAGCTAATCGAATTAGAAGCAGCCAGGAAGACCAATGATAATCATCTGACATGGACACCAGAGTTATGAATAATTTCATGACTTCATTCCACTATAGGGTTGATGAACTATGATGGCTTTGAACCACTTTGTCAGGTGAACGATTAGGGCCCCGTGGGGCCTCTTGTTTTGATACGCCCATTTAAAAAACTGTTGTATTATGTTATCAGTCTGTCTGTCCGTCTGTCTGTCCGTAAACAATTTGGTTTCCATTCATTTAAAGTCAAACGCCTTGACGGATCAACATCAAACTTTCAGAAGTTGTTTTTAGCATTAAAATACAGGTCAAGTTCGATATTGGTGTTTCTCAGTCCATCTGCTGCAGAGATATGGCCCTTTGAAAACACAATTTTTCTAAAAAAATTGGTTTCCGTTCATTTAAAGCTGAACGCTTTGACGGATTGACACCAAATTTTTCAGATGTTGTTTTTAGCAATGAAATACAGGTCAAGTTCAATATTGGTGTTTCTCAGTCCATCCACTGCAGAGTTATGGCTCTTTGAAAACACAATCTTTAGAAAAAAATTGGTTTCCCTTCATTTAAAGTCGAATGCCTTAACGGATCAACATCATACTTTCAGATGTTGTTTGTAACAATAAAATACAGGTCAAGTTCGATATCGTGTTTCTCAGTCCATCCGCTGCAGAGTTATGGCCCTTTGAAACCACAATTTTTGAAAAAAAATTGGTTTCCGTTCATTTAAAACCGAACGCCTCGACGGATTGACACCAAATTTTTCAGATGTTGATTTTATACACCCGTTTGAAAAACGGGACGTATTATGTGAATGGTCTCTCCACCCGTCAGTCTGTCTGTCCATCCATGGACACATTTTGTTTCCGGACGATAACTTTAGTTGTAATGGATTGAGCTGAGTTAAATTTGGCATGTGGATTTAGTATGACAAAATACAGGATGGGTTCGATTTCCGTTTCTAGCGGCCCATTTGCAGTAGAGTTATGGCCCTTTATTTATGGGAATTTAGCCCAACTTTTCGTTTCCGGATGATAAGTTTAGTTTGCCTTGACCGATTTATTTCAAATTTTCAGTTTTTTGTTTTTGACCACAAAATACAGCTCAAGTTCACTTTTGACCACAATCGCATATACGTTTCCAGAGTTATTCCCCTTGAATGATTGCAAATTTGTGGATTTTGTGGTTTCCAGATGATAACTTTAGTTTGCCTTGACCGATGTTTTTCAAATTCTCAGATTTTGTTTTTTACCACAAAGCACAGCTCAAGTTCACCTTTGGCCATAATCGCATGTACCGTTCCATAGTTATTCCCCTTGAATGATTGCAAATTTGTGAATTATGTGGTTTCCGGATGATAACTTTAGTTTGCCTTGACTAATTTGTTTCAAATTCTTAGATTTTGTTTATGACCACAAAGCACAGCTCAGGTTCACTTTCAGCCAAAATTGCATGTACCTTTCCAGAGTTATTCCTCTTGAATTTGTGCATTTTGTGTTTTCCGGATTATAACTTCGGTATGACCTGACTGTTGGACATAGAATGCACCAAATATTTGGTTTCCGGATGATAACTTTTATTATTTGTTTTCCGATTGGTTCCAAACTTGGTATGTTGTTTAATCACAACAAAATACAGGTCAAGTTTGAATATGGGGTGGTCCAAACAATTTTCACCCTCACCGCCATCCTTACCCCAACCATTCAAAAATACAAAACGGGCTTATATTGTTCCGCTATTCGGTGCTCTTGTTATTTCCTGCTCACTTTCTTTACAATCTGAATACTTGTGCAAATGTTTAAAGGAAGATGAAGAGACAGAGAGTGAAGAAGAAGAAACCGATGATGAAGATGATGATGAGGAAGATGACGAAGAAGATGAAGAGGGAGAAGAGGGAGATGATGAAGAATATGATGATGATGATGATGTCATTATTGAAGATGAGGCTTATGATGGCCTGTTTGATGAAGAGCGGCAAAGTGGGGATGGAGAGGTTTGTTCATTAGAACACATGCATTAAATATTTTAATTCATTCAAATGATAGGATATCAGAAAAATGTTGTGATGAGGACCTTTACTCTTCTGTAGCTATTCTGTTATGCTTCTATTTGGAGAATGCCTTGTGTCACCTTTCAGTAAATTCTAGTAAAAAAATTCCCCATGTCTCCTATAAATTTTAATAAATCAACAAACCATCATTTGCTTATAACTGAATATGAAGCAGTCCAGAGAATAGGGAGCCTGTATTTTGGTGCCAAAAGTTTTCAGTTAAGGTATGGTATTGGCTCTCCAACACAGACTGTTAACTAAGGTAAATGGAGTCTCCACATCCTTTTATAATATCTCAACCTTCCTGACATTCTGGTTAAATGACATATTTTCAGCACTGCCAGCTTGTCAAAACTCATAATACCCATCATTTCAAGAATGGCAGAGCTCTGTCAAATATACCTTGTTTGACAGAGCTCATGATGGGTATTATGAGCTCTTTCAAACAAGGTATATTTGGTTAAATATCAAACTGAATTGTGGGAAATATTTGTTGCTGAAAACTCTGCCATTTTGACATCAAAGGGTTAAAATCAGACCACAAGCAGAGTGGTATTAAATTTTTGCTAATAAAATGTTTCATCAGATAGTTGCATCTAAGCACTTAATTCTACGAACTGCACCTCAGAAGAAATCAGCGAACGTACTTGTCTGTTTCAAATTTCTCGGATGCCATAGAATTAAGAAAGGACACTGGTTTTGTTTACATTGGCATGGCATGGGTTGGGGTCTGTCGGTGGCAGAGTGGTGTGCATGGTTCAGTATAGTTTTGCTAGGCGGTTGGTGCCGAAGGAAACTCTTGGCGTGGGTTCGAGCCCCCGCCATCCCAACAAAATGTTTTATTGTCAATTTGCTGTATGAATAATGTAAGTATTATTCAATTAAGTGCAAGTTATGTCTGTGATAAAATGTCCAACATTTTTATCAAAAGCTGGCGGGAGCGCGGTGGCTCAGTGGTAGACTGTTGGACTTCTATGCTAGAGGTCTCGAGTTCAATTCCGGGCGACCCGCGTTGTGTCCTTGGGCAAGGCACTTTATCCTGGTTGCCTACATGGGGGCACGATGTTGCCATGCACTAAGCCGTACTACACATCGATGGTGCTAATGTCTTCAAGTGCTGTAACCCTGCTTGAACGGATCTTGAACAGAGTTATAATGCTGAGCTGACAGTTGCTTGTCGATACTTGGTGGTTCTCTCTGAGTACTCTGTCTCTCCTCCACCCATAAAACTGTCATGGTCACAATTAGCCATTGTGCATAAGTATGTGACCTTAAACACCAATAAATAAATAAATCTAAAGCTGGCCCACAGAATTGACATGTGTAGTACGAGTTCTGTGATGGCTACGGACAGTTATAACCAACCTTCCGAATTTGTCATAACTGTTCCTTAACCCTCTGCACTCTAATATCAAAATGGCAAAGTTCTCTGCAGCAAATATTTGGGCTCATGCTGGGAGGGGCAGTAATTTTGGTCCTGCCCAAAATTTATATTTTCCAAATCGGTGGGCCAATTGGAGGAAATTTGGTATGCAGTAATATTAGATGGCACCTACTTGATTTATGCCCCCAAATTTTTTTCAGGTCTCGAGGAACCACAAGAGCTTAATAAAGAAAACATTTCAAATGCCCATCTTTCCCAAACTGCTCGGAAGAAAGAATTGTTGTATGTCTACAACATTCTTACAACCAGTAGAATCTTCTTATAATTGGTAGACAGCATCCTGGTTGCAGGGGTGAGGGGGGGGGGGGGGGGGGCACACGCTAGTTTGTTCGAATCAGGCTATGAGTTCATATTTAGTTAAAGTTTTCATCTGTCTTTGAGTGTGTAAGGACACACAACCAAAAACCTCTAATCAAACATTTAGCCCACCTAGGTGACAGTCATTGAAGTATGCACACATGTACATGGTGACACTTCCTTTTTGCCTCCATCTTTTTGATCTCTCAGTACCAATACCCTCATTCTTTGTAGTCAACATGATCCAGGTGAGTTTTTTAGGCTCACTTGTGCCTCTGGTTTTACAGTACTGTAATCGCAAAAGTGATATGTTTATCAATCAGATCCCAATTGGATCGCAACACTTACACCATGTGCCAAGATTTCATGAATAAGTATAGGTTATTACCGTATCGCAGTGGAGCCCACGTAATTGGATATCTCTTAACTGAATAACCCTGTTAATTGAATATAATTTCCCAGCACAAAACTATTTACCATACCTCCAGTACAAATTTGACCTGGTATTTGAATATAGGTTATAGAGTAAACTCCTGTTAATTGAATATAAAATCTTGTAACCTGTCGAGAAATTACCCTGATTCTCCCCAGTTTCCCTTTGTTTATAGGCCTATTTGGCCTTAGTACTTCCAATACAGGCATTTAATCTATTAAATCTTGTTTGAGAGAGCTCTCAAACTCTGTCAAACAAGATATAATAGAATAAATGCTAAGTTTATCTATAGAATTCAGGAAAGTGACACAATCCCTGTTAATTGAGTACTCGTGTTAATTGAATAATTTTCATTGGCAAAGTGGCTATTCAATTAACAGGGTTCCACTGTACCACCATGTAGGTTTCTGAGATTGTATATTGAAGTCGAGATCACGTTTCTGGGTATGCATCGACAAGTGGGGGACAAGGAGATAAATGACCCAGAGGTGAGGTCAAGACTTTATGTAGTTGTAATGGCCAATTTATCTAAAGCGGCCCATACACCATCAATATTATTGACAATAATATTGTCAATAAACGGTATTGACAATATTATTGCCAGTGTGTGGGAGATATTGAAGATTGATCAATATTATTGACGAATATCTGAGATCTCTGAAATATTTTCTTCAATATTTTACGACTGTCAATAATATTGATAGTGTGTGGGTTCCGTCAATAATATTACGCAATATTTCATTAAATCTGAAGTCAAAAAACGCAATGTGGCTGATAATCGTTCCATCGGTGGTATTGCATCGCGCATCTTTGTGTCTTTTTTCTCTATTAAAGGTGTAACCAACCGTAGCAGCTCTTTAAATGAATCTTCATCCATTCGAAGAAAGTTTCTGAAATCATCAGGTTGATTAATCCAGAGTTCCTCCATAAGGGCACCATGACCAAATGTGTGTCTTTCTAAAAACCATCGTTTAGTCCACCATTTCTTTTTATTTTGTTTTCCGTTACTCAGGGCCAGTACCACGCCTAAACCCACAACTGGATTCATGTTTACAGCGCGGTTGCAGACGAAGAAATGAACTAAAATATTGAAGAAACTATTGAGTAGTTTGTGGCAAAAAATATATTGTCAATATTATTTACTCAATATTATTGTCAATAATATTGATAGTGTATGGGCCGCTTTACAGTATTCCTCCCTTTCTTGACTTGTTTGCATACTGAAGGGATTGGGTACAATTTTAATGGTGTTTCTTTTTACTATCCTTCAGTGTCTGCACATTAATTTTTTATTGAATGAAGATCATGACATCATTGTATTGCATTCTTCTGCTGTGTATGACATAATCACTATTCATTGTTCTTGCACAATTAACGCCAAAATTTATTCCGAATATCAAAAGGTATTTGGTTCTCGGGGATCTTTCGCGATCGGTCATCTGTGATGGCTACAGGGGCCTGAAGCCCGAAAACCTTTAGCACAGTCTACAGGCCATATTTATGAGGGGATTTCATTGTAACTTGATAGGATGACTTGTTTTGGGATAATTTCACTGTAACTTGAAAACTTTGGTTGACATACTTTAAATGTGAGAGCCACGTTAACCCACCCCTCACTTTAATACAGTCTACACCTCAAATTATTTTTATTGAAAACATAGTGAACAGGGGATGGAAATTAACATATTCTCAATTATGACAATTCTTGTCGTATTTCATAACCCTTTCATAAACATTGAACATTATCCTTTTCATCAGACACAACACAATCGAGTTAAGCAAGAGTGTCTTTGACACTTTCATTAGCTAACTTGACAAAGTCAAGATAAGCTATTGCCATCACCCATCGGAAGTCTGTTAGACTGTGAGTCTGTTCACATTTTCCTTTAGCACAGGCTGCACCCCGTAGTTCTTGTCTGATCATCACAAAATTTCTTTTGCAGGTTTGGGGTCATGTCTAGATGATAATGTCCCCTTTTGGTCATGATCGGTCAACTGGTATGGCTGCCTGAGCCCACGGTATGGCTGCCCGAGCCCAAAACCCAAAAACCATTTGCACAGTCTACAGGTCATATTTATGAAGGGATTTCATTGTAACTTGGGAGGATGCCTCTGTATAATGCCTAGATGAGAACGTCCCCTTTTGGTCATGATCTGTCAACTGTGATGGCTGCCCAAGCCCTAAACCCAAAAACTTTTAGCACAGTCTGCAGGTATTGTTTAATATGGAGGAATTTCATTGTAACTTGGTAGGATGACTCTGTATGATGTCTAGATGAGAACTTCCCCATTTGGTCGCGATCTGTCAACCATGACGACTACCCGAGCCCAAAACCCGAAAACCTTTGGCACAGTCTACAGGTCATATTTATGGAGGGATTTCATTGTAACTTGGTAGGTTGACTTCATATAATTTCTAGATGAGAAAGTCCCCTTTTGAACGTGATTGGGCAACTGTGACGGCCTGAAGCCCGAAAACCTGTAGCACAGTCTACAGGTAATATTTATGAAGGGATTTCATTGTAACTTGGTAGGATGACTCCAAATAATGTCTAAATGAGAATGTCCCCTTTTGATCGCGATCATTCAGCCTTGATGGCTGTCCGAGCCCAAAAAACCTTTGCATAGTCTATAGGTCATATTTATGGAAGGATTTCATTGTAACTTGTTAGATTGACTCCATGTAATGCTTAGATGACATCCCCTTTTGGTCGCGATTGGTCAACTGTGATGGCTACAGGTGCCCAAAACCCGAAAATCTTTAGCACAGTCTACAGGTCATATTTATTGAGGAATTTCATTGTAACTTAGTGGGTTGACTTCATATAATGTCTAGATGAGAAAGTCCCCTTTTGGACGTGATTGGGCAACTGTGACAGCTACAGAGGCTCACAGCCCAAAAATCTTTAGCACAGTCTACAGGTCATATTTATGAAGGGATTTCATTGTAACTTGGTAGGTTGACTTCATATGATGTCTAGATGTGAACGTCCCCTTTTGGACACGATTGGGCAACTGTGACGGCAACAGGGGTCCGAAGCCAGAAAACCTTTAGCACAGTCTACAGGTCATAATTATGAAGGGATTTCATTGTAGCTTGGTAGGATGACTCCAAATAATGTCTAGATGAGAACACCTCCTTTTGGTCCTGACCATTCAGCCTTGATGGCTGCCCAAGCCCAAAAACCTTTAGCAAAGTCTATAGGTCGTATTTATGGAAGGATTTCATTGTAACTTATTAGGTTGACTCCATATAATGCCTAGATGATGACATCCCCCTTTGGTCGTGATCGGTCAACTGTGATGGCTACAGGTGCCCAAAGCCCGAAAACCTTGAGCACAATCTACAGGTCATATTTATGAAGGGATTTCATTGTAACTTCGTAGGATCACTCCAGATGATGCCCAGATGAGAATGTCCCTTTTTGGTTGCGATCATTCAACCATGATGGCTGCCTGAGCCCGAGGCCCGAAAACCTTTAGCACAGTCTTCAGGTCATATCTATGAAGGGATTTCATTGTAACTTGGTTGACTTCAAATAATGTCTAGATGAGAACATCCCCTTTGGACATGATTAGGCAACTGTGACGGCTACAGGGGCCCAAAGCCCAAAAACCTTTAGCACAGGTCATATTTATGAAGGGATTTCATTGTACCTTGTTAGGATTACTCCAAATAATGTCTTGATGAGAACATCCCCTTTTGGTCACGATCATTCAGCCTTGGTGGCTGCCCAAGCCCAAAAACCTTTAGCAAAGTCTATAAGCCGTATTTATGGAAGGATTTCATTGTAACTTGTTATGTTGACTCCATGTAATGCCTAGATGATGACATCCCCTTTTGATCGTGATTGGTCAACTATGGCAGCTACAGGGGTCCGAAGCCTGAAAACCTTGAGCATAGTCTACAGGTCATATTTATAAAGGGATTTCATTGTAACTTCATAGGATCACTCCAGATGATGCCCAGATGAGAATGTCCCCTTTTGGTTGCGCTCATTAAACCATGATGGCTGCCATAGCCCAAAGCCCAAAAACCTTTAGCACAGTCTACAGGTCATATTTTTGAAGAAATTTCATTGTAACTTGGTAGGTTGACTTCATATAATGTCTAGATGAGAATGTTCCCCTTTGGATGCAATTGGGCAACTGTGACGGCTACAGGGGCCTGAAAACCTTTAGCACTGTCTATAGGTCATATTTATGAAGGGATTTCATTATAGCTTGGTAGGATGACTCCAAATAATGTCTAGATGAGAAAGCCCCCTTTTGGTCACGATCATTCTACCTTGATGGGTGCCCGAGCCCAAAACGCTTTAGCATAGTCTATAGCTCGTATTTATGGAAGGATTTCATCGTAACTTGTTAGGTTGACTCCATATAATGCCTAGATGATGACACCCCCTTTTGGTCGTGTTTGGTCCACTGTGACGGCTTCAGCCCAAAAACCTTGAGCATAGTCTACAGGTCATATATATGAAGGGATTTCTTTGTAACTTCTTAGGATCACTCCAGATTATGCCCAGATGACAACGCCCCCATTTGGTTACGATCATTCAACCATGATGGCTTCTCGAACCCAAAACCCGAAAAAACTTTAGTACAGGCTATAGGTTGTATTTGTGAAGGGATTTCATTGTAACTTAGTAGAATGACTCGGTATAATGTCGAGATGAGGACGTCCCCTTTTAGTTGCAATTGGTCTACCGTCATGGTTAAACAGGCCTGAAGCCCGAAAACCTTTAGCACAGTCTACAGGCCATATTTATGAAGGGATTTCAGTGTAACTTGATAGGATGACTCATTTTGGAATAATTTCACTGTAACTTGTAACTTTCGTTGACATATGTTAACTGTGAGGGCCACATACATTAACTGTGAGGTCATATTAACTCACCCGGAGCTCTTGAGTACAGTGTACACCTTATATTATTTTTATTAAAAACATAGCATACAGGGAACAGAAATTAACATATTCCCAATTATTACAATTCTTGTCTTATTTCATAATCCTTTGATAAACATTGAACATTATCTTTTTCATCAAACACAACACACAGACAAGTTAAGCTACAGTGTCATTGTCACTTTCATTTTTATAACACCGACAAGTGTCTCCATTGTGGCTGTACTCGATTTCAATTCCGGAAAATGCATGGTAGACACTTTAAGTGTACTCTGAAAATTCAAAAGGGATAACAAGACTGGGACGTTTCGTCCCCGAACCAGTTACTATTGGTATCTGTATAGAAGCGCTGTATGATCCAATTTTGGCACATTGGCAGCGGGATAGAGAGGCTACATTTTTTTCTAGCGCTACTTTAAAGGAATCTATATTCTGTCCCAAGTGTTATCACTGAATCCCCAGCTTTTTCCAATCACATGTTGTTCTCACGAATACATAGGTGATATGGTCAGTCCAACGGGATAAAAAACGTCCAGTCACAAAACATCCTGAGCACAAACATCCAAAAACCTTTCTCTACTACCACTCGTGCCTTCCTGTTATTAGTAGAAAGGGTGACATCCATTTGTGTAGGAGGCCCTGATTCAACTCCCAGTTTGTCCTGGGACAATTCGCTCGGTACATTTCGTCCCAAAATCAAAGCCAGGACATTTTGTCCCAAATATCGTGATGATTCTTCCCGGTGTAAATTCTGTATATGGCATAGTTTATAGCTCATCTTGACAAAGTCAAGCTGAACTAATCTCATCACTCTCTGTCTGTCGTCTGTCCTTCGTTAACACCATGTTTTGGTCTTCTCCTCCAAAACCACTGGGCCAATTCAAGTGAAAGTTTGTGTGAGTGATGGTCCCGAAGGGGTATTGCATTTTTAGCTCAACTTTGGCGAAGCCAAATTTAAGCTTATGCCATGGCCAGTCGTCTGTCCGTCTGGCCGACTGTCCCTCTGTCCGTCAACAATTCAATACGGCTCGGGCTAGAGGTCGTATTTATGAACCGATCTTCATGAAACTTCTTGGGTACCTTTGTTATGACCGTGGGACAAGAGCGAGTGTTTTTTAGTCTGATCGGAAATTCAAGTTGGCCGCTGGCGGCCATTTTGTACAGACTTAGGTGAAATCAGATTTTTGCGCAAAACTTCCATATGAAAGCTCTGATTTGAATAATTTTTTGTATGAATGTTTAGTACCATGGGATACATCACATATAATACAGGTTTTTTTCTTGTACGTAAATTATGCAAATTAGACTAAGTTTGATGTATTCAGTGTTACTTTCAGCACTGTAAGTGCAAATGCCAATATGGCTCGGGCTAAAGGCCGTATTTATAAACCGATCTTTACAAAACTTCTTGGGTACCTTTGGTATCACCGTGGGACGAGAACGAGTGTTTTTGGGTGCAGTCCAAAATTCAAGATGGCCAATGGCAGCCATTTTGTACGAAATTAGGTGCAATCAGATTTTTGCACAGAGCTTCCATATGAAAGCGCTGATTTGAAAAAGTTTTTGTGTGAATGTTTAGTACCATGGGATACATCACATATAATACGGGTTTTTTCTCGAGCAGAAATTATGCAAATTGGATGAACTTTGATTTTTTCAGTGCTACTTACACACAGTTAGTACACATGTCAATACGGCTCGGGCTAGAGGCTGTATTTATCAACCGATCTTCACGAAACAACTTCTTGGGTACCTCTGTTATCACCTTGTGACGAGAACGAGTGTTTCTGAGTGCGGTCCAAAATTCAAGATGGCTGCCAGTGGCCATTTTGTACCGAAATTAGGTCTAATCAGTTTTTAGCTCACCTGACTTTCAGTCAGGAGAGCTATAGTGAACACTCACCGTCCGTCGTCCGTGAACATGGTGTTTGCGTCTTCTCCTCCCAAACCGCTGAACCAATTTAATTGATATTTGAGATAATAGTTTATTATGACATCGCAATTTGATTTTGTTCAAATCAAGTTACCTAGGCCGTGGGTAGGGCCACACCCAAAAAGTGTGCTGAAATCTTAAAAAATCTTCTTCTCATGAACCAGCAGTAGCAGAGACTTGATATTTGGTGTGCAGCTTCCTTTTGAGGTGTAGACTCAGATTTGTTCAAGAGAAGTTTGTGGGGCTATACTTGGCGTTGTTATGGGAGGGGCAAAATTTTCGGCCCCGCCCAAAATTTCTATTTTCCAAACCGAGAGGCTGATTTGAACCAAATTTTATGTGAGGGCTTATTGGGTCATAAGTACCTAATTTATGCTGATTTTTTTTTCCCGTAGCCCCATGGGAACCGCAGGAGCTAAAAATAGAAAAAAATTAAAACGCCCATATCTCCAAAACTGCACGGCACCGAGAATTTTTATTTGGTGAAGCTTCCTTAGGACCAACAGAAAGAATTGGTAAAAAAAAATTGCCATCGGTTTTATCATAGGGTACAGTTTCGGGACTTTGAAAAAGTGCTGAGTCAGCATTTTTTAACACTGTAGGCAATGGGAAAAACATTAAAAAATCTTCTTCTCCAGATCCAGCAGGCAGAATCTTTTGATATTTGGTATGCAACATTGGAGGGTGGATCTGATTCAAGTTTTTTCAAATCGGCCCCCTGGGTTCATATTTGGGCGCAGTATAGGAGCCCGATTTCGAACTTAGTGCATTTCAGGCAAATTTCTTAAAAAATCTTCTTCTCCAGATCCAGCAGGCAGAATCTTTTGATATTTGGTATGCAACATTGTGGGGTGGATCTGATTCAAGTTTGTTCAAATCGGCCCCTTGGGTTTATATTTGGGCTCAGTATAGGAGCCCAATTTTGAACTTACTGCATTTCAGGCAAAATTTCTTTGAAAATCTTCTTCTCCAGATCCAGCTGGCAGAATCTTTTGATATTTGGTATGCAACATTGTGGGGTGGATCTGATTCAAGTTTGTTCAAATCGGCCCCTTGGGTTTATATTTGGGCTCAATATAGGAGCCCAAATTTGAACTTAGTGCATTTCAGGCAAATTTCTTAAAAAATCTTCTTCCCCAGATCCAGCAGGCAGAATCTTTTGATATTTGGTATGCAACATTGTGGGGTGGATCTGATTCTATTTTGTTCAAATCGGCCACCTGGATTCATATTTGGGCTCACTATAGAAGCCCAAATTCGAACTTAGTGCATTTCAGGCAAATTTCTTTGAAAATCTTCTTCTCAAGATCCAGCAGGCAGAGTCTTGTGATATTTGGTATGCAGCATCCTTAGGGGGGTGAGATTCAAGTTTGTTCAAGCCATGTCCCTAGGTCCATATTTGGGCTCACTATGGGAGCTTGAATTGTAACTTTGTTCGAAATGAGGAATTTTCTTAAAAAATCTTCTTCTTCAGATCCAGCAGTCGGAATGGTTTGATATGTGGTGAGTAGCATCCTTGGAGGGGAGGGGGGGATTCAAGTGTGTTAAAGCCAAGTCCATGTGTTCATATTGGGGCTCCCTGTGGGAGCCCAAATTATAACTTAGTCAATATGAGGAATTTTTCTTTAAAAATCTTCTTCTTCAGATTCAGCAGTTGGAACGTTTTGATATTTGGCATGGAGCAACCTTATGGGGCTGAGATTCAAGTTTGTTCAAGCCAAGTCCCTTGGTTCATATTTGGGCTCACTATGGGAGCCTGAATGACAACTTAGTTAGAATGAGGAATTTTCTTTAAAAATCTTCAGATCCAGCAGATGAATGCTTTTGATATTTTTTATGCAGCATCCTTAGGGGGGTAAGATTCAAGTTTGTTCAAGCCATGTCCCTAGGTCCATATTTGGGCTGATTGTGGGAGCTCGAATTGTAACTTGGTTCAAAATGAGGAATTTTCTTTAAAAATCTTCTTCTTCAGATCCCGCAGTCGGAATGTTTTGATATTTGATGTGCAGAATCCTTAGGGGTGTGAGATTCAGGTTTGTTAAAGCCAAGTCCCTGGGTTCATATATGGGCTCCCTGTGGGAGCCCAAATTATGACTTAGTTCAATATGAGGAATATTGTTTAAAAATCTTTTTTTTAGATCCACTGGTCAGAATATTTGGATATTTGGTTTCAGCTTTTCTTAAGAGGAGCAGATGCAACTTGTGGAAATCAGTTCTCTGGGTTGATATGTGGGCTACCATGTCAGGTGAGCGCCCTCAGGCCCCCTGGGGCCTCTTGTTTGTACACAACTTCTATACGGCTCAGGCTAGAGGCCTTATTTATGAACCAATCTTTACGAAACTTCTTGGGTACCTTTGTTATCACCGTGGGATGAGAACGGGTGTTTTTGGGTGTGGTCTGAAATTCAAGATGGCCACCAGCAGCCATTTTGTACCAAAATTAGTGCAATCAGTCTTTTGTACAGAACTTCTGTGTGAAAGTTCCGATTTGAATAAATTTTTGTATGAATGTTTAGTAAAATGGAATACATCACATACAGTACAGGTTTTTTTCTCGTGCAGAAATTATGCAAATTACATGAATTTTGATTTATTTAGTGCTACTTATACACTGTAAGTGCACATGTCAATACGGCTTGGGCTAGAGGCTGTATTTATCAACCGATCTTCACGAAACTTCTTGGGTACCTTTGTTATCACCTTGGGACGAGAACGAGTGTTTCTGAGTGCGGTCCAAAATTCAAGATGGCTGCCAGTGGCCATTTTGTACCGAAATTAGGTCCAATCAGTTCTTTGTCACGACTTCTATACGGCCCATATTTATGAACTGATCTTCACGAAACTTCTTCGGTACCTTTGTTTTCACCTTGTGACAGGAATGAGTGTGTTTTGGGGTGCCTTTGTTATCACTATGCTGTGAGAACAAATATTTTGGGGTTCAGTCAGACCCACTCTGGGACTCAAAAGATTTCTTTTCTAGTTTAGCATCTGACTGTCACCCACCTTAACAATACTTTACCTGTACATTTGTTACAGGCTACGGTCAGTATTTATGTACAGACCGTTACAATACTTTATATGTACCTTTGTTATCAGGTCATTACCTAGATGTTTGTCATTGCTGTGTCACATACTATACATGTACATGTCTTGACAAGTTGAGCTACAGTGTCATTGACACTTTCATTATTCAACTCAACATTCCCAGCCCCATAGGCAGGGAGTGGGGGAAAATGCTCCAAAATATTTTTAAAGTCTCCTCTTCTCATGAACCAGTTGGTACAATGACTTGATATTTGTGAGGAACTTCTTTTTGAGGTGTAGAATCAAGTTTGTTCAAACGAAGTTCGTGAAGCAATATTTGGCTTTGTAATGGGAGGAGTAAGACTTTTGGCCCTGTCCAAAATTTCTATTTTCAGAACCGATAGTCCGATTTGAACCAAATTTGGTATGTTGTAATATTGGGTCATAAGTACTTGACTCGTGAAAAAAAAATTCCTGTTTCAGCCCTGGGAGCTAAAAATAGAAATATTTTCAAACACCCATATTTCCCAACTCACACGAAACAGAGAGCTATTATCTGGTATGAATCATCCTTAGGACCAGTAAAATTGAATGGTAAAAAAAATTGCCATCGGTTATGTTAGGGTGTTCTGTAGAGGGCATCCAGTCAGCATATTTGCAAAAATTTTAAAAAAATCTTTTCTCCACAACCAATTGTCAGAATCTTTTGACATTCGGTATACAGCATTCATAGGGGGGGGCCAGATACAAGTTTGTTAAAATAAAGCCCAAAGGTTCATATTTGGGCTTAGCTTTAATTCAATATGGAGGGTAATATTTTTATACTGTACCAATGACCCAGACTTAGCTGGTGCTAACTCTAACAAAACCAGGGCCAAACACAAATTTTGCCCCCCAATCCCCAAAATTTGCATCCAAAACAAAAAGAAATCATGTCCTATAGGACCTCCATACTACGCCCCCACTGTGCATGCGCAGTGTCAAGGACGTCCCGAAATTGGCGCCAATTATCATTCTCTGTTTGGCCCTTCATCAGTCAACATCTCACTGATCTTTGTGCTTGTAAATCTCAGTTTAAAGGATGCCAGACACGTAATTTTTGGAGAAATGGTGATTCTAAGGAGGATATAGAAGGAGGAGAGGAAAAAGAAGTGACAAAAAATAATCAGGGCTGTACTTAAAAATTTTTATGAAATTATGTTAAGTTGCCTATTTTCGAGGCATGGGCCTCTTGTTGTCATTCTTGCTAAAATGTTGCACTGCTTATTCAGTGTTTCCTCTCCCCTAGCCTTCTAAGTCCCCCCTTGCAATTCTCCCATGCTTTTGGCATATTTTTGAGAAAGTTCATTTCTAAAATTCTCTTGGGAGAGTTGCTTGGTTACAGAATGTTTTCTGTTATTTTCCCCATAGTTACGTTTTCACCCATGGGTGTATAAACGTTGTGTTCTGCATCTTCCATCTGATGTTCTGCAGATTCTCCCCTGGGAGTCTCTGTCTTGCATCAGATAGAGTGTAATTTTGATGACTGATTTCGGGCCAGTTTTTTCAGTGCCTGGAGTCATGTTTTCTGGTATTTTACACTGTTTGTTTACATTGGCAACAGCCTTTTTTGAGGGGGGCTGTTGGCCTTTGGTGTAGTTTATCTCACTATAAGATACATTTATATTATCCGTAAGTGTCTCATTAATTATTTAATATAAATTTAAAATTTTTGACCACACTTTGCCATCGGATCCATCGGGGCTCAACGTTACTTTTCAGAAACTTGGGCTTCGCTGAAGAAATATTTTTTCAAAATTATTTTGATTTGCAATTGTTTTTTCATTTATTAATGGATCATGTTATTATGTATCTTTGTGTCAGGGGTTTGTGCGAGTAACTAGGACTTGTTGTTGACTTTTCACAATGAAAGGATATTGTTCAAATTGTAATGGGAAGAAATCTTCCTCTGACTTTCATGATTATTGTGTTAATTGTAGTCAGTGTTCTCGCACTAATCCCTGTTCTATATGTCAATATTGGGATGACAAACATTGGAAACGTGTGTCACGGTATGTTGTTACTGGAGAAAGGGCTATGCCGGCTCTTTCTCCGCAAGGTCACTCTACTATCTCAGTTTCTATTTCACAGGAACAAGAACAGGGTGATATTTCCATGTTATCTTCTGCAAGTGCGCTTCCGTCGTCACAAATGAATTCAGAGCTAGCGACAAAAGTGCTCATGGAGATTAGACAAATGTCGTCCGCTAGCTCGCCCGGTGTAGCGTCCATTCACCGAATGGTTCGGCAGCCGGGTTCGTCCGATGCGGTCCTGGAGGAAATGTTGGGTGATGCGAGCACTATAAACATTCAATGTGCACACCCAGTGACGGCGGATAGTAAGCGAGATCGGAGTAAGCCTTTGAGTCCGGTTCCTAGCTCGTCCAGGTCCAGCCGGGCCGTGAGCGAGAGAGGCCCCTCTCTCGTACAACAACATCTGGGACCAGATGTTGTGGTACAAAATGTGTCGCAAGCGGAGCATACGTCCGTCGCTCGGGACGCTCCGTTGTATAGGCAGTCCGCGGAGACTGCTAAGGCTTCTTCTTCTCGTCAGCGCACACGACCGCACCTTGGCTGCGTGACCGCCGATATATTACCAGCTTCGCCGATCAATGATTCTTCGGCGACCAGGTCACACCATCCGGCAGCCAGGGACACGAGGCCGATGGACTCCGGACGTTCGCATAGAAAAAGTATGCGGGAGCCATCTGATGCGGAGCTGCCCTCGGCGAAGCAGCGAAAGACTGCGCCTCCGCAGGTCTCGACGCCGGACATTCTTGTGCAGATAGCACAGCTTATCGCAGCATCCCAGCAGCCGACAGAAACGGTGTCGGATCGAGAATTATCCGACGGCGCTGGGTCGGTACGCTCCGCCGAAGCATCGGGGGCGGACGACCGGGAGCATCATGAGGTCCGACCGGATGGTGAAAGGGATACGGATGATTTGGAGCTATCCCTTTCGGAACAACATAAAGCTGCCGTGGACTTCATCCGGCACATTCTCCCTCAAGTTGTTCCGTCGGGCCAGACTGCTGCGGTTCCGGACAAGAGGATTATAGTGTCATTGGACTCTGAATTTTTTGAGCGGTTCAGGGACATCGCTCCCGAGTTTCCGTCGCAGTCCAATAATGTTGCAAGAACATTTGAATTATTGAACGACGCTATATTTAAACTTGCTTCCAAGACGGGGAAAGCAGGTTTCTTGTCCGCCAATACTCTCAACCTGCCTTTCATTAATGCAAGGAATAAATTCGACACGGCAGGACAGGGTATCCCGAGAGTTCCTCTGCGAATGGACGACGAGGCGGAAGACTTAGAGCTATCATTACCGTCGTCGGCTTCTATTCCAACCGCGGTGTTGGAAACAGCTATTTCGTCTAACAGAGCCAATTTAGATGCCTTATCTTACTCAGATCACCTTACTAAGGCATTATCACTGCGCCTTCAAGGGAAAGAATTTCAGGATATACAATCCTCTTTAAGACTTCTTTCAAGGGCAGTAGCTTATTCCATGTGTAACTCCGCCCTTTCTGTGGCAAACCTGGAGT
The DNA here is from genome assembly GCA_031216915.1 of Pictodentalium vernedei. Lineage (NCBI taxonomy): Eukaryota > Metazoa > Mollusca > Scaphopoda > Dentaliida > Dentaliidae > Pictodentalium > Pictodentalium vernedei. Next base: position 235,073,172 of record CM062294.1, read on the forward strand.
TGGTTAGACGTGACGCAGCCCTAGCTACATCCACACTCGTGGATACTAAGGTGAAGAACTCTCTTAGAGTCGCTTTGGTCTCCGGAGAACTTCTCTTTGACGGCAAGCTTTCTGCTATTTATGATAAAATTACAAAGAAAGCTTCGGATTTTCTGTTGTTCAAATCTGCTTCTAAGAAGTCGGATACAGCAGACACGAATAAGACAGGCACTTCTGGGTCTAATGCGCCCAAGAGAGGTTCCTATAGAGGTTCTGGTGCGTCCTCTTGGTCTTATTCGAGAGACCGTCAGGGTAGCGACTCTCGTTCGGGACGTCCTTTGGGCCGGGACAACCGGTCGGACGCCCTGAGGTCGACGGGACGAGGTGCGGGTCGTGGAGGACGTGGTTCTCCTACCGCAGGCCTCGCAGGTCCAGGAGGTGATGGCTTAAACCTCTATCGCGTACCGGTTGGCGGAAGGTTGTCGAGTTTTTCACAAGAATGGGCGTCGATAACGGACGACCCTTGGGTGAGAGGAGTGACTTCGGAAGGCCTAAAGATATCCTTCAAACGAAAGCCTCCATTAACTCGAAGTCCAAAGTGGACTCAACTTCCGTCAAATCCGCAGAAAAGAGACGCTCTGTTATCAGAGGTGCAGTCTCTTTTAATGAAGAACGCGGTAGAGGTCGTAGAAAACCAGGAGACTCCGGGATTCTACAGCCATCTGTTTCTGGTTCCGAAACCAGACGGCTCGTTCCGTCCAGTCATAGATTTGAGCTGGATAAACAAGCTGATCGTCGCTCCAAAATTTTATATGGAGACGATTCGGTCGGTCAGAGCGAGTATTCGGGTGAACGATTATGCAACAAGCATAGATCTCAAAGATACGTACTTTCACGTCATGGTACATCCGACATTCAGAAAGTATCTACGCTTCGCAGTCCTAGGAGTGGTGTATCAATTCCGAGCGATGTGCTTCGGACTGAATCTAGCACCCTGGGCTTTCACTCGGGTAATGAATTCGGTGATGATCTATTTCCGAGCTCATTCGTCTGCGGTAACGTCGGCCTACCTGGACGACATTCTTCAGAGGTACGGCAACGAGTTAACGCTTCAGAACGATGTTCAGAATCTACTTCTATTGCTCCGACGTCTCGGTTTTATAGTAAACGAGGAGAAGTCGGATCTGGTGCCGTCCAAGTCATTCACTCATCTGGGAATGAGCTTCGAGACGCACAGCAATCTCGTTCGTCTGCCGTTAACCAGAGCGAAATTAGTCAGTTGTTACGCTCGCTATTGTCTGCACGCAGACAAAGTCACAGCGAGAGAATTTATGAGACTGATAGGTCTGTGCGGAGCCGCTGCGGATCTCATTCCAATGGGGCGGTTACGCACGCGTCCTCTCCAAATTTTCTTCACTCAGAATTGGAGTGTGAAAATTCATTCGCTCGACGTAGACGTTCTCTTGTCAGATCAAGTGAAACAAGAGATTCAGACTTGGGCAAACATTCAGTGGTTAACTCAGGGAGTTCCGCTGTAGTTGCCGGATCCGAGTTTTACCATTATGACGGATGCCAGTCAAACAGGTTGGGGTGCATCATTGATCCCAACGGATTCGAGATGCCAGGGTCTTTGGGATCCGCAATTCCTGTGCAAGCACATAAACATCAAAGAAATGATGTCAATTTGGCTTGCGTTACGTCATTGGATGGACATTATTCACAATGCTCATGTCCAAATCCTATCCGACAATACGACAGTAGTGGCGTATATACGGAATCAGGGAGGCACTCATTCAGTTCCGTTGTTCAATCTAATGGAAAGAATCCTTCTGTTTGCGCTAGAACATCAGGTTCTTCTTTCAGTCCGTCACATACCGGGTCGTCTGAATGTGCTAGCAGACTCCCTTTCACGAAAGGGTCGCTTGTTGCCGTCGGAGTGGACTCTCAACAAACAAGTATTCAATCAGATTTGCTACCAATGGGAACGGCCAATGATAGACTTATTTGCGACACATCTCAACAATCAGTTGCAGACGTATGTGTCTCCGTGTCCGGATCCGAGAGCATTTGCAGTAGACGCTCTGTCGATCCCTTGGGACGGAATGATAGGATATGTGTATCCTCCAGCGCCGTTAATTCAACAAGTATTGCTAAAAGATAAAACAATCTCAATGCAAGATTCTGTTGGTAGCATCTCTGTCGCCACAGAGACCGTGGATAAATCTACTCAGGTGTCTGTTGTGGGACCTACCGCGAAAGCTTCCTCCACGGGAGGATCTTCTTTCGCAGGGGAAATCGCGTCAACTCCATCACAACCCGCAAGGTCTCAACCTTCACGTTTTTCCGTTATGCGGTCCTTCTTGCATGGCAAGCACTTTACAGGACGAGCAGTGGACGCGATTTCTAACTGTAGGAGGACCTCCTCTTTGCTAAACTATGCGGCTAAGTGGAAGGTTTTTCGTCGTTGGTGTAGGGATCATTCTGTAGGTATTTTTGATCCCTCTATACCAGACATTGCAAACTTTCTAGTATACTTGTTTGACGAAATCAAACTGCAGCCTGTTACTATTAAGGGTTATAGGTCTATGTTATCTGATACCTATGCACATCATGATAGTTTACAAATTGGATCTAATGTCTCTTTATCTAAGTTGGTTAGAAACTTCTCGATAAATAGACCCAGAACTCTTAGATTAATTCCTAAATGGAATTTAGCTTGGGTTCTTCTTAAATTGAAGGAAAAGCCATTTGAACCTCTTGGGACAGTAGATTTCAAATTCTTATCTTATAAGACAGCTTTTCTCTTAGCTTTCTCTTCTGCTAGAAGAGTCAGTGAGCTTCATGCACTGTGTGTGGATGATTCTCACTATCGTAGTGTCGGGAACACTATCACCTTCACTACTAATGTGGGTTTTTTAGCTAAGAATCAGGCTCCTAATAAATATCCGGAACCTATTGTTATTAAGGCTCTTCCGTCTTCAGACGGGCGTAGGCCTTTACTCTGTCCTGTTAGAGCGTTACGTATCTATAAACAGAGATCTCAGTTTATCAGAAAGGGACGGAAACGTTTCTTTCTGTCTTTGATGCCTAATAGAAGGGACATTTCGGTCCATTCTATTGCTAGATGGATTCAATTAACTATCCGTACTGCTTATGAGAGTTTATCTTCTTCTCAGCAGTCTGTGCTTAAGATTTCCGCTCATGAAGTAAGAGCTCTTGCTACTTCTTGGGCTTATGCTAATAGTGTTGCTATTACAGATTTAATGAAGGCTGCTTATTGGTCTCAACCATCCACATTCACAAATTTTTATCTCAGAAATATTGAGTCCATTTCTGGAGACCTGCATTGTTTAGGTCTGTTATCTGTTGCTCAGAATGTCGTCCACTAAACAGTTGCAACTATAGTTATGCAGGTTTTCTGTTCCAGCAGTGACTCCGTCCGGCTGCCCTCTTCGCTCTGGGCTATTTGACCCAGGGCAAGGGGAAGGGGGGGGGGGGGCGGGTGTTCCCTTAGGTCACCTGCTATATAGTGAAAAGCAAGGGAATGCCTCCTCCAAGTCAGTATTTCTGAGTCGCTTCCGGGATGGTTTTAAAGTGTAATATTAATGTTAAAATTCATTCATGTCTTATTTTTAAAGTGTAGCTCGGTGTGAAGCATTTGTATATGTCAAGTGTCAAACGGGCTTTAATATACAATACTCGGACACTTTTAAATGACTATAAAGAGTCTCAATTCTCTGGACTACTTTATTTATTGGCTTACTTTAAAAATAATTAGTATAAGGGTTATACTGGATGTTAATAGAGAACATGAATATTATTGTGCTCAATTATGAAGGGTATTGTATCTTTCTAATTTAATATTAAATAAGAAAGATACATGTAAAGCCTAATACTCCTTTTCTCCTTAAGGGGTTACCTCTTTATTATATAGTTGAGCTTATTGGATTTTTCTCTATGTCCTAGGCCCTCCAGCCTTTTTACTATTCAGCTAAGTCTGGGTCATTGGTACAGTATAAAAATGTTAAAAAATTTATAGTAATTTATATATTTTTTATACTTACCAATGACCCAGACGGGGATGGCCCTCCCAGGAGTTGGGAACTCTTGCCTCCCCGCTGAGTACATAGCGCTGACCAGGCACTGCCAGTAAGAATGATAATTGGCGCCAATTTCAGGACGTCCTTGACACTGCGCATGCGCAGTGGGGGCGTAGTATGGAGGTTCTATAGGACATGATTTCTTTTTGTTTTGGATGCAAATTTTGGGGATTGGGGGGCAAAATTTGTGTTTGGCCCTGGTTTTGTTAGAGTTAGCACCAGCTAAGTCTGGGTCATTGGTAAGTATAAAAAATATATAAATTACTATAAATTTTTTAACTTTTAAAAATCTTTTCAGATCCACCAGTCAGAATGCTTTGATATTTGGTATATATTTGGGCTCGCTATGGTAGCCCAAATTTTAACTTAGTGCAATATGAAGAAGTTTCTTTAAAATTTTTCCTCTTCAGATCCAACAGTCAGAATGCTTTCATATTTGGTACACATTATCTCTAGGGAGGTCAGATTCAACTTTGTTCAAATCGCGAGTCTGGGTTAATATTTGGACTCCTTACGGAAGCCAGAATTGGCCATGTAGCTGAAGAATTAAAAATTTTGTATTCAGTACCCTCTAGGGGAAACCAAGATTAATCTGCATAGGTTGTATCAAGGGGCTTCATAGGGGAGCTCTGCATTTTACATTATGATCAACTGAAGAAAAGACATGATGCTCCGATTATTTTTGTCACTCCAGAGGGGCTCAGGAACTGACAATGTATCCTATGGAGATGGATTGCTTAATATAGACTCATTCTTGGACTCTGTTTATATTGTGTTCTGCTCAAGGTGAGCGCTTCAGGCCCCCGTGGGCCCTCTTGTTAAATCAGCCCTCTGTTGTTTAGCATGGGATGCAATGTCTGGACGAATAGTCCCAGTTGGAAAATTGACTTGGGATGGATCATCCCGGGCTGAGCTGGTTTGGGGAGATGTTATTTATCGTGTATTGTCTGGAACCAAAATTGAGTACACTCACCATGGTGTTCATAACAAAATATTTTAAATCCATGTGCGTGGTTCCTTGTACCGTTATTGCTATCCCAAGCGACTTTACCATAGAAATGTTAATAATTAAAGTGAAAGCTGATAACGGGTCCATTATTCCATGTGAATTACGCATCGTAGTTTTATATTCCTTTCTTAGTGTTTTGTCTGACCATTTGTGGAGTTACATGTACTTCAAGCTTTGGTAATCAATTGAGGTTTCGAATTGAAATATAAAGCATTTTGGTATAGTACAGTAACACAGGGTTAAAAATAAAAATAAAAAACCTGCCTCCCTCGGCATGAAAATTGAGGAAAGAAAATAAAAATAAAAAAACTGCTTCCCTCCTCCGTTTTGAAAAAAAATTTCTGAGAACCAAACACTTTTTATTTGGCCTTATATTCATGTTTCAACAGTGTGTTTCTTTGTTTTATTTTTCATGTTTAATGCATGCTAAGCCTATAAAAATATTGACATAACAAAAATGACCTAGTCTAATTTATTTTGTTGATTTGGGGATTTAGTTATCATTTAATTACTGTTATCAATAACTCAGTATCAACTGAGTGCAGATAAACATTGTTATCTTCCTGAATAGAATGATCACATGTGCAGTGGTTGCTACCGTCAATACAGATTTGTATTTTGTCCAGACCTTTTTACTTGTATTGGGAGAATTACATTCTTGTTGCAAGATAAAATGTTGCAAAGTCAAAACCGAATCAAGAAAAACAAACAAAATTATAGCTTCTCAGAATCAATGTTCTTGCATTTCACCTCCTATCCATTGCGAAATTCTGTAGTGGCTTGCGGAGAATAGGGCTGCATGGAAATTCGGTATTTTACCAAAACTCGGTATTTCTTTTGATACCGAGTAAATACCGAGCAATTTTCAACTTAATCGGTATACCGACTTTCACGGTATTATCGAATAAAAAAAGTCCATATGTGCCCCGAAAATACGAAATGAGATGTATGTGGGGCTAGCCAATTGCATCTCATATCAAAGTAAGACTGAAAAATTACATACTTGAGACTAATGCGCTCCTGTTAATCCGTCAAAATAAGCTTCCATCGAATGGTGTGAAATTGGTAATTGATAACTTCGCAAATTCGATGCATGTTTATTATCGGACATGCTGTTCCATTGCCCGTAGCACAATTAAGAGAACAATAAATTTAATGCTTCTTTATTCGAGTACATCCTGTCTCATTGTATTCCGTGTAAATTCGATTAGCATTCTGCCACCAACAATAGAAAAGCCATACTGGTGTTTTATTAGCTGCAAGCAAAGTTAATTGAGATTAAATGACCAAAGTTTTTTTGTAACGACAATCGTTTTTTAACACTTTTGTTGGAATGAAGAAATTCATAACAGCGAAAAAGTTAAAAAATACATTGTAAAATGCTCGTTGAAAAAACAACATTCGTTCTTCATCGAAGCACAGGCATCTGGAAACTTGATCTAAAGAGATATATCACCCCTACTTCAAAATACCCCCTCTTATATATTTAATATACACATGTATATTATCTATATAAGAAAGGGTATTTCGAAGTATGTGTGATATATCTCTTTAGATAAGGTTTCCAGACGCCTGTGATTGAAGTTCCCCTGTCCAGCTGTCCCGAAAATATAAAGCTGATGACACTCAGGGTATTTAATCATACCACAGTATTTTATTTTATACCGTACTCGGTATTGAAAAATCAAATACCGTGCAGCCCTAGTGGAGAAACAGGCCTTTAAATTCCACCAAACTCACTCCGTTAACCGGTGTCCCCAAATTACAGAAATGTTCTGAAATCAGATTGAAAAACACATAATATAGTCTGTTTTTCTGCTTTTATGTCGAATTTCATGGAAATATAATTTAACCTCGAGAGGGAGAGGGTTGGAATTTTTTTGGTTTTTGCTGCAGAAAAACAGTCTTCTGTCTGTGGTTTTGCAGTTGTATCTAAGTAGAGGCAGCCAAGACTTGCCTGGAAACAACTGCCAAGGTACTTAAAAGGTAACTTCAAGTTTACACAGACTTATGTTGGGGCACCTGCACTTATCTATTTATTTATTGGAGTTTAACAACACTTGTGAACGTCAGGGTCACCTCAAGTCTTATGGGTTGAGGAAGACTGAGTAGCCGGAGAGAACCACCGAGCAATGGTGAGCAACTGTCACTCCCTCCAACATACTAACTCCCCACAAGCAGGGTAAGCATTGGTTGTAGACAGGTGCATTATTGACGCGCAGTATGCCTTTGGACACCGCGTCTCCATGCCCCCACATGCACAGTCAGGATTAAGTGTCTTGACAAGGACACAATGCAGATACCCCTGGCAGGAATTGAACCGTGGACCTCTCTGTTGGAAGTTCAGTGCTGTAAGCTCTGAGCCACCACACTCCCGGGGCATCTGCATTGAAAAGTGATAATGTTGGAATTGGGTCCTGTCGTGTTAACAGATATTCTGAGACCCTAATTCAGCCCCAAGAAGCAAAAGGAAATGGCATTTCAGACAGTCAGTTTTACAAAAAAATTTCTTTAATGGGGCTGAACAGCAACAGACTTTACAAGTCTGTGATGTCCCCAATTTAGTCCAGTTTAATGTCCTGGGAGAAAAACAAAGATAATTTCTACCAGATTGTGACATTTGCAGTTTGGTCGATGTTTTCTTCCTGCTTTTGTAATCACAGTACTGTAATTTGTGTATTTCATTTTTTTCGGCAGGAGCATCCAGATGAAAAAGCAGGCAATGTTGATGATGATGAAGATAGAAAAAACCCTGCCTATATTCCACGCAAAGGGGCTTTTTATGAGCATGATATGAGAACATTTGAAGGTGATGGAGAGCGCAGGTAACTTTTTGTTCTATTTTGGAGGTTTTGTAATCAGAAGCAGATCAGGGGACTAGTATCAGTTGCTGTGTATCCGTCGTTCATGTGCATCACATCCATACATCTACCCCCAAAACAATTCAGGCGCCTCATTCCTGTATCCTTTGCCTTAGGGTTCCAAAGCTTGACACGCATGTTCATCATGAGGTGAGTGAGTGTCAGAAGGTCCTCAGTTTGAATCCTACCTGCGGCAATGCATTGTGTCCTTGGGCAAGACAATTCACCCCCATTGCCCACATGGGGGCATGGTGGCATTGTATATTAAGGTGTACTGTGTGGAGTTTGTATGTTGGGGAGCCTGACATTTGCTCACCGTTGCTTCGTGGTTCTCTCTTGGCACTCTGGCTTCCTCCACCTGTAAAACTGTCCAACATGAGGTGACCCTGGCTGTCAAAAGTGTTGTTAAACCCCAATAAATAAATAAATAGTGTCACAAACTATAAGTAGGTAATGCTGGTCTACATTTTATATGCCTGTTTTTAAAAATGGGAGAATCATGTTATGGCACAGTCTGGGCTTCATCTGTCCATACATCTGTCTGTTAACTTTTCTGTATCAGGACCATAATGTTTAATGGGAAGAGATATCATAATGAAACTTTCAAAACATATGTACCCCCACTAGACATTGTATTGCATACAAAATTCATGACCAGTCCACCAAGGTCAAGGTCACAAATAGAGGTCAACACATGGAATGAGTAGGGCTGCACGGTATTTGGATTTTAGTACCGGTGATGGTATTGAAAACAATACTGCGGTATACCATGAAACAGTTCTGATTGAAAACAAAATAAAACTGAAATACATGTACCTCCTTACTTTTCTGAAAGTGCTTGATAAATGTTTTGTACAAGGTCCCAGGTGAAAAACAACTCATGTAATTCGGTACATTCTAAGTTTTGAGTTTACTTTGGATGTAAAAGAATTTTGAAGTTCATTAATTTGTTGTTTGTCAGCAATCTGACACAAAAATTTTTAAAATCACACATATTCACAATTGCGAAATGTGCAACAATTTTTGTCAAATATGACAGAGGTGTGACGCCATCACTGGGAGAAAACATTGTCAGCTGGTGATTGAAACCTGCAGACTATCATGAAACTGAAAGGTGATCACGTCTTGGAGGCGTGCTTAATTAATCAACAGACCGACTAGCCTGACATGTGACAGATGACATTTGACATTGTCATCTGAGGAAGTTCACTGCTGGAGGATAGAAGGGGAGGAGCTACTACTGGTTCTTTGTGAAACCAGACTCTCGGAATTCCATCAACTGGACAGCCGTTGTTTTGATAAAAAAGTTTTGTTTGCCAAAGTTTTTCATGAAGCCACACATACGCAATTAACACAATGTGACAATTGACTGGCTCAGTAATTAAACGCTTATCAGTCAAGAGAGGTTGACCATGTTTTTACAGGAAAAAACATGGTCAACCTCTCTTGACTGATACCGGTTGTGACCTTGACTTTGTTAGGCTGGTCATGAATAGAGGTCAACACATGGAATGAGTAGGGCTGCACGGTGCAGAGCATCCCCTGTTTCTAAAATGCAAAATAAAAAATATATGTTTCCGTCTCCTTTTTTAGTTACCTGTCTGGTAACAAACCCGTGTAAAAATTGTTTTGGGGGTAGATGTATGGATGTGATGCACATGAACGACAGACAAAGCCTAATTTACTTGTATCCCAGATTCAGATGAAAGCCAGTAAACCCATGATAATTTTATGGCTTATTTTCGTATTAAACAATAGATTCAATAACTTTGTGGACATGGATTATTATCGTCTTCCATTCAAATCACTCATTTTCCCAGAGCAGTAAGTGATACTTCTAATTCTTTTGCTCCAAAAATATCTTTTTTATTCATGATATCCCTTGCATTTAATATGTGTTTGCCATATTTTCGCGCATTATTTATATTTTTATTTCAAGAAAACGCGAATTTCAAATCATAATACCGGACCCCAAAATTGTATACCATTACTCATCGTATACCGGTATTCATTTTTGATGGACAGTTTTGAAACGGTGACGATTTCAATGCCGGTACCAAGCGGTATACCGTAATACCATGCAGCCCTAGGAATGAGCATGCACTTCAGCTATTTTGTTTTGGTACAGAACTTTTTAGTGGAAGGAAATATCACAGTGAAACCTTAACAACATGTGGACCAACACTAGATGGTGTGTCATATACAAACTCTTGGTCGACCCACCAGGGTCATCATAGAGGTCAAAACATCAAATCAGCATGCAGATCAACTTTGTCATGTTTGGACCATAACTTTTTAGTAAAAGGAGATATAACAATGAAACATGCACAACATATGTACCAACGCTATGTGGTGTGTTGCGTATAAAATTCATGGACGATCCACCAATGCCAAGGTAACAGGTAGAAGACAACACATAGAATCAGCATGCAAATCAAATAACTTTTTGTGGAAGGAGATATCACAATGAAACTTACACAGCATATGGACCACCACTATGCAGAGTGTCATATACAAAATTCATGACCAGCCTAACAAAGTCAAGGTCACAGATAGAGAGGTAAACCCTTGGAATAAACATGCATACAAACTTCATGTCCAGTCTATAATCTTTTAGTGGCTGGAGATATCACAATGAAACATGCACAATATATGGACCATCAGTAGATGGGTTGTCACATACAAAATTCACGATCATCCCACCAAAGTTAAGGTCACACATAGAGGTCATCACATAGAATCATCATGTAAACCAACTTTTACATTTTTTTGTGTCTGGACCATAACTTTTTAGGGTAAGGAGATGTCACAATGAAATTTATGTGACATATGGACAAGCCAGAAAATAAGCGGATTGTCAACTGAAAAATGAGGTCCCCAGAGGGTGAATTTAGTGATGCTACCCTGCATAGCAGGGTAGCATCACTAAATTTACCCGCTGTGAACTTCAGTCTGAATCAGGGTCTCAAAACTAAACAGAAAGAGGTACCCAGAGGACAAATTGGCCCACTGTTTGGGATAGCATCATCAAATTCACCCTCTGGGGACCTCATTTTGCAAATGTCAGACTGCTTATTTTCAGGCCTGCATATGGACATCAACTTCATGTCCAGGCTATAACTTTTAAGTGAAAGGAAATATCACAATTAAACATGCACAGCACATGGCCCAACAATCGATGGGGTGTCGTTTACAGAATTCACGATAACCTACCAAAGTTAAGATCATAGATAAAGGTCAACACATAGAATTAGCATACAAACCAACTTTTACATTTTTCACATCTGGGCGATAACTTTTTAGTGGAAGGATAGGTCACAGTGAAATTTACATGACATATAGACCAACAGTAGATGATGTGTCATGTACAGAATTCACAATGACCAACCAAGGTCAAGGTCGCAGATAGTTGTCAACACATGGCATCAGCAGGCACATCAACTTTTTCATGTCTGGTCTTTTTTTTTTTACCTGCGATGAGCTGCTCTATATTTGGCAATGTCGGTCCGTCTGTCAGTCTGTCTGTCGGTCTGTCTGTCCTTCTGTCCGTCGGTCTGTCACCAACGAGTTTAAAAAACACCACAACTCCTAAAATACTTGCTGGAATGACACCATACTTGGAGTGCATCTTCATGATGTCCACACCCTCTCAATACTGCACGTCATTCGGACAATTTCTGTCACATTTATGGACTTGTCACTAACAAGTTTTTTTGTCACCAACAAGTTTTTTTGTCACCAACGAGTTTAAAAAACACCATAACTCCCAAAATACTTGATGGAATGACGCCATACTTGGTATGCAAGTGTATCTTCATGATGTCTATACCCTCTGAATACTGCATGTCATTCGGATAATTTCTGTCACATTTATGGACTTGTCACAATGAGTTTTTTTGTCACCAACAAGTTTTTTTGTCACCAACGAGTTTTAAAACATGATTGGCGTTGCACGAATTGTTTAAAGTATCAATGAAACTGACACAACATATGTACCAACGCTAGGTTGCGTGTAGTGTACAGAATTCATGGCCAACCAACCAAGGTCAAGGTCACAGAGGTCAACACATGGAACTAGCATGCACATCTTCACAAACAGGGCCTCCCCTACCCTACCTGTTGCCCCCCCCCCCCTTCACGCACACACACACAAGTGAAATATAACAGGCATATTTAAAATAGGTCATGCTGTGAGTCATATTCATGCCTCATAAAAAAAAGTTCATTCTCACATAATTTCTGTACTATATGACACAGCGTTACCAAACTACATATGTATATACATCTTGGGGAGGGGAATGACCTAGGCTACAAGTTGGTCTTAATGATGTGCATGATGTGCATTTTAGTTAAAAGGTCATGCTTATGGATGCTTCATGTCCATCTGTCCATCCTGAAAACAGTTCAGACTCACAGTCTCATAATATTTGTCTTAATTGTGACGAGTATACATCCTGTTAAGGTGTCTGGCATAGACTATAATAATGTCATGTTGACCTACATTTTAGAAAATAAGTCATGTTGTCCTGCCTGTGAGACAAAGATACTTAATTATCAATCGCTTGATAACATGAAAGATTCATTGTCTATTGAATACAGATTACATTGATTACTTCTTTTCTGAAATTGACCAGAATTTTTCAAATTTGAGGAGGAGGTACCTTTCTAAAGTTTGTTCAAATGGTCTTATTCCGCTTTTCTCATCTTCTTGTATGTGATTTTAGTGATCTTATACATGTAAGATAAATTTTGAAATCTTATTCTCTAAATTTGTGAATACTGCGAAGTTGTGATGCCTTAACCCTTTGAACTGTTAAGACCGATTTTTTGGTCCAAGGCATAATTTTGTCCCATTTTTGTCTTATTATAAGAAGTCCTTACACGGGGCATTGACAATGCAATAATAACTGCAGTCTGCAGTCAGATGGCTGCAGACTGCTGTTATTATTCTATCTTCCCTGTATATTGATATTGGACTCTCCCATCTAACTGTAAGTGTACACAAATGGGGTATCATTCCAGGAATCGAAGGTTCAAAGGATTAAATATGACATAAATGATCTGGGGGAAGTAGTTTTGACTTGGTCAGGTGTTTGCCTCATATAAAATATTTCCAGTTTGCAAGACTATAAAAATGCAGGAAGTAGGAGTGGGTTCATTAACAATGAATTAGGATTTTTTTTTTTTTTTTGCATTTTCTCTTACTTTGATACTAACAGTGGAGATCTTTCAATTGTATATCTTTTAAGTGAATAACCCTGTTAACCCTCTGCACTCTGATGTCAAAATGGCAGAGTTTTCAGCAGCAAATATTTTCCATAATGCAGCTTGATATTTAACCAAATATATCTTGTTTGTCAGAGCTCAGTGAGCTCTGTCAAACAAGATATAATTGGTTAAATTCATAGTTAAACAAGAGAAAATCAGAGTGATTGGAGAAAATTCTGTTGCACTGCCAGAGTGTTAGGGATTAACTGGTTGAGTGCTAGAAGCCACTGTCAAGGCTTTTCAAAAATGAGGGTGCCAGAGCAAAAGCCAATATTTACCTTGTTCATGTTTCATATTCAGTCAAATGCAAATAATATTGTGTTCACATAAATTTGTTTTAGAACATCTTATTGGAGAGTGCCTATGGGCACTCTCCAATAATCTGTAATAAAACAAATTTTGAAAAACTAATTTACACCTCCAAAAATAATCTAGCCCTAATCCAGTTAATTGAATATAATTTACAAACACCAAACCATTTATCATACTTCCATTACACATTTGGCCCATTAACTCCTGTAAATTAAATAAAATTTCTTGTAATGTGTTGAATAACTACTTCAGCATCCACTGAATTTCTCTCAGTTATGGACATTTTTACCTTCAATACATCCATTATAGGCATTTAATCTATTATATAATCTGAGCTGTGTCAAACAAGTTTTTAGAGAATAAATGAGAATTTTCTATTTGTTTGTTCAATTGAATTCTGTCCACGTATGACTGGGCCAATTGTGGTAAAAAATTTAGTCAGATGTATATGTGGGTGGATATGATTAATGTGTGTTTAAATGGGGCCCATCATGTCATTTGAGCCGTTTTTAGAAATATATAGAAATCAGCTCCGTCCATCCATCCATTCTTCTGTCCATTTTGCCATCAATCCATCCATCCGTAACAACTTTGGACCTTCATATTTCAGTCAGTGGATGTTGGGTTTAAATGATCTTTGGTATGCCAATAGACCACCATGGGGGGAAGGATATTCACCAGTAACAGGTTTTGTCCATTTTGTTTTTCTTGAGTTATTGGCTTTTTTCTGCTTTTTTCAACATGACTGTCTTAGTTGGGGGGGGGGGGGGGGGGGATACCCATGGGGTTGCACCTTATCAGTGTTACTGGAAATCTGGACATTTAAATCATCACTGCTTGTTTTATAAGAATAGAATACATTATAAGAATAGAATACACAAAATGCCAGGTAAGTGTGTCTTTTCGGACAAAAAAAAGTGGCTGGAGAAAAAGGCCATTGATCAAATTGTGTCAAGTCAGGCTATATTGTCATTAATAATGGCATTATTGAAAATACATGTATGGGGGAATCTGTACTCCAGAAACTTTTACGAGAATAAAAATGGCCAGCAGACTTCAGCGCAACAAATTTTTCCCTAGATCACCATGTGTAATGCACTTTGACCACTGGCAATGTAACAATAATTCAAGCTGAGTCTGATACCAGTGACTGTAATTCTGCTTCCTTTTGCTTCATCACATCAGAACACCCTGAGTGTCAAGTTGAACACAACCAATTGCTTAACATCAGAAGTTAATTAGACACTGAATACATCTGGCTGTTGTTCAAAATGGTCCCTCCACAAAGCTGCCCCTTGAGTGCTCAGCCCAAATGTTCCCATTTTTTGGTAAAAACAAAACCTCACCCATTTGTTGAAATGTGCCCAGGCATTTGTGTGTCAAAATGTTCCAGGCACTGATCAAAACGTCCCCACTCAAGTAGAACCACTCACATCACCTACCTTTCAAATAAAAAAAAAGGACCAATATTAAAAAAAGAACTTTGGAAGTGAAGCAGTGCTGGTTTGATATGGTAAAGAAGCTCTGTTTTACTGGTAAAATAGGACCCATTCAAGAATGCCTCAGGTGGAAGTCCTCTAAAATGGGCAACATGCTAATAAAGGATTGGCTGGACATGACTTTATATCGATGTTGCAGTTATGATTAGACGTTGTGCAGAAATATGTGACCTAAAAAACATTAAATAAATAATTCAAAAAGAACTAGGTTTGCACGATATTCAAAAACTGAATACTGGTATTGGTATTCAAAAAAATACCGCGGTATACCGGTATATCGAAAACTGTTCAGATATTTGAACACAAGTACCACAATCAAGACTCAAGACATCACAGTCAGGAACGAATTAGCTTGCCTTGACGATGCGGTTTGAAAAACCTTTACCCAATGCAGACGATATCAAAATTTATTATTTTCAAAATTAGTTTAACAGATTGTCCCCAAAGATTTCAACAAAACTATATCATGTGACCCCTCAATGGAACGAGCTCCTCCTCACAAATGTTTGTCCATTCAGCTCCTACACTTCTGGTCAGATTTTTATGGATTTTTACAAAATTCAATGTGATTACTTGATATATATGTGAATGTGGAAAGGAATATTTGTTTCTGCAATTTTGCCAGAGAGTAGTAGTATATTCTTTCTCCGAACAGTCATTGGTTGTTACGGACCTAGGAAACAATGAATTATTTCGGGGACGGTCCATGACGAGTCTGTTAATCATAGCTTGTTCCATGTTCTAAATCCAGGTTTCTATGAGAGACTGTACACATTCTCGTATATTTGCATGGTTCAATTGGAGTTTTATTATTGGAATTAATTGTACACCTGAATGGGGTCGCCTGTTGGTTTCCTTAGAAGCATGTTTGCTCTTCATATACTTTCCATTGGGATTCAATTGGACAAGTGTATGGTTGTACACGTTATATTTTACTTCATCTCTTCCAGCTTGATAAGGGTGTAACTATGAGTGAAGCAGTTTTGTCTGTAGATTATTACTGATCCTAGATACAGCTTGTTTATTATTTATATATGGCGTGTATTTGTGGGGGTTAGTCTCTCACCCTCGAATACGCCATCCTCATTTAAGGGGCTGAGTCTGGACTAGCCTTAAAATTGGAGGCTTGTTACACCCAATTAGCATAATCATTAATGCTAAGATTACGGAATTACTTGGATATGGCTCCTTATTTATGATATGTCTTCTCTATAATTGTATAGAGAGACATACATGTAATTCCTTTTAATTTAATCTTTTTTTCACCTTGGAATACATCTTAGGAGCTGTATTTGGTCTGCTAATTCTTAAGTCCTAGGCCCTCCACCTTTTTACGATTCAGCTAAGTCTGGACCATTGGTTATTAGTATAAAAATATGATAAATTTAAAGTAATTTGTATATTTTTTATACTTTCCAATGGCCCAGATGGGTATGGCCCTCCCATGAGTGGGCACTCATATCTCTGACTGAGTTATTATTTTAGTAGGCTCGTCTACAAAGAATGATGTTTTTTCCATACAACCACATACTATAAATTACGCAAAGTTTAGTGGTCGGATATGGTGTCATGTGAGGTGAAGTGAGAACAATATTTGGCTCGGCGTCAGATGTGATGTCATGTGAGGCGAAATGAGAGCAACATTAAATGAGACGTCAGCCGCTCCTAATAGTGATCTCACTTCACCTCACATGACACCATATCCGACCACTAAACATCCCGTAACATATTAATTATGTCAGCAGACAAAATCCAGTACAGCCCTTTAATTAATCGGCCCGGTAATTTTTTTCTCATTGGGTTGGTTTGCATCTGGAATTCTCACAACAATCGAATATCAAGGGCAATCACACCAGCCATCCGGAAAAGTAACCCACAGTGGAGTTTTTGAAATATCGAATGGGGTATAGATTTTTTCTTTTTATTCAAGTGAGTTTAATGAAACTTTAATTACATTCACACCTAATATTGATTTCATATGGGATCACCAAATACATCATCATCAATCTGATATGGCTTCATAGGCCGCCACCATTTATCCACGCTGATTGGTTGATCCCAAGAGCTGACATATTAAGTGTTTTTATGAAGGTAGTAACAAAATAAATAAATGATTTCAGACCTAAGAAGCCACTGTGGAAGGATGATGGTAAGTGGCTGCATGATAGATACAGTGAGAATCAACAGGCTCCAAAAAGTCGTGAAGAATTGATTGCTTTATATGGATATGACATCAGATCTCATAATAAGCCACCAGATCTTCCTCCTAGGATGAATAAACCAAGGTATGTGAATATAAAACCTGGAATGTATTGGTCCTAAATATTATCATAGTTGATGGATGTAGGTAGAGTTTTTGAAAAGAGTGTCTTGAGGCAGTCGTATGTATAGCACAGTCACCTTGGAATGGTCGTAATCCACGCTTGGGCAGTGATGTCCACGCATGCGTTTACAAGGTCATAAAAATCATCATCAGCAAAACTTTAATTAATGAAGCACTGGGTTGTACCCAGTGCTTCATTAATTAAATTTTTGATGATTTCTCTTATAATCAGTGTTTGGAAACCAATATTGCTGCTTCTGTGGAAAGTTGCCAGTCCATGGTGGCTGTACTGTAACTACAGAGGAAAACTGTGTAAATGCCCTCTTCATGCACTCTGATGTAAAAAAAATTTATATTATTTCAAGGTCCAGATTTTTAAATTTTGGTTAAATTCCTTTTTGCATTATGGGAGAAATACTCAGCTTGAAATTTTGGTATTTTGGCATCAGTGTGCAGGGGGGGGGGGGTGGGGGGGGGGGAGGATATTCTTTTAGGTATTTTTATTTTCATGGTTTAAATTCTATCTATTAGTGTTGAAACGATTAATGCCATTTGGATTTTTACTAATTGACAAATCGCCGGGTAGTAGTCGACAATCGACTAGTCGGTTATGCTAAACTGAGCAATAAATTGTACAAAACTGGTTTTAACTGGCTGGAGTGGCTTCCAAATTATGATACAATTAAAGGGTCTAACTTGCAACATTATGTAAGCCGATGTCTCCATGTCCTTGCGACCAAACAACCGGTGCCGCAAAAAATGAATTTGTCTAATAATAAATCTTTGGTGTTCCAATATTCAGTTCTGTCAAATATTTTTAAGCGAAATTGAACTTTGCCCCCAAAATTCCCTTGTATATTGTGGTCTATTAAGAAATTTCGGCACTTTGTTATTGTGCTAAAAACTTTGAAAGCAGAAAACAGGTCACTGAAGAAGGGTACACTGATGACGTGATTGTTCCATGACCTGCGTAACTTAATCAACCCCCAATGAAAAGCTAGACAAACTATAAACAATAGCCTCATTGAATATTAAATACATCATGTGACCAAACAGTGTGATTTGTTTGGTCAGTCTGTGCACTACGTAATGTGAGTTGTAAAACTTCATTCAGTTGTAACGTTTTGTTTTCTGCCCAATCTTATTACAGCAACATTTACCCAAAACAAGAACATGTTGAAAAAAGCATGATCATCTGCAGAGAGCTTTTGTTTCCAATGTAAAAGCGCGAGTGCGATAGCACACCTCAAGTCGAATGTACTGAATTAAATTTTATAAAATTGAATTAAATTTCTTAAAGTTAAACAAAGTGGAAACTTCAAGGCTTTAGAGAATACACTCAGGCAACTAATCGACGAGTGATTCACTAATCAGTTAATAGATTTGTTTAGTACTAATTGCATTGGCGTCGACTGGTCTAAAAATCGTTTCAACACTACTATCTATCCAGTAGAAATTAAATTTTAATCAATTTCAACCAGTCTTTTTCTTGCTCAGAACATAAGCTGGTCACAACACACTAACTCTAGTAGATCAAGACTTCCTGAATAAAATATTAGGAAATCTAGGCCGAAGCAAGAAAAAAAACCTGAATCAAATAACACCTGAGATCCTAACTTCTGGCATTTCTTTTTCAACAAGTAAGTTTTTATAGTGTTTTAAGAGGAAAACGGACAGAGAATTTTGCTTTGTTTGTAAATCTTCCTGCTTTGTACTCACAGAACTGTACCTGTACAAGGTAAGGCCAAGCAAAAAAATGCTTTGGTTCACAGGCAATTAATTTTTCAAATCTGTGAGGGAGTGGGGTGGGGGGCTTTATTATTATTTTTTTTTGGGGGGGGGGGGGGGGTGGTGGTTGTGATACTTATGCAGCTTTTCCAAAAAAGGAATGATGTCCACATAATATTTGAGTTATTTTCTACAGAACAGAGAAAACTTGATGTTTACAAAAATATAATAAGTAGACAGTGTTTTAATCATGCCTTGTTGCAAACCAAGCCTGAAAATAAGCAGACTGTCATCTTCAAAATGAGGTCCCCAGAGGGTGAATTTGATGATGCTACCCTGCACAGGGTAGCATCACAAAATTTACCCTCTGTGAACCTCAGTCTGAATCAAAGTCTCAAGCCAAAACAGAAAGATGTACCAAGAGGATAAATTGGCCCACTGTATGGGATAGCATTAGCAAATTCACCCCCTGGGGACCTCATTTTGCAAATGAGAGATTGCTTATATTCAGGCTTGTTGCAAACCCATGCAAATAATAAATATCAGCATGCAGAAGGCATTGTGTTAATATTTGATTTAAAAATTCTAAAATATGACATTTCAGTACCACTGTTTGGTATTTTTCTTCAGGTACTCAGGCTTTTTCAGCTCATTAAACTTGACCATAAACTGTGCTTCTGACAGTAAACAAGCAGTAAAATTGAATGTTTTGCATTCTGCAGATTTTTATCAAGAAGCAACCTAATAAAACATGAAGACTTTCACAGACTCTGAGCTTGTGATTGGAAATTGATACACACTTTCATAAAACAATGAGATAATATTTAATTATATTGTAAACCCCTTAACCTACAAGAAACCCTAACTAGCCTGCACTATTCTCCATTCACATTTCATTATTTTTATGTCTTGAAAACATAGCTTATGATGAGCTGAACTGATGGGTCATAGGTTATTTTTTCGAGGCAAAAAAATGAAAAACTTTACTCAAGAAATTGTTGTGTTAGGGTCATCTGCTATTCATGTTGGGTAGAAGATTAAACATTTTTTTAAAATATTTTGAATGATTCTGATATTTCAGACACCTTGTTTATTTCATATCATTGCAGAACTGATAGAAGAGAAAGAAAGCAACGATTTGGTGATTTTATTAATGAAGATCAAGGCCAGCATTATAATGATAGACTGATTAATAGAAATGATGGAGAAGAGAGGGATAGATATGAACGAATTGAAACTGAACGAATCGAAAATGAACGATATGAGCAGAACGAAAATGAAAGAAACTTAGGATATTCACGTGGCAGAGGACGTAGGGGGTATTCTCAGCGAGGAGGCATGAGACAGAAGAAAAGAAGGCAATACAGACCTAGAGAACAATTTTCTGACAATGAGAGGCAGTACCCACCCCCTGATAATAACAGACAGTACCCACCCCCTGATAATAACAGACAGTACAATTCAGTGCCTCACCAAAACAGTTACAATGAAATAACAAGTGACAGAAACTCCCCTGGAAAAATAGAAATTAGCAATGAACATAAAGAGTATGAAAATATAAACATCACAAAGACAATAACAAACTCTGACACAGTTCAAACAACAATTGTTGTCTCAAACACTGTAGAAAAGAAATCATATTCAAAGGAAAGGCGGGGTCGGCATGTGGGCAGAACACGTGTCCAGGATGATATAGACAGTATAGAACATAACATGTCAAATTTGAGTGTTGATGATAGAGATACGGCTAGTCCTAAGAGTGGTATGTCATGATAATTCTAATTCTGAAAATTTTGTTATTAGTCCCCGGGAACCGTAAGGGGACTATAGGATTGCACTCCGTCCGTCCACCTGTTCGTCCGTCTGTCCGTCCATCTGTCTGTCCGTCCATCTGTCTGTCTGTTTGTCTGTTTTTTTATGTTACCACCTCTCCCTCCAACATGCTTTAAGCTACACCTTTCATATTTGGTACATGGATAAATGGTTCTGAGGGGATGATGCACGCTCAAAATTTTTTTTTCTAAATCCAAGATGGCGGAATGGCGGCCATTTTTGTTGTGTTTTTTAAGCTTTTTTTCTCTATTTTCATGTTACCACCCCTCCCACCAACATGATTCAAGCTACACCTTTCATATTTTGTTACATGGATAAATGGTTCTGAGGGGATGATGCACGCTCAAAATTTTTTTTTCAAAATCCAATATGGCGGAATGGCGGCCATTTTTGTTGTGTTTTTTAAGCTTTTTTTTCTCTATTTTCATGTTACCGCCCCTCCCACCAACATGGTTCAAGCTACACTTTGCATATTTGGCATATGGATAGAGGGTTGGGAGGGGATGATGCACGTTCAATGTTTTTTTTTCAAAATCCAAAATGGCAGCATGGCGGCCATGTTTGTTGTGTTTTTTAAGCTTTTTTCTCTATTTTACGTTATCACCCCTCAGTCCAACTTGGTTCAAGCTACACTTTTTATATCTGGCACATGGATAGAGGGTTGTAATGGGATGTTGCACGTTCAATATTTTTTTTCCAAAATTCGTCCGTCTGTCTGTCCTTCCATCCGTCTGTCTGTTTTTTATGTTACCACCTCTCCCTCCAACATGCTTTAAGCTACACCTTTCATATTTGGTACATGGATAAATGGTTCTGAGGGGATGATGCACGCTCAAAATTTTTTTTTCAAAATCCAAGAATGAGGAATGGCTGCCATTTTTGTTGTGTTTTTTAAGCTTTTTTTTCTCTATATTTTTATACTGTACCAATGACCCAGACTTAGCTGGTGCTAAGTCTTAAATTCTAGGGCCAAACACAAATTTCCCCCCCCAGTCCCCAAAATTTACATCTAAAACCGAAAATTACATGTCCTATATGGTCCTCCATACCTTTCCTGTCAATGGAGTGTCAAGGAGGTCTCGAAATTGGCGCCAAAAGTCATTCTTTGTTTGGCCCTTCATCAGTTGATGATGCCAGACACATAAATATGAGAGAAATGGTGGATCTAAAGAGGAAATAGAAGGATGAGAGGAAAATTCAGTGGCAGGAAATAATCAGGGCTGTAACCTAAATTTTTTTACAAAATTATGTTATGTTCCCTAATTTCGAGGCATGAGCCTGTTGTTATCATTCTTGCTATGAAAGTTCCACTGCTTGATCAGTGTTGCCTCTCTCCCTTTCCTTTATTCCCCCCTTGCTATTCTCCCATGCTTTTGGCATATTTTCTGTAATAATTATTACTAAAATATCTTGGGAGTTTTGGCTTCGTAACAGAATGAATTTCTGTTCTTTTCCCCATGTTAACGTCCTCACCCTTAGGTGTTTAGGCGTTGTGATCTGCATCTACCATCTGATGTTCTGCAGTTTCTTCTATGGAAATCTCTGTTTTGCATCAGATAGTGTTTAAATTGGCAACTGATTTCGGGCCATGTTTATCAGTGCCTGGAGTCATGTTTCCGGTTTTTGTACAACTTCTTGTTTACATTGACAACGGTTACTGCTGATAGTGATTTCTTGTCTTTACATTAGTTTAGACATAGCAAGATACATTAATATTGTATGTAAGTGTTGCATTAATTTTTTTAAATGTTTTAAAAAATTTTGTCCTCACTTAGGCTTTTTTGGGATCCATTTGGGCTCGGTGTTCCCATTCGGAACTTGGGCTCTTCTGAAAAAATTTTTCAAAAAAAAAAAAAAAAAAATTTTTTTTTGAAAATTATTTTCTTTCAGAGAATATAATGGATTATGTTATATTATGTATCTTTATTTCAACGGATAGTGCGACTAATATGACTGTGTATTTTTTTATTGATGAAAAAATATTTTTTATTTATAATGCGAGGATATCTTCCTCTAATTCTCAGGTTCAGTGTATTCGCACTAATTCCTGCTCTGTGTGTGTTGATTGAAATGACAATGTTGGAGACGTGTGTCACGATATTGTGTTTGCAGGGAGGGGTCCATACCGGTCCTCTCCGTAGGGTCACTCTATATTATCATTTTATTTTTCAGAATTCAGAGTGGTGTTTTCGTGATGTCTTCAACAAGTGTGTCTCTGTCGTTGCAGTGTTAGGGCTAGCGGCTAAGTGCTCTGGGTAATACGACAATTGCCGAAGAGGTCCCTAGTAGGATCGAAGGCATTGATTGTCCGCTAGTCCGCCCGGTGTAGCAACCATTCATCGAATGGCTTGGCAGCCGGTTTGTCCGTTACGGTTCTGGGAAGCAGTGTGGGTGATGCGAGCACTATAAACTTGGAACGTGCACACCCAGCAACGACGGATCCGAGGATAGTACGGAGGAAGCCTGTCAGTCTAGAAGCTAGCTCGTCCAGGTCTATCAGGACCGCGAGCGAGAGAGGCCCCCTCTCTCTTACAACTACATTTGAGCCGCAATGTTGTTGTATGTTTGTTTGTTAGTCGGAACATACGGCCAATCCTCCTGTTCGGGACATTCCGTCACATACACAGTCCGAACTGGCTGTGTTATGGGCTTCCTCATCCTCATGTCAACACACACCACCTCACCTTGGCTTGTGACCACAGAGTTTCAGGGGACGTTCGCATATTATATAAATGCAGGAATGAATGTTCCTAGAGCTCCTGCTTTACCGACCAGGGAATATTGTCGACCAGGTTACTTCATCTGTTAGCCAAGGATATGAGGTCTTTCCTGATGGGACGTTCGCATATTATATAAATGCAGGAATGAACGTCCCTGGAGCTGACAGTGGATATTATGTAAGTCACGGCTCCACAGGCCTCATTCAGGAATAAGAATGCGGTGATTTTCTGTGATGTCTTCAAAAGTGTGCTTCCGTCGTCACAGTCAAATGAAGAGCTAGCGGATAAGTGCTCATGATATTACGTCAATTGCCTAAGAGGTCCCTAGTAGGATCGACGGCATTGGCGTCCGCTAGCTCGCCCGGTGTAGCGACCATTCATCGAATGGCTCGGCAGCCGGGTTCGTCCGTTGCGGTCCAGGAAGGAGATTTGGGTGATGCGAGCACTATAATAAGACAAAGTGCACACCCAGTGACGACGGATCAGAGGAGAGAACGGAGGAAGCCTATTAGTCCTGTTCCTAGCTCGTCCAGGTCCATCCGGGCTGCGAGCGAGAGAGGTCCCTCTCTCGTACAACAACATCTGGGACCGGATGTTGTGGTACAAAACGTTTCGCATTCGGAGCATACGTCCACCGCTCGAGACGCTCCGTTATATAGACAGTCCGGAGAGACTGACGATATGGCTTCCTCATCCTCACGGCAGCGCACACGACCGCACCTTGGCTACGTGACCACGGATATCCAGCCAGCTTCGCCGATCAGGGATTCCTTGGCGACCAGGTCACGCCATCCGGTAGCCAGGGACACGAGGCCTGTAGACTCCGGACGTTCGCATAAAAAGTATGCAGGAGTCAACGTCCAGGGAGCTTCCAGCGGCAAAGCAACATAAGACCGCTACTCCACAGGCCTCAGTGACGGACGTGCTATCCCAAATAGCACAACTTATCGCAGCATCCCAGCAGACGACAAATCTCTGTCGGATCAGGAATTATCCGACGACGCTGGGTCGGTACGCTCCGCTGAAGCATCAGGTACGGACGACCGAGAACTTCATAGGGTCCGACAGGATGGCGAAAGGGATTCAGAGGATTTGGAGCTTTCCCTTTCGGAACAACATAAAGCTGCCGTAGATTTTATCCGGCATTATCTTCCAGAGGTTGTTCCGTCGGACCAGAATGCTGCGATGCCGGATAAGAGACTGATAGCGTCACTGGACACATAATTTTTTGATCGGTTTAGGGACATCGTCCCTGAGTTTCCGACACAGTCCAATAATGTCACAAGAACATTTGAATTATTGAATGACGCTATATATAAGCTTGCTACCAAAACGAGCAAGGCTGGTTTCTTGTCCGCAAATGCTCTAAATCTGCCTTTCATCAATTCAAGGAATAAATTCGAAACAGCAGGACAGGGCATACCGAGAGTTCCTCTGCGTCTAGACGACCAGGCTGAAGACTTAGAATTGTCTATACCGTCGTCCATATCAATTCCAACCACGACGTTGGAAACAACAATAATGTCTAACAGAGTTAACTTAGACGCTTTATCATACGCAGATCACCTTACTAAGGCGTTGGGGGCGCGGTGGCTCAGTTGGTAGAGGTGCAGGCTGCAAGCCGAGAGGTCCTCGGTTCGAATCCCACCTGCGGCAACCGCGTTGTGTCCTTGGGCAAGACACTTCACCCCCAATGCCCACGTGGGGGCACAGTGACGTTGTGTACTAAGGCGTACTGCACGTCGATGGTCCACCTGTCTTCAACCAATGCTAACCCTGCTTGTGTGGAGTTGGTATGTTGGGGAGCTGACAGTTGCTCGCCGTTGCTCGGTGGTTCTCTCTGGGTACTCCGGCTTCCTCCACCCGTAAAAACTGTCACGGTCATGGTTAGCCATTGTGCAGAAATATGTGACCTTAAACACCAATAAATAAATTACTAAGGCGTTATCATTTCGTCTTCAAGGGAAAGAATTCCAGGATATACAATCCTCATTAAGAGTTCTTTCAAGGGCATTAGCTTATTCCAAGTATAACTCTGCCCTTTCAGTGGCAAACCTGGAGTTGGTTAGACGTGACGCAGCCCTACCTACATCCACGCGCATGGATGGTAAGGTGAAAAACTCTCTCAGAGTCGCTTCGGTCTCCGGAGAGCTTCTCTTCGACGGCAAGCTTTCAGCAATCTGTGATAAGATAACTAAGAAAGCTCCGGATTATCTGCTATTCAAATCCGCTTCTAAAAAGTCGGATACAGCAGAATAGAGTAAGACAGGCACTTCTGGGACAAGTATGCCCAAGAGAAGTTCCTGTAGAGGTTCCTCTGCATCCTCTAGGTCTTATTCTAGAGACCGTCAAGGCAGCGACTCACGTGGGGGACGTTATTCTGGCCGAGATAACCGGTCAGACGTCCCTAGGTCGACGGGGTGAGGTGCGGGTCGTGGAGGACGTAGTTTCTCCTTCCGCAAGCCTCGCAGGTCCAGGAGGTGATGGTTTGAACCTCTATCATGTTCCGGAGGCGGAAGATTATCGAGTTTTATAAACGTTTGGGCGTCAATTACGGACGACCCCTGGGTTCGAGGGGTAATTTCGGAAGGACTTAAAATGTCCTTAAAACGAAAGCCTCCATTAACTCGAAGTCCAAAATGGACTCAGCTTCCGTAAAATCCGCAGAAAAGAGACGCTCTTTTATCTGAAGTACAGTCTCTTCTGAAGAAGAGCGCGGTAGAGGTCGTAGAAGACCAGGAATAACCGGGTTTCTACAGCCATCTGTTTCTGGTTCCGAAACCAGACGGCTCGTTCTGTCCAGTCATAGATTTGAGCTGGATAAACAAGCTGATCGTCGCTCCGAAGTTCTATATGGAAACTATTCAATCAGTCAGAGCGAGTATTCGGGTGAACGACTATGCTACAAGCATAGATCTCAAGGATGCGTACTTTCACGAGATGGTACATCCGACATACAGAAAGTATCTACGCTTCGCAGTCCTAGGAGTTGTATATCAGTTCCGAGCGATGTGCTTCAGTTTGAACCTAGCGCCCTGGGCTTTCACTCGAATAATGAACTCGGTAATGATATATTTCCGAGCTCATTCGTCTGCGGTAACGTCGGCCGACCTGGACGACACTCTTCAGAGATATGGCAACGAGTTAACGCTTCAGAACGATGTGCAGAATCTGCTTCTATTACTCCGACGTCTCGGTTTTATAATAAAAGAGGAGAAGTCGGTTCTGGTGCCGTCCAAGTCATTCACTCATCTGGGAATGAGCTTCGAGACGCACAACAATCTGGTTCGTCTGCCGTTAACCAGAGCGAAATTAATCAGTTGTTACGCTCGTTATTGTCTTCACTCAGACAAAGTTACAGCGAGAGAATTCATCAGACTGATAGGGTTGTGTGGAGCTGCCGCGGATTTTATTCCAATGGGGTGGCTACGCACTTGTCCTCTCCAAATCTTTTTGACACAAAAAGAACAGAGTTGGAGGGTGAAGATTCTTTCGCTCGTTACGTACATCCTCTTGTAAGTCAAGTGAAACAGATTCAGACTTGGGCAGATATTCAGTGGTTTATTCAGGGAAATAACTTCCACTGCAATTGCCGGATCCGAGTTTACAGTTTTGACGGATGCCAGTTAAATAGGTTGGGACCCAACATTGAGCCCAACGGGTTTTAAGTGCCAGGGTCCTTGGGATCTGTAGTTCCTAATCAAGCACATAAACATCAGGAATTGATGTTATTTTGGCTTGCGTTACGTCATTGCATGAATGTTATCCAGATTGCCCACAGGCAATTCTGTCCGACAATTCGACGGTATAAGCGTATTTTTGGAACTAGGGAGGTACTCATTCCATTCTGTTATTCACTGTAACGGAATGAATCCTTCTGTTGGTACTAGAACATAAAGTTCTACTATCGGTCCGTCGTATTCCGGGTCGTCTGAACGTATTAGCGGACTCCCTTTCATGAAAGGGCCGCTTGTTGCAGTCAAATGGGCTTTTAACAACGAGTATTTATATCAGATTTGCTACCTATGAGAGCGGCCAATGATGAACTTATTTGCGATGCATCTCAACAATCAGTTGCAAGTGTATGTGTCAACATGTTCGGATCCTCGAGCGTTTGCAGTTGACGCTCTATCCATCTCGTGAGACGGGATAATAGGATATGGGTATCCTCCAGCGCCGTTGATTCAGCAGATATTGCTTAAGTTAAATAATCTCAATGCAGTTTTGTTGGTAGCACCTCTGTCTCCACAAAGACCGTGCATTAATCTATTTAGGTGTCTGTTGTGGCTTATGCTGTGGAAGCTTCCTCCACATTTTGGTCCATTCTATAGCTAGATGAATTCTATTAGCTTTCAGTACTGCTTATGATAATATCTTCAACACAGCAGTCTGCGATTAAGATTTTAGCCCTTGAAGTAAGAGTTCTTTCTACTTCAGAGGCTTATGCTAATAGCGTTGCTATTACAGTTCTAATGACGGCTGCATGTTGGTTTTAGCCTTTCACTTGCACGAGTTTATACCTCAGAAATATTGAGTCCATTTCTAGAGACTGGCATTGTTTAGTTTCGTTATCTGTTGCTCAGAATGTCGTCCACTAAACAGTTGCAACTATAGTTGTGTAGGCTTTTGGTTCCGGCAGTGACTCTGTGCTGCCGCCCTCTTCGCTCTGGGGTATTTGACCCAGGGGAAGGGGGGGGGGGGCGGGTGTTCCCTTAGGTCACCTGCTTTATAGTGAAAGGCAAGGGAATACCTCCCCTAGAGTCAGTAATTCTAGTCGGTACCGGGATGATTTTTAAAGTGTAAAGATTTTACTCATCCATGTAATATTTTCAAGTGTACCTCGGTGTGTAGTATTTGTATATGTCACATATCATGCAGACGTTAATATACAATTATCGGTCACTTTTAATGAATTTAAGAGTCTCATTTATCTGGACTACTTTATTTATCGGCTTTCCTTTAAAAATAATTACCATAATGGATTATACTGGAGGTTAATAGACATCAGTGATGTTATTATGCTCAAGTACAGAACAGTGTTGTGTCTTTCTCTTTTGATGCAGAATAGAAAGATACATGTAAAGCCTATTTCTCCTTTCTCCTTGAGAGGATAATTCTGTATATATATAGTTGAGTTATTGGATTGCTTTATGTCCTAGGCCCTCCAAACTTTTTACTATTCAGCTAAGTCTGGGTCATTGGTACAGTATAAAAATGTTAAAAAATTTATAGTAATTTATATATTTTTTATACTTACCAATGACCCAGACGGGAATGCCCCTGCCATGAGTTGGGAACTCATACCTCCCCGCTGAGTACATAAGGCTTTTCCAGGCACTGCTTGTAAGAATGACTTTTGCCGCCAATTTCCAGACCTCCTTGATACTGCGCATGCACAATGGAGGAAAGGTATGGAGGACCATATAGGACATGTAATTTTCGGTTTTAGATGCAAATTTTGGGGATTGGGGGGTAAAATTTGTGTTTGGCCCTAGAATTTAAGAGTTAGCACCAGCTAAGTCTGGGTCATTGGTAAGTATAAAAAATATATAAATTACTATAAATTTTTTAACTTTCATGTTACCACTCCTCCCACCAACATGGTTCAAGCTACACTTTGCATATTTGGCATATGGATAGAGGGTTGGGAGGGGATGATGCATGTTCAATGTTTTTTCTTCAAAATCCAAAATGGAGGCATGGCGGCCATTTTTGTTGTGTTTTTTAAGCTTTTTTCTCTATTTTATGTTACCACCCCTCAGTCCAACTTGGTTCAAGCTACACTTTTTATATCTGGCACATGGATAGAGGGTTGTAATGGGATGTTGCACATTCAATATTTTTTTTTCCAAAATTCAAGATGGCGCCGTGGCAACCATTTCTGTTGTGTTTTTTAAGCTTTTTTCTCTATTTTATGTTACCACTGCTCCCTCCAACATGGTTCAAGCTGCACTTTTCATATATGGTACATGGATAAAGGGGTTGTGAGGGGATTATGCACGCTCAATATTTTTTTTTCAAAATCTAACATCTGTCTGTCTGTCTGTCTGTCTCTGTTTTTATGTTACCACCTCTCCCTCTAATATGCTTCAAGCTACACCTTTCATACTTGGTACATGGATAAATGGTTCTGAGGGGATGATGCACAGTCAATATTTATTTTTCAAAATCCAAGATGGCAGAATGGCGGCCATTTTTGTTGTGTGTTTTTAAGCTTTTTTCTCTATTTTATGTTACCACCCCTCCCTCCAACATGGTTCAAGCTATGCCTTTCATATATGGTACATGGATAAAGGGTTGTGAGAGGATTATGCTTGCTCAATATTTTTTTTAAAAATCCAAGATGCTTATATACTCTAGTGTCTGTGACAAAAACACCTTATGTCACAAAAGCGCCGTAGGGGACTAATACCACCTCGGTGATCAAACACTTGTTCTCTTAACCCTTAAGGGCCTGGAGATTTTTATTCATTTTCGCTATACTTTGAAAGTCTACCTCCAGTGGCTTTGCAGTTGTTTCTAGTCAAGTCTTGGCTGCCTAAAGAGGCAGCCAAGACTTGCCTAGAAACAACTGACAAGGTATTTAAAAAATAAGTTTTGAGTTTACCCAAAGAATGCATGTTAGGAAACCTGTTTCTTTGCATTAAAAAGTTATCAAAGTCAAAATTGGGCCCCTAAGGGTTAACCCTTAACCCTTTTACTTAACGAATCTGCCACATCCACCTATGTTATATACAAAGTAAGCAGTAGAAAAATAATTATTTTTCCAAAAATTTCAACAAAACCATATTGTGACCTTTCACTCGAATGAGCTCATCAAGCCTGTTCCAGTGAGGGACCACATGATATGGTTTTGTTGATATTTTGTGAAAAAAATTGAAAAAAGAATGATTAAAAAATTAAAATTGAAAAGAATAATTAAAACAATAAATTTTGATATCGTGCACTGGGTAAAGGGTTAAAGACCTGGGGACTTTCATTCACTTTCTCCACACTTTACAGTCTACATCCTGTGACTTTGCTGTTGTTTTTGAGGCAAGACCTCTTTAGAAACAACTGCCAGTGTACTTAGAATGTAACTTGTAGGATTACCCAAAGATTGCATGTCAGGGAACCTGTTTTTAGCAGTAAAAAGTGATCAAAGTCAGAATTAAACCGTTAAAAGTTAACAAGATTACCTTACTAAAATTTCTGTAGTGCTGAATAAATTGACACATTCTCTCAACTGGCTAATCACAGACTGTAACTGAATAATAGATTGTTATCCACAGTCATTCTTACTATTGAAACATTTCAGATTTATGAAAAGTTGGTGCGTGGTGGTTCATTTGTTAAAGCATTGGTTTGATCCTGACCTACATCATCTGCACAGTGTTCTTGGGCTGTATGCTGATTCCCACTTGCCCATGTGGGGGCATGGTGATGCTGTGTACTTTTGTGGCCAGCCCATCAATGACGCACTTGTTTTTAACCCTTTATCCAATGCATACAATATCATAATTTATTATTTTAAATATTAATTTTCCAATTCTTTAAAAAAATTTCACCCAAATCATATTATAATAATAATAATAATAATAATGATAATAATACATAGTTTTTATATAGTGTAAAATCTCAAGGTTGTGCTCTAAAATGCTTTACATGGAAAATAAATACATATTTGAGCTCCCTACTAAAAGCACTGATGTTACAAAAACTAATCAAATTAGATAGCTGAAACCTTGAAGGCCTCTCAAAAGAGATGGGACTTGAGCTTTGTTTTGAAGTTGTCTAAGCTTTAGGAAGCCTGGATATGCACTGGCAGTGAGTTCCAGAGTTGTGGACCTACAAAGGAAAAGGCCCTGGTATTTACCAAGCTCGTTCCAATTAGTGATGAACCGATAATCAGAATCGGCAATTGGAACCTGCCGGTTATGGGGCATCGGCCGATTATGGCAGCCAGCAGTTTCCGGTTATTCTATATTTATATGTAACACTGACTATTAAAATCTCTTTGATATCTGGCCATTTCAATAAAGTTTCTCCATTAAAAACGTGTGTAGTGCATATCATAATTTTTTGCAGAACCGAGATATTACGGAATTTACCATCTGCAATCGGTACAAGATCGCCTCTATTCCCAGCTGAACGAAGTCACTGGTCTTCACTCATGGTGCTGTACAATGTTGCATTGGAGGATAAATGTATAAATAAAATGGGCTC
Organism: Pictodentalium vernedei; assembly: GCA_031216915.1. Taxonomy (NCBI): domain Eukaryota; kingdom Metazoa; phylum Mollusca; class Scaphopoda; order Dentaliida; family Dentaliidae; genus Pictodentalium; species Pictodentalium vernedei. The sequence goes on from CM062294.1 coordinate 235,105,009, forward strand.
AGTTGCTAGTCTGTAGTACTTCATGGTGCAAGCATCATAATACAATAAGAAATTAAAATTGGAGAAAAACTGAAAAATACTCTTTTTTCGATGGTAGATTATTGTTACGCAACATGTCAGTCGCATGATTGTCACAAACACATTTTCAGTTTGTCAAGCTCATTTTTGGCTCACCAACGATAGTTGTGTGAGCCTATGGCATAGCCCTCATGTCGGCGTCGTCTGCATTGGCATCCGGATTCATACATTTTGAACTTTTGTGTGCAGGTTTTGATTTTTTTTTTTTTTTTTAAAAATTTTTAGCTCACCTGAGCGAAGCTCAAGGGGAGCTTTACTAATCACTTTCTGTCCGTCGCCGTCCGTCCGGCGTTAAGTTTACATTATCGACTTCTTCTCACGAACTACTGGACCAAATTCAACAAAATTTGCTGTGCATGTTCCCTATCATATGTCAATTCAAATTTGTTCAAACAAAGTTGCCACGCCCACAGGGGGCACCACAGGGGGCATAACACTGATAGCACCCTAAATTTGTTGCCAAAATTAAAAAAAATCTTCTTCTTCAGATCCACTGGGCCGAATTCTTTCATATTTGGTATACAACATTTCTAGGGGGGTCAGATTCAGATTTGTTCAAATCGAGTCCTTAGGTTAATATTTGGGCTCCCTATGGGAGCCCGAATTTTAACTTAGTGCAATATGAGGATTATTCTTTAAAAATCTTCTTCTTCGGATCCTCTGGTCAGAATCTTTTCATATTTGGTATACAACATCTCTAGGGGGGTCAGATTCAAGCTTGTTCAAATCGAGTCCCTGGGTTCATATTTGGGCTCCCTATGGGAGCCCAAATTTTAACTTGGTGCAATATGAGGATTATTCTTTAAAAATCTTCTTCTTCAGATCCAGAAGTTGGAATGTTTTGATATTTGGTATGCAGCATCCTTAGGGGGGTGAGATTCAAGTTTGTTCAAGCCATGTCCCTAGGTCCATATTTGGGCTCAATGTGGGAGCCCGAATGATAACTTAGTTCAAAATGAGGAATTTTCTTTAAAAATCTTCTTATCAAGATCCAGCAGTCTGAATGTTTTGATATTTGGTATGCAGCATCCTTAGGGGGTGAGATTCAAGTTTGTTCAAGCCATGTCTCTAGGTCCATGTTTGGACTCACTGTGGGAGCCCAAATTGTAACTTAGTTCGAAATGAGGAATTTTCTTTAAAAATCTTCTTCTTCAGATCCAGCAGTCGGAATGTTTTGATTTTTGGTGTGCAGCATCCTTAGGGGGTGAGATTCAAGTTTGTTAAAGCCAAGTCCCTGGGTTCATATATGGGCTCCCTGTGGGAGCCCGAATTATAACTTAGTTCAATTTGAGGAATATTCTTTAAAAATCTTTTTTTTTTTAGATCCACTGGTCAGAATCTTTGGATATTTGGTATAAGCTTTTCTTAGGAGGAGCAGATGCACCTTGTTGAAATCAATTCTCTGGGTTGATATTTAGGCTACCATGTCAGGTGAGCGCCCTCAGGCCCCTGGGGCCTCTTGTTTTTTATGTCAGCATGCTTTTCAGGCATAGTAATATTTTATTCAACCCTTTCCATGCTTAGTTACTTGAATTTTGGACTTTTGTGTACAGGTTTTTGACTTTTGTGTGCTGGTTTTGATATTTTTCTTTCTTTTCTTCCAAGGAGTAATTTATCTTGCAGTATATTGCCATGGTTCCAGTTTTATGTTAGAATGCTTCTTAGGGCCATTATCATATTATTTAACCCTTTCCCTACTTATTTACTTTAATTTTGGACTTTTGTGTGCAGGTTTTTGACTTTTCCGTGCAGGTTTTTAGCTCACCTGACTTTCAGTCAGGAGAGCTACAGTGATCACTCACCGTCCGTCGTCGTCCGTCGTCGTCCGTCGTCCGTGAACATGGTGTTTGCATCTTCTCCTCCCAAACCGCTGAACCAATTTAATTGATATTTGAGATAATAGTTTGTTATGACATCTCAATTTGATTTTGTTCAAATCGAGTTGCCTCGCCCGTGGGTAGGGCCACACCCAAAAAGTGTGCTGAAATCTTAAAAAATCTTCTTGTCATGAACCAGCAGTAGCAAAGACTTGATATTTGGTGTGCAGCTTCCTTTTGAGGTGTAGACTCAGATTTGTTCAAGAGAAGTTTGTGGGGCTATACTTGGCATCGTAATGGGAGGGGAAAGAATATTTGCCCCTCCCAAAATTTCTGTTTTCCAAACCGAGAGGCAAATTTTGACCAAATATGATATGAGGGCTTATTGGGCCATAAGTACTTAATTTATGCCAAAAAATTTTTTCCCGTCGCCCCCATGGTCTGGGACCGCAGGAGCTAAAAATAGAAAAAAATTAAAATGCCCATATCTCCAAAACTCCACGGCACTGAGAATTCTTATTTGTTGTGAAGCTTCCTTAGGACCAACAGAATGGAATGGTAAAAAAAATTGCCATCGGTTTTATCATGGGGTACTTTTTGGGGACTTTGAAAAAGTGCTGAGTCAGCATTTTTTAACACTGTGGGTAAAGGGAAAAACATATAAGACTACTTTTCTCCCAAACCACTGCTCCAAAACCTTTCAAATTTCGCATATAACATCTTTGGAAGATTGTTTCACATGTTTATTGAAATCAATTCCTTGGGTCGATATTTGGGCTCTCTATGGGAGCCCAAATGTTTAAATTAGTGAAGTATGAGGAGTATTTTTTAAAAATCTTCTTCTTCAGATCTACCAATAAGAATCTTTTGATATTTGGTATGCAGCATCCTTAGAGGGGTGAGATTCAAGTTTGTTCAAGCCAAGTCTCTGGGTTCATATTTAGGCTGAAAATTTGGGGTCCCGTTGCGGACTTAGAAATTTTGGACCAAAATCTGGAAAAAAAATTTTTGTTTTTTTATACGTTTCGGTCAATTTTAAGACCAAAAAAAATTTTTTTTTTAACACTGAAAATTTGGGGTCCGGGTGGGACTTAGAAAATTTTGGACCAAAATCCGAAAATCTCTTTTTTGTTTTTTATGCGTTTTGGTCAATTTTAAGACAAAAAAAAATTATTTTTTTTTACACTGAAAATTTGGGGTCCGGGTGGGACTTTGAAAATTTTGGACCAAAATCCGAAAATCTCTTTTTTGTTTTTTATGCGTTTTGGTCAATTTTAAGACAAAAAAAAATTATTTTTTTTTACACTGAAAATTTGGGGTCCGGGTGGGACTTTGAAAATTTTGGACCAAAATCCAAAAATCTTTTTTTTGTTTTTTATGCGTTTCGGTCAATTTTAAGACCCCAAAAAATTTTTTTTTTTACACTGAAAATTTGGGGTACGGGTGGGACTTTGAAAATTTTGGACCAAAATCCGAAAATCTTTTTTTTTTTTTTTTTATGCGTTTCAGTCAATTGTAAGACAAAAAAAAATTTTTTTTTTTACACTGAAAATTTGGGGTCCGGGTGGGACCAAAATCCGGAAATTAGTGTTTTATGCGTTTTAAGAAGAAAAAAAAATGGAGGCGGAAAATATTTTGTTTGGGGAAAAAAATCTGTTTTTTATGCGTTTATCTCAATTTTGGGACGTAAAAGTGCAGGAACTGAAAATAGAAGGAAAATCCTTTGTATTGTGTGGGCACAATCGCTTCATCTAGTTGGTATATGCTTTTCTTAGGAGGGGCGTATGCAGCTTATTCAAATCCCTGGTTTGATATTTAGACTACCATGTCAGGTGAGCGCCCGCAGGCCCCCTGGGGCCTCTTGTTGACTTTTGTGTACAGGTTTTGGAATGTTGTCTTCAAGTGGAGTTTTACCTTACTGGCATATTGCCATGGTGGTTACCTTAACATTTCAGGGTATTTTTTTCAATTTTAACCCTTTGAAACAAATGTGATGCTTTTTTTTCAAGTAGAGTTTCACCTTACTGGCATATTGCCATTGTAGTTACTGTGACAGGGTATTTTTCTCAATTTTAACCCCTTGAAACAAATGTGATACTTTTTAGCTCAACTTTGACGAAGTCAAATTTGAGCTATTGTCATGGCCCGTCGTCCGTCGTCCGTCTGTCCGTCCGTCCGTCTGTCCGTCTGTCCGTACGTCAACAATTGGCTATGGCTCAGGCTAGAGGTCGTATTTATGAACCAATCTTTATGAAACTTCTTGTGTACCTTTGTTATGACCCTGGGACGGGAACGAGTGTTTTTAGGTGTGGTCCGAAATTCAAGATGGCTGCCAGTGGCCATTTTGTACCGATGATGCAAAAATCAGTTTTTTGTACAGAACTTCTGTATGAAAGTTCTGATTTGAATAAAGTTTTGTATAAATGTTTAGTACCATGGGATACATCACATATAATACGGGTTTTTTTCTCGTGCGTAAATTATGCAAATTAGACTGACTTTGATTTATTTAGTGTTACTTTCAGAGCTGTAAGTGCCAAGCTGCTATGGCTCGGGCTAGAGGCCGTATTTATGAACCAATCTTTATGAAACTTCTTGGGTACCTTTGTTATGACCCTGGGACGGGAACGAATGTTTTTGGGTGTGGTCCGAAATTCAAGATGGCTGCCAGTGGCCATTTTGTACCGATGATGCAAAAATCAGTATTTTTATACTGTACCAATGACCCAGACTTAGCTGGTGCTAACTCTAACAAAACCAGGGCCAAACACAAATTTTGCCCCCCAATCCCCAAAATTTGCATCCAAAACAAAAAGAAATCATGTCCTAAAGGACCTCCATACTACGCCTCTACTGCGCATGCGCAGTGACGCAGACGTCCCGAAATTGGCGCCAATTATCATTCTCTGTTTGGCCCTTCATCAGTCAACATCTCACTGATCTTTGTGCTTGTAAATCTCAGTTTAAAGGATGCCAGACATGTAATTCTTGGAGAAAATGTGATTCTAAGGAGGATAGGAGGAGGAGAGGAAAAAGAAGTGACAAAAAATAATCAGGGCTGTACTTAAAATTTTTTGATGAAATTATGTTAAGTTGCCTATTTTCGAGGCATGGGCCTCTTGTTGTCATTCTTGCTAATTGTTGCACTGCTTATTCAGTGTTTCCTCTCCCCTAGCCTTCTAAAGTACCCCCTTGCAATTCTCCCATGTTTTTGGCATATTTTTGAGAAATTTCATTTCTAAAATTTCCTGGGAGAGTTGCTTGGTTACAGAATGTTTTCTGTTATTTTCCCCATAGTTACGTTTTCACCCATGGGTGTATAACGTTTGTGTTCTGCATCTTCCATCTGATGTTCTACAGATTCTCCTCTGGGAGTCTCTGTTTTGCATCAGATAGAGTGTAATTGATGACTGATTCCGGGCCAGTTTTTTCAGTGCCTGGAGTCATGTTTTCTGGTGTTTTTACACTGTTTGTTTTCATTGGCAACAGCCTTTTTTGAGGGGGGCTGTTTGCCTTTGCTGTAGTTTATCTCACTATAAGATACATTTATATTATCCGAAAGTGTCTCATTAATTATTTAATATAAATTTAAAATTTTTGACCACACTTTGCCATCGGATCCATCGGGGCTCAACGTTACTTTTCAGCAACTTGGGCTTCGCTGAAAAAATATTTTTTCAAAATTATTTTGTTTTGCAATTGTTTTTTCATTTATTAATGGATCATGTTATTATGTATCTTTGTGTCAGGGGTTTTTGCGAGTAACTAGGACTTATTGTTGTTCTTTCACAATGAAGGGACATTGTTCAAATTGTAATAGGAAGAAATCTTCCTCTGACTTTCATGATCATTGTATTAATTGTAGTCAGTGTTCTCGCATTAATCCCTGTCCTATATGTGAACATTGGGATGAGAAACATTGGAAACGTGTGTCACGATATGTTGTTTCTGGAGAAAGAGCGATTCCGGCTCTTTCTCCGCAAGGTCACTCTACTCTCTCAGTTTCTATTTCAGAGGAACCAGAACAGGGTGATGTTTCCATGTTATCTTCTTCAAGTGTGCGTCCGTCGTCACAAATGAATTCAGAGTTAGCGGCAAAAGTGCTCATGGAGATTAGACAAATGTTGTCCGCTAGCTCGCCCGGTGTAGCGTCCATTCACCGAATGGTTCGGCAGCCGGGTTCGTCCGATGCGGTCCAAGAGGAAATTTTGGGTGATGCGAGCACTATAAACATAATAGATGCACACCCAGTGACGGCGGATAGTAAGCGAGAACGGAGGAAGCCTTTGAGTCCGGTTCCTAGCTCGTCCAGGTCCAGCCGGGCCGCGAGCGAGAGAGGCCCCTCTCTCGTACAACAACATCTGGGACCAGATGTTGTGGTACAAAATGTGTCTTTAGCGGAGCATACGTCCGTCGCTCGGGACGCTCCGTTGTATAAGCAGTCTGCAGAGACTGTTAAGGCTTCCTCTTCTCGTCAGCGCACACGACCGCACCTTGGCTGCGTGACCGCCGATATATTACCAGCTTCGCCGATCAAGGATTCTTCGGCGACCAGGTCACACCATCCGGCAGCCAGGGATTCGAGACCGATGGACTCCGGACGTTCGCATAGGAAAAGTATGCGGGAGCCATCTGATGCGGAGCTGCCCTCGGCGAAGCAGCGAAAGACTGCGCCTCCGCAGGTCTCGACGCCGGACATTCTTGTGCAGATAGCACAGCTTATCGCAGCATCCCAGCAACCGACAGAAACGGTGTCGGATCGAGAATTATCCGACGGCGCTGGGTCGGTACGCTCCGCCGAAGCATCGGGGGCGGACGACCGGGAACATCATGAGGTCCGACCGGATGGTGAAAGGGATACGGATGACTTGGATCTATCCCTTTCAGAACAACATAAAGCTGCCGTGGACTTCATCCGGCACTTTCTCCCTCAAGTTGTTCCGTCGGGCCAGACTGCTGCGCTTCCGGACAAGAGAATTATAGCGTCATTGGACTCTGAATTTTTTGAGCGGTTCAGGGACATCGCTCCCGAGTTTCCGTCGCAGTCCAATAATGTTGCAAGAACATTTGAATTATTGAACGACGCTATATTTAAACTTGCTTCCAGGACGGGGAAAGCAGGTTTCTTGTCCGCTAATACTCTCAACCTGCCTTTCATTAATGCAAGGAATAAATTCGATACGGCAGGACAGGGTATACCGAGAGTTCCTCTGCGTATGGACGACGAGGCAGAAGACTTAGAGCTATCATTACCGCCGTCAGCTTCTATTCCAACCGCGGTGTTGGAAACAGCTATTGCGTCTAACAGATCCAATTTAGATGCCTTATCTTACGCAGATCACCTTACTAAGGCGTTATCACTGCGCCTTCAGGGGAAAGAGTTTCAGGATATACAATCCTCTTTAAGACTTCTTTCAAGGGCAGTAGCTTATTCCACGTGTAACTCCGCCCTTTCAGTGGCAAATCTGGAGTTGGTTAGACGTGACGCAGCCCTAGCTACATCCACACTAGTGGATTCTAAGGTGAAGAACTCTCTTAGAGTCGCTTCGGTCTCAGGAGAACTTCTCTTTGACGGCAAGCTTTCCGCTATTTATGATAAAATTACAAAAAAAGCTAAGGATTCTCTGTTGTTCAAATCTGCTCCTAAGAAGTCGGATACAGCAGACACGAATAAGACAGGCACTTCTGGGTCTAATGCGCCCAAGAGAGGTTCCTATAGAGGTTCCGGTGCGTCCTCTTGGTCTTATTCGAGAGACCGTCAGGATAGCGACTCTCGTTCGGGACGTCCTTCAGGCCGGGACAATCGGTCGGACGCCCCGAGGTCGACGGGGCGAGGTGCGGGTCGTGGAAGACGTGGTTTCTCCTACCGCAGGTCTCGCAGGTCCAGGAGGTGATGGCTTAAACCTCTATCGCGTTCCGGTTGGTGGAAGGTTGTCAAGCTTTTCACAAGAATGGGCGTCGATTACGGACGACCCTTGGGTGAGAGGAGTGACTTTGGAAGGTCTAAAGATATCCTTCAAATGAAAGCCTCCATTAACTCGAAGTCCAAAGTGGACTCATCTTCCGTCAAATCCGCAGAAAAGAGACGCTCTGTTATCAGAGGTGCAGTCTCTTTTAATGAAGAACGCGGTAGAGGTCGTAGAAAACCAGGAATCTCCGGGATTCTACAGCCATCTGTTTCTGGTTCCGAAACCAGACGGCTCGTTCCGTCCAGTCATAGATTTGAGCTGGATAAACAAGCTGATCGTCGCTCCGAAGTTTTATATGGAGACGATTCGATCGGTCAGAGCGAGTATTCGGGTGAACGATTATGCAACGAGCATAGATCTCAAAGATGCGTACTTTCACGTCATTGTACATCCGACATTCCGAAAGTATCTACGCTTCGCAGTCCTAGGAGTGGTGTATCAATTCCGGGCGATGTGCTTCGGATTGAATCTAGCACCCTGGGCTTTCACTCGGGTAATGAACTCGGTAATGATCTACTTCCGAGCTCATTCGTCTGCGGTAACGTCGGCCTACCTGGACGACATTCTTCAGAGGTACGGCAATGAGTTAACGCTTCAGAACGATGTTCAGAATCTTCTTCTATTGCTCCGACGTCTCGGTTTTATAGTAAACGAGGAGAAGTCGGATCTGGTGCCGTCCAAGTCATTCACTCATCTGGGAATGAGCTTCGAGATGCACAACAATCTCGTTCGTCTGCCGTTAACCAGAGCGAAATTAGTCAGTTGTTACGCTCGCTATTGTCTGCACGCAGACAAAGTCACGGCGAGAGAATTTATGAGACTGATAGGTCTGTGCGGAGCCGCCGCGGATCTCATTCCGATGGGGCGGTTACGCACACGTCCTCTTCAAATTTTCCTGACTCAGAATTGGAGTGTGAAAATTCATTCGCTCGATGTGGACGTTCTCTTGTCAGATCAAGTGAAACAAGAGATTCAGACTTGGGCAAACATTCAGTGGTTAACTCAAGGAGTTCCGCTGCAGTTGCCGGATCCGAGTTTTACCGTTATGACGGATGCCAGTCAAACAGGTTGGGGTGCATCATTAATCCCAACGGATTCGAGATGCCAGGGTCTTTGGGATCCGCAATTCCTGTGCAAGCACATAAACATCAAGGAAATGATGTCAATTTGGCTTGCGTTACGTCACTGGATGGACATTATTCACGATGCTCATGTCCAAATCCTATCCGACAATACGACAGTAGTGGCGTATATACGGAATCAGGGAGGCACTCATTCAGTTCCGTTGTTCAATCTAACGGAAAGAATCCTTCTGTTTGCGTTAGAACATCACGTTCTTCTTTCGGTCCGTCACATACCGGGTCGTCTGAATGTGCTAGCAGACTCCCTTTCACGAAAGGGTCGCTTGTTGCCGTCGGAGTGGACTCTCAACAAACAAGTATTCAATCAGATTTGCTACCAATGGGAACGGCCAATGATAGACTTATTTGCGACACATCTCAACAATCAGTTGCAGACGTATGTGTCTCCGTGTCCGGATCCAAGAGCATTTGCAGTAGACGCTCTGTCGATCCCTTGGGACGGAATGATAGGATATGCGTATCCTCCAGCGCCGTTAATTCAACAAGTATTGCTAAAGATAAAACAATCTCAATGCAAGATTCTGTTGGTAGCATCTCTGTCGCCACAGAGACCGTGGATAAATCTACTCAGGTGTCTGTTGTGGGACCTACCGCGGAAGCTTCCTCCACGGGAGGATCTTCTTTCGCAGGGAAAATCGCGCCAACTCCATCACAACCCGCAAGGTCTCAACCTTCACGTTTTTCCGTTGTGCGGTCCTTCTTGCATGGCAAGCACTTTACAGGACGAGCAGTGGACGCGATTTCTAACTGTAGGAGGACCTCCTCTTCGCTAAACTATGCGGCTAAGTGGAAGGTTTTTCGTCGTTGGTGTAGGGATCATTCTGTAGATATATTCGATCCCTCTGTACCAGACATTGCAAACTTTCTAGTATACTTGTTTGACGAAATCAAACTGCAGCCTGTTACTATAAAGGGTTATAGATCTATGTTATCTGATACCTATGCACATCATGATAGTTTACAAATTGGATCTAATGTCTCTTTATCGAAGTTGGTTAGAAACTTTTCGATAAATAGACCCAGAACTCTTAGATTAATTCCTAAGTGGAATTTAGCTTGGGTTCTTCTTAAATTGAAGGAAAAGCCATTTGAACCTTTTGGGACAGTAGATTTCAAATTCTTATCTTATAAGACAGCTTTTCTCTTAGCTTTTTAAGATTAAATAAGAAAGATACATGTAAAGCCTAATACTCCTTTTCTCCTTAAGGGGTTACCTCTTTACTATATAGTTGAGCTTATTGGATTTTCCTCTATGTCCTAGGCCCTCCAGCCTGTTTACTATTCAGCTAAGTCTGGGTCATTGGTACAGTATAAAAATGTTAAAAAATTTATAGTAATTTATATATTTTTTATACTTACCAATGACCCAGACGGGGATGGCCCTCCCTGGAGTTGGGAACTCTTGCCTCCCCGCTGAGTACATAGCGCTGACCAGGCACTGCCATTAAGAATGATAATTGGCGCCAATTTCGGGACGTCTGCGTCACTGCGCATGCGCAGTAGAGGCGTAGTATGGAGGTCCTTTAGGACATGATTTCTTTTTGTTTTGGATGCAAATTTTGGGGATTGGGGGGCAAAATTTGTGTTTGGCCCTGGTTTTGTTAGAGTTATAGCACCAGCTAAGTCTGGGTCATTGGTAAGTATAAAAAATATATAAATTACTATAAATTTTTTAACTTTTTGTACAGAACTTCTGTATGAAAGTTCTGATTTGAATAAAGTTTTGTATAAATGTATAGTACAATGGGATACATCACATATAATACGGGTTTTTTTCTCGTGCGTAAATTATGCAAATTAGACTAACTTTGATTTATTTAGTGTTACTTTCAGAGCTGTAAGTGCCAAGCTGCTATGGCTCGGGTTAGAGGCCGTATTTATGAACCAATCTTTACGAAACTTCTTGTGTACCTTTGTTATGACCATGGGACGAGAACGAGTGTTTTTGGGTGCAGTCCCAAATTCCAGATGGCTGGCAGCAGCCATTTTGTACCGATGATGCCGAAATCTGTTTTTTGTACAGAACTTCCATATGAAAGCTCTGATTTGGATAATTTTTGTATGAATGTTTAGTACCATGGGATACATTACATATATTACAGGTTTTTTTCTTGTGCGTAAATTATGCAAATTAGGCTAACTTTGATTTATTTAGTGTTACTTTCAGCACTGTGAGTGCAAATCCCAATACGGCTCGGGCTAGAGGCCGTATTTATGAACCGATCTTCACGAAACTTCTTGGGTACATTTGTTATCACTGTGGGACGAGAAGGAGTGTTTTTGGGTCCAGTCTGAAATTCAAGATGGCCGCTAGCAGCCATTTTGTTCAAAATTAAGTGCAATCAGATTTTTGCGCAGAACTTCCAAATGAAAGATCTGATTTGAATAAATTTTTGTATGAATGTTTAGTACCATGGGATACATTACATATAATACAGAGTTTTTCTCGTGAATAAATTATGCAAATTAGGGGTCCGGGTGGGACTTAGAAAATTTTGGACCAAAATCCGGAAATTAGTTTTTTGGTTTTTTATGCGTTTTGGTCAATTTTAAGACAAAAAAAAAAAAAATTTTTTTACACTGAAAATTTGGGGTCCGGGTGGGACTTAGAAAATTTTGGACCAAAATCCGGAAATTAGTTTTTTGTGTTTTGATGCATTTTGGTCAATTTTAAGAAGAAGAAGAAAAAATTTTAGTCTGAAAATATTTTGTTTGGAACTGAAAATTTCCACACAAAAATAATAATCTACAATGATTGGTCTTAATCTGTAGTCCATTACAGTCACCTTGTAATTCTTTTATTATTGTTGACTGGGCCAAAACAAATACTAATTCCTGTCATATTCATTATTCAGTTGTCTTGGTCACAGCAAGTACTAATTCCTGTCATATCCAAGTTGAGCTACAGAGTCATTGACTCTTTCATTTTTACTTTTATGTGCAGGTTTTGAGGTTTGTCTTTCTTTTCTTGCAAGTGGCGACTTACCTTGTAGCGTATTGCCATGGTTCCTATTTTATGTTAGGATGCTTCTTGGGGCTAGTATTATATTATTTAACCCTTTAGCTGCTTATTTACTTTAATTTTGGACTTTTGTGTGCAGGTTTTGTACTTTTGTGTGCAGGTTTTGATATTTTTTTAAGTGGAGTTTTACCTCACTGGCATATTGCCATGGTGGTTACTGTAACATTTTCAGGGTATTTTTCTAAATTTTAACCCTTTGAAACAAATGTGATACTTTTTTGACTTTTATGTGCAGGTTTTGAGGTTTTTCTTCCTTTCTTCCAAGTGGATAGTTTTCAGGTAGAGTTTCACCTTACTGGCATATTGCCTGGTGGTTACTGTGACATCATATGGGTATTTTTCTCAATTTTAACCCATTGAAACAAATGTGATACTTTTTTTTTACTTTTATGTGCAGCATTGCAGGATTTGAGGTTTGTCTTTCTTTTCTTCAAAGTGGAGACTTACCTTGTAGCATATTACCATGGTTCCTATTTTATGTTAGTATGCTTCTTAGGGGCTATTATTATATCATTTAACCCTTTAGTTGCTTATTTACTTTAATTTTGGACTTTTGTGTGCAGGTTTTGAACTTTTTCTTTTTTTTACTCCAGCCACCCCTTTACCTTGGCCACCTGTTGGTGAGCGTCGGGGTACTGATACCCCCTCTAGTTTAAGTTAGTTACATCCGTTGATGTTTCTCTCCAACTGAACATTAAATAATATATTCTGACGTTGCGTGGGTGTCTGTAAACAATGCCCCATACAACTTCACAACACACATTAACATCAGCATTATTATTCAATTAAGACACAAAGTTTGTGTGCTCAGTATCTTCCTGGTTAATACAGCCAAGTGTATTATTACACAAAAACGTATTACATGTAACACTATTTACCAGAATAACACAGTCATCACAAGAGAACAATATCGTGTGATTGTATCGTTTATAACGATCTAACCCCCACCCCAACTCCCAAAAATGCAAATATTATTTTGGCTAATATTGCCCAGCACTAAACATTCATACTTTGAGAACTATGTGGTATTAAGCTTCCCTAATTGGTGATTTATCAACGAAATTCTGCAGGCACTAACAGCTTTTCTTCTGGGTCCTATTTCAAGCATCGGAATTGAAATCGGCATAATCGGCAGAGAAATAATCGGTAATCGGTTCATAGCAGGTTTTGATAATCGGTTCATCACTAGTTCCAATGAGGGGTCACATGATATGGTTTTATTGAAATTTTTTGAAAAATAATACTTTTTCATCTGCTAATTTTGCATATTACGTTGGTGGATGCAGACGATTCATTAGGTAAAGGGTTAACCACTGCTAACTCTACTTGTGTCAAGTTAGCAAGTTGGAGAGTGACAGTTGCTTAGTAGTTCTTTCTGGGTACTCTGGCTTCCTCCACCCATAAAACTGTACAACTTGATATGACTCTGGCTGTTGAAAGTGTTGTTAATCCTCAACAAACAAACAAACAAACTTTTATGAACAGTGTTCACAAAAGCTATTTCATGGTGAGCTTACAAAGAACATAGAGTAGTACACGACAGAAAAGTTACTGAGAATACTCAGTACTAATAGACACTACCCAATGGGCATTAAAATTGTTAAAGGGACCAGGTAGCAAACTACTTTAAATTATTAGTCAGTCTTCTGATTTTGAGGTGACCTGTTTCGCTTACACGTCATTGCACTTGCAATATTTACTTTTTGTGTATAGACAACAGCATGTCTCGTTTCACATAGCGGGTGATTAACCCTTTCTTAACAAATCAGCTGCAGTAGGAAAAAATTTGAAAATTCAACAAAACAATATCCTGTAACCCCTCATTGGACGAGCTCAGCACGTTTCAATGAGGATCACATGATATGGTTTTGTTGAAAATTTTTAAGATTTGGGTGAAAAAAATTAACAAAACTTTTGAAATGTATTTTCTGCAAAGGGTTAAAATTTATTCATGGGAAATAGGCCAGAAAATAAAATGCGTGTACGAAAACATGACAAAAGCATGCTTCACTTCAAATGTTAGCGAGCAGCATACAGTGTGCCTCCCATTTTCAAAATTGAAAGACTATTATAAATATCAGAATACTGATTCACTTAATTTTACCTACTACACTTCACTGGAAAACAGCAAGAATTTGTTTTTCAGCTTTCTCAAGGATGTAAAATCTAGAAGGGATTTTTATAGTAACTGACATAGTGGGGGGTTCAAATCCATGCCAAGAGAGTTTTCTTTGGCACCAACTGCCTGGCAAAACTAGACTAATCAAGCAAACCACTCTGCCACTGACCTATAGGCACTCTCCCATAAATTGTAACAAAGTAAATCCGTGCAGACAAAATCATTTTATTTCAAAGTTAATATGAAGTAAATCCCCAAAATGGGCTTCTGGTACTCTGCCTGTTTACCCTTTACCCAACGTAACGGCCAAAACTAGCCAGCGCTATTCTCAAAAATCGCCAATTAATTTTCATTATATTTTCATTTTTTTCATAAAATGAAAAGAATTAGTTTTTCAAGAATTTTTTTTGCAAGTGTCATCTGCTTTTCATGTTAGGTAAAGGGTTAAGGGCCTAATTCTGACTTTTCTAGCTTTTTAATGCACAGGAATCGGTGCCCCAACATGCATTGTTTCGGTAAACTCAAAACTTGCTTTCTCAGAACCTTGTCAGTTGTTTCTAGAAAAGTCTTGGCTGCCTCTGTAGGCAGCCAAGACTTGACTAGAAACAATTGCAAAGCCACAGGAGGTAGACTTTCAAATTATTAGTAAAATGCATTAAAATCTCTAGGCCCTTAAGGGTTAAAGGTACAGACCTTCAACTTTGTGATGTGTGATAGTGCATCTGTTTTGCTGCATTTCATAAAGGTTAGTGAGGTACTCTGTTAATTGTGCTCCATCTATAATCTTTCTGTGGAGTGCTATGACACGTTCCCTGGCAAACTATGCCAGGAACATATGAACATAAAAATGCTGCTGAATTGAATGTATGTAACTTTATTGAGTTTTAACATTGTTAGGTGTTTTGTTCTGTCATTGACACATTGTATATAACTAGACACCAGCAAAGTGCTGAAGTCACCTTTTTTTTTAAGCTTGACAGACTGCAATGCATGCATTATTTAGCATCACTGGTGGCTCTGGAACATCATATGCCTCCTGCATCTTTAACCACCTGCACACTAATGTTGAAATATCAAAACTTTCAACCTGAGGATTTTCATCTACTGCAATTTGGATTTAACCAATTCAATTTTGATTGCCATGTCTTTATTGAGCTCAGTTAACCCTGAAGGGCCTAGAGATTTTTACATATTTTTGCTACACTTTGACATTCTACATCCTGTGACTTTGCAGCTGTTTTTTGGAAAGTCTTGCCTGCCAATGTAGGCATCCAAGACTTGCCTAAAAACAACTACTAAGGTGCTTAGAATGTTACTTGTGAGTTAACCCAAAGTCTAAATGTAGGGGCACCTGTTCTGTTGCAAAAAAAGTGATCAAAGTCAGAATTAGGCCCTTAAGGGTTAAACATGATTGAATTGGTTAAATTTGTAGTGGAAAGTGTGGTGGCTCAGTGGTTAGAGCATTAGTCTGAAAGGTCTATGTTTCAGTCCTGTCCAGCATTAAGTTTATTGTATCTCATGAGAAGTTTTGCATGTTGTAATTTCAAAACTTTTAGTTCCAGTATTGTGATATTCCTTGTCCAGAATGTACACTGCTTATAAATGAATACAATATAACTATAAGAGGAGTAACTCTATCTGATTCTGGTGCCTGATCACAGTTTTAAATCAGTTACGTAAAGTCTATGGAGTTGTCATTCATTTCTTTCTCCTTTGCCCCTACACAGTGAGTGAAGATGCATGTTTGGCTTTTTATCATTCAGTTTATTGGACAAATCGAAAAATTTCAAGCTCACAAATAGTATTTATTCTATTTAGACTTTGACAAGATGCTAAGAGCTGTTCGGTACACCAAGGATTGAGCTCCATCAATCCTTAAGTACAAATATTTGAGATTCCATATTCGTGATTCCATATTCATTTGACTCAGAAATTTACAGTGGGAGGTTTGATTCGATATTTGAGTTGATCCCAAAAGCCATATTCGCAGGATATTAACTCAGCATAGACTTTCACAGACTGTATATATACTGAGTCAAAAAAGAAAGTATAATAGAAACAAATGTAAAAAAATAGCTTAAAGGATGAAATATAATAGTTCTAATGTTGCATGTATGTGGACAAGAAGTTGTGCAAAGAGTGTAATGACATGCTGTTGTTGTCCACCCAACCATATACAATTTTGCTACGGATTTCAAAATAGCATGTGCTACCCGAGAATGTCAAATTGAATGGGTGACCAACAATTTTCTTTGTGTTATTTTGTCCCAAAAAGCCTGGGTTATTGAGAAAACACGCTAGTTTTTGTCTTCCGACATGCTGGGATACCTCCAAATGAGCTCGCTGCTGAGTTCGCAGTCACTGTGGCCACCATTTACCGTCTCATTGGAAGGTATAGAATCACTGGATCTACTGCCGACCGCCCGCGTTCAGGTCGACCAAGAGTTACGACCCCTGCACAAGACCGACACATAAGGACGTCTCACTTGCGGGATCGCTTCCTGCCGACGACGAGGACAGCAGCAATTACTCCTGGTAGAACTAACAATAGAATCATTGCATGTACCATCAGAATGGAATGGGTACATCAGCATGTTCGCTGGACTCAGCAGCGTTGGAGCACAGTTCTTTTTAGTGATGAATCATGATTTTGTCTACCGCGCTGATGGTAGGGCAAGAGTGGATCGCGGTTGAGGAGAACGGTTTTCGGATGCTTGCGTACGGGAATCAGCCGTTTCGTTGGGGGTAGTGTAATGGTTTGGGCAGGAATTTCCTTGCACCATCCAACGCAGTTGATCTTCATCGATGGTATTCTGAATGGACAGTGATATAGGGACGAAATTCTTAATGCTGTTGTTGTTCTGTTGTTCAACGCTAACTTCGGATTGTAGTTATTCCAGCAAGACAGTGCCCGATGTATGACTTTCTTGAGGGACAGAGCATCGAACTTCTTCACTGGCCCCCACTTTCACCAGATTTCTCGCCAATCGAGCAGCTGTGGGATCAATTGGACCATTGGGTACGACTTCATGATCTTCAGACGTTATGCGATTTGTGTAATGTTCTAAGGCAGGAGTGGGGCGCAGTACCACAGGGTGACATCCAGAGACTTATCAGGTCCATGCACCGTCAATGTCTTGTCATCCAAGATGCAAACGGTGGACATACACGCTATTGACTGCATGTGTGAACTTTTCATTTCACCCCATGTCTGAATTGCGATGTCCTGACGTGACGCTGGCAACAGTAAGACCATGAAATTATGCAAATACATCGAAATACAAATTTACAATAATTTTGGGGGATTAAAGTCGATAATACTAAAAAAATTGCTCCTCAGAGTTTATTATACTTTCTTTTTTGACTCAGTATATTTCAGTTGCATACTCTATATGAACACTTGTTAATGATAAAGAATTTAGAGTCATGTCATGTTTTCAGGCAAGTATAATCTGTCTCAGGCTCTTCTGTTTGTCTCTTCTGTGGACTCATTTGGTAGGCTTGTTGTCCGGGCTTGTTGATGGTCGGTGGCTCAATTTGGTCTTTGGGCACATGTGGTCTGTCTCGTCCGTTTTACGATTGTTGGTGTGTAAGTTTGTTGCAGTCTTCTGAGGCTAGGTATTCTTGGTACACTCTAAAATCAGTTGGTCCAGAGACATCCCAAATCAACTGAGCTGAGCGAATATGAACCCAATTGGGTACACATTCACTCAACCTTGCCAACCCGGGCTGATCTTCAACCCAACTGATTCCAAAGTGTGTCTTCTGTTTTTCTGAGTGTCGGTTGCATAGTCTAAAAGAAGAAAAGAAAAGGAAGGTGTATTATGTCCCCTCCCCCACCCTCTGGAGTGCTTATTTAACCCTTAATATGCCCCCGACTTCAAAAGTCGAAGAGTATCTAGTGGAGACCTCTGTCTGTTCATCCGTCCGCCCATTTGTCCATCCATACCACATTTTCCATTGTATCTCAGCCACTGCTCTCCGATTTGAATGATGTTTGGTGTTTTGATAGAGCATCATGGGGGAAAAATGCCTGTGTAGCGTGAGTTTCTTCCACACATTTTTTCCACAGTTATGCCCCTTTTTCACTCTTTCGACTTAGAAAATTGTTCCCTTGGGTTGAAAAATATGGCCGCCAGAGGCATTCTTTGATTCTGGTTGGTGGATTTTCAAAAATCTCCTCTAAAACTGCCAGGCCAAATTTTTTGATGCTTCACATAAATAATGACTGGGACCTCCTCTACTAACGATCCTCATTTAATGTTGATCGGGTTGTAAACATGGCTGTAATTGTGGATTAACTATAGAAACCCTATGGGAAATCATATATTTTTATACTGTACCAATGACCCAGACATAGCTGGTGCTAACTCTTAAAAATATAGGGCCAAACACAAATTTTGCCCCCCAATCACCAAAATTTGCATCTAAAACCAAAGAAAACATGTCCTGAATGGCCCTCCATACTTCACCTCCACTGCGCTTGCGCAGTGTCAAGGACGTCCCGAAATTGGCGCCATTAATCATTCTTTGTTTGGCCCTTCATCAGTTAACATCTGACTGATCTTTGTGCTTGTAAATCTCAGTTTAAATGATGCCAGACACATAAATATTAGTGAAATGGTGATTCTAAGGAGGATATAGAAGGAGGAGAGGAAAAATGAGTGACAGAAAATAATCAGGGCTGTAACTTAAAATTTTTTGATGAAATTATGTTAAGTTACCTATATTTTTATACTGTACCAATGACCCAGACTTAGCTGGTGCTAACTCTAACAAAACCAGGGCCAAACACAAATTTTGCCCCCCAATCCCCAAAATTTGCATCCAAAACAAAAAGAAATCATGTCCTAAAGGACCTCCATACTACGCCTCTACTGCGCATGCGCAGTGACGCAGACGTCCCGAAATTGGCGCCAATTATCATTCTCTGTTTGGCCCTTCATCAGTCAACATCTCACAGATCTTTGTGCTTGTAAATCTCAGTTTAAAGGATGCCAGACACGTAATTTTTGGAGAAAATGTGATTCTAAGGAGGATAAAAGGAGGAGAGGAAAAAGAAGTGACAAAAAATAATCAGGGCTGTACTTAAAATTTTTTGATGAAATTATGTTAAGTTGCCTATTTTCGAGGCATGGGCCTCTTGTTGTCATTCTTGCTAATTGTTGCACTGCTTATTCAGTGTTTCCTCTCCCCTAGCCTTCTAAAGTCCCCCCTTGCAATTCTCCCATGCTTTTGGCATATTTTTGAGAAATTTCATTTCTAAAATTTCCTGGGAGAGTTGCTTGGTTACAGAATGTTTTCTGTTATTTTCCCCATAGTTACGTTTTCACCCATGGGTGTATAACGTTTGTGTTCTGCATCTTCCATCTGATGTTCTGCAGATTCTCCCCTGGGAGTCTCTGTTTTGCATCAGATAGAGTGTAATTGATGACTGATTCCGGGCCAGTTTTTTCAGTGCCTGGAGTCATGTTTTCTGGTGTTTTTACACTGTTTGTTTTCATTGGCAACAGCCTTTTTTGAGGGGGGCTGTTTGCCTTTGCTGTAGTTTATCTCACTATAAGATACATTTATATTATCCGTAAGTGTCTCATTAATTATTTAATATAAATTTAAAATTTTTGACCACACTTTGCCATCGGATCCATCGGGGCTCAACGTTACTTTTCAGCAACTTGGGCTTCGCTGAAAAAATATTTTTTCAAAATTATTTTGTTTTGCAATTGTTTTTTCATTTATTAATGGATCATGTTATTATGTATCTTTGTGTCAGGGGTTTTTGCGAGTAACTAGGACTTATTGTTGTTCTTTCACAATGAAGGGACGTTGTTCAAATTGTAATAGGAAGAAATCTTCCTCTGACTTTCATGATCATTGTATTAATTGTAGTCAGTGTTCTCGCATTAATCCCTGTCCTATATGTGAATATTGGGATGAGAAACATTGGAAACGTGTGTCACGATATGTTGTTTCTGGAGAAAGAGCGATGCCGGCTCTTTCTCCGCAAGGTCACTCTACTCTCTCAGTTTCTATTTCAGAGGAACCAGAACAGGGTGATGTTTCCATGTTATCTTCTACAAGTATGCGTCCGTCGTCACAAATGAATTCAGAGCTAGCGGCAAAAGTGCTCATGGAGATTAGACAAATGTCGTCCGCTAGCTCGCCCGGTGTAGCGTCCATTCACCGAATGGTTCGGCAGCCGGGTTCGTCCGATGCGGTCCAAGAGGAAATTTTGGGTGATGCGAGCACTATAAACATAATAGATGCACACCCAGTGACGGCGGATAGTATGCGAGAACGGAGGAAGCCTTTGAGTCCGGTTCCTAGCTCGTCCAGGTCCAGCTGGGCCGCGAGCGAGAGAGGCCCCTCTCTCGTACAACAACATCTGGGACCAGATGTTGTGGTACAAAATGTGTCTTTAGCGGAGCATACGTCCGTCGCTCGGGACGCTCCGTTGTATAAGCAGTCCGCAGAGACTGTTAAGGCTTCCTCTTCTCGTCAGCGCACACGACCGCACCTTGGCTGCGTGACCGCCGATATATTACCAGCTTCGCCGATGAAGGATTCTTCGGCGACCAGGTCACACCATCCGGCAGCCAGGGATTCGAGACCGATGGACTCCGGACGTTCGCATAGGAAAAGTATGCGGGAGCCATCTGATGCGGAGCTGCCCTCGGCGAAGCAGCGAAAGACTGCGCCTCCGCAGGTCTCGACGCCGGACATTCTTGTGCAGATAGCACAGCTTATCGCAGCATCCCAGCAGCCGACAGAAATGGTGTCGGATCGAGAATTATCCGACGGCGCTGGGTCGGTACGCTCCGCCGAAGCATCGGGGGCGGACGACCGGGAACATCATGAGGTCTGACCGGATGGTGAAAGGGATACGGATGACTTGGAGCTATCCCTTTCGGAACAACATAAAGCTGCCGTGGACTTCATCCGGCACTTTCTCCCTCAAGTTGTTCCGTCGGGCCAGACTGCTGCACTTCCGGACAAGAGAATTATAGCGTCATTGGACTCTGAATTTTTTGAGCGGTTCAGGGACATCGCTCCCGAGTTTCCGTCGCAGTCCAATAATGTTGCAAGAACATTTGAATTATTGAACGACGCTATATTTAAACTTGCTTCCAGGACGGGGAAAGCAGGTTTCTTGTCCGCTAATACTCTCAACCTGCCTTTCATTAATGCAAGGAATAAATTCGATACGGCAGGACAGGGTATACCGAGAGTTCCTCTGCGTATGGACGACGAGGCGGAAGACTTAGAGCTATCATTACCGTCGTCAGCTTCTATTCCAACCGTGGTGTTGGAAACAGCTATTGCGTCTAACAGAGCCAATTTAGATGCCTTATCTTACGCAGATCACCTTACTAAGGCGTTATCACTGCGCCTTCAGGGGAAAGAGTTTCAGGATATACAATCCTCTTTAAGACTTCTTTCAAGGGCAGTAGCTTATTCCACGTGTAACTCCGCCCTTTCAGTGGCAAATCTGGAGTTGGTTAGACGTGACGCAGCCCTAGCTACATCCACACTAGTGGATTCTAAGGTGAAGAACTCTCTTAGAGTCGCTTCGGTCTCAGGAGAACTTCTCTTTGACGGCAAGCTTTCTGCTATTTATGATAAAATTACAAAGAAAGCTAAGGATTCTCTGTTGTTCAAATCTGCTCCTAAGAAGTCGGATACAGCAGATACGAATAAGACAGGCACTTCTGGGTCTAATGCGCCCAAGAGAGGTTCCTATAGAGGTTCCGGTGCGTCCTCTTGGTCTTATTCGAGAGACCGTCAGGATAGCGACTCTCGTTCGGGACGTCCTTCAGGCCGGGACAATCGGTCGGACGCCCCGAGGTCGACGGGGCGAGGTGCGGGTCGTGGAAGACGTGGTTTCTCCTACCGCAGGCCTCGCAGGTCCAGGCGGTGATGGCTTAAACCTCTATTGCGTTCTGGTTGGCGGAAGGTTGTCGAGCTTTTCACAAGAATGGGCGTCGATTACGGACGACCCTTGGGTGAGAGGGGTGACTTTGGAAGGTCTAAAGATATCCTTCAAACGAAAGCCTCCATTAACTCGAAGTCCAAAGTGGACTCATCTTCCGTCAAATCCGCAGAAAAGAGACGCTCTGTTATCAGAAGTGCAGTCTCTTTTAATGAAGAACGCGGTAGAGGTCGTAGAAAACCAGGAATCTCCGGGATTCTACAGCCATCTGTTTCTGGTTCCGAAACCAGACGGCTCGTTCCGTCCAGTCATAGATTTGAGCTGGATAAACAAGCTGATCGTCGCTCCGAAGTTTTATATGGAGACGATTCGATCGGTCAGAGCGAGTATTCGGGTGAATGATTATGCAACGAGCATAGATCTCAAAGATGCGTACTTTCACGTCATGGTACATCCGACATTCCGAAAGTATCTACGCTTCGCAGTCCTAGGAGTGGTGTATCAATTCCGGGCGATGTGCTTCGGATTGAATCTAGCACCCTGGGCTTTCACTCGGGTAATGAACTCGGTAATGATCTACTTCCGAGCTCATTCGTCTGCGGTAACGTCGGCCTACCTGGACGACATTCTTCAGAGGTACGGCAATGAGTTAACGCTTCAGAACGATGTTCAGAATCTTCTTCTATTGCTCCGACGTCTCGGTTTTATAGTAAACGAGGAGAAGTCGGATCTGGTGCCGTCCAAGTCATTCACTCATCTGGGAATGAGCTTCGAGACGCACAACAATCTCGTTCGTCTGCCGTTAACCAGAGCGAAATTAGTCAGTTGTTACGCTCGCTATTGTCTGCACGCAGACAAAGTCACGGCGAGAGAATTTATGAGACTGATAGGTCTGTGCGGAGCCACCGCGGATCTCATTCCGATGGGGCGGTTACGCACACGTCCTCTTCAAATTTTCTTGACTCAGAATTGGAGTGTGAAAATTCATTCGCTCGATGTAGACGTTCTCTTGTCAGATCAAGTGAAACAAGAGATTCAGACTTGGGCAAACATTCAGTGGTTAACTCAAGGAGTTCCGCTGCAGTTGCCGGATCCGAGTTTTACCGTTATGACGGATGCCAGTCAAACAGGTTGGGGTGCATCATTAATCCCAACGGATTCGAGATGCCAGGGTCTTTGGGATCCGCAATTCCTGTGCAAGCACATAAACATCAAGGAAATGATGTCAATTTGGCTTGCGTTACGTCACTGGATGGACATTATTCACGATGCTCATGTCCAAATCCTATCCGACAATACGACAGTAGTGGCGTATATACGGAATCAGGGAGGCACTCATTCAGTTCCGTTGTTCAATCTAACGGAAAGAATCCTTCTGTTTGCGCTAGAACATCACGTTCTTCTTTCGGTCCGTCACATACCGGGTCGTCTGAATGTGCTAGCAGACTTCCTTTCATGAAAGGGTCGCTTGTTGCCGTCGGAGTGGACTCTCAACAAACAAGTATTCAATCAGATTTGCTACCAATGGGAACGGCCAATGATAGACTTATTTGCGACACATCTCAACAATCAGTTGCAGACGTATGTGTCTCCGTGTCCGGATCCAAGAGCATTTGCAGTAGACGCTCTGTCGATCCCTTGGGACGGAATGATAGGATATGCGTATCCTCCAGCGCCGTTAATTCAACAAGTATTGCTAAAGATAAAACAATCTCAATGCAAGATTCTGTTGGTAGCATCTCTGTCGCCACAGAGACCGTGGATAAATCTACTCAGGTGTCTGTTGTGGGACCTACCACGGAAGCTTCCTCCACGGGAGGATCTTCTTTCGCAGGGGAAATCGCGCCAACTCCATCACAACCCGCAAGGTCTCAACCTTCACGTTTTTCCGTTGTGCGGTCCTTCTTGCATGGCAAGCACTTTACAGGACGAGCAGTGGATGCGATTTCTAACTGTAGGAGGACCTCCTTTTCGCTAAACTATGCGGCTAAGTGGAAGGTTTTTCGTCGTTGGTGTAGGGATCATTCTGTAGATATATTCGATCCCTCTATACCAGACATTGCAAACTTTCTAGTATACTTGTTTGACGAAATCAAACTGCAGCCTGTTACTATAAAGGGTTATAGATCTATGTTATCTGATACCTATGCACATCATGATAGTTTACAAATTGGATCTAACGTCTCTATCGAAGTTGGTTAGAAACTTTTCGATAAATAGACCCAGAACTCTTAGATTAATTCCTAAGTGGAATTTAGCTTGGGTTCTTCTTAAATTGAAGGAAAAGCCATTTGAACCTCTTGGGACAGTAGATTTCAAATTCTTATCTTATAAGACAGCTTTTCTCTTAGCTTTCTCTTCTGCTAGAAGAGTCAGTGAGCTTCATGCACTATCGGTGGATGATTCTCATTATCGTAGTGTTGGGAACACTATCACCTTCACTACTAATGTGGGGTTTTTAGCTAAGAATCAGGCTCCTAAT
Organism: Pictodentalium vernedei; assembly: GCA_031216915.1. Classification (NCBI taxonomy): domain Eukaryota; kingdom Metazoa; phylum Mollusca; class Scaphopoda; order Dentaliida; family Dentaliidae; genus Pictodentalium; species Pictodentalium vernedei. The sequence continues at coordinate 235,129,568 of CM062294.1, forward strand.
AAATATCCGGAACCTATTGTTATTAAGGCTCTTCCGTCTTCAGACGGGCGTAGGCCTTTACTCTGTCCTGTTAGAGCATTACGTATCTATAAACAGAGATCTCAGTTTATCAGAAAGGGACGGAAACGTTTCTTTCTGTCTTTGATGCCTAATAGAAAGGACATTTCAGTCCATTCTATTGCTAGATGGATTCAGTTAACTATCCGTACTGCTTATGAAGATTTATCTTCTTCTCAGCAGTCTGTGCTTAAGATTTCTGCTCATGAAGTAAGAGCTCTTTCTACTTCCTGGGCTTATGCTAATAGTGTTGCTATTACAGATTTAATGAAGGCTGCTTATTGGTCTCAGCCATCCACATTTACGAATTTTTATCTCAGAAATATTGAGTCCATTTCTGGAGACCTGCATTGTTTAGGTCCGTTATCTGTTGCTCAGAATGTCGTCCACTAAACAGTTGCAACTATAGTTATGCAGGCTTTCTATTCCGGCAGTGACTCCGTCCGGCTGCCCTCTTCGCTCTGGGCTATTTGACCCAGGGCAAGGGGAAGGGGGGGGGGGGGGGGGGGGGGGCGGGTGTTCCCTTAGGTTACCTGCTTTATAGTGAAAAGCAAGGGCATGCCTCCTCCAAGTCAGTATTTCTGAGTCACTTCCGGGATGGTTTTAAAGTGTAATATTAATGTTAAAATTCATTCATGTCTTATTTTTAAAGTGTAGCTCGGTGTGAAGCATTTGTATATGTCAAGTGTCAAACGGGCTTTAATATACAATACTCGGACACTTTTAAATGACTATAAAGAGTCTCAATTCTCTGGACTACTTTATTTATTGGCTTGCTTTAAAAATAATTAGTATAAGGGTTATACTGGATGTTAATAGAGAACATGAATGTTATTGTGCTCAATTATTAAGGGTAGTGTATCTTTCTAATTTAAGATTAAATAAGAAAGATACATGTAAAGCCTAATACTCCTTTTCTCCTTAAGGGGTTACCTCTTTACTATATAGTTGAGCTTATTGGATTTTCCTCTATGTCCTAGGCCCTCCAGCCTGTTTACTATTCAGCTAAGTCTGGATCATTGGTACAGTATAAAAATGTTAAAAAATTTATAGTAATTTATATATTTTTTATACTTACCAATGACCCAGACGGGGATGGCCCTCCCTGGAGTTGGGAACTCTTGCCTCGCCGCTGAGTACATAGCGTTGACCAGGCACTGCCAGTAAGAATGATAATTGGCTCCAATTTCGGGATGTCTGCGTCACTGCGCATGCGCAGTAGAGGCGTAGTATGGAGGTCCTTTAGGACATGATTTCTTTTTGTTTTGGATGCAAATTTTGGGGATTGGGGGGCAAAATTTGTGTTTGGCCCTGGTTTTGTTAGAGTTAGCACCAGCTAAGTCTGGGTCATTGGTAAGTATAAAAAATATATAAATTACTATAAATTTTTTAACTTTCGAGGCAACAGCCTGTTGTGGTCATTCTTGTTATCAAGATTACACTGCTTATTCAGTGTTTTCCTCTCTCCCTTTCCTTCAAGTCCCCTCTTGCTATTCTCCCATGCTTTTGGCATATTTTCTGTAATATTATTACTAAAATTTCTTGGGAGTTTTAGCTGGATAACAGAATGAATTCTGTTCTTTTCCCCATGTTTACGTCTTCACCTATGGGTGGTTAGGCGTAGTATTCTGCATCTACCATCTGATGTTCTGCAGTTTCTTCCCTGGAAGTCTCTGTTTTGCATCAGATAGTGTATTATTGGTAACTGATTTCGGGCCAGGGTGCCTGGAGTCTTGATCTGGTGTTTTTACACTTATTGTTTACATTTCCAACAGCCCTCTGTGTGAGGGGGGATTTCTTGAAAATAATATCTTGATGTTAATTTAATCATAACTACATACATTATTATTGTTCGTAAGTGCTGCATAAATTGTTTAAAATATTTTTAGAATTTTTGTCCACACTTAGGCTTGGGATCCATTGGGGCTCAACGTTACTTTTCAGAAACTTGGGCTGTTCTGAAAAAATATTTTTTCAAAAGTTTTTGATTCAATTATTTTTTCTATGTTAATGGATCTTGTTATTATGTATTTTGATTGTCAGGGGTTGGTGCGAGTACTAGGACTTTGTTTTCTTTTCACAATGAAAGGATATTGTTCAATTGTAATAAGAGGAAATCTTCCTCTGACTTTCATAATCATTGTATAATGTAGACAGTTTACTCGCACAAACTCCTGTTCTGTATGTGTTGATTACGATGACAACATGGGAAGCGTGTGTCATGGTATATTAGTGGGGAATTGGCCATTCCGGTCCTTTCCCCGCAGGGTCACTCTACTTTATCAATCTCTATTTCAGACGATCGTGATCAGGGTGATGTATCCGTGATGTCTTCCAAAAGTGTGCCTCCGTCGTCACAATTAATGAAAGCTAGCGGAAAAGTGCTCATGTAATACGTCAATTGCCTAAGAGGACCCTAGTAGGTTCGACGGCCTTTGACGTCCGCTAGCTCGCCCGGTGTAGCGTCCATTCATCGAATGGTTTGGCAGCCGGGTTCGTCCGTTGCGGTCTAGAAAGGAGTTTTGAGTGATGCGAGCACTATAAAATATCCATGTGCACACCCAGTGACGGCGGATTAGAGGGGAGAATGGAGTAAGCCTTTTAGTCCGGTTCATAGCTCGTCCAGGCCCATCCGGGCTGCGAGCGAGAGAGGCCCCTCTCTTGTACATCAACATCTGGCCCCAGATGTTGTGGTACAAAATGTCTCGCATTCGGAGCATACGTCCGCCGCTCGGGAAGCTCCGTTATATAGACAGTCCGGAGAGACTGTCAATAAGGCTTCCTCATTCTCATGGCAGTGCACACGACCGCACCTTGGCTACGTGACCTCCGATATCCAGTCAACTTCGCCAATCAGAGAATCCTCGGCGACCAGGTCACGCCATCCGATAGCCAGGGACACGAGGCCTGGAGACTCCGGTCGTTCGCATAAGAAAGTATGCGGGAGTCAACGGACACGGAGCTTCCAGCGGCAAAGCATCGTAAGACCGCTTCTGCACAGGCCTCGGTGACAGACGTGCTATCCCAAATAGCACAACTTATCGCAGCATCCCAGCAACGACAGAATCTCTGTCGCATAATATAATATCCGACGACGCTGGGTCGGGACGCTCCGCGGAAGCATCAGGTGCGGACGTCTGAAAATTTCATGCGGTCTGACGGGATGCCGAAAGGGATTCGGAAGCTTTCAAGCTTTCCCTTTCGGAACAACATAAGCTGCTGTATATGTCATCCGACTTCATCTTCTAGAGGTTCTTCGTCGGACCAGAATGCTGCAATACCGGATAAGAAACTGATAGCGTCGGTGGACTTAGAAATTTTTGGTTCGGTTCAGGGACATCGTCCCTCAGTTCCGACACAGTCCAATAATGTCTCAGATACGTTCGATTTATTGAACGCGCTATATATATTTTTTATATGCTTGCTATGTACAAGCATATCTGGTTTCTTGTTCGCAAAATTACTGAGATGTCTTTCAAAAGTGTGCCTCTGTCGTCATAGTTAATGAAGAGCTAGTGGCAATTAGTGCTCATGGATAATGTCAATCGCCTAAGAGGTCCCTAGTAGGATCGACGGAGTTGACATTCGCTAGCTCACCCGGTGTAGCGGCCATTCATCGAATGGTTCGGCAGTCGGGTTCGTCAGTTGCGGTCTAGGAAGGAGATTTGATGCGAGCACTATAATAGACTTTAGTACACACCCAGTGACGACGGATTAGAGGACAGATTGGAGGAAGCCTGTTAGTCCGGTTCCTAGCTCGTCCAGGTCCGTCCGGGCGGCGAGCGAGAGAGGTCCCTCTCTCGTGCAACAACATATGGGACCGGATGTTGTGGTACAGACATTTCACCTTCGGAGCGTATGTCCGCCACTCGGGACGCTCCGTTATATCGACAGTCCGAATGTCTGTCGATAATGCTTCCTCATCCTCACAGCAGCGCACACGACCGCACATTGGCTACGTGACCTTGAATATCCGGCCAGCTTCGGCATTCAGTGATTCCATGGCGAACAGGTCATGACGACTGCCCGAGCCCAAAACCCGAAAACCTTTAGCACAGTCCACAGGTCATATTTATTGAGGAATTTCATTGTAACTTGGTGGGTTGACTTCATATAATGTGTAGATGAGAAAGTCCCCTTTTGGACGTGATTGGGCAACTGTGATGGCTACAGGGGCCCGAAGCCTGAAAACCTTGAGCACAGTCTGCAGGTCATATTTATGAAGGGATTTCATTGTAATTTGGTAAGTTGACTTCATATAATGTCTAGATGAGAACGTCCCCTTTTGGACACGATTGGGCAACTATGACGGCTACAGGGTCCCGAAGCCCGAAAACCTTTAGAACAGTCTACAGGTCATAATTATGAAGGGATTTCATTGTAGCTTGGTAGGATGACTCCAAATAATGTCAAGATGAGAACATCCCCTTTTGGTCGCGATCATTCAGCCTTTATGGCTGCCCGAGCCCAAAGACCTTTAGCATAGTCTATAGGTCGTATTTATAGAAGGATTTCATTGTAACTTGTTAGGTTGACTCCATATAATGCCTAGATGATGACATCCCCTTTTGGTCGTGATTGGTCAACTGTGATGGCTACAGGTGCCCGAAGTCCAAAAATCTTGAGCACAGTCTACAGGTCATATTTATGAAGGGATTTCATTGTAACTTCGTAGGATCACTCCAGATGATGCCCAGATGAGAATGTCCCCTTTTGGTTACGATCATTCAACCATCATGGCTGCCCGAGCCCGAAGTCTGAATACCTTGAGCACAGTCTACAGGTCATATTTATGAAGGGATTTCATTGTAACTTGGTAGGTTTGACTTCATATAATGTCTAGATGAGAATGTCCCCTTTTGGACACGATTGGGCAACTGTGACAGCTACAGGGGCCCGAAGCCCGAAAACCTTTAGAACAGTCTACAGGTCATAATTATGAAGGGATTTCATTGTAGCTTGGTAGGATGACTCCAAATAATGTCTAGATGAGAATGTCCCCTTTTGGTCGCGATCATTCAGCCTTGATGGCTTCCCGAGCCCAAAAACCTTTAGCATAGCCTACAGGTCGTATTTATGGAAGGATTTCATTGTAACTTGTTAGGTTGATTCCATATAATGCCTAGATGATGACATCCCCTTTTGGTTGTGATTGGTCAACTGTGATGGCTACAGGTGCCCGAAAATCTTGAGCACAGTCTACAGGTCATATTTTGAAGGGATTTCATTGTAACTTCGTAGCATCACTCCAGATGATGCCCAGATGAGAATGTCTCCTTTTGGTTGCGATCATTCAACCATGCTGTCTGCCCAAGCCCAAAGCTCGAAAACCTTTAGCACAGTCTTCAGGTCATATTTATGAAGGGATTTCATTGTAACTTGGTAGGTTTGACTTCATATAATGTCTAGATGAGAACGTCCCCTTTTGGACACAATTTGGCAACTGTGACAGCTACAGGGGCCCGAAGCTCGAAAACCTTTAGTACAGTATACAGGTGATTGTGTTGCCGCCCCACGAAGTGGGGAGCGACATATAGGGATTACTTTTGTCGTCTTGCGTCGTCCGCGTCACACTTTCTCTTATCCGCCACTCCTCTTTAACCTATGAATGGATTTTGATGAAACTTTCATTGATTCTTTATCACATAATGGCATTGTGCACCTCCTATTTTATTTTTTGATTTTTGATCCGCTGTATTTTTTCCAGAGTTATGCCCCTTTTCCACTTAGAATTCTGTCTGAAACGCCAGGCGACACACGTCTTCCATGGAAGACGCACATCTAAGTATTTATGAAGGGATTTCTTTGTACCTTGGTAGGATGACTCCAAATAATGTCTAGTTGAGAACGTCCCATTGAATGTTTTGAAATTTTGCATGGTTGATGACTGGGACACCCTCTACCAACGATCCGCATTTAATGTTGATCAGCAACCTAAACTTGGCAGGAATGGTCTATAGGAGGCCCTCTGCAAACGATCCTCTTTTTGTTCCCGTTTGTTGGAAATATGGCCACCAGAGACATTCTATGATTCTGTTTGATGGATTCAAATGTTTTGAAACTTCACGTAATTGAGGACTGGGACACCATCTACCAATGATCCTCATGTAATGTTGATGTAATGTTGCAAACATGGCCACAATTGCAGCTCATAGTTACCATGGAAAGCCTATGGGAAATCACATATTTATATGCTGCACCAATGACCCAGACATAGCTGGTGCTAATTCTCAAAAATCTAGGGCCAAACACAAATTTTGCCCCCCAATCCCCAAAATTTGCATCCAAAACCGAAAATAACATGTCCTAAATGGTCCTCCATACTTTTCCTCCACTGCACATGCGCAGTGTCAAGGAGGTCTCGAAATTGGCGCCAATTATCATTCTTTGTTTGGCCCTTCATCAGTTCACATCTGACTGATATTTGTGCTTGTAAATCTCAGTTTAAATGATGCCAGACACATAAATATTAGAGAAATGGTGGATCTAAAGAGGAAATAGAAGGAGGAGAGGAAAAATTAGTGGCAGGAAATAATCAGGGCTGCAACTTAAATTTTTTTTATGAAATTATGTTATGTTCCCTAATTTCAAGGCTTGGGCCTGTTGTTGTCATTCTTGCTATAAAGTTACACTGCTTGATCAGTGTTTCCTCTCTCCCTTTCCTTTAGTCCCCCCTTGCTATTCTCCCATGCTTTTGGCATATTTTCTGTAATATTATTACTAAAATTTCTTGGGAGTTTTAGCTTGGTAACAGAATGAATTCTGTTTTTTCCCCATGTTTGCATCCTCACCCATGGGTGTTTAGGCATTGTGTTCTGCATCTACCATGTGATGTTCTGCAGTTTCTTCCCTGGAAGTCTCTGTTTTTGCATCAGATAGTGTTTTAATTGGTAACTGATTTCGGGCCATGTTTATCAGTGCCTGGAGTCATGTTTCCGGTTTTTATACACTTCTTGTTTACATTGACAACGGTTTCTGTTGAGAGTGATTTCTTGTCTTTGTATTAGTTTAATCATAACAAGATACATTATTATTAATGTTGCATTATTTTTTTTTAAATATTTTAAAAAATTTTGTCCACACTTAGGCTTTTTGGGGATCCATTGGGGCTCAACGTTACTTTCAGAAACTTGGGCTTTTCTGAAAAAATATTTTTTCAAAAATTTTTTTTGATTTCATTTATTTTTTCTATATGTTAATGAATCATGTTATTATGTATCTTTGTTTTCAGGGGTTGGTGTGAGTACTAGGACTGTTTGTGTTCTTTTCACAATGAAAGGATATTGTACAAATTGTAATAAGAGGAAATCTTCCTCTGACTTTCATAATCATTGTATTAATTGTAGTCAGAGTACTCGCACTAACTCCTGCTCAGTGTGTGTCAATTGGGATGACAAACATTGGAAACGTGTGTCACGGTATGTTGTTAGCGGGGATAAGGCCATGTCGGTCCTTTCTCCGCAGGGTCACTCTAGCTTTTTAATCTCTTTTTCAGAGGAACAAGAACAGGGCGATGTTTCCGTGATGTCTTCCAAAAGTGTGCCTCCGTCGTCACAGTTAAATAAAGAGCTAGCGGCAAAAGTGCTCATGGATATGCGTCAATTGCCTAAGAGGTCCCTAGTAGAATCGACGACATTGGTGTCTGCTAGCTCGCCCAGTGTAGCGACCATTCATCGAATGGCTCGGCAGCCGGGTTCATCCGTTGCAGTCCAGGAAAAAGATTTGGGTGATGCGAGCACTATAATAACACAAAGTGCACGACGGATCAGAGGATGGAACGGAGGAAGCCTATTAGTCCGGTTTCTAGCTCGTCCAGGTCCATCCGGGCTGCGAGCGAGAGAGGTCCCTCTCTCGTACAACAGCATCTGGGACCAGATGTTGTGGTACTTAACATTTCGCATTTGGAACATACGTCCGCCACTCGGGACGCTCCGTTATATAAACAGTCTGGAGAGACTGTCAATATGGCTTCCTCATCCTCACGGCAGCACACACGACCGCACCTTGGCTACGTGACCACGGATATCCAGCCAGCTTCGCCGATCAGGGAGTCCACGGTGACCAGGTCACACCATCCGGTAGCCAGGGACACGAGGCCTGTAGACTCCTGACGTTCGCATAATAGAAATATGCAGGAGTCAACGTCCAGGGAGCTTCCAGCGGCAAAGCAACATAAGACCGCTGCTCCACAGGCCTCAGTGATGGACATGTTATAGCAAATAGCACAACTTATCGCAGCAGCCGACAGAATCTCTGTCGAATCAGGAATTATCCGACGACGCTGGGTCGGTACGCTCCGCTGAAGCATCAGGTACGGACGACCGAGAACTTCAAATGGTCCGACAGGATGGCGAAAAGGGATTCAGAGGAGCTGGAGTTTTCCCTTTCGGAACAACATAAAGCTGCCGTAGATTTTATCCGGCATTATCTTCCAGAGGTTGTTCCGTCGGACCAGAATGCTGCGATGCCGGATAAGAGACTGATAGCGTCACTGGACACAGAATTTTTTGATCGGTTTAGGGACATCGTCCCTGAGTTTCCGACACAGTCCAATAATGTCACAAGTACATTTGAACTATTGAATGACGCTATATATAAGCTTGCTACCAAAACGAGCAAGTATGGTTTCTTGTCCGCAAATGCTTTACATCTGCCTTTCATCAATTCAAGGAATAAATTTGAAACGGCAGGACAGGGCATACCGAGAGTTCCTCTGCGTCTCGACGACCAGGCTGAAGACTTAGAATTGTCTATACCATCGTCTAGGTCAATTCCAACCACGACGTTGGAAACGACAATAATGTCTAATAGAGTTAACTTAGATGCTTTATCATATGCAGATCACCTTACTAAAGCGTTATCATTACGTCTTCAAGGGAAAGAATTCCAGGATATACAATCCTCCTTAAGAGTTCTTTCGAGGGCCATTGCTTATTCAACGTATAACTCAGCCCTTTCAGTGGCAAACCTGGAGTTGGTTAGACGTGACGTGGCCCTAGCTACATCCACGCGCGTGTATGGTAAGGTGACAAACTCTCTCAGAGTCGCTCCGGTCTCCGGAGAGCTTCTCTTCGACGGCAAGCTTTCAGTAATCTATGATCAGATAACTAAGAAAGCTTCGGATTCTCTGCTATTCAAATCCGTTTCTAAAAAGTCGGATACAGCAGAAAAGAGTAAGACAGGCACTTCTGGGACAAGTACGCCCAAGGGAAGTTCCTATAGAGGTTCCTATGCATCCTCTAGGTCTTATTCTAGAGACCGTCAAGGCAGCAACTCACATAGGGGACGTTATACTGGCCGAGATAACCGGTCAGAAGTCCCAAGGTCGACGAGGCGAGGTGCGGGTCGTGGAGGACGTAGTTTCTCCTTCCGCAAGCCTCGCAGGTCCAGGAGGTGATGGTATGAACTTCTATCGTGTTCCGGTAGGCGGAAGATTGTCAAGTTTTATAAACAATTGGGCATCAATTACGGACGACCCCTGGGTTCGAGGGGTAATTTCGGAAGGACTAAGAATATCCTTCAAACGAAAGCCTCCATTAACTCAAAGTCCAAAATGGACTCAGCTTCCGTCAAATCCGCAGAAAAGAGATGCTCTTCTATCAGAAGTACAGTCTCTTCTGGAGAAGAACGCGGTAGAGGTCGTAGAAGACCAGGAATCACCGGGTTTCTACAGCCATCTGTTTCTGGTTCCGAAACCAGGTGGCTAGTTCCGTCCAGTCATAGATCTGAGCTGGATAAACAAGCTGATCGTCGCTCCGAAGTTCTATATGGAGACAATTCGATCAGTCAGAGCGAGTATTCGGTGAAGGACTATGCTACAAGCATAGATCTCAAGGATGCGTACTTTCACGTCATGGTACATCCGACATTCAGAAAGTATCTACGCTTCGCAGTCCTTGGAGTTGTATATCAGTTCCAAGCGATGTGCTTCGGTTTGAACCTAGCGCCCTGGGCTTTCACTCAAATAATGAACTCGGTAATGATGCATTTCCGAGCTCATTCGTCTGCGGTAACGTCGGCCTACCTGGACGACATTCTTCAGAGGTACGGCAACGAGTTACTGCTTCAGAACGATGTGCAGAATCTGCTTTTATTACTCCGACGTCTCGGTTTTATAATAAACGAGAAGTCGGATCTGGTGCCGTCCAAGTCATTCACCCACTTGTGAATGAGCTTCGAGACGCACAACAATCTCGTTCGTCTGCCGTTAACCAGAGCGAAATTAATCAGTTGTTACGCTCGCTATTGTCTTCACTCAGACAAAGTCACAGCGAGAGAATTCATGAGACTCATAGGTCTGTGCGGAGCCGCTGCGGATCTCATTCCGATGGGGCGGTTACACACTCGTCCTCTCCAAATTTTCTTGACTCAGAATTGGAGAGTAAAGATTCATTCGTTCGATATAGACGTTCTCTTGTCAAATCAAGTGAAACAAGAGTTTCAGACTTGGGCAAACATTCAGTGGTTGACTCAGGGAGTTCCACTGCAGTTGCTGGATCCGAGTTTTACTATTATGTCGGATGCCAGTCAAACAGGTTGGGGTGCAACATTGATCCCAACGGATTCGAAGTGCCATGGTCTTTGGGATCCGCAGTTTCTAGGCAAGCACATAAACATCAAAGAAATGATGTCAATTTGGCTTGCACTATGTCATTGGATGAACATTATTCAGAATGCACATGTCCAAATCCTGTCCGACAATACGACAGTAGTAGCGTATATTCGGAACCAAGGAGGCACTCATTCCATTCCGTTATTCAATTTAACGGAAAGAATCCTTCTGTTTGTACTAGAACACCAAGTTCTACTTTCGGTCCGTCATATTCCGGGTCGTCTGAATGTATTAGCAGACTCCCTTTCACGGAAGGGTCGCTTGTTGCCGTCAGAATGGACTCTCAACAAACAGGTATTCAATCAGATTTGCTACCAATGGGAGTGGCCAGTGATAGACTTATTTGCGACACAGCTCAACAATCAGTTGCAGACGTATGTGTCTCCATGTCCTGATCCTCAAGCATATGCAGTAGACGCTCTATCGATCTCGTGGGACGGAATGATAGGATATGCGTATCCTCCAGCGCCGTTGATTCAGCAGATATTGCTAAAGATAAAACAATCTCAATGCAAAATTCTGTTGGTAGCATCTCTGTCTCCACAGAGACCATGGATAAATCTACTCAGGTGTCTGCTGTGGGACATACCGCGGAAGCTTCCTCCACGAGAGGATCTTCTTTCGCAGGGGAAATCGTGTCAACTACATCACAACCCGCAAGGTCTCAACCTTCAAGTATTTCCGTTGTGTGGTCCTTCTTGCACGTCAAGCATTTTACAGGACGAGCAGCGGACGCAATTTCTAACTGTGAGAGGACCTCCTCTTCACTAAACTATACGGCTAAGTGGAAGGTCTTTTGTCGTTGGTGTAGGGATCATTCTGTTGATATTTTTGATCCCTCCATTCCAGACATTGCAAACTTTCTAGTATACTTGTTTGATGAGATCAAACTGTAGCCTGTTACTATTAAAGGTTATAGGTCTATGTTATCTGATACCTATGCACACCATGATCTAATGTCTCTTTATCTAAATTAGTTAGAAACTTCTCGATAAATAGACCTAGAACCCTTAGATTAATTCCTAAATGGAATTTAACTTGGGTTCTTCGTAAACTAAAAGAAAAACCATTTGAGCCTCTTGAGACAGTGAACTTCAAATTCTTATCTTATAAGACAGCATTTCTCTTAGCTTTCTCTTCTGCTAGAAGAGTCATTGAGCTTCATGCACTATCTGTGGATGATTTTCACTATCGTAGTGTCGTGAACACTATTACCTTTACTCCTAATGTTGGATTTTTGGCTAAGAATCAGGCTCCTAATAAATATCCGGAACCTATTGTTATTAAGGCCCTTCCGTCTTCAGACAGGCATAGGCCTTTACTCTGTCCGGTTAGAGCTTTACGTATTTATAAACGAAGATCTCAGTTTATCAGAAAGGGACGAAAACGCTTCTTTCTGTCTCTGATGCCTAATAGAAAGGACATTATGATCCATTCTATTGCTAGATGGATTCAATTAACTATCCGTACTGCTTATGATAAGCTATCTTCAACTCAGCAGTCTGTGCTTAAGATTTCGGCTCATGAAGTAAGAGCTCTTTCTACATCTTGGGCTTACGCAAATAGTATTGCTATTACAGATTTAATGAAGGCTGCATTTTGGTCTCAGCCATCCACATTCACAAATTTTTATCTCAGAAATATTGAGTCCATTTCTAGAGACCTGCATTGTTTAGGTCCGTTATCTGTTGCTCAGAATGTCGTCCACTAAACAGTTGCATCTATAGTTATGCAGGCTTTCTATTCCAGCAGTGACTCTGTCCTGCTGCCCTCTTCGCTCTGGGCTATTTGACCCAGGGCAAGGGGAAGGGGGGGGGAGGGTGTTCCCTTAGGTCACCTGCTTTATAGTGAAAAGCAAGGGGATACCTCTTCCGGAGTCGGTAATTCTGAGTCGGTACCGGGATGGTTTTAAAGTGTAAAGCTAATGTTTAAATTCATTCATGTCATATTTTTAAAGTGTAGCTCGGTGTGAAGCATTTGTATATGTCACGTGTCAAACGGGCGTTAATATACAATCCTCGGACACTTTTTATGAGTATAAAGAGTCTCAATTCTCTGGACTTACTTTATTTATTGGCTTACTTTAAAAATAATTAGTATAAAGGGTTATACTGGATGTTAATAGAGAACATGGATGTTATTATGCTCAATTATGAAAGGTGTTGTGTCTTTCTAATTTGTCATAAATAAGAAAGATACATGTAAAGCCTAATCCTCCTTTACTCCTCGAGGGGATAACTCTATTATATATAGTTGAGCTTATTGGATTTTCCTCTATGTCCTAGGCCCTCCAGCCTTTTTTCTATTCAGCTATGTCTGGGTCATTGGTTCAGTATAAAAATGTTAAAAAATTTATAGTAATTTATATATTTTTTATACTTACTAATGACCCAGACGGGGATGGCCCTCCCAGGAGTTGGGAACTCGTACCGTCCCGCTGAGTACATAGCGCTGACCAGGCACTGCTTGTAAGAATGATAATTGGCGCCAATTTCGAGACCTCCTTGACACTGCGCATGCGCAGTGGAGGAAAAGTGTGGAGGACCATTTAGGACATGTTATTTTCAGTTTTGGATGCAAATTTTGGGGATTGGGGGGCAAAGTTTGTTTGGCCCTAGATTTTTGAGAATTAGCACCAGCTATGTCTGGGTCATTGGTAAGTATAAAAAATATATAAATTACTATAAATTTTTTAACTTTTACATGTAGTTCCAAGTGAGCAATTACAGGCTCTTTAGAGCCTCTAGTTATTGTTATTATTATAGCCAATAAGAAAAAAGTGTGGTGTCTGTGGCAATAGAACACTACATTGTTCCTTCAATTTTTCAGCGAGCTGTAATAGGACTGACTTTGCCATGGGACATTCAAAGAACAAATGTGACACCCTTTCTTTGGTGTTGAAGCAGACTGTACACAGTTCAGTTTCTGACAATTTGCATTTAAAAAGACAGGAATTGGTATTTAGAGCGCCCTTTAGAATTTTGTATTGTTGGGTTTGGAGATAAGTACCATCCGCAATTATAAAAGGGCTTTTGTATATCAATCTCCAATCCTCAAGAGTGAGATCAGTATGCAAACGCTCCTTCCATTTTTCCTGAGAATGAACTGGATTGGAAATCGCCTTTTGCAGAAATAATAGATAAAATGTTTTGTTGACCGTTTTTATTTCTTTCAGTTTCTCTATTTGTGGATTCAGAACACAATCAGATTTTTTTTCCCTTTCAATTTTTTTCGCCATAGCCTTGGAATTGCCTTGTTTATCCCCCTGGAAGACAGTGAATGATGTTTTGATATCGTATTTTGTGGAAAACGCCTCAAATGTTAGGAAGCCTCCACTCTCCCTCAAGAGGTTGTTTAAAAAGAATACACCTTTATTGCACCGAGTCTGATTGAAAAAAATTTATTCTTAATTTTGATACTTCTGTTTAGAAAATTGTTTGAGGATGAATTTCTTCGGAGTCTGTAGGTGGTTTGTTATCTAATATTGACCAGGATGTGAGGACGTTTTTCTAAAAACTGTTTGCGTTATCCTCGATTTTTGTTAACCCCTCTTTGTGTAGATACCAAATTTTGTCGTTGCCATATTGTTCGAAGTCATCTAAAATAAGGGTTTTCCAGGGTGATATTACGTTGGGATCCATCAGTTTCTTAATCCAAAACATTTTTAGAGAATGACTGTATGACCGAATGTCTGGAAACTTAAGCCCCCCCATTGGAAACCTGATTCATCAGAACCCTACGCTTGATCTTTTCATTTTTACCCTCCCACAAATAATGAAACAGTTTGGATTGCATTGCTTCTAACATATTATCAGGTGGTTTGGGAAGGACTGATAGACAGTGTATCAGTATTGGTAATGCCAGCGTTTTTACAATGGTAGTTTTCCCAATTAGGCTGAGATTTCTAAACGACCAGTCGTTCAAAAGTTTTTCCACCTTTCTAGATTTTTCAATGTAATTTTGAATTATGTAATTTTCACTAAATAGATCATATATTATACCCAATATGGTGAATTTCCAATTATTGTTCCACTGAACATTTCGTTTCGTCGCAATCTTTTTACTCAACCCTTTTTCAGACCCAAGCCATACAATCTGGGTCTTTTCGAATTTGACTTTAAGGCCTGGCTCCTCTGCAAAAGAGTTAACGACCTTCAGAGCTGTGTTTAATGATTGATAGTCGTTACTCAAAAATAGAATCAAGTTTTCAGCATATTGATTTATGAGATGTTCGGAGTGGTTTATCCCCAATGCAACTTGGTTGGCTAATATATTGGTAGTTTGACAGGTTGTTAAGGTCCTTTTCGGGTTTTGAGATCATGACATTGATGGCTACTTTCCAGCATTTATGAAAGTAGCCATGAGCTAGGCGTCTGTTTAGTAAGTAGGTTAGTCTCTCCAAAAATGAGGGTATTGTTTGAGAATTTTGTAGGAGATTTCGTCCTCACCGGAAGAGGATGATGTTTTGCACTTCCTAAGTATGTTAATTACTACGTCACTTGTGATTGTGTTGACCAGGATGTGGTCGTCCCTTTCTTCCGGTTCTGTGTCGAAATTTGGTTTGGTATAGATCGCACAATGTCTGTAAAGAATTGGTCAATTTCCAGTTTGAACTGATCATCAAGTATTTTTCTCCACTTGCTTTTTCTTCACAGACTTTGAGCTGTTTGCCTGGGTGGAACCAACCACACAATGAACTTTCCACACAGGTAATAATATTAGCTTTTTCACTGAATTTGTATTATTGCCTTGGTCGACACACCAGGTGATTTTGCCATAATCCACTCTCGGTGTACTGCCACTAGAAGAAGATTTGTCTCTTTTCAATCTTCATTCAGAATCAGTCCCAGATATCATCACTTTAGAGAGCTGTTTACAGGGTACATACAAGCTATGGAAACTCCTGGAAAGTTATGGAAAAGTTAAATTTCATTTTCCAGGACCTGGAAAATTATGGAAAATGTGAAGGGTTTTTTTTAACAGGCTCTGAAAATTCACATTTTATGTTGGTGTTCTACATATATATGTCCCAAATCACTAAAGTACAACCAGTGACATTTTATGCAAGTTCTGAGAGGTGTCTTTTATGTACAAAGGATTGGTAGCAGAATTTTGTGTTTTTATTGACCATAATGAGAATTCTGAGCAGTCATCCTAAGTAGGTAATATTTGAGAGTTTACTACCACTTTGTACATGTACGTGTACAACATACGTACACGATGCGTTTACCAACGTGGAATTCAGTGTTAAATCGCACGCTTGTTCACAAAAATGTACAGTGGTCTTGAATCCCCCATGTTTTTTTGTGACTCCTAGATCGCACTTTTAACGTTCAAATACTCGTGGTGAACGCGCGTTTTTAAAAAAAAGGCGAAATTGTACATCGTCACTTTTATCTTTTACTTTAAAAATTTTTGTCGACGTTCCCATCGCAGATCAGACCATCGATCCATCGTTGGTGAACGCGAGCAAAAAATTCTAGACTATCATCAAAAAAAGGTCTGCGGATTCTAGACCAGTGGTCCAGAACTCTCAATTGTTTTGAGGCGGTGGGTTTTTCCCATTTATGACGTCATTAGGGGAATTCCCCACTATGGGAATTCCCAAACTCAGCTAATCGACCGATCAGATCGCTCGATTCTCCGTCAATTGACCGATCAGATTGCTCGATTCTCATAAACTCGATCATACGGAGTTATCTCCCCTCGTCGTGGGCTGGGGGAATATCCTAGGAAATAAATAAAAGTGATAAATAGAGCTCCTGCGCGCCTTGGGCGTGTTAAACCATTTCATTCGAATGTCAGTCTACAATCGTCAGTCTGTGTTTTTATCAAAACTGGCAAGTAGGTCGCATGTCAAAGTGACATTTACTGTATAGACACTTACTGAGAAAGTTATTTTGTCACGCCTGAGATGTATTACAGGTTTTTATTCAAATGAGATTAATGTCAAGTTAAATGGTTTATCTGAAAAAATTATTTCTATGGATCAAAAAGCAGAAACAGTTCAAAAGATCAATTGATGTTTTGACTGAGCGATTACCATGTAAACATTTTAGAGAAAATAGCGTTGTTCAACGTGTGAGTACTAACGCGGTTTTAACCCAAAATATTACAAGATATTCATGGACTATTATTTTTCCATATATTTTTTTCTGCAAAAAAATTCTCTGGCGAGAATTTTTTTAAAATATTTTTCAACTCTTGTTTTTTTTGACTGAGCGATTACCATGTAAACATTTTAGAGAAAATAGCGTTGTTCAACGTGCGAGTACTAACGCGGTTTTAACCCAAAATATTACAAGATATTCATGGACTATTATTTTTCCATATATTTTTTTCTGCAAAAAAATTCTCTGGCGAGAATTTTTTTAAAATATTTTTCAACTCTTGTTTTTTTTGACTGAGCGATTACCATGTAAACATTTTAGAGAAAATAGCGTTGTTCAACGTGCGAGTACTAACGCGGTTTTATCCCAAAATATTACAAGATATTCATGGACTATTATTTTTCCATATATTTTTTTCTGCAAAAAAATTCTCTGGCGAGAATTTTTTTAAAATATTTTTCAACTCTTGTTTTTTTGACTGAGCGATTACCATGTAAACATTTTAGAGAAAATAGCGTTGTTCAACGTGCGAGTTCTAACGCGGTTTTAACCCAAAATATTACAAGATATTCATGGACTATTATTTTTCCATATATTTTTTTCTGCAAAAAAATTCTCTGGCGAGAATTTTTTTAAAATATTTTTCAACTCTTGTTTTTTTTGACTGAGCGATTACCATGTAAACATTTTAGAGAAAATAGCGTTGTTCAACATGCGAGTACTAACGCAGTTTTAACCCAAAATATTACAAGATATTCATGGACTATTATTTTTCCATATATTTTTTTCTGCAAAAAAATTCTCTGGCGAGATTTTTTTTAAAATATTTTTCAACTCTTGTTTTTTTTGACTGAGCGATTACCATGTAAACATTTTAGAGAAAATAGCGTTGTTCAACGTGCGAGTACTAACGCGGTTTTAACCCAAAATATTACAAGATATTCATGGACTATTATTTTTCCATATATTTTTTTCTGCAAAAAAATTCTCTGGCGAGAATTTTTTAAAAATATTTTTCTACTCTTGTTTTTTGACTGAGCGATTACCATGTAAACATTTTAGAGAAAATAGCATTGTTCAACGTGCGAGTACTAACGCGGTTTTAACCTAAAATATTACAAGATATTCATGGAGTATATTTTTCTCATATATTTTTTTTCTGCAAACAAATTCTCGCCAGAGAATTTTTTAAAAATATTTTTCAACTCTTGTTTTTATGACTGAGCGATTACCATGTAAAAATTTTAGAGAAAATAGCGTTGTTCAACGTGCGAGTACTAACGCGGTTTTAACCCAAAATATTACAAGATATTCATGGAGTATATTTTTCTCATATATTTTTTTTCTGCAAAAAAATTCTCGCCAGAGAATTTTTTAAAAATATTTTTCAACTCTTGTTTTTTTGACTGAGCGATTACCATGTAAAAATTTTAGAGAAAATAGCGTTGTTCAACGTGCGAGTACTGACGCGGTTTTAACCCAAAATATTACAAGATATTCATGAAGTAATTATTTGAGAATGACTTCAAGTGTGAGGAAATAACTACCTGTATGATTTAACACTTTAAAACGTTGTATTTATAGATGTTTATTTGAGACTAAACTCTAAGTTTCTCATTGTTGGAAATAACTGTTGATGTGATCTTTAACACGTTCGAGGGCAAAACGCATTTAAAGAAGTTTATTTTATAAATGTTTTTCCTTAACTGGTTTTTAGTTATTATATTAAAGACAGAAGATTTTTATTTACTTAAAACATAAAACTAATTATACATTTAATTTTGAAAATAGTAAATAACTCATATTAGCATACTCAAAGGAACATTAACAATTAAAAACGAAAGATGTTTTTACAGATGGATCCTAGGTGCCGAGTTCTAATTTTAGACCAGTATGAACGTGCCAAGAAGGGGATTCAGTCGGCTGATAGGAGCAGACGTCTTGGTGAGATGGAACTCAAACGCGAAGCCACAAAAATATTTAAACCCGTGACGGAGGGTCAAGAGCGAAGCAGGAAGGAGATAGTCGAAGAATTGAGACCCATAAAGGAGAGTTCTTTGAGAATGGGTTCGTTGCCTCCTAGTTTTGGAAATCGGTATTCCGTTCAATCTACACCGGATTACGTTCCCACGGGAATTCAAACAGATTTGAGCGAGAGCGACGATACAGCTTCGACTATCATCACTAGTAGCGTCGCATCGTCCGATGATGGCGGTAAGAGAGATCAGTCGTATGGATTTTATAAGGATTCGGAGGGAAGGATTTTTGTAGGAGACACAGAAGTAGAAATTGACGATGATGAATTGATCGTGGGTTCGAACAAATACGAATTGACTGATGGTCTGCGCAGATTGCTCCTTTATGACAAGCCTAGCGATTACAAGGATCAGGATTTCGACAATTACGGTGACATTCTGATTCAGACTCACGCCATGAAGAGAAATAACGATGCCAGAGAGACGAGACCCAAAGCCAACAGAGGTTACAAGTGGACGAAAGTGGTGAAACCCGTATGGGATATGAACAAGAAGTTTGTCGAATCGGTGACTGGCAAAGGGGTGAAAACCACTTTTCTTCCGAGCGATTCTGACGCTCTGTCTCAGAGATTGAGTTTGTTGATGGCGAGCAGACGGGCTGGTAACACAGGATTAGATAATCAGATAGTTACTATATCTGACGAATTGTTAAGACAGAAGGTTTTGAATAAAAACCAGTATAAAAGGCTGATGAACGAATTGAAGGATTGATGTGTATATAATAAGTAGAGAGAAACAAACAAACAAACAAAAATAAACAGTAAATTCTTACACTAGAATAATAAAAGTATTTAAAACTGACAAAACAATTTACCAGTGAAAAAAACAAAAAATATATCATAAAAATAAAATATGTTGGTGATAAAGAACAGGGGATACGTCAGGACTAATGTTCAAGGCGGTTCTGGCATCATCGATTCTATAGTGCGAGCGTTCACGGGCGACGCGGGTAGAAAACTCGCATCGACCGCGTTTGAGGTCGGTAAGAAGACGGCTTTGGATGCTGGTAAGAAAGCCGCTTCCGAAGCCAGTGGTAGGATAGCTTCTGTGGCTGGCAAGAGGGCAGCCGACGCGTTGATCGACAAGTTGATCAGTCCGCCGGCGAAGCGAGCTGCGTTAGAGCGAACACCGAAAAGTTGGAAAGATTTTAAGGATGCTGTGGTACCCATACAAGATTTGGCCAAAATGACGAGTGGATCCGGATTGAAGAGAACTCGCGACGGTGCGATATAAATAAATAATAACATTAAAACTGAGTTTGAAAAACGTAAAAAATTTGTGTTTGAAAAGAATCTAAAATAACAAACAAACAAAATAAAACAAAGATGAACATTAAAGATATGTCTTGGAACGACGCCGCGACCAAGAGGTCGAATAACGAGTTCTTTACGAAGAGCATAAGAGGCTTGATAGTGGGAAAATCGAATTGTGGAAAGACCAATCTGTTGATGAATCTGTTGTCCCGACCCGACTGGTTGGATTACGACAGATTGTTCGTGTTTGGCAAGAGCTTGTTTCAACCCGAATACAGATTGCTTCGAGAGTGCATGGATCGTAGATTGCGCAAGGACGTCATAGCCAGAATCTTTGACAGTAGGGAGGAATTCGACAAGAGCGGAGCTCCACTTTCGACCATTTTGGACGGTGCGGCGATAGAGCTGATGAAGAGAAATGCATCTTCGAACGTCGAGTGTCGATTTTATGAGAACGCTAGCGACGTTCCGGATCCTAGGGAACTGAAATCGGAAGATAAGAATCTCATGATTTTCGACGATCTGCTTTTGGAGAGACAGAACCGATGCGAATCGTATTACGTTAGGGGTCGTCACAGCAACGTGGACTGTTTCTACCTGTCGCAGAATTATTTTCGATTGCCCAGACAGACGATAAGGGAGAACGCTAATTTTCTATGTCTCTTTCGCCAAGATCTCAAGAATCTCAATCACATCTACAGCGATCACGTCGCAAACGACATGAGCGCGGCGGAATGCAGGAGATTCTGCAAGAGGGTTTGGGATGGTGGACTTTACAATTTCGTCGTGATCGATTTGACAAGCGAATTTAATCGCGGAAAATATCGGTGCGGATTCGACAAGTTTTATGTTTCTGATGATAATAAGATAGAGCATGAAAATAAAAAAAATTAGAAAATAATAAATCTTCAAATAATTAGTTTTGAATAAAAAAAAAATAAAATTAAAATATAATGTTCGAACATGGAGAATTGCTAGAACGGATAGCCGAGAATACTGCTGCGAAACAATCCATTCAAATCGTGGTGAGTGGCGATTCGACTCGATTCACTACGAAATTCGAACCTTCCATCGAATTGAATAGAGAGAAAAGTTACGAGATGGCGTTGGTGAATCTGGAGACTTATTATTCCTTTCCCAACGTCACCGAAAAGAATAACTCGTTCAAGTATTCCGACGGAGTGGATTGGTTGGAGATTCGAATTCCCAAAGGGAGTTACGACATAGACGATTTGAACAATTACATTCAGACGCGAATGAAGACGGATGGAAAGGGAAGCAACAAGATCAGACTCGCTCCCAATCCTAATACCTTACAGACGATGTTGGATTTGGAAGATAATTTTCGAGTGGATTTCAACACGGACGATTCTATAGGCAAGATGTTGGGATTCGATCGAAAGATGTATCGAGGCCACACGGCATCTGAAAATACGGTCGACATTCTCGCTGTCAATAGCATTCTGGTGAACGTGGACGTGATTGCTGGAAGCTACGTGAATGGTAGAGCTCAACCGACGATCTATTCCTTTTTTCCAAACGTGTCGCCGGGTTATAAGATCGTGGAGCGACCTCGAAATTTAGTTTATCTACCAGTGATTTTAGACACGTTGTATAGTCTCAAAACCACGTTAACGGGTCAAAATGGTGAACTGTTAGATCTTCGCGGAGAGAGGGTGACGATACGATTTCACATAAGAGAAATATAAAAGCCAAAAAAATATTGTGTATATATATAGATAACAAAAATAAAATAAACGCAATATTAATTTTACAAAATTATTTGAATATAATTATTAAACAAGAAACAATTGAAGTAAATTTATTTTAAAAAACAGAATTATGACACATACGTGGTTAAAAACGTGAACATATCCGCAGGACAGAGGAAGAAACTTAAGAGAGCGTTAACAACTCGAGGCGCGGCGTTGAGATTCAAATTCACTCACGAAGATCTGACGAGAGGCGGTCAGGATTCGATTGCCTGGACCAGAAGTCAAATCAAAAGGATGGAGAAAGCGATTCGCGATGGAAGAGGGTTGTCGGTGAGATTGAGTCCCGCTCAATTGAGATACAATTTGAGAATGAAAGGCGGTTTCCTACCGCTATTGGCAGGAATAGCCGCAAAAGCATTACCCTTCGCTGCAAAGGCACTACCCTTTCTCGGAAAGACTCTCGGCGTGGGAGCTCTCACGGGACTCGCTAGTTCGGCGGTTGAGAAATTAATGGGTGGCAGCGGACTGTTTTTGAAGAAGGGAGGAGCCGTGTGTCGCATCCACGTAGACAACAGCGGTAAAGGATTGTATCTAGAACCCGTTAGAGGTGGCAACTCTCTGAGAGGAAACGGTCTCTATCTGAAGAGTGGACGGAACGTCGAGCGACTCGGCAAGGGTTTGTTGCTCGGTGAGAATTCGCCGTTTAAGAACATACCGATTTTGATTATGTTATAATATAAAATTGTATAAAATATAAATCATAGAAAGTATAAAATAATATATTTAAAATGGATAAAAAGGTGGAGAAACAATTAGACGATAATGACGAATATCGCGAGACAGAGTGCGAAGAAAAAAAAAAAAAAATGAGATCAAAAGATGATCTCATTACTTTTTTTTTTTTTTCATTTTTCTTCGCTAAAAAATCAATCTCTCTATTGTTTATATTTCCAAGTCTGTTATTAGCATGTTGACACTCGTGTCTTCTCCTTTTTTGAAAACATGTTGAATGTTTATCTTTACTCTTTTGAGTTTTTTTACATCGGTCAACTCGCTCTCACCACCCAATTTCTCCACTGTAATTTCCATATGTAATTTCCATAGGGCAACGACAAATCGTCCTTGTCGAATTCTCTATCTTTGGCGATGACGATGTTCTGCAGATAGCTTTGGCACTCGTAAAACAAATCGAGCGCGGCTTCGTCCAGTTTCAAAGGCATGCGATATTTATCGTATTTGTGCTCTAAGCCCTTCTTCTCGACCTTGTTCAATTCGATGGGATCGTGCCGTTGTAATCTATAGATTTTATGACCGAATTTCTTATACGTTTCGACTTGTTTCAATTTCAATTCACATCTTTTAGGTGTTGCTGTCTTCATGATCGATTATTTAGTTTTTTGTTTTACGAATTCTTGCAAATAATGTATATTTTAGATTTTGTATTTAAATAATAATTTGTTTAAAAAGGTTTTTTTTTGCTCTTTATATATATAAAAAAGTTGTTTTTTTAATTTTATTTAGTGTAAAATTTTTTAGTAAAAGTTTTTTTTCTCTTTATATATATATAAAAAGTTAAATTTTAAATTTCAATCTCTCTATTGTTTATATTTCCAAGTCCGTTATTAGCATGTTGACATTCGTCATTTTTCCACTTACGAAAATGGTGTGAATGTTTATCTTTACTCTTTTGAGTTTTTTTTCATCGGCGAATGCGCTCTCACCACCCGATTTGTTCACGAGTTCGAGTGAGATTATTGGATATATGTAACTTCCATAGGACAACAATAAATCACCCTTGTCGAATTCTCTGTCTTCGGCGACGATTCCCCGTGGGAACCCCGGGAAGTAAGCAGCACTTGTTTACTGTGGTAAACCAGTTCCGCTTTACTAGTAAAATAGGACCCAGTCACCAATGCTTGGGGTGAAAGTCCTCTAAAATGGGCAACATGTTGATCAACGATTGACTAAACTTGACTTCATCTCCATGTTGTGTCACGATTAGCCATGATGCATAAATATGTGACGTTAACCACCAACAAACAAACAAAAAACTTCGGCGACGATGATATTATTCAGCAGATTGCTTTGGTACTCGTAAAACAAATCGAGCACGGCTTCGTCCAATTTCAAACACATTCGATATTTGTGGTAGTAGCGCTCTAAGTCCACCATCTCGACCTCATTCAATTCGATGGGATCGTGTGGTTGTAATGTATAGATATTAAAACCGAATTTCTCATACGCTTCGTCTCGTTTCAATTTCAATTTGCATCTTTTAGGTGTTGTTGACATGATCGATTATTTGGTTTTTATGAATTCTTGCAAATAATGTATATTTTAAATTTTGTATTAAAAAATTGAATTTAAAATTTAACTTTTTTTTTTTTTTTTATTTATTATATATATAAAAAGAGTAAAAAAGCAAAACTTTTTTAACAAATTATTTAATACAAAATTCAAAAAAAAATATTCTTACAAATGAAGCAAACAGATAAAACAATGGTAAATTTAAATGAGAAAACCATACCTCAGTTAAACGAGATTTGTAAACTATTACAAATTTCAGATTTCAGAAATCATAGAACTAAATCAAAAAAAATTGAAGTCATATAAGAATATTTGTGAAACGCTAGAAAGGCAAACGAAATGTCGATAGCAACGACGTCAAAAGATGCATCGGTTGTGAAAAATGAGAAGATAGTAAAAGGAATCGAAATGCCGACGTCGAAAAAAAACAAAAACGTTTCAATTGTGAAAAATAAGAAGACGACTAATTGAAAAGCTGTTGAAGAACATCAAGTTTCCAAAGAAAAGAAAAGAAAAACTAAAACGAAACGAGTGATGCACTTCAGATTCTAGACAAACGAGATATATCGAGCGAAATTCAACGAGCAATCGACGAAGAGAAAGGAGAAGAATATGTAACACGACTCGTTGCGGAACTATTCCAATCAAAACCCGTAGAACGGGAGAGTGCGATCAAAGGCGTTTTTAAAACTTTCGACGTGGTTCCCTTGTTCAAGAAAATCGATCCGAAATTGTTTATGGAACGGGTGAAGAAAAAAGTATTGGATTTGTTTCGCGAATACATGAACATGGGATTAAAAATTAAGATGATACTCCATTGCATAATGAATAAAATCGACGTGAAGTCTGGCGATAGCATCGTGAAAAATGCATATTTCAGATCTAACGTCAAACCCGTATTTCGAGGTTCAGATCTATCGGACGTTTTCGAAAAGATGAAAGACAAGATGTTGACGTCTCTCGCGAATTATCAACATGAAGGTAGTAATTGGACGTTCGATGAGGTGTTGAAACTCGAAATTCACATAAATAAAAACGAACCGTTGAAAGGATCTTCCTACTTGGAATTACCGTATTTCTTGACTAAGAAACACGCCGTGGTCAACGTGAGAAATAAAGATGATCAGTGTTTTAAATGGGCAGTCACCTCCGCTTTATACCCTGTCGAAATACACTCTGATAGAGTTTCTCGTTACGAGGAAACTTCTAAAAATCTCGATTGGACCGGAGTGACTTTTCCAACAGAGTTAAAACATATCGAACGTTTCGAGGTTCAAAATCCCACCGTAGCGGTGAACGTCTTGGGATACGATGAGGAAAAACGAATGATCTATCCTCTCAGACAGACTTCGTATCTCGAAAGAGAAAAGACGATTATTTTATTATTGATTTCAAATGGTGACAATCGTCATTATTGTTGGGTTAAACATCCGACCCGATTACTGTCAAAACAAAATAATAAACATAACGGAAAGATATCTTTATGTTACAATTGCATGAACGTGTTTCACAGCGAAGACTGGTTGGCGAAACATCAGGAATATTGCAATGAAAATCAAGGTGTCGCCGTCGAAATGCCCAAACCCAACACCATCGTGAAGTTTGAAAATCACAATAGAAGGTTAAAAGTACCATTTGTCGTGTACTCCGATTTCGAATGTTTCACCGCGAAAATGAGTTCCTGTCAACCCAACGCTCTTCAAAGTTACATCGAAAGATAGCAAAAACACATACCTTCGGGCTATTGCATTTACGTGAAATGCGCTTTCGACTCGCAAAACGATATGGGTCCCTTCACCTACACGAAACAGTGCGAAGACGACGACATGGCTCAAAGGTTCGTGGAAGAGTTAGAATTGAAAATTCAAATGTTACACGACATATTCAAAACTCCGGCGAAAATGATCATCACGCGAGAGCAGCAGGACGAAAATAACAGAGCCACCGAATGTCACATATGCAGACAATCGTTCGACGAGAATTCGGAGGAAAATAAGAAGGTTAGAGACCACGATCATTACACGGGTCTGTATCGCGGTCCGGCTCACAGCAAGTGTAATTTAAAATATCGAGACGCCGCTTTCTATCCGGTGATGTTTCACAATCTCTCGGGTTACGACAGTCATCTGTTCGTGAAAAATCTCGGCACCTCACACGAAGAATTAAATTGCATCGCGAACAGCGAAGAAAGATACATTTCCTTCACGAAATAGAAGCTCATGGAGAAGAAAAGAGTAATCGACGGAGACACGTTGAAAGAAAAAACGAAATCCATTTGTAGATGCATACGTTTCATCGACAGTTTTAAATTCATGTCGACCGCTCTGGAAAAATTAGTCGATAACATGAGCAAGGATAAATTTAAAATCACGAGCGAACATTTCGGAGAACGAGTAGACGTCATGTTGAGGAAAGGAGTCTATCCTTACGATTACATGAATGATCTAAAGAGATTCGAAGACACTGCACTACCTTCGAAAGAAGATTTTTATTCGAAATTATACGAATCCGACATTTCCGACGAGAATTACGAACACGCCAAAAACGTGTGGAAATCATTCGATATGAAAACCATGAGAGATTATCACGATCTCTATCTGAAGACCGACGTTCTGCTCTTGGCAGACGTGTTCGAAACTTTTCGAGACGTCTGTTGTCGAAATTACGATCTGGATCCCGCTTGGTATTTCACCGCACCCGGTCTGGCGTGGGACGCTCTGTTGAAGACCACCGAAGTCCAATTGGAATTATTATCCGACGTGGACATGTTGCTCATGTTCGAAAGGGCTGTGAGAGGTGGCGTCTCGATGATCTCTCACAGATATTCTGAAGCTAACAATCCCTACATGAAAGAAGGTTTCGATTCGAAACGGTCGACTAAATACATACAGTATTGGGACGCCAATAATCTGTACGGTTGGGCTATGAGTCATCCTTTACCGATTAGAAATTTCGAATGGGTGAAGGAACCGGAAGAGATGCAAAAATGGAGAGACTATCCTTGCATTTTAGAAGTCGATTTGAACTATCCGGAAGAATTACACGATCCACACAACGTTTATCCGCTAGCTCCTGAACGAATGGAACCGAACGAAGGAGACGAGGAAAAACTCATTCCCAATTTATTTAACAAACGTAACTACGTCGTCTACAGCGAGAATTTGAAACAGTACGTCGATTACGGGATGAAATTAGTCGACATACATCGCATCATTCGATTCGACGAAGAGCCTTGGATGAAAAAATACATCGATCTCAACACGAATCTCAGAACTCGAGCCGAGAACGATTTCGAAAAAGATTTCTTCAAACTCATGAACAACTGCGTGTACGGTAAATCGATGGAAAACATCAGGAAGAGAACCGACGTTCGACTCGTCACGTCTGAGAAAAGAGCTAAAAAATTAGTGGCGAAACCCAATTACAAACACCGAACCATATTCGACGAAAATCTAGTGGCCGTTCACATGCAAAAGACGCACCTGAAGTTCGACAAACCATATTATCTCGGACCGATCATCTTAGATATCAGCAAGCGATTGATGTACGAGTTTCACTACGATTACGTCAAACGAAAATTTGGCGATAAAGCCAAACTACTGTTCACCGACACGGAGAGTTTAGTTTATGAGATAGAGACGAAAGACGTCTACCGAGATATATCTCCGGACGTGGCCGAGTGGTTCGACACGAGCAATTATCCCGTCAATCACCCGTCCAACATTCAATCGAACGACAACAAGAAGGTGTTGGGTAAATTTAAGGACGAGAGCGGTGGTAAACAGATCGTCGAATTCGTGGGTTTGAGACCCAAACTGTATGCTTATCGTCTAGAAGATGATGAAGAGATCAAGAAGTGCAAAGGAGTTAAAGCGTGCGTGGTGAAGAAAAACATCTCTTTCCAAGAGTATAAAGATTGTCTGTTAGGAAGTGGTCCGGTGTATAAGACTATGAAATCGATTCGAAGCGAAAATCACGACTTGTATACTGAAATAGTCAACAAGATTTCGCTGACGGCCGACGACGATAAGAGATTCGTGTTAGACGATAAAATAAGCACTTTGGCACTCGGACATTGGACTTTGGATCTAATTTTAGACGATATGAATGTGGATGATTGGATTCCAGATATGATTGTTGATGATAAGATTCCAGATATGATTGTGGATGATAGGATTCCAGAAAATCGAGAAGAATTAGATGAACACAAAATTATAGAAATCGATAGTGACATCGAGAGTGTTAGTTTAAAAAGAAAAAGAAAAAAATTTAAAAAAATAACGTCATTTTAGTGAATTATAATAAAATAAATAAAAAAAATATATACGCATTTATGAATAAGAAAATAAAGATATCCGTAGAAGGTGTCGTCTTACCTAACGAACCCCTATCCAACATCGATCTGTTGAATGCGGCAAAGGATTTGAAAATCAAAGATTTTCTAGGCGTGTTTTCCAGAGATGCCTTGCCGAAGAGAAGACCTCAACAATCGGAATGCGGAATTTTAAATCTAGACGATTCATCGGGTGAAGGCACTCACTGGGTGGCGTGGATCAAGAATGGTAAGAAGAAAAATTATTATTTCAACTGCCGTGTCGCACTGTCTCATTCTAAATCCCACGGGTAATTTACTCTTGGATTCTATGATCTTGTAGAGACGCGCTTTCTCCACGATCGAAGGCTCCACGTGCGGAACGAACCACGATATCTTGTGTAGAGTTATCTTACCTGCATCGGTCGCAGTGAGTCTCACTATTGCGTCGTCGTTTCCTTTTCGAATCAATGTCAGATTGTGTTTGAATCCGTACATGATCTTGTTGTAATCGTCCGCAAATCCGAAGATGTGTTTCAAAGATATCCTGAACGAAAACGTTCCTTTAGGTCTGGACGGCTTGACGACGTAGTCGAATATCGCGGCGGCGCCTGCGCTAGCAGGGCCTACGGTGTCTTTCACCCACAACTGATTAAGTCCTCTGGATTTCGAAAAATCATCAGGATACGTCAAGAGTCCGAACATCGTGGTGGCCTGACCGGGATGAAACACAGATTGTATCTCTTGTCCGGATAGCATGTATTTTATGTTACTGAATAGATGCATGATGCCATTATTAGCTAGAGTAACCGTGTCGTTGTCGGCGTAGTCGCTCCCATCTTCCTTGGTGAGACGTCCCTGCACCACTATGTAACTCTCGCTAGGATGTACGAATAAATCTTGAGTTTCGACGTTGATTCTTATCTCTCCCGCATTGTTCAAACTCGTTCCGGTTACCGGTTCATATTCGTGAACCTCATATTCTTGAATACTTTCATCTTTCACTATGCTTTGTGCTATATCTAGTATATTCGTCATTTTAAAGGATTTTTAGTTTTTTGTTTATTAATTAACTTGCTTTTTTTTTATCTAAAAATAGTTTTTAATTATTTTTTATTATTTTTTTCTCTCTTATATATATGTGTGTAAACAAGAAAATGTTAAAGAGAGTAAATAAAAAAAATTTTGTCTTCATCAAAACTTCGTCTTCTGTAATTGTTATTCGTAAAATTTTCCGATGATCTCTTCTCCATCCAAAGCTTCGATTTCGTAAGTCACCGGATCGGTATGAAATATTTTGATGATCACTAAGATTTCCGAGGTCCATCGAGGAGTATAACCCTTTTCGAAGTGCTTCTTATAAGCGTAAATTCTCACTCGATCACCGACCGCAAATTTCGGTGTTCTAAACTTCTTCCTGATCTTAGATCTCTCAGGATATAGATTCGCGTCGACCCGTTTTTCGTTTCGAGGATCGCTAGCTTCCGCGGGAGTCATCTTGATCGATCTGTGTCGCGTGTTGTTGTAATCTTTGACCAGACCGTTCAGAGCGTATATGTATTTCTTGGTCGAATTCGCCGTGAAGTATCTGTGCATCTTTTCCTTCATTGTTCGATTCCAACGTTCCGCCACACTGGCTTTCTCTTCGTTTTCGATCGAGTAGAGGTCTACTAATCGACGAACGTGCTTGTTGTAGAATTCCTTTCCCTTATCCACCCACAATTTACTCGGTTTTCGAGAAGACGAGCCGAACACGCTCTTCAGAGCCTCGGCGACGCAAGGTCCCGATTTATCCTTCAAAGCTCTGATCCAACCATATTTGGAAAACACGTCGATGACCGTCAATAGATATTTGACGCCCTCATTCCACCTCGAAAACGATCTCATGTCGACCAAGTCGGCAGACCAAATATCATCCAGACCCTTCACGAACACCCTTCTCTTTCAAAATTTATGCACTATGGGTTTGTGTAACTCCTCGGCCAATTCGCTCGTCAATAATCGTTTCTTCTTCTTTTCAGATGCGCTTTTTTTTTTTGAACGCCCCATCCGAATCGACATTTCGCACCGATCAGATTGCCGACCAGCGAACGTTCCATCTTCTCTCTCCTGGTCGGATTCGATATGCCTCTCAATTTCCCCAACATGTTTTTGTCGCAGACGTCGTTGCGAGTCTTGGTGTCGGGATGTCCAGCATAGCACAGATCGTGATCATACGCGGCCGCGTCCACCCTATTCACAGGTTTGCTCCAAGATTTGGGAGTCAGATCGGAGTTGAGTCTCTTGTTCAATTTCGTTCCGGGTCCCGTGAAGCTGTGACCGGGCAGATGCATTTCGAAAGGTAGATTGTTGATCATTTTCTTCACGATGCCTTTACCTTTGCTCGCATTCTTTTTTTTGACGAATCATGTCTTGATAGAACCACACACGTTGCAAATTCCGCGAAGCATCTGTCTGTCGTTTTTAGTTCGCACTTCTCTAGAATTACTCGTCTCGGTAACTCTCTTACACTTTACGCAATACATTTTTAAGAGTTATTTAAATTAATTTCGTTTTTTTATTTTATATATAAATTTAATATTTTTTTTTTTAAAATTACTCTTCTTATTATATATTTTCTTTTTTTTCAATCGCTGCTCTTGAGTTCTATCATCTTACTGAATTCCTCCCTGGCCTCTTTCCTCCCCTTTTCCATGAGAGAATCCTTCATCTCTTCCTTGATGATCTGACGAATCTTGATTCTCACGGCTTCTTTCATGGCATCATATTTCGTTTTCCCGCTCAATATCGCGAAGTATTCTCCGTCCGATATTTTACCATCTTTCAACGCCATAGAGATCATTTCGGATATCGTGTCGATCTTGGAGTCGGCCAAGACGCGAATCTTGTCGTGTTTCCTCGCCTTCAGATATAATTTCCTACTCAAAAAGTTTCCGAGCGTGCTAAACAATCCGGCGGCGAGAGCCACTCCTTCTACGGTCAACACGATTGGAATGCCAACCGCGGTCGACAAAAATCTGATGACGGCCGCGTGTAAACCCAGGGAAATCGTGATGAGTGTCGTGTCGATCGCGTTGACGATTGTCACGAAACGCGAATACTTCTTCTTGAGGGAACGACGAGAATCTCTCTCTCGAATTAGATACTCTTGGATTCTATTGATTTGATCGATGCGATACCTCTCTCCTTTTTCTCTTTCTTCTAGCGATGGCGCCGTCGGCGAAACGTCGATCGGCTTCTCGTCCTCGTCGTCCACTAACGTCGGATACAATTTATTTCTGGTTCGCATTTTTTGTTTTTTTTCTTCTAATATTAGATAAAAATTTTATGTGTGTATTTATTTTTTCATTTTCTACTCTCCCTTATTTTATATCAACGAAAAAAACTTAGACGTATGCTTCGTTCAGCAATAATTTCTTGATGCATCCCTTGTCTTCTAAAGTCAAACTTCTATGCGCCAATTTCAGTTCTTCTGAATCTGTAGGCCTGTCTCGATTCTTACAGAAGACTAATCTCTTCCAAAACGTGATCACATCGTTGAATTTAACGCGTTCGAATGCTGGTTCGAAATACATGACGACCATATCTTCCCTTTCCATCGTCAGACACGAATGATTCTCGTGATCGAAGTCTAGATAATCCCGACATCCGACGCATCGTTCTAACAAGATGGGACGTAGTTGTTCGTTCACGCAGATTGCGTATGCTCTCATCAGCATGTTTAAAAGAAACCTCGCTCTAATAGTCTGAGAATCGCTCATGATTTACGTATTTTTTTTTATTATCTATTCGATTTGATATATTTAATTTTCTAAATAACTATTATTTATATATTTTTTTTTCTCTCCTATATATATCGATCACTTTTATTTATTTCCTAGGATATTCCCCCACCCCACGACGAGGGGAGATAACTCCGTATGATCGAGTTTATGAGAATCGAGCGATCCGATCGGTCGATTGACGGAGAATCGAGCGATCCGATCGGTCGATTAGCTGAGTTTGGGAATTCCCATAGTGGGGAATTCCCCTAATGACGTCATAAATGGGAAAAACCCACCGCCTCAAAACAATTGAGAGTTCTGGACCACTGGTCTAGAATCCGCAGACCGTTTTTTGATGATAGCCTAGAATTTTTTGCTCGCATTCGCCAACGATGCATCGATGGTCTGATCTGCGATGGGAACGTCGACAAAAATTTTTAAAGTAAAAGATAAAAGTGACGATGTACAATTTCGCCTTTTTTTTAAAAACGCACGTTCACCACGAGTATTTGAACGTTAAAAGTGCAATCTAGGAGTCACAAAAAAACATGGGAGATTCAAGACCACTGTACATTTTTGTGAACAAGCATGCGATTTAACACTGAATTCCACGTTGGTAAACGCATCGTGTACGTATGTTGTACACGTACATGTACAAAGTGGTAGTAAACTCTCAAATCTTACCTACTATCCTACCATTTAGTTCTGTTTCTAACAGCATGTGCCCAAATATACCTGTATCCTTAACTGCTACATCTGTTGAAACTTGATGAATTAAACTAATCTGCTAACCATGGAGAACTGGGTAGGATACCCTGTGGTCCATGAATACCATATTTGCTTGTTGGATCCTCACCCCTATTGGTTATAAAAGTGAAGGTACAGGTAAATCTCCACCTTTGTTCTGTGCATTCTGTAGTTTACAGGTAATGAGTATAGGGCTATGGAAAATTTGAAATATAGGCAATGGAAAAACTATGGAAAGGCTATGGAAAAATATACTACAAGGCCTGTGTGAAGCCCGTGCTTAAGAGAGATTCCTAGGAATTAAGTTAAGGGCTGATATTATCCCCGAGGGGAAGATAGAGTTGACATTTTCTTACAGGTACTTGAACACTTAAAAGTTAAACTGGTTGATTTCTAGAAGCCACTTTCATGGTTCTTTTGAAAGGTGCTCAAAGTCACTTCAATGGCTTTACAATGTATACATTAGCTGTTTTCTCAGCAGACAAAAATATAAACTTGTTTTGTAACCATCAAGCCCTCTCCAATAAATTATAAAAAAACAATTACTTCTAACAATACTTGGCAAAACTGCTATACTAAACCCTATAAGCATGTTACAAATCACATTTGAAAACTAATCAAGCACTTCACTGATTGATATCTTAAGTGTTAAGTGCCATAGCCAGTAGGCATATCATCACAGCCAATCATTATGAACACAACTCAGTTACAGTATGGTGACTGTGGACTGGTTACTTTCCATGGGTGGGCAATATTTCCATGGATGCTATAATATTAGATTCCAAATACTAATTATAGGAATAATTATCTTAACTTTAATTAATGAAGCACCAGGTACAACCCGGTGCTTCAATAATTAAAATTTTGGTAATGGTCATTTTTATTACCTGGTAAATGTAAGCATGAACATCACTGCCCATGTGTGGATTATGACCAGTCAAGATGTACAACAAATTAATGTAAAATTAAAACACTGATTTTATTTTGCAGGTGATGAAATAGTCATTAAAACCTCTTCATCTCCAAAACAATCAGAAAAGAAAAATTATTCACGAGCTCCACGATTGCAAAAGCATGACAGTCAGCAAAGAGGATCTAAAAGATATTCGTCTCTGAGGCAAAGAACAGTTCCTGATACAAACTATGAGTCTCCTCCCGTTGAAGGCTCCAATTTTTATCCAGGTATCTATAAAGCTAACTCATAACTATCTCTGTGGATGTTAGTTTCCAGGTTTTTCCCAAAGTCAGACTTTAACTGGTTGAATGTTTAAATATCTTACAGGCCTATTTACACAGAAGAACCATTGTACCATTCCACTAGCATTAATTTGTACAAAGTTTTCTTTGTCCATAGACAACAGTTCTTCCAAGAGAACATTTATGAATTGGACTTATGTTTTATGGATGGCCAGTTCAGTATTATTACCTGTACAATATTGCCAGTGATTCATTATGTAATGGCATGACTAGTATTTTGAGATTAAACTTGTCCTGATTTATCACATAACACTTGAAATATTAAATTTGTGCCATATTTTTTATTTCCGAGAATAATTTCCTGTCTGTTCACAGTATTTGGTAATATCCACAAGGTGTCAAGTCTTTGTTTGTATACATGAGTAGTACTTTCCACAACACAAATTTCCTGTCTGTTCACAGAATTTGGTAATTTCCACAAGGTGTCAAGTCTTTGTTTGTATACATGAGTAGTACTTTCCACAACACAAATAGTTGATGACACCTGCAAAAACCTGTAAAACTCATTCTTCAATAACTAAAAATTTCAATTTTTAGCTTAACTTGACAAAGTCAAGATAAGATATTGCCATCACATGAGTCTGTCAGTCTGTCCTCATTTTCTTTGGCACAGGCTACAACCTGTAGTTCTTGTCTTTGAGGAGATGACAGGTACCAACAGTTTTGTGACTCTTCTTATACACAGTACCTGGCCCAGGGATTACAATCCAGTAGTGTGGTGTACTATAACTCGGATAAACTGTGATTGTATATAGAGCAGTATGTACCCATGGCAACAGGTGCACTTTAATTGTACGTAAACCACATGTTAATTGCACATGTAGATCTGATCAAAATTGTGTCTTATCATTTCTTGAAAAGCTCTCTGCAGGCCATGATTTGACTAGAAACAAATGCAAAGCCATAGGCAGCACGTGTGGCAAATATTGGGTCTTGGCCTTTCAGGGTTAAACTAGAGTGTCCAATTAACTTGACTTTAGAAATTTGGACCCTGAGGGAGAGGGGGAGCTGACCCCTTTGCCCTGAGACAAGGAGGCTGCACATTCCGTATTCACCAGTGCTGTACTAGTGGATAAGACTTGACTTTCCATGAACTGTGACTGATGCATTCATAAGTATACATTTCTGATATATTTTCTCAAAGAATGATGTGTGTGTAATGTCAGTACTGTCAAGTCTCACATTATAATTTGATAGATTGTAAACTCCTGGTCTTAACTCAGAGTTGAGTGCCCTTTGTGAAACCCCTGCACCCCTTGTAGTGATGAGCCGATAAGATAAATGACCCATTATCTGAATGCCAATGTTTTGGATACAAAATCAGCTAATTGTTGATGCCGATGTCAGATGGTCCATGTTTTATATTTAATTGATGGTAATTGCCAGGCAATACACCGTGTAAGCCCCCAATCCCGACAACAGTTTAGTGATGTTTTTTATCAATGTTGAGGGCTTTAATTAACGATTTAATTATTGTTAAGGCACACATTTATTTTACTAATGGGCACTGCCATTTTGCATACATAATATTTGATAAACCGGAATCATGCTAAAATAAAACAAAACAAATCGAACAGTTTTATCCTTTATGGAAGCCATCGCCTAAAAAAATGAAACGAACAGTTTTATCCTTTATGGAAGCCATCGCCTAAATGCTTCAAAGGTAATATACACAATGCTGTAAGCAAGTTCCTGCAATTTCTTGCTGCCGTTTTTGGATTTCTTTGATATCAAGTCGACACTCATCACTTGAGTGAACACGGTTGTCTCTCAATTCCCGGGGCGGTGGGATCAAAGTGAAACTGAAAATGTACTGCCCCATCATGTGACACCCAAAGGGTTTACAAGTACATGGGTCTAAATGAAGGCTATTGTATTTCTGAGATCGTGGCACCAGAGTTTCCACCTTTAATGCATAATTGTCCCTGAGAATTTAACATCTCTAGTCACACATATTCACTCGGCTGGCAAAATTTGACGAGATCAAACAGAACAATGAATCACTCAAGAGTCATTTCAGTAAAAACATCTTCAATCTGGATCTTGAATTGAGGAAATCTTGACAATTTTTTTTATATGCGACCATCGGCGAGGACTTATCCCACACCCTCGACTACCAATTGTCAACCGATGGGTGCTTATTGTTCGATGGCTGATTGCATACCTGTTAAGCATCTCATCACTAACCCCTTGTCCTCTGTTGCTTCTGGCACCTTTGTTCTCAATGTACTAATATATGTCTTTATACAATTGAATAGGTTATCGTGAAGCTACTGCCTTTCAACAGCAACAAGACGTTCGAAAGAGACGGCAGGATAGTAACTTTACTTCACCAATATTGCAGCCTCCAATTGCATTTTCCCTACCAGGTGTGTAGATTATGGATTATTATGTTTCAAATTGAATCCAGCAAAAACTAATTTAGGTTATCATTACTGCATTAATACTTTAACCCTTTAACTATCATGATTAGAAGGCTACGCTTGATCATAATTAGCAGACTTGCACATACTCCAAATTTGTTTAGTTTTGACTTTTTAAAAATAAAATGTCCTTCTCGGAACTCACATTTTGTCCCTTGGGTGCAATTAGGCTCCATCTGCAATGCTTTATAGTTCCTTGTTGCACTCAAGGTCTGATTTATTATTGATTTCTTCATGAAATTTTTTTATACTTAACTCTGCTTTTACAAACTCCATTCCTCCACTGGGAATAATAATTAAACCCATACAGATTTCACCACACCTGAATCAGATTCGATAAAAGAGAACCATGAACCGCATTTCCCTCCTTGACATCTTAGAAAACATACTCTTATTTTGGACCTTGCTTTCTCCAAAAATTTGGAGTCAAATTCAAATGCAATTGAAACAAAAATATATTGCAATAGATTATACAGTACAATCGCCATGGATTGGTCATAATTCATGCTTTGGCAGTAATGTCCATGCATCCGTTCACCCAGTAATAAAAATCAAGATCAGCAAAATTTAATTGATGAAGCACCAGGTTGTACACGGTGCTTCGTTAATGAAATTTGTGATGATTATTCCCATAATTAGTGTTTGGAGTCTAATATTGCCCAC
Source organism: Pictodentalium vernedei (assembly GCA_031216915.1). Classification (NCBI taxonomy): domain Eukaryota; kingdom Metazoa; phylum Mollusca; class Scaphopoda; order Dentaliida; family Dentaliidae; genus Pictodentalium; species Pictodentalium vernedei. Next base: position 235,166,824 of record CM062294.1, read on the forward strand.
CCGTGAAAAGTGACCAGTCCATGGCAGCTGTACTGTATATATAGAGGATATATAGAATTTTCCGTTTGGACGAGCCTCTGGCGAGCCCCAAACGGAAAATTCGGACAAGTTTCATAAATATCATATGAGAAAAACACTTATTTCATATTCTATTTATCATATGACACACATATACACAAATTAATGACTTAGTATGACTTTTTAACCCTTTACCTAATGTGTGTTGCAGACGACACTTGGAAAAAACATCACCATATAACTAAAAATTTTCATTTTTTGCTTCCAAAACATAGGTTATATACCTAACCTATATTTTGGAAGCAAAAAATGAAAAAAGTTTCGTATATAGCACTGGCCAGTTTTGGTCGTTATGTTAGGTAAATGGTTAGTGCAATATAACCCAACCTAAATAAGACAGGTAACGTAAATTCTCCCTGCTCAAATTATGCAAATGTGACCCAGTTGTATTGTGTTCAGCCAATCAAACTGTCCATATTTGAAATTGACCAATGAAATCTTTCAACCTCAATTATGCAAATTATGAAAATATGGCCCAGTTGTATTTTGTTCAGCCAATCAAATTGTCTAGTTTTGAAATTGACCAATGAAATCGACAGAAAGCTTTATTTATCACTGATTAATATGAAAGCAAAATATCAAATGTTTTAAAGTGAACAAAACGGGCGAGTCATATGATAAAAAAGGATCTATACAGATGGATTTAAAGATGGTGATAAAGTAGCATCATTATAGTGATTATGTCACCTCTATCTGAACACCAAATAAAAGTTCTATTTTCACAGTTGAAGTTAAAGCTTGGCTACTGGCACTTGAACACATCGAAAATGTATAGGAAAATATAGTTTCCAACTCTCTTTCCTCTTTGCTAGCTTTACTCATCTCCAAGTTGAAGAACCCTCTCATATTGGAACTCTGTGATAATACGTGGAATACTCTCATGTCTGACCAATATGATTTCGTGTTTTGCTGGTATCTCTCGTAACACCAGTGCAGACGGTTCAACAAAACAGACTAAAAAGAAGCTTTTCAAGGTTTTCAAGATTCTATTCAGTGATTACAAGCCATATATCAGTAAATACATCAAATCTATGTGGCAGGCAGAGTGGGTTAGAATGACAAATAACCAGCTCCATTGCTTCATACCAGATATTTTTTTATCATTACTATTCTAGTAACCTTTGTAGAAAAGACCATGTACCATTGAGACAATGTCATATTGGTCATACATGACTTCCACATTCCTTTTTGTTGCAGGATGATGTGCGACCAGAATGTGGTCCTTGTCAATTTCCATTGACTATCAAACACATTCAATTAGACTATACTGATTTTACAGACAGCAGATGGCGACATTATAATGTACCATCTAATGAACTATATTTTTATACTATAAACCAATGACCCAGACTAGCTGGTGCAAACTAACTGTTATTAAGGGCCAAACACAAATTTTGAACCTCCCAATCCCCAAAATTTGCTTGCAAAACCGAAAATTAAAAGTCCTATCTGGTCCTCCATACTTTTACCCTCCGCGCATGCACAGCCTTCAGGAAGCGACCGAAACTGGCGCCAGCATCATTCTTTGTTTGAACTTTCAGTCAATAACAATTTTTTGACATCTGTGCTTTGAAAATCTACTTTTTGAGGATGCCAGAAACAAATCAGTGCAAGAATTGGTGGATCCAAGGCTGTTATTGCATGATGGACGTGAACAACGGTGGTTTCCTAAGTACGTTCAGGGCTGTAGCATTATAATAATAATAAATTATTTCATATTTCCCAATTTCGGGACATTCGCCTGACGTCGTCATTTTTATGCCCCCCGACTTAAGTCGGGTGGCATATAGTGATTGAAGTATGTGTGTCCATCCATGTGTCCGTGTGTGTGTGTGTCCGAGCCAATAACTCGAAAACTGTTAGGGCCACAGTCAGCAAACTTCACACAATTATAAAGGACCATTGGAGGATGTGTCGCACACCATAGCCGGGTTCGTACCTTCAAGGTCAAGGTCACATGTCAAGGTCACACTAAAAATTGGTCAATATTCGAGTCTCAGCCATAACTCAGAAACGAATCATAGTACAATTGTTAAACTTTTCACAAATGTTAAGGACAGTCAAAAGGTGTGTCGCTTATAATAGGTTCTGCCGCATCTGCAAGGTGAAGGTCACAAGTGACCTTCATATGTTCAGGGTCACAAATCATGTCTCAAGCGTAACTCCAAAACTATTAGGGCTACAATCATCTAACTTCGCTCAATTATAAAGGACAATGGGTGGATGTGTCACACACCACAGCACGGTCTGTAAGATCAAGGTGGGGGAGGGGGTGGGGCATGTGTTACCTCAGTAACATTTTTCTTGTTACAAATGAATTATCCACTGTTTGTTGAGTATTCCTTCTCTATCCTTCCGTGAACCCTTCCTGTTAAACTCCTAAGCTTTTTGGCTAATTTTTATTGAAATTTTTTATTAAATTTCTTGGGAGTTTAACGTGTATTACAGAATATTTATTCTGATGGTTACGTCTTCACCTTAGGGTGTTAGGTCGTTTAGTCTTGCATCTTCTATCCGATGTATTGTTTTTTCTTCATATGAAGATCTAGCTTTGTATCTGGTAGCATCTAATTGGTTGTCCTGAATGGATGTCTCAACAATGTCCTCAATATGTGTAGTAGATTGTAGGGCTACAATCATCTAACTTCACTCATTTATAAAGTACAATGGGTGGATGTGTCACACACCTCAGTCAGGTCCGTAAGGTCAAGGTGGGGGGTGGGGGGCATGTGTTACCTTAGTAACATTTTTCTTGTTTTAACTGCATCTTCTATGCAAAAAGTATTTTGTCATCTGGTTGATTTACACAATATTCCGTCAAATATTGGTGTAAATATATTTATCATATGACTAGTCCGTTTTGTTCACTTTAAAACATTTGATATTTTGTTTTCATATTAATCAGTGATAAATAAAGCCTTCCATCTATTTCATTGGTCATTGTCAAAACTAGACAATTTGACTGGCTGAACAAAATACAACTGGGCCACATTTTCATAATTTGCATAATTAGAGTTGGGAGTTTTCATTGGTCAATTTCAAAGCTGGACAATTTGATTGGCTAAACAAAATACAACTCAGTCACATTTGCATAATTTCAGTAGGGAGAATTTATGTTATCTGTCCTATTTAGGATGGGTTATATTGTATTAATCTTTTACCTACAAGAAAAACGCCATTCATTTTTAGCTCAACTTTGACGAAGTCAAATTTGAGCTATTGTCATGGCCTGTCGTCTGTCTGTCCGTCTGTCCGTACGTCAACAATTGGCTATGGCTCGGGCTAGAGGTCGTATTTATGAACCGATCTTTACAAAACTTCTTGTGTACCTTTGTTATGACCTTGGGACGGGAACGAGTGTTTTTAGGTGTGGTCCGAAATTCAAGATGGCTGCCAGTGGCCATTTTGTACCGATGATGCAAAAATCAGTTTTTTGTACAGAACTTCTGTATGAAAGTTCTGATTTGAATAAACTTTTGTATAAATGTTTAGTACCATGGGATACATCACATATAATACAGGTTTTTTTCTCGTGCGTAAATTATGCAAATTAGACTGACTTTGATTTATTTAGTGTTACTTTCAGAGCTGTAAGTGCCAAGCTGCTATGGCTCGGGCTAGAGGCCATATTTATGAACTGATCTTTACGAAACTTCTTGGGTACCTTTGTTATGACCGTGGGACGAGAACGAGTGTTTTTGGGTGCGGTCCGAAATTCAAGATGGCTGCCAGCCGCCATTTTGTACTGACGATGCAGAATCTGTTTTTTGTACAGAACTTCCATATGAAAGCTCTGATTTGAATAATTTTTTGTATGAATGTTTAGTACCATGGGATACATCACATATAATACGGGTTTTTTTCTCGTACGTAAATTGTGCAAATTAGACTAATTTTGATGTTTTTTGGGGTTACTTTCAGCACTGTAAGTGCAAATGCCAATACGGCTCGGGCTAGAGGCCGTATTTATGAACCGATCTTTACGAAACTTCTTGGGTACCTTTGGTATCACCGTGGGACGAGAACGAGTGTTTTTGGGTCCGGTCCGAAATTCAAGATGGCCGATGGCAGCCATTTTGTACAAAATTAGGTGCAATCAGATTTTTGCACAGAACTTCCATATGAAAGCCCTGATTTGAATAATTATTTTGTGTGAATGTTTAGTACCATGGGATGCATCACATATAAAACGGGTTTTTTTCTCGTGCAGAAATTATGCAAATTAGATGAACTTTGATTTTTTCAGTGCGACTTACACACAGTAAGTACACATGTCAATACGGCTCAGACTAGAGTCTGTATTTATGAACTGATCTTCACGAAATGTCTTGGGTACCTTTGTTATCACCTTGGGACGAGAACGAGTGTTTCTGGGTGCGGTCTAAAATTCAAGATGGCTGCCAGTGGCCATTTTGTACCGAAATTTGGTCTAATCAGTTTTTTGTACACATCTTCTATACAGCTCAGACTAGAGGCCATATTTATGAACCAATCTTTACGAAACTTCTTGGGTACCTTTGTTATCACCGTGGATGAGAGCGAGTGTTTTTGGGTGTGGTCTGAAAGTCAAGATGGCCACCAGCAGCCATTTTGTACCAAAATTAGTGCAATCAGTCTTTTGTATAGAACTTCTGTATGAAAGTTCTGATTTGAATAAATTTTTGTATGAATGTTTAGTAACATGGAATACATCACCTATTGTAAGGGGTTTTTTTTCGTGCCGAAATTATGCAAATTAGATGAACTTTGATTTATTCAGTGCTACTTACACAATGTAAGCACACATGTCAATACGGCTCAGGGTAGAGGCTGTATTTATGAACAAAACTTCTTGGGTACCTTTGTTATCTCCTTGGGATGAGAATGAGTGTTTCTGGGTAGGTCCAAAATTCAAGATGGCTGCCAGTGGCCATTTTGTACCGAAATTAGGTCCAATCAGTTTTTTGTCACAAGTTCTATACAGCTCGTATTTATGAACTGATCTTCACAAAACTTCTTGAGTACTTTTGTTTTCACCTTGGGACAGGAACGAGTGTGTTTTGGGGTGCCTTTGTTATCACTGTGCTATGAGAACAAATATTTTGGGGTTCAGTCAGACCCACTCTGGGACTCAAAGCTTTTTTCTAGTTCAGCATCTGACTGTCACCCACCTTTACAATACTTTACCTATACATTTGTTACAGGCAACGGTCAGTATTCATGTACAGACCGTTACAATACTTTATATGTACCTTTGTTATCAGGTCATTACCTAGATGTTTGTCATTGCTGTGTCACATACTATACATGTACATGTCTTAACAAGTTGAGCTACAGTGTCATTGACACTTTCATTTTTAATATTTTCCCTTTATACTTACAAAACATAGTTATGACACCTCATTGGAACTAGCGTGTCGCACTCGTTCCAATGAGGGGTCATAACCTATGTTTTGGAAGCAAAAAATAAAAAGTTTTAGTCATATGAGGATGTTTTTTCCAAGTGCTGTCTGCAACTCAAGTTAGGTGATGGGTTCAAAAGTCATACTAAGTGGCTAATTTGTGCGTGTGTGTATCCTATGATAAACAGAATATGAATGAGGCTCGCCAAAACGGAAAATTCTTAGACTCGTTTCATAAATATTATATGAGAAAAACATTCATTCCATATCCTCTATTTACTTCTGCCTTCGCAATTTATTTCATTGTCACACTGATGGTCAGTTTTCATGTTTTTAACTGGTAGAGTGCTAAATGATATTTGGTCATCAAAATTTGTTCATATGGCTTTGCCTTACTACAATTCATGGGAGGGTGGGGGTGGCATTGCAGTAACCGATTCTCATCAGATCACCGAAGTTGAGCAACGTTGAGCCCGGTTAATCCTTGGATGGGTGACCCCCATTGTCCACATGGGGGCTCGATTACGTCGCGTACTAAGGCGTACTGAACAATGATGGTGCCCATGTCTTCAATCAATCTAACCCTGCCTGTGCTGCATTGCAGAGTTACGATGTTGGGGAGCTGGCAGATGCTCGTCGTTGCTCGGTGGTTCTCTCCAGGTACTCTGGCTTCTTCCACCCATAAAACAGTCACTGACTCGATATGACCTTGGCTATTAAAGTGTCGTTAAACCCTAATAAAATAAATAAATACTAAATAATTCACGGGAGAGTGCCTATTGGCACTCTCCCATAAATTGTAACAAGGTAAATCCTTACTGAAAAGTTTTACTTTAAAGATAATATGAAACACTCCCAGTGAATATTAAGTCTTTAAGTTGTGCTACCCGCACTTTAAAATAAAACTCCAATACAGGCTTCCAGCACTCTACCAGATAACTTATATTTCACTTTCTGATGGAATTTTTTTTACCCTACCTTTTACTGCCGTGATATAGCCTCAGCTGCTGATGTGGCATTAAGCACCAATAAATAAATAAATACATTTATGACAATTGTACAAACTGATCAACGTTGGTAGTCATATATGTAGTAACTAAAATTTGTCTTTAGGTTTGCATTCTTCATGTATTGATTTTATTTTTTACGAAGAAAATTAGAATTAGGTATTTGTTTTTCACTGCTTAACCAGGTGTGTTAGCAAGAACTCATTCTAGTAAATATATTTTTTTTTTCTTTCAGTGTCATCGGCAGCTGCACTGCAGACCTCACCAAGAGTATATAACCCTGCTGTTTCTAGGAATATTCCTGTATCCTCCAACCAGGGTCATCCCTTAATTGGGCCTCAGTACCTGCCAACTGGAATGTTGTATGGTGGGCCACCAGCAGCATTTCCTTTACCAGGGGGACAGTTACCTGCTGGTGCTTTACCACCACCTCCACCACCAGCTCTGCCACAAGGACAGCTACCTCCTACTCAGATTCCCCCTCCTCCTCCACCGGCTCCAGTACCACCAGCACAAATTCCCCCACCAATACAAGGCTTTCCTTCTCCACCGGCTCAACCAGTAAGTGTTATTTTCTTATGTATCTGAAAGTAATTTACCTGAAAAAAAAACTTTAAAAAAGTGGGGTTTTTTTTAAAGGAGAATCCAATCAAGACCGGCTGTTAGATACAGCCCGCAATAAAAAAAAACAATAAAGTTTCTTTCCTTTTTAGTCGAGTTGTGACAGAGTCAAACTCGACTTATAGTTTGGTGAATGGCGGGCGGGCGGGCGGGCGGGCGGGCGGCCGTAAACAATTGGTTTCCGGATGATAACTTGATAGTGGTTCAACTCACATTCATTAAACTTCATACGTAGGTTGGTCTTGGGGGGAGGAAGAACCCTATTGATTTTGGACATGCTACGTCGAAGGTCAAGGTCACAGTGACCTTGAACATAGTAAATCGCAACAATTCCTTTCCGGATGATAACTTGATAGTAGTTCAACCTACATTCATGAAACTTCATAGGTGGGTTGGCCTTGGTGCGAGGAAGAACTCTATTGATCTTGGACTCACCAGATCAAAGGTCAAGGTCACAGTGACCTTTAACATAGTATATCGCAACAATTGGTTTCCGGATGATAACTTGATAGTGGTTCAACCTAGAGTCATGAAACTTCATAGGTGTGTTGGCCTTGGTGCGAGGAAGAACCCTATTGATCTTGGACTCACCAGGTCAAAGGTCAAGGTCACAGTGACCTTGAACATAGTATATCGCAACAATTGGTTTCCGGATGATAACTTGATAGTGGTTCAACCTAGAGTCATGAAACTTTACAGGCGTGTTGGCCTTGGTGCGAGGAAGAACCCTATTGACGTTGGACTCACCAGGTCAAAGGTCAAGGTCACAGTGACCTTGAACATAGTATATCGCAACAATTGGTTTCCGAATGAGAACTTCATAGTGGTTCAACCTAGAGTCATGAAACTTCATAGGTGTGTTGGCCTTGGTGCGAAGAACTGTTGTCACAACTCGACATTGGACCGGTGATCCTGAGCGGCATTTTTAGTCGAGTTGTGACGAAGTCAAACTCGACTTATAGTTTGGTGAATGGCGGGCGGGCGGGCAGGCGGGCGGATGGATGGGCGGGCGGGCGGGCGGGCGTGCGTAAACAATTGGTTTCCGGATGATAACTTGATAGTGGTTCAACTCACATTCATTAAACTTCATACGTAGGTTGGTCTTGGTGGGAGGAAGAACCCTATTGATTTTGGACATGCTACGTCGAAGGTCAAGGTCACAGTGACCTTGAACGTAGTAAATATTAAACAACTGGTTTCCGGATGATAACTTGATAATGGTTCAACTCACATTCATGAAACTTCATAGGTAGATTGGCCTTGGTGAGGGGAAGAACCCTATTGATTTTGGACTCGCTACGTCAAAGGTCAAGGTCAACGTGACCTTGAACATAGTAAATCGCAACAATTCCTTTCCGGATGATAACTTGATAGTAGTTCAACCTACATTCCTGAAACTTCATAGGTGGGTTGGCCTTGGTGCGAGGAAGAACTCTATTGATCTTGAACTCACCAGATCAAAGGTCAAGGTCACAGTGACCTTTAATATAGTATATCGCAACAATTGGTTTCCGGATGATAACTTGATAGTGGTTCAACCTAGAGTCATGAAACTTCATAGGTGTGTTGGCCTTGGTGCGAGGAAGAACCCTATTGATCTTGGACTCACCAGGTCAAAGGTCAAGGTCACAGTGACCTTGAACATAGTATATCGCAACAATTGGTTTCCGGATGATAACTTGATAGTGGTTCAACCTAGAGTCATGAAACTTTACAGGCGTGTTGGCCTTGGTGCGAGGAAGAACCCTATTGATGTTGGACTCACCAGGTCAAAGGTCAAGGTCACAGTGACCTTGAACATAGTATATCGCAACAATTGGTTTCTGGATGGGAACTTGATAGTGGTTCAACCTAGAGTCATGAAACTTCATAGGTGTGTTGGCCTTGGTGCGAGGAACTGTTGTCACAACTCGACATTGGATCGGTGATCCTGAGCGGCATTTTTTATTTTTTTTTTAAGTTTCGACGTAGTCTTACCTATAACCCAAATCTTCACTGCTTCATCTCTGAGTTGCATTTTTGCACTGTATTTTTAAATGAGGTTCACATTTTTTTGTGCACCTGAACCATTACCAGTAGGACATGTACTTAATACTTTCTACGCCACATGCCTGGTCTACCTGGGATCAGAGCCTGACTAGGCCTGGGCTGTGGTGTATAAAATATTAGATACTGCCCAAATTCTGATGAGTCGTGGTTATACAAAACCATCCCTAAAGCAGATGTGTAAGTCTCGCTGCAGTAAACTTCAGCCAATGTCTTGTCCTCACCAATCAACTTTTTGACCATACCTAATTGGGCCAAAATACACTGGGAACAATTTTGATTCCACAAGTAGTGCATCATCACAGTTTAACACTATTGTAACACTCCTTATTTTAACAAAAATTACTCTCTAAGTCTTGTTGTCAAACAAATACAGTAGTTAACTGGCGCTATGTACTTAGGCATACATTACATTGGTGATTTGCCTTCAACCATTACTCGGTCTGCTTGTGCTGATTTGGTAAATTTCTGACACGAGGTCACCCTGGTTGTTGAAAGTGTCAACTAAAACCCCAATAAATAATTATAGTAAATTGAAGAGTCTGACAATTGCTTGTTCAGAGGTTCTCATTGAGTACTTCATCTTCCTCCACCCATAAACCTGTCCAACCCGATGTGAATTTGGCTGCTAAAAGTAGTAGTAAACCTGTCATATGTGCACTGTATCTGGGCTGCTAAAAGTGTCAGTAACCCTATCGTATATGCACTGTAGATCATTGGGTATTTGAATGGGGTTTTATATTACCTATAATCACTAGATTGAGGAACAGGGAGTTTAAGGTCAGAATTGGGGAAAAAATTATCCAAATTATCATTGGCAGTGGTGTAGATATTCAGTACCTGTTCCTACCAAGATGGATCCCTAGACAATTGTTAAGTATTAAGTACGTACCTCTCTCCTGAATCAAGTATAGGTGGGGATATTAATCAACTCATGATTATAGTTTTTTAATGAGAAGATGACAAGTATTTTATCTTTACAGTAAAAGATCTTTTAATTATAATTTTTTCTTTTAGGAACTGTATAGAGGAGGTACAACATACTACCCTGCTGAATTACAGCCACCTTCTGCAAATGCCCCAGTGAAGAGTGGGACAACTTATTATCCTCCACAACTTCAGCCGACTGTTAAATCTAGGTCACCGGTGAAACGAACAAAAGCTGCAATACCTATTGTTAATCCACAGGTAAGTATTAATACCCGATGACGAAGTCTGGAAAATTCTGGAGTTTCTAGATGACAATAAATGTGTGAAATACAATACTAAGCATCTTGTATGAGTTAGTTTACCAATTGTGCAAACCCTTTGACGCTAAAATCTGATAAAACTTGTGATATCAGGACACGCATATTGCTGTTTGGGCATTAGAGTGTCTTCCAGCCAATCATTCCTGGAATATGGTTTTTAGTCAAATCCCAGCTTCGCCTTCAAAGCTGCTAGAATTTGAATAGTAATCTGTTATAGGCGACTCAAAAATGCTGTGGTGTCATTTACTCTAGGATAAAGTGTCCATACCCCCCCAACCCCCTCCTTCCAGGTGTTGAAATACTGAAATTGAAAGTAGCAATCATGCAACTAGGAATTTAGCCAATTTAGTCTAGTTTCAAAGAGGAAGAACTTGATTTATTTCACTCGAAACACATGCTTGGCTGCAAATCTTGTGTAGTATGGGATGTTCAGTAGATTTACATTAATTTTTCAGACTCATTTGAGATAAGCTTTGTGCAGTAGAACTGCAATATAATCTTTTAGTACTTAACCTGGTGGCAATATAAAGTAAAGTAATACTAGTCCATTGTCTTTGTTTAGATTTAATCGTCTACCATAAAAAAACATATTCATTTCTAGAAAACTAAAACCGTCTTGGTAATTGTAACACTCACAGTGCTTTATGATAAAATTAGGCAAAGTATATGACTTAACCCTTTACCCAATATAATGGCACAAACCAGCCAGGCTATTCACAAAAATCACCATTTAGTTTTCATTATTTTTGTCATTTTTTGGTCTCCGAAACAGATTATGACCCCTCATTGGAATGAGGTCACTGAGCTTATTTCAATGAGAGGTCATAAGCTATGCGTTTGTTGTGAAAAATAAAAAAAATTATTAATTCAAGAATTTTGTTTACAAGTGTTGTCTGTCTTTCATGTTAGGTAAAGGGTTAAAACAAAATACAACCCATTACATTAACAAATATACCAATGTTTATATTCAATATTATGATGCTTCATCCCCTTTGGGAACCCTGGAAGTGGAGCAGTGCTTGTTTATTGTGGTAAACAAGTTCTGCTTTACTGGTACAATAGGAACATGAGCCAATGCTTTTGATGGAAGTCCTCTAAAGTGGACAGCATAGGTATAAATGATTGGCTAAACTGGACTTCATACCTATTGTGTGGTCATGATATACCGTATTCATTCCAAATGTTGACACAGTTTAAAATAAATATTTTTTTCACTGTATCAACATTTGGAAAATGCGGTGGATGGGGTGTTTCAAAATTTGGAAAACAAAAAAAAATTCCCATGTGTGACGCCGGTAAATATAAATAAATGTTGAAACTGAAAATAAACCTGACCTGTCTGTGCTTCTCTCATTATTATCGACTGGGACATCCTCTCTCCACAGTAAATCTGTGTGTAGCCATGGTTTTTATTAAGAACAGATTAAAGTTCTCAGTTGAAAACGATGTTTACCCACTCGAAAGGATTTATAAAAATGGAATGTGTTGAAAAACAACAGTATAAACAAACAGCGATTACCCCGGTACATGTGACCCTGACCTGTGATTGACAGTTCTTGCGCAGAGCAACACGCCTCCAACAAGCTTTTCAGGACAATGGATAACTTCCATAAGACTACCGGCACCTTCAGCACGACCCTTTGATGTGAAACACAAACGACATGGACAATGTTCAATGGTGAGTTCTAATTAATTGGTTGACATCAAGAGAATGTAACAGGTGTTTTTCTGGTTACCTTCTGCCCTAATAAAAACAATGCCGCAATTGCACGCTCAAGTGTTGCTTTGAATAGGTGATTACAAGTTTAGCTTGTGTTTTGATTAAAATAAAGAATAAAATCAGTAAACATCAAAGTGAGTTCATATTTGTTGTTTTTTCCTCCCATAGTTGTATAAAACATTTCCATCTCCAATCAACGACAGTACTTTCAAATACAATCATGGATAGATTTGTTATCAAATATAGAACGGCACAGGAAGCACTACCCAAGGTGAATTTGAGCCCGCAAAAAACACCCGTAAAACGCCCCGTAGGGAGACCAGCAAAAAGGAATGTTGATGAAATCACTGAAAAAGAAAGCCCGCCTCAGAAAATTTCCAAAATTACCTGTAATGAACAAATTACTCAAGAGCCTGTTCAACACGAGTCGACCATCAGAGGGAAATACAAGTCATTGAATTTGAAAGAGAAAAAGGTGGCAGTTGATTTGGCCAAACAGCTTGGGATACGAAAAGCCGCCGCTAAGCTAAAAATTCATCCCACGTCATTGAGTAGGTGGTGTAAAATTAATTTTGATGGTGATGAGAAACGAAATAAGGCAGGATATCTTTCTAGAAGTGGTCGACCAGTATCATATGGCGTTAGTATTGATGAGAAAATTTCTGAATGGGTTTTAATACAGAGAGACCTGCAGCTCCCGGTCTCTGTGGAATCATTATGTACCTACGCCCGAGAGTTAGTGAAAAAGTGTGAGGTTCAGCCATCAACGGATTTTCAAGCCAGCTATGGCTGGGCAATGAAATTCATGCGGCGCCACGATTTAACTTTAAGAGCGAAAACATCACTTGCCCAGAGACTCCCAAAAGATTTGGAGGAAAAAACCACTAGTTTCCTAAATTTTATCAAAGAAAAAAGGTTAGAGGACGATTTTGACGACGAGTATATCATTAATATGGATGAAACGCCAGCTTATTTTGATTTAGTTCCCAATAAAACAATTGACAAAGTTGGAGCAAAATCTGTTCGTCTACGCACCACAGGGGCCGAGAAAAGACCCTTGACATTAGTATTGGCCGTTTCCAGTAGTGGCGAGGTGCTGCCCCCCATGGTTGTGTTTAAAGGGAAACGCGAGCTCAAGCTTAAACTCCCGAAAAATTGGATTGTATGTGTGCAGGAAAAAGGATGGATGGACGAAGTTCTCATGCAGCAGTGGGTAAAAGATGTTCTAGTTCGCCATACCAAAAAAGAACGTTGCCTTCTTGTTATGGACAGTTTTAGAGGCCATATTACGGAATCTGTGAAAAAAGTGCTTCGCAAAAGTAATGTTTTACCGGCAATTATTCCAGGTGGCTGCACCTCTAAGCTCCAACCATTGGATGTGAGCATAAATAAACCTGTGAAAGCTGATCTCAAGAAAAAATGGACTGAGTACATGAGCGAGTCAACCAAAAACATAATTGAAAATCATCAGGACAGAATAAAATCCGCTACCAAGCAGGAGGTGATTGACTGGATAGAGTTCGCTGTGGAAAATCTCAGAGTGAAAACTGATATGATCAGACGCTCATTTAAAGTTTGTGGATTGAACAATAATCTCAACGGTGCGGAGTACTGTTTATTGAGGCAGGATCCATGGGAACATATTGATAGTCCATTTGAAACATTGGATGAATTAGATGAGGCATGTCAAACTTGTTATTCCAATATTGATATGATGTCTGTTGATGATGCTATCGATACATTTTTTGGTGACGACGAACTACCGGATAATCATTAATTGCATTTTATTGAAGGGGCAGTAAAGTGAGGGATCGATTACTGAGAGGTGTACAAATGAACAACGCAGGGCGAAGTATGTTCACTGTCGGAAAAGTAGGAATCGCTATTTTTACTTTTCCGGCAGTGACTTAAACGGGTTGTTTTGTAAAGGCACGCAATGTAGCAGTACCGATAGGCCTGTAAATTTTATTGAAGGGGCAGTAAAGTGAGGGGTGGATTACTGTGAGGTGTACTGACAAGTGTATTCCAAATGAACAATACAGGGCGAAGTATTTTAACTGTCTGAAAAGTAGGAATCGCTAAATTTTCTTTCAGTAATCACACCAAACGCGTGGCTACTGCAAAAAAATTTAGTGATTTTTACTTTTCCGGCAGCGACTTAAACGGGTTGTTTTGTAAAGGCACGCAATGTAGCAGTACCGATATGCCTGTAAATTTTATTGAAGGGGCAGTAAAGTGAGGGGTGGATTACTGTGAGGTGTACTGACAAGTGTATTCCAAATGAACAATACAGGGCGAAGTATTTTAACTGTCTGAAAAGTAGGAATCGCTAAATTTTCTTTCAATAATCACACCAAACGTGTGTGGTTACTGCAAAAAAATTAGCGATTTTTACTTTTCCGATAGTGACTTAAACGGGTTGTTTTGTATGGGCACGCAGTGTATCAGTAATCACACCAATTGTGTGACTTCTGTCAAAAAATAGCGATTTTTACTTTTCCGACAGTGACGTATAAATGGGTCGTGTTGTGTGGCGACGTTATGTGATGTTACATGGTGATTTCATTGTATGGATATTCCTTGATGTTAAAAAAGAGCATATATTTTTATTTTGTGAACAGTGATATACATCTGTTGTTCTATCTTTGTGAAATCATCTGACTCATTATTATTTACTTGCTTTAAATCACAAGAAATAATAAAAACAATTATACGATATGTTTTTTTTTTTCTTTTCTTTTAATCCCCGTCCAGTATTAAGTCTTCCCACCCTTGCTAATCCATCGGAAAAATAATTCACTTCAAAAAGGTGTTATTATCGAGTGTCGTTATCAGCACCTCTTTGCATTGAATTTGGGCCGAGTTGTCTCGGTTTTTTCCACAGGGACATTCGGCGAATATTCTCTGTTCATGACCTGGTTTGTTGTTGTTTACGCACGTGCGTTTCAATATAGAAAGTAAATACTTCTAGTTTCTGTTTGGATTTTCTGTGAGAATGCATTCAATTACGGACTTACCTTGACACCAAATGTAGTTTGATCTGGAAGCTGCCAGCTGGATTGACAAATAACAAACGCAAGTGAGGTGTAAATTTTTTATTGAATACATCAAGTATTTGAAATGTACTTACCTCACGTAAATTGAAATATAAAAACAGTACGAAAAATGAAAAGAAAGAAAAAAAAAAACACTCATCAACTTCCCTCTTCACTCTGTTTCAACAATTAGAATGGACCTGGAAAAATAATGTTTAAGGTGTTTCACAAATTAGGATGGTTTTAAAAATTACTTTTTGCAAATAATTATGGTGTATCAAAATTTAGAGTGTGTCAACATTTGGAATGAATACGGTAACCAAAGCTGTCAAAAGTGACCTTAAACACCAATAAATAAATATGATAGTTCTTGATACATGGAATAAAGGAGGAAGAATGTTGGTTACTAGGGCTGTCACGATTAATCAATTGTAAATCAGTCACGCCAAAATCGATTAGTATTTTTTGTTGTCGAAGAATCAGTAAATTTTACCCCGTGTTAGACGTTTAATAATTTAACTATTGTTTCTAAAGATAAAAGGTCAAGTACGTCAACGTTAAACCTCAAGAAGCCGTTAGAAGCATTTGTCTTTTAGGTACATTCAAAGCTTTGATGCTCTGAACATTTGAACCGTCAGTGTAATAATCAAGTCTGGTCTGCAGTTGCAAACTTCGCATCTGATGACCAGTGTTGATTATTACACTGATGGTTCAAAAGTTCAGAACATCAAAGCTTTGAATGTACCTAAAAGAGGATCGTCTTCGTTGTTTACTTGAGGTAGGTCAACTGACTTGAACTTCATTTTTAACGACTTCAGAGAGAGGGAGAAAGGGGGTCATCTAGATACGATTAATCGATTATTTGCAAAAATTAATTGATTCCTAAATTAAAAAATTGTGACTGCCCTATTGGTTAGTCATGGCATGTGGGAGACAGAAACATCCAGATTGAGGAATTGGCCGATTGTTAAGCCGACCATGTAGTAAGTGACTTTCATTATCCACCACCATCTTGAACTTTCCGATAAGAAGGTCCTAGTATAATATCAGCCCAAGCGTTTTGCTGAACCTTTCTTTATTTAAGAATTGAATGAAATTTTTATAATCTTTATTGGAGTATGAATGTGTGGGAAGGGATTCATACAGTTTGTACCCATCCCCACACGTTAATACTCCAATAAAGATTATAAAAATTGCATTCAATTCTTATAATTACATTACGTAATTGTTTAAAATATTTCCAAACAACAAACCAGAAAGACGAAATAAAACATGTATGAACGAACAAGGCGAAAAAACACCCTCACACAAAATATAAAGCGCACAACTCTGATTTTTAATTTTCACAACTTTAGAAATGGATACGAGTATTTTAGTAACGGGCTTTATGCCACAGTTGGGAATGTCACCAAAGAAACAGTAGCGGAGTTGATCACTGCGAGAGGCACTAAAAGTTAAAAACCCACCCAAACACCGCCCGAATTACATCCTGTCAACTGTGCTCTAACGTAAATGCGGGTCAAAGTTCGACCAAATGTATTCATTGGAAAATGAATTACATTTGGTCATGACGTTTTCACCCACCTAACCAATGGGAATTGAGTATTTTGACCCAAAACGTATAACTGCATTAACAATGTAATTATACCATAGTGATCTTTATATCAGTTGAGAGAAATTGAGAGACAAGTTTGAAAGTTAATTTTTGTTATTTGTTTTTACAGGATATGAGACGACGGCGTTCACATGATCAAGAAGGACGGGTAGATAGATCATCTCCTTCTAAAAGTGCTGCTTCAAGAACTGTTTCCATACAAGAGCAAATCAAAACTGCTCAAAGTCACATAAATTCTAGCAGTGGAAAAGAAGGGCAGAATGAAAATAAACATCGCGAAAGTCGAACTCCAAACGGAAATCTTTCTAATGATAGAAATAACAAAAATAAACAAGAGATGAGGAAGAAAGATCTCTCTGTGGAAAATGGAAGAAGGACAAATGATTTAGTTGATAATATATCATCAGAATCTGTAGATCTCAAATCAGAATCAATTCAGATGTCTTCTTCCTAGGATTTATATTTTGTTTATAAGGAAATTAAATACTTGTTTAACCCTCTGCATACTGAGGTCAAAATTTAAATCTGCAAAATTTTGTTGCAATACAACTAGAAATTTAACCTACTTAGTCTTGTTTGACAGAGCTCAGTAAGCTCTGTCAAACAAGATTGAATTGGTTAAATACAAAGTTGCATCATGGGGAAAAATTGAAATTTGCATCATGGGAAAAATTGAATCTTTAAATTTTACTATTTTGAAATCAGCGTGCAGGGGTTAAGAAAATCTCTATCTGTTACACTGTTCCAAATTTATAAAAGCTTTAACTAGCTCAGTTGATTTTCTGAATGTTGTGATAAACAAAGTATGTCGCTCGGCACTTGTTTGTTGTGAAATCTTGGTTTGCTGTTTTGCAGGTTCCCGAAGCTCCATGAATTCCTGGGATGTGTTCAAATTAACAAATCTCTTGCCAAGGCCCTGGAAAGATCTTGACTATTGAAATCTTTCTCAACTATTTACCTAACTAAATGGCCGCATCTGCCGACGTAATTTATAAATAGTGCAGCTGAAAAAAAAAATTCAACAAAACGATATCTTGTGACCCCTCATAGAATGAGCTTGATGCAATGAGGTGTCACACGATATGGTTTTGTTGAAATTTTAAAAAATTTAAATATTAAAATAACAAATGGGAGAGTAGTGGTTAAAGTATCGGTCTTCAAACCGAGAGGTTCTCTGTTTAATCCTGACCAGGGATTGTGTTGTGTCCTTGGGCAAGGCACTTAATCTCAATTGCCCACAAGGGGGCATGATGGCGCTGTGTACTAAGTCGTACTGCACATTGATGGTGTACTTGCCTTCAACTAATGCTTACCCTGCATATGCAGAGTTAGTACGTTGGAGAATTCTGACAGTTGCCCACTGCAGTGTTCTCTCTGGGTATTCCAGCTTCCTCCACCCATAAGGCTGTCCGACACCAGGTGATCCTAGCTGTCAAAAGTGTAGTTAAGTACCAAAAAATAAATAAAATAACAAATTTTGTTATTGTGTACATTGGGTAAAGATTAAAGACACTTGAAAAATGAGAGTTCAGGTAATGAGAACTTTATTTTGACAATATACAGCTCACCTTAAAGTGAGCAGAATATTGCTGGAATGGATCTTCTCTGCCTCTTGGAGAATGAGAATAATATTAGATTTCAGATATCATGATTTTGACAGTAAACTAGGAAATATTTATTGCAAATTACCTATGCTTAGATCTTATGTAACTTTGCATGCTCCCAGGCAACTAGTCTAATTCTGTAAGGAATTGGTTGCTGTTATGGTCTGAAACCAGTCTACTAATTCTGAAGGGAATTTGATACCGTCATGGCCTGAAACCAGCCTAGTCCTTATATACATGTAGTCCATTGTCTTTGTTTAGATTTAATCGTCTGGAATATTTCAGTTGGTTGGAAAAGCAAACCGACCAACTTAAATATTCTAGATGATTGAATCTAAAAAAAAATACCATAAACATTCATTTTCTTTGAATCAGTGCAATAAATATTTCTCAATCTGGACTTGATTTGACCGAATCATTCACCTTTAAAAGCCTGAAGATTTTTCATACATTTTTGCTACACTGGCATTTAATGCTATGTGACTTTTCAGTTGTGTCTACGCAAGTCGTGGCTGCCTATATAGGTAGCCATGACTTGCTTTGTCACAACTGCCAATGCACTTAGAGTGTATCTTGCAAGTATACCCAAACACAGCAAGTTGGAGCACCTGTTCTAATGCAGTAAAAGTTGACCAGAATTGGAAATATGACCTTAAGGGTTAATGGCATTATCATTATGAATGAAGACTCACACAGCTGTGGTTTTATGATTACGCTAATAGTTCCAGTAATGAATTAGATACTAATTGGTTGGAGTATCTGGAACTGGATCACAAAAGAATATCTGTATCTTTGTGAGTGGATCTCCAGTGTTCTCTCCAGGTATTCTTGAGAGAACACTGGAGATCCACTCACAAAGTATTAATATTGTCATATTAAATGAACAATAGGCTGAATGTAAACTCCACGAGAAGTGGGTAAACAAATAGCCCATAACAACATTGTATTCCAAACAAAATTAAACTGGTGGCCTGAGAGCTTGATCACTTTATGCAGCTCTTAGAGGGGAGCGCCCCTTTTTGTCCAAGAACATTTTTGAAAATCATTAAATTTGTTGCCTCTAGCCACTTGAAAATATTATTGTAAGATCAAGGAAACTCCTTGAATTGATGATTCATTCATTTGTAGGAACACTGTATAGGCACCCAAGGCTTAGTCGAAAACACTGGCAAGTAACATGGATCATAAAACTTATGAAGGTGTCAAAGCTGGAATAAAGCAAATGTTGCTCATTGAAAGTTTCCTTTCTGCAGGGCTCCCAAGAATTTTATTTTTCGGAATTTTTTTTTTTTTTTAGAAGTACAGTGGACTCCTCTTTATTGAATAGCCTCTTTTCCACCAGCTAAAAATATTCAGTTAATCCCTCAAAAAGTTAAAAATCTGTTTCTCAGGTCCCCCCGCCCTCCCCCCGCATGGTGTTTTCGGCTGCTGCATGCTCTCCTTTTATAACCCATGCTACCTTAAAAAAGTTTTAATTATATAGTTTATGTCTGATATTTTACCCAAGTTAATAAAATTGATAAATTTGTCCCTTGAGTGCAGCAATGCTTTAGCATTGCAAAGCCTTCTTGTACTCAAGGGGCAAAATACACCAACACCCATGCTATTCTGTAGATTATGAGGTCTAAAACTTAAAATAAACCAAGAACATGAACTTTTGATGGCAAAGAAATAATTACAAAAATATAAAATAAAATAAAAAACGCCTACCTTCCCCCTTGCAATTTTACAAAGAGTGGCCTGAGAAACAGATCTACTTTGTGTGGCCAAACAGGAGTATATAATTAACAGGAATTGAGTTATTTTCCTTTCTTCTTGTTATAAACTTAATGTTTATTCTATCATATCTTGTTTGACAGAGGTCGCTGAGTTTTGTGAAACAAGAAATAATAGATTAAATGCCTATATCGGATGTATTGAGCCCAAGAATGTGTAGAAATGTTGGGAATTCAGTGGATGTTGCAGAAATTCTTAAGACAGATTACAAGAACCTTTATGCAATTTATGCAACTTATTTTAACGTGTACTGCAGGTTTAAAGTGACATGGAATCCCAGTTAGATTTTTTTGTGAGTAAATGTTAAAAAGCAATCCACATCTTTAAAAATTTGTCCTAAAACGAAAAAATTTAAAAATTGTTGAGGGGTAAATACATATCTTTCTTTAGCATCTTCCATCCTTTTAGGTGTAATTAAATATTTGTTTCAGGTGTAAATATTTTGTAATTATTTTATACAATTGTGTTCATGTGTAGCTGAGCTTGTTGTTTTGTAGGTAAATAATTTTAATATATTGAAATGTGAATGTGTGATCACTTGGTTAACTGATCGTTGATATAAATGCCTAAATGCTCTTAAGCAGCAAAAAGAGAACTTGAGCTGCAAAATAGAACCCAAGATTTTTTTCCACAGCTCTACATTATTTATTTATTTGTGTTTAAGGTCACATACTTATGCACAATGGCTAATCGTGGCCATGACAGTTTTACGGGTGGAGGAAGCCAGAGTACCGGAGAGAACCACTGAGCATCGATGAGCAGCTGTCAGCTCCTCAACATTCTAACTCTGTTCAAGCTCCGCTCAAGCAGGGTTACAGTGGTTGAAGACATGTGCACCAATTACGTGCGATGTGCAGTATGCCTTAGTACATATTATCGTGCCCCTGTGTAGGCAACTGGGATAAAGTGCCTTGCCTAAGGACACAACGTGGGTTTCCCGACGGGGATCGAATTCGGGACCTCTAGCATAGAAGTCCAACAGTCTGCCACCGCGCTCCCATGAGTCTACATTACCTGAGGGCGTCCCAGCTTCCCATCGATTTTAAAACTGGTTTCAGTTTACATTTTTATTCCCAGCGTTATATATTAAAAGTAAATGTTACATTTTAGAAAATGTCTTTTTTTTTTGTCCAGAAAATATCATCCCATTTTTCTGTAACTGGATCATTTACAGAACTTCTTCCTTTTGAGAATCCAAAGACTGTAACAGAGTCAGATTGGCAGTTACTTGCCTTCACTCAGTGGTTCTCTCTGGGGCACTCTGGCTCCCTCCACCCATAAAACTGTCCAACACGAGGTGACCCTGGCTACACTATAACTGTTTTGCTTCAAGAGCCTAGACTAGGGCATGTTATCTTATATGTTGTCTATCCTTGGAAAAGGCACTTCATCCTGATTGCCCAGATGAGGGCACAGTGTAGCTGTGTACTAAGAGGTAGTGTACATCGACAATGGACGTTCCTTCAACCAATTCTAACCCTGCTTGTTCCGATTAGTATTTTGGAGCATCTTGGCAGTTGTTCCCACTGCTTGTTGGTTCTTCCCGGCTTCCTCCTCATGCGGAACTGTCCAACACAAAGTGACACTAGCTGTCAAAAGTGTTGCTGAACCCCAGTAAGAAAAGGACCCAGTAACTACTGCCTGGGGTATGAGCCCTCTAAAGTGGCAGCAAATGTATAAACAATTGGTTAAACTTGACTTCATACTTCTGGTGCGGTCATGATATAGTCACAGAATGACCTCACACACCAATAAACAGTGAATAAACCACAGAGAGATGATAAGTGAATATAATGAATAAATATAAATTGTAAATAAAGAATATATTATAAGTGAATGAAAATAAAAATGTACAAATTAAAAACTATCCTTACAGCAACTTGTTGAGGTACATGTGAATTGAGAGGTTTTCTGTATAAAAGAGACCTGTTGATCACAGAGTTTCAGAAAAGACATGTATATTTTTATACTGGATACCAATGGCCCAGACTGGTGCTAACTCAAATTATCTAGGGCCAAACGCAAATTTTGCCCCCCAATCCTCAAAATTTGCATGCAAAACCGAAAATTAGAAGTCCTTTCTGGCCCCCCATACATTTTCTTTCTGCGCATGCACAGACTCCAGGATGTCACCGAAACTGGCGCCAACATCATTCTTTGTATGGCCCTTCTGTCAGATAACATCAAACTAACTTCTGTGCTTTTAAATCTCCGTTTCAATGATGCCAGACACAAATCAATGGTTAATTTGGTGGATCCAAGGACATAACTGGATGAAGGAAGGTAGAAACGGTGGTTTGAAACGTTCAGGGCTGTAATATTATAATATTTATAAAAATCAGTTCATGTTCCCCAATTTCGGGACATGGGCCTGACGTCATCATTGATTGATAATGATTTTTCCACTGTTAAGTATTCCATCTCTAACCTTCCTTAATCCCCCCCAGTTAAACTCCCTAGCTTTTTGACTTGTTTTATTGAATTTTTTTTATTAAATTTCTTGGGAGTTTAACGTATTATACAGAAGATTATTCTCTACATCCCCATGGTTATGTCCTCACCCTTGGGGTGTTTAGGCATTTTGGTCATGCATCATACATCTGATGTATCGTTTTTTCTTTTGCTGAAGATCTTGCTTTTCATTGGATAGTTCTATTTCTGTTACTGACTTTGGACCATGTTGCCTGGGGTCTTGTTTCCAGTTTTTATTTTGAAGTTGTTTACATTGACAATACTTTATTTGTATAGGTAGTTTCCTATTATTTTTAGAGAAACTACGGTTATAAGTAACATAAAATTTTCCGGTAGTGTGGCAGTTAATTTTTTGGATATTATTATAATTTTGTCCACACTTAGGCTCTTTTGGGCTCATCGTTCCCTTTGGGAATTTGGGCTCTTATATAAATTTTTTTTTTTTTTTTTTGAAATTTTTTTTCTTTTGGGTGTATTTATTGCATCAATTATATATTTTAGTGGTGGTACAATCGACCTATTTTAGCTTTTAGGTAATAATATTTATCAAATAGCAGGGCAAATATGAGGAAGCCTTTCCTCTATTTACATGGTCGTTGTCTTGCTTATAGTCGATGTTCTACCACTAATTCTTGCACCATGTGTCAGATTTTAACAATGTTGGTGACGGGTGTCATGGTTTGTTGTTAGGCAAGTAGCGGTGCTCACGCGGCGAGGGGACACTGCTTGTCCTCTCGCCAAAATGCCACTTTAGTTTTTAGCTCACCTGACTTTCAGTCAGGAGAGTTATAGTGATCACTCACCGTCCGTCGTCTGGCGTCCGTCGTCCGTGAACATGGTGTTTGCGTCTTCTCCTCCCAAACCGCTGAACTAATTTAATTGATATTTGAGATAATAGTTTGTTATGACATCGCAATTTGATTTTGTTCAAATCAAGTTGCCCCGCCCGTGGGTAGGGCCACACCCAAAAAGTGAGCTGAAATCTTAAAAAATCTTCTTCTCATGAACCAGCAGTAGCAGAGACTTGATATTTGGTGTGCAGCTTCCTTTTGAGGTGTAGACTCAGATTTGTTTAAGAGAAGTTTGTGGGGCTATACTTGGCGTTGTTATGGGAGGGGCACAATTTTTGGCCCCGCCCGAAATTTCTATTTTCCAAACCGAGAGGCTGATTTGAACCAAATTTTATGTGAGGGCTTATTGGGTCATAAGTACCTAATTTATGCTGATTTTTTTTTTCCCGTAGCCCCATGGGAACCGCAGGAGCTAAAAATAGAAAAAAATTAAAACGCCCATATCTCCAAAACTGCATGGCACAGAGAATTTTTATTTGGTGTGAAGCTTCCTTAGGACCAACAGAAAGAATTGGTAAAAAAAAAATGCCATCGGTTTTATCATAGGGTACAGTTTCGGGACTTTGAAAAAGTGCTGAGTCAGCACTTTTTAACACTGTAGGCAATGGGAAAAACATTAAAAAATCTTCTTCTCCAGATCCAGCAGGCAGAATCTTTTGATATTTGGTATGCAACATTGGAGGGTGGATCTGATTCAAGTTTGTTCAAATCGGCCAACTGGGTTCATATTTGGGCTCAGTATAGGAGCCCGATTTCGAACTTAGTGCATTTCAGGCAAATTTCTTAAAAAATCTTCTTCTCCAGATCCAGCAGGCAGAATCTTTTGATATTTGGTATGCAACATTGTGGGGTGGATCTGATTCAAGTTTGTTCAAATCGGCCCCCTGGGTTTATATTTGGGCTCAGTATAGGAGCCCAAATTTGAACATACTGCATTTCAGGCAAATTTCTTTGAAAATCTTCTTCTCCAGATCCAGCAGGCAGAATCTTTTGATATTTGGTATGCAACATTGTGGGGTGGATCTGATTCAAGTTTGTTCAAATTGGCCCCTTGGGTTAATATTTGGGCTCAGTATAGGAGCCCAAATTTGAACTCAGTGCATTTCAGGCAAATTTCTTTGAAAATCTTCTTCTCAAGATCCAGCAGGCAGAATCTTTTGATATTAGGTATGCAACATTGTGGGGTGGATCTGATTCAAGTTTGTTCAAATCGGCTCCCTGGGTTTATATTTGGGCTCAGTATAGGAGCCCAAATTTGAACTTAGTGCTTTTCAGGCAAATTTCTTAAAAAATCTTCTTCTCCAGATCCAGCAGGCAGAATCTTTTGATATTTGGTATGCAACATTGTGGGGTGGATCTGATTCTATTTTGTTCAAACCGGCTCCCTAGATTCATATTTGGGCTCACTATAGAAGCTCGAATTTGAACTTAGTGCATTTCAGGCAAATTTCTTCAAAAATCTTCTTCTCCAGATCCTGCAGGCAGAATCTTTTGATATTTGGTATGCAACATTGTGGGGTGGATCTGATTCCAGTTTGTTCAAATCAGCCACCTGGATTCATATTTGGGCTCACGATAGAAGCCCAAATTCGAACTTAGTGCATTTCAGGCAAATTTCTTTGAAAATCTTCTTCTCAAGATCCAGCAGGCTGAATCTTGTGATATTTGGTATGCAGCATCCTTAGGGGGGTGAGATTCAAGTTTGTTCAAGCCATGTCCCTAGGTCCATATTTGGGCTCACTGTGGGAGCTTGAATTGTAACTTTGTTCGAAATGAGGAATTTTCTTAAAAAATCTTCTTCTTCAGATCCAGCAGTCTGAATGGTTTGATATGTGGTGAGTAGCATCCTTGGGGGGGAGGGGGGGGGGGATTCAAGTGTGTTAAAGCCAAGTCCATGGGTCCATATGTGGGCTCCCTATGGGAGCCCAAATTATAACTTAGTCAATATGAGGAATTTTTCTTTAAAAATCTTCTTCTTCAGATTCAGCAGTTGGAATGTTTTGATATTTGGCATGGAGCAACCTTATGGGGCTGAGATTCAAGTTTGTTCAAGCCAAGTCCCTTGGTTCATATTTGGGCTCACTATGGGAGCCTGAATGACAACTTAGTTCAAAATGAGGAATTTTCTTTAAAAATCTTCAGATCCAGCAGATGAATGCTTTTGATATTTTTTATGCAGCATCCTTAGGGGGGTAAGATTCAAGTTTGTTCAAGCCATGTCCCTAGGTCCATATTTGGGCTGATTGTGGGAGCTCGAATTGTAACTGGTTCAAAATGAGGAATTTTCTTTAAAAATCTTCTTCTTCAGATCCAGCAGTCGGAATGTTTTGATATTTGGTGTGCAGAATCCTTAGGGGTGTGAGATTCAGGTTTGTTAAAGCCAAGTCCCTGGGTTCATATATGGGCTCCCTGTGGGAGCCCAAATTATGACTTAGTTCAGTATGAGGAATATTCTTTAAAAATCTTTTTTTAGATCCACTGGTCAGAATATTTGGATATTTGGTTTCAGCTTTTCTTAGGAGGAGCAGATGCAACTTGTGGAAATCAATTCTCTGGGTTGATATTTAGGCTACCATGTCAGGTGAGCGCCCTCAGGCCCCCTGGGGCCTCTTGTTTAGTTTCTATTTACAGAGGAACAAGAACATGGTGAGTTTTTGTGACGCCATCAGATAGTGTGCTTCCGTCGTCGCAATATACAATTAGAGCTAGCGGCAAAAGTGTTCAGTGAAATAGACAAGGCCCCAGATCACAGATCATGTGGTTTTTGTCCTTGTCGCCAGGTAGCTCAACAGGTGCACTATCACTCAGAATATGGGTAGTGTGACGCCGGGTATGTCCGTAGCGCTCGAGGTGAGAAACAAGGGTCTAGCGAGCACTATAAAATACAATCATGCTC
The DNA here is from genome assembly GCA_031216915.1 of Pictodentalium vernedei. NCBI lineage: Eukaryota > Metazoa > Mollusca > Scaphopoda > Dentaliida > Dentaliidae > Pictodentalium > Pictodentalium vernedei. Next base: position 235,193,176 of record CM062294.1, read on the forward strand.
ACCCTGCGACAGTGGAAAGGAGGAAGCCGGCAAGTTCTGAGTTACGCTCGACTAGGTCTCCCTGGACTGCGAGCAAGAGGGCGACCCCTCTTTCTTTTAACAACATCTGGGGCCAGATGCTGTTGGTAGGAACTTGCGTCATTCGGAGATTACGTACATGCCTTTTGTCCGGAATGCTCCGTTTAATTATCAGCTGGGGTCGGTTACAATTCGGCTTCTTCAGCGTCTACTAAACATTCTCGATCACACCTTGGCTACGTGACTTCGGATATCTAGTCTGCATCGACAATAGGTCCACTCTTTTTCGAGTAAGTCGCACCATCTAGTAGCCAAGGCCTCATTCACTGGGACGTCTGCAGTCAAGAGCCATCTTGGACACACTGTCCCCGGAGCAGCTGCCGGATAAGCAATACATGACCGCTACTCCTCAGGCCTCCGTAACGGACTTGTTGTCACAGATTGCGCAGCTCATCGCAGTATTCCTGCTAATGCAGAAGCACTCAACGTCAGCCTCAAAACTTGAGCTGTCAGATGATGCTCGGTCGGTCCAGTCATCTGCCTGTTCAGATGCTGTTGACTGATTCTAAAACTGATTTAGACGAATGATGAAAGGGATACGGAGGAGGATAACCTCCCCTTTCGGAACAACTCATGGATGATATGGATACTTTACATTATCGTTTCCTTGAACTTGTTCCAGTGAATCACAATGCTGCGAGTAATTGTGAGAAACCGCTAGCATTGTTAGACGTTGACTTCATCCGGACAAAGAGCAAGATAATAAGATCTCTTTTCCGGTTAAATCTACACGGGTGTCACACGTCTTCGATTATGTGGACATCGTCATATTTAACTTCCTGTGGGAAAAAGTAATACGGTTTCTTATCATTATCTTCTGTATTTTTTACCGTTTTTTGATCACATACATTTAAAAAACGACCGGGGAAGATGTGTTGTGAGTTTCTCTGAGTTGAATGAGCAGGCTAAGGTACCTTCATCATTTTGCTGTTTGCTCGGACACAATTGAGAAAATAATTTCTTAGAGCGAATTTAGACTCGCGGTCTTATGTACTTCACTTTTAAGTACTGTGACGCAATGTCTATATAGAAAGGAATTTTGTGGACGTTTGTACCTTTTTAAAAAATTCTTTCCAGGCCTATTTATCACATATATCTCTGTCTTAACAGTTGTTAACCCTTTACCCAACGTAACGGCCAAAACCGGCCAGCGCTATTCTCAAAAATCGCCAATTAATTTTCAAAATATTTTCATTTTTTGTCTCAAAAACATAGGTTATGACCCCTCGTTGGAACGAGCTCGTCGAGCTCGTTCCAACGAGGGGTCATAACCTATGTTTTTGAGACAAAAAATGAAAAAATTTAGTTATTCAAGAATTTTTTTTTGCAAGTGTCGTCTGCTTTTCATGTTAGGTAAAGGGTTAAGTGGGAGCTATTTTGAGGTATGAAGCCTTGCGTCGTCATCTTCAATATTTGACTAGGTGGAAAACTTGCTACAGGTCGCTTTAGTTTTCCAGACATTAAGTCTGTGACGGTAAGCTTTCATTAATGTAGGATTAAGCTACAAGAAAGCATCAATACTCGGCTCTTTAAGTTGGTGTCTAATCAAACAACACCAGCAGAAAGAGTAGGAGAGGTTGTCCTAGATTCAGATCGTCTATAAGGACTCATAGCGAAGGTATAGGTATCCCTCCTGTATATTACTTTAGGGATTGACTATACAGCCACTTCGATAGGGGGTTTAGGACTGTTTGATCAGACACCCCTGAGCCAGTGTTAGAGCTCGGTCCGACCGATAATTAACTGGAACTGGATAACGTGTTTATCATGGCTCTAAATGTTATTTAGGATAATCATTCAGTCAAAAAAGCGAGCATTCGATATATTCGACTGTGTGGCTATTATAGTTCTTAAGATCACTTGAAGAATGAACTAGATAATGTCTCATGGGATGAATGATAGGACACGTATCCTACAATTCATTTTCAACAAGCTGGCTCGTTTGTTTTTTCATTGACTGAATTATCCAGTTGTTAGGCTCGCTTTTGTCTTTTATCAGACACATTAACAGCAAAAGATTTTCTGCGTTGGATGGGATTGTGCCTGAGCCGCTTCGAACGTTATTTCGATGGATCGCTTACGCACATGTCACTACCAGTTATTCTTAACTGGAGTGGGAAGATGTTTTTCGCTCAGGACCTGTATTGTTTTAACGGATCTAGTAAACATAAGCTCAAGTTTGGGCAGATATTCAGTGGTTTAACAGCTGCCAGATTTGGTTTTCTCAATTATGACGGACGTGAGTTCATAAATGGGCTACAACCCTGAGTCAGACGGACTCTATATGCAGGGTTCTTGGGACCTTCAGTTCTTGGAGATCACATATTCATCAAGAATGATGTCTTATTGTTTATGCTACATCATTGGATTATATTATTAGCGAACATACATGTGGGATTGCTCCAGGATAGTTAAGTTTGCAATGCATAGGAACAATAGTTTCCTTCATTTGTGTCGCCAGTGTTAGACTTTTGAGCGCATACAGTTGATGTTAACCGTATTCAGGGGAATGAATGGTCGGATAAGTGTGTCCTTCAATTCATTTGATTCAGTAGATTACGTTAAGATTTAATAATCTCAGTGTGATTCCTACTAATAACATATCTGTCATCACAGTATCCTTCTATCAGTTTTCTAAAGTACCAGTTATTGAACATTCGCAGAAGCTTCCTCCATGAGAGGACCATCTTCTTCAGGGGAAGTTTTGTTCTTCACGTCATTCTCTGCCCATAGTGGCATAAGGGAGTCTGTTAGATGTGAGGAAGCCTTTGGGGTTCCTAAAATTTTTGCTGTCTGGACCAGCAATGATTAAATAATGTGGGGAGGAGGTTTTGACATGACTTAGAATCCCCCCCCCCCCCCCCCCCCCCACTCTGTCTTGTCTATATATCTTTATACATACATACTATGCTTTTAGGGTCGTGTTGAATAGCGCCCTCATAGGCATATATGCAGTTTTTGTTGCATTAGTTTCCGGTATTTATTTTCTGATTTCTAATATACAAGCGCTTATTAAATCATCATAATTGCTGCAATTTGAGCTCATAGGTGACTGCATAACCAGTTAGTGTTTTTTATTTTAGATGATTACATGCTGGATTTTAATGCACTCGCGTAATATTTTATTAGGCTATCGCTTTGGCGGACCTTGAAATTATTATATATTTCAGGGGCGGTCCGTGTTTGAACCTGTTAATCATACGTACCTGCATTTCTAGATCCTGGTCTATATTTTGTCGGTTCTCAAATCGCATATTCTCACCTGTTTATAGCTGTAGATATCAGATAGTACACATTGGAGAGTGTTCTTACTGGATTTTATTGTACAGAGGCCGCCTGTGGCTGATCTTTGAAGTGTGTTTTCTCTGCAGAGGTTGTTTAATGTATCTCGTTTTAAAATGTTATATTTTATATCACTGATTTCGTCGTACCTGTATACGCCGTCTGCAGTGCATATTTTGTAGCAGACAGTATTATTTACCAAAATTGTCGCTATGCCTTGGCTTGTGAAGTGGCATTAAGCACCATTTATTATTCATGAATTAATTCCTGAGTGCCTGATCGATATTTATTTATATTGTTTTCTGGTACCGCTTATTGATTCCAGAGCTCTCTCCTCTTTCTTTTGAAGATATGTTCAAAAACACTGTGTGAGGGGGGGGGGGGGGGGGGTGGGGGGGGGGGGGGTTCATTTTCTCCACTTTTCTGGCTTATTGGGTATGTAACTATGAAGGAAGCTGTTTTATCCATACTATATTCGGCATTTAGCAGTAGTGTTATTGTATGGCATAGGTTTATGGGCAATTTTCTCTCATTCTCAAATATGCCATCCTAATTTTTGGGGCTAAGTCCAGTTTAGCCTTAAAAATTGTGAACTCGTTACATCCTAATTAGCATGGTTTCATGCTCAGATTTAGGATTTACATAACTGGGATCCATATTAGGATAAGTCTCCTCTATTATGGTATAAGAGACATACATGTAAATTCTAATTAATATAATTTCCTTCACCATAGATTGAAGGATTTGATCTGTGTTTATCAACTATTTCGGAAGCTCTAGGCCCTCCACCTTTTTACGATTCAGCTAAGTCTGGGCCATTGGTATACAGTATAAAAAATGAAAAAATTTAAAGTAATTTATATATTTTTTATACTTACCAATGGCCCAGACAGGAATAGCCCTCCCATGGGTGGGTAGTACTGGGCACTCATACCTCCCCACTGAATTATTATATTATAATCTTTTTTATACAAAGAATGATGTTGGCGCCAGTTTCGTTGACTTCCTGGCGTCTGCACATGCGCGGAGAGTAAATGTATGGAGGGCCAGATAGGACTTCTAATTTTCGGTTTTGCATGAAAATTTTGGGGGGCAAAATTTGTGTTTGGCACTAGATAATTTGAGTTAGCACCAGCTAAGTCTGGGCCATTGGTAAGTATAAAAAAAAAATATATAAATTACTTTAATTTTTTTCATATTCATAAACATATTCAATTTAACTCTTTACTTAACATGAGGATTCTTGTCAATTTTTTTCTTGAATAATTGCAAATTTTCATTGTTTGCCTCCAAAACATAGCTTTAACCACTCTTTGAAACAAATTATGTTTTAACCCTAATTATGTTTTAACCCTAAAGGGCCTAGAGTTTTACATATTTTTGCTACAGTTTTGACAGTCAACATCCTGTGACTTTGCTACTGTTTTTTTGGCAAGTTTTGACTGCCTATATTTCATTTGGCAGCCAAGACTTACCTAAAAACAACTATCAAAGTGCTTAGAATGTGACATGTGAGTTAACCTAAAGACTGTATGTAGGGCACCTGTTTTATTGCAAAAGGTGATCAGAGTATGAATTAGGCACTTAATTGGTAGAGTGTTAAATTATTTTTCAAAGGTTATTTGTAACGCGAGTATTTTTTTCAAGGGTACCATATTACAAGCAGAAGGAGCCCCAGTTTAGTAAGTGTTTATTCGTAAACAGTTGTTTTGTTATAATATTTTGGAGAGTGCCTCTTGGCACTCTCCAATAAATTGTAATAAAACAATCTTGTCTAAACATTTTTGTGTTTCAACTGCTGAGCAAACGAGGTAATGAACACTGTGTAAGGCCACTAAAGTGTCTTTCAGCACTTTTCAGTAGTGCCCTGATAGTGGCTACTAGCACTCAGCCAGTTGAGGGTTAACCCTTTACCTAACATGAAAAGCAGACGACACTTGCAAACAAAATTCTTGAATAACTAATTTTTTTCATTTTTTGTCTCAAAAACATAGGTTATGACCCTTCGTTGGAACGAGCTCGACGAGCTCGTTCCAACGAGGGGTCATACATAACCTATGTTTTTGAGACAAAAAATGAAAATATTTTGAAAATTAATTGGCGATTTTTTAGAATAGCGCTGGCCGGTTTTGGCCGTTACGTTGGGTAAAGGGTTAAAGGTAAAAATGGAAAAAATAAGAAAATTTAAATGACAGTTTTTGTGAAGAACAGTTACTGCTGATTCTGGTTCTTTATACCATGATTGTTGTGTGTATTCAATGTTACCCAATACAATACAGATATTGAGAAATGTAGGAGGCGCTGTGGCTCAGTTGGTAGAGGTGCAGGCTGCAAGCCGAGAGGTCCTCGGTTCGAATCCCACCTGTGGCAACCGCATTGTGTCCTTGGGCAAGACACTTCACCCCCATAGCTCCTATGGGGGCATGGTGGCGTTGTGTACTAAGGCGTACTGCACGTCGATGGTGCACCTGTCTTCAACCAATGCTAACCCTGCTTGAGTGGAGTTGGTATGTTGGGGAGCTGACAGTTGCTTGCCATTGCTCGGTGGTTCTCTCCGGGTACTCCGGCTTCTTCCACCTGTAAAACTGTCATGGTCATGATTAGCCATTGTGCAGAAATATGTGACCTTAACCATCAATAAATAAATAAATAAATTGAGAAATGTACTAGATACAATATGCATGGAATCTGGCCTACTAGTAAGAATGCAATGTAAGAATACATCAGTTTGTTTGTTATGCATCTGAGTGATATTATGATGTGAATGAAAATGGTTTGGACACTAAACAGTGTAAGCATAAAAATTTAAACCGACTGCCGGTGATATTTTTCTTTAAAAATATCAGCTTCATACACTTAACCCTCCCTTTACCCAACAAATCGCTGGTATCCACTTGCATAATATGCAGATTCAGCAGCCGAAAAAATATTTTTCGAAAAATTTCACCAAAACCATATCAGGTGACCCCTCTTTGGAATGAGCTTGTCGAGCTTGTTCCAATGAGGGGTCACATCATATGGTTTTGTTGAAATTTTTCGAAAAAAATTAAAAAATGATATTTAAATTAATAAATTTTGATATCGTCCGCATTGGATAAAGGGTTAATTCAAATTGAAATGACATAAATATACAAAACACAACTTGGGTGGAGTATGTGGGTACAAATCAATGGCCCTTGTTGGAGTTTTTCCCGTATTTCACACACAACTTTTGCACTCGTGAAAATACAGGAAAAATTAAAACGAGGGGTCATTGTTCCGGTCCCCCATACTCCATCCTTGTTGTGTCCTCTATTATTATTCCTGGGTGGGAAGTCTACCCCTTCATATCTTAGTAGTAAAGCCTGCTTCCTGTTCTGTACACACACTTTCCAATAAATTGTGAAGAAATATTTTTATTAACTCATTTTCTTACCAACTTGAAAGTGACACTTGCAAAAAAGGATTCTTGAATAACTAAAAATTTTAATTTTTTCTCCTCAAAACATATCTTTGACCACTCTCTGGATTTAACTCAATGGGCTCATTCCAATTAAGCTATGGTTTGGAGGGAATAATTAAAAAAAAATGATAAAATTTGAATGGCAAGTTTAGGGAATAGTGCTCAGAGTTCCCACAGGGTCTTGGATTCAAGGAACAGCCTGGAATTTAACCAAGTGTCATTTAAGGCCTTGAAATCCTGGAAAATGTGTCCGAGGCCTTGAAAATCCTTGAATATTCATGAACTAAAAATGCTGACGAATCACATAATCATAACTATATAGTTTTATATGCCAGAGTTTGGGAAGGCATTGTCCTAACTAGGACTCTCCGGTCATTACCCCCTCCTCCCACTTCCCTTATAGGGAAGTGGAAGGTTGGAGGTAATTGACAGGAGAGTCCTAGTTAGGACTAGAGAAGGCAGGGCCTTGAATATCCTTGAATTTGGCTATTTTAGGGCCTAAAAAGCCAACATATATCAAGGAACAAGCTTGAATAGCCTTAAATTTTATCAGTCCTTTGTCTGCAGGAACCCTGGTACTTTGTGAATATGGTTTTTACATTTAGTACATTTTGGTAAAGGGTTGAATATCTTGTAAATAAGTGGTACAGTAAAGTTGGTGACTTCTGGAACTGAGCCATCTTTGATTACCCAGGTAGGTAATGTGGAAGTTGCTTGACCCAAATGTACAATATTTTTTACTGTAATTATAAAACTCACAAAGTGTGGGAGTTTGGGGGATTTTTTGTAATACAGAAAATTGTTATTTTTCTCAGTAATATATGGTTGATGAAAAGCTTCCACTGAAATTCAGTTACAAGATAAAAGTTCTGCAAAATGGATGGTTAATGGACTGTTAATATATAAACAGCTACTGTTTCTGAGTTGGTGAAAGTCACAAGTGAAAACTTCAATTTCCTTTCAGTTACTCATGAGATAGTTCTTGTACCTACTTAAAAACAGTGGGTTGTTTTTTATGTGCTGTGTTTTTTATCTAGTTGAGTGCTGGAAGCCCAAATTTGGGCTTTACTCTGAAGTGCAGGCACTAAAAGTTAAAGGCTTCATATTCAGTGGATGTGCTTCATATTATCTTTGAATTGAAATTATGTAGTCTATAAGGATTTGCCTTGTTGCAGTTTATGGGAAAGTGACAATGTGAACAAATTTTTCTGATCAAAAATAATTTAGCCCTCTTCTACTTAATTGCAGTTGAAACACGAAAATGCTGATAACATGCAGTAATATAAATCTAAACTTATTGCTTAGTATGTGTCAACTTCTGAGAGATCTTCTCTTTTATCTTTCATGACAATAGATTCTGAAAAATATTTGTTAGTTATTTCTCACTATCTTATAAGGTGGTATATGTTCAGTGCAGTTAACACTGATAACCATTCATTGGGAGGGCAGTAGCTTAGTGGTTGTCGCATTGGACTTCAAACCGAAAAGTCCGCGATTCGATCCCCACCAGAGGTAACTGCGTTGTGTCCTGGGGCAAGGCACTTAATCCAGATTGCCCACGTAGGGACACAGTGGAGTTGTGTAATAAGGCATACTGCATGTCGATGGTGCAACCAAGGTTAACCCTGCTTTTGTGGAGTTAGTACATTGGGGAGTCTGACAGTTGCTCGCCACAATGTACCGTCAGACTTCTTCCACCCATAAAACTGTCCAACATGAGGTGACTCTGGCTGTCGAAGGTGTCATTAAAACCCAAATACCCCCCTCCCTCCCTTAGAAAACATTCATTGCATGGAGAGTGAGTTCTCTACAGTGGGTAGTACAGGTAAAAGCGATTGGCAAAACTTGACTTGATGCTTGGTTTTTGTTCATTACAGAGGGTTAGTATCCAACATGAAAAATACATTAACTCCAGGTTTCTACTCAGGAGACAGGTGTCCCCGCATTAGCTCCTTTCAACTCAACAACTTTCACTGTTTGTACCTTTGGCTATTAAAAAAACTCTCGTTTCGCAGGCACCTCTTTCGTCCTTAAAAATCTGCATCATCACTCCAATATTCACCTGGAAATCTCTTCAATGATACTATTTGGCACTTGTATGGCTAAAAACTTAAACCAACAGGCCTTTAGATTGGTTTATTTTGGGCAAATCTTTTTTATACGCCTGTTCTATGTAATCCCCATCTACAGCAACACTAAACCATGTAGAAAATGAAAATCTGTTCCGCACATATGTGCGGAACGGAGATTGTTGACAGATTATATTTAAATAGAAGCAAAATTTCACTGGAAATTTCTATAAATCATTCATCGCAATTACAGTTTGAATCGCTGCCAATAGCTGAAAATCGTCCCCTGAGTTCCACTGTGTTCTATGTGCCAGTAGGCACATAGAACACATTGGAACTCAGGGGACGAAATATTAATACAGGTTTCCCTTGCAAATTTGGTTGGCAATAATATGTGTTATTTTTGTTGATAGTTGTCAAATGAATTGCTGAGTGTCTTAAAAATTGTTTTATAGTGAAGGCATGTAATAAACACAGAATGACACACGTGTGTGAATGGGTTAATCGATATGGCACGAAGGATAAAACTCAAGGCCCTCATCCTCTCATTTTATCTTTCCACGCTGGCATTTGTGCAATATCGATTAACCCATTCGCACGCATGTGTCGTTCTGTGTACTTTCTGAGTTTGAAATGTGCCTAAATTACAGAAAATTGCATTTCCAAGCGATATTATCAATTTTTATTTATTTATTTATTTGTTGGTATTTAAGGTCACATATTTATGCACAATGGCTATTCATGGCCGTGACAGTTTTACGGGTGGAGGAAGCTTGCGTACCCAGAGAGAACCACCAAGCAACGGTGAGCAACTGTCAGCTCCCCATCATACTAACTCCACACAAGCAGGGTTTGCATTGGTTGAAGACAAGTGCACCATCAACGTGCAATACGCCTTAGTACACAACACTACCGTGCCCCCACGTGGCCAATGGAGATGAAGTGTCTTGCCCAAGGACACAACGCGGTTGCCGCAGGTGGGATTCGGACCGAGGACCTCTCGTCTTGCATCCTGCACCTCTACCTACTGAGCCACTTATCAATTTTTAAAGCTGAATTAAATTTATGCAGTGTAAAAAAAAAGAAATAACTCTTCAGCAGAATAATTTGAAATACTTTTAAACGAGATAAATCAAGGACAGTATTTGAGAATGTTTCCTAATTTGGTCGCAGCTTTGAGTGCCGTGAATTTGGTTGTGGTAATCTAATGCCTGTTAATTAGAGGTTATTACTTGGTTAGTTTCATATTGGCTGAGATAACAGCCCAAGGTAACTTCATATTATCAGTCGAGACTAAAGATCGAAGACTGATGTGAAGTTACTGAGGGTTGATATCTCGGCCAATATGAAACCACTCAAGTAATAATCTCTTTATTTATTAAACTAAAACAAACGAGTACAAAATGTTCTCAGACCTGTTACAGTTTTCTGACAGTGTTGTTGTTTCTCATTCTTTTCACAAAGTCTGAAGTTTCCTCTTCTGGATCAGCTATCTGAATGTCTCAGCTCCCCACCGTGGAAGCCACGATCTTCCGATAACTGAACTATCTCTTCTCCGACTAAGACAAATCTCTACCTACAAGTCTCTTCTTTCTTCTCTTCCACCACACAGCCCTCACTCATTGCCATCATCAATTCCTTGTCATTTGAACACTCTGCTTCAGACCACCCCATTATGACTGGTAACACCAGTTTTCCTGATTGCATTTGACGAGTAAGGGTTTTGATGTAAACAATTTGGTTTTGCTTAATAACGACTCATCAAAGGGAACAACTCTGGCTTGGTTCACATCGGCTGAGACCAGCATCGTATCAGCCAAGTTTGAAGTTATATCAGCAACTGAGCTCAATCAGGGACCGATCAGGACTATTTAGAATATGTGCTAGCCTCGGCGCCTATTTTTTCAGTTCATGCGCCAGATTTCAATTTACGGAGTCACACTGCTGTTTGTAACACACACTGCAAGTATGTAATAGCTCTCATCATTTTCATTTAGTACACTATAGCAAACATTAATCTTCACTGTGGTTTCTGATCAAGTCTTGGCTGCCTATTTAGGCAGCCAAGACTTGATCAGAAACCACAGTGAAGATTAATGCTTGGTAATTAAGACTTGAAGTATTAACTTAAGCACTCTACAACAATGATAAATGATAATCATATATACAATACATGTAAGAGTGTCTCTCTCAGATTATCCATCAAAAGAATATCAAAATATGATCTGAGAAGTTACGCGCCAACTGAGAAGCCTATTTCTGAGATTTAAGAGCCAGGTCCTGATGTTTCAGAACCAAATACGCACTGGCGCATGCCCAGGTCGGACCCTGCTCAATAATGAACAGTGCTGCGAAAGAAAATCACATCAAATAAATAACCCACTATACACAAAGAAAAAAAGTTAAGCACCCCCTGGATATCTTACCATGGTTAATGTAGTGTTTGATATCAGTAAAGTACTCCCAAAAAACTGAATGCTATCTTGAAAGAACATTTTCAGGCTGTACAAACATACAAAAATTATAGTGTTCATCATCATTTCATTGACAGGATTGATGAACCAAACAGTAACTGCTTAGAGCTCAATCCAATACCCGTTTAAGTATGGAGATGGAGAGTCGACAAGACAACATTATTTGGCTATAAATGGATAAAAATGTCATTTGTAACATCTAGAGAACATGAGATCAATATGGGCTGTATCTCCCATGTGCTCTGATAATAGCTTTGATTCTGCATCGCATCCTCCAGTAAATCGTATCCATTGCAGAGGTAACTGTCTCTATTGCTGATGCAAGGCTGGTTCCAGTTCTCACAGAGTTTATACTTGAGATTCATGTGTTTGTGTTCGATGCCCCAGAATGTCCCAAATGTGCTCAGTGGATTCAGATTATGACTCCTGGTTGACCAACGAACAATAGTCACTGCAATGCTCTGAATGAAAAATGCTCAACACCAAGCCAAATGTATTCCTTGGTGATGATCTAAGTAGAGGACATTTGATGGCCCTTCAGGACCTCAGTATGGATTTTCTCAGTCCGTTCCTGGTCGTTCTTGTGCAGATTTGTTGATTTGGTAGCCACTGGCTCTTCAAAACAGTACTTGAGGTGAATGGCTGTCATTGGTCCAGCCTAAGAAGTACCCTGTTTTCACTTGGTGATGTCACAGGTGGGGGGGGGGGGGGGGGGGGGGGGGGGTCATTCTAACCATGAATGGTCCTTAACCTCGTTGGTTTGTATTTGTTGTCTCACCAAACGATTGGTGACTGTGTAATGAATGTCAGGTTGACAACCGATTACATTAAAGGACATATACCTGTGGAATGCATACCAAAAATTTGTCATCCTTGTGCATATATCATCCTTTTTCATATCATGGTTGACAGATGGTGATTGAACCTTGAAAAATAGGCACCATAAATACCCGATTCTGAGTGACGGGCAAACTGTATTTTGGAAAATTCTTGGGTTGCATTGTGCCCGTAATTCCCGAGACCAGTTTGGTGCCCGAGACCAGTTTGGGGTACACATTCAATCATACGCATTCACAACCAACTGTTGTATCATCAGTATAATCATACATATATCCAGCTACAGACTTCAATGAACAGTGTCTTTGTTATCGTTCATTATATTTGAGAGTGCTAAAATTTTTTCTTTGTGTATATATTACTGAACTCTGCCAAACAAGTTATAATTGGTTAAATTTACAAAAGCAGTAATGGGAAATTTTCACAACTGAAAACATTGGTTTTTGCCCTGAATAGTTAAGGTGTTTATAATTCCAACTCTTTTCGAGGACTGTTTCATGCATTAACCCCCAAAAAAGAAAGCCTTCTTCACTCATCATAAAATTTAGAGAAAATTGCCTGAGAAACAAATTTTTATAATGGGCCCAACAGTGACATCAAGATAACAGGATCATTACAGGGTTGCATCCAGTCTTCAACCACTTAATTCTAGCTTTAATGATGCAATAAATGACACAAGTGGTGCTGTACTAGAAAAGTTATTGCATGTGATCACCATAAAACTTGGTAGTATGTTGGTCATGCCATATTTTTGTGTGATTGTATTCCTTGTTTCATTTTCAGTTTTCATCTCTCCAACTTCACGTTGTCAGAAAATTTAAGAGAGGTACAAGATGAAAGGTCAGATAGTTTGTTGGCATTGTATGTCCATAATTTCCATCAATCTACTCCACTAAGATTCCATTTTCTCCCCTACTTCCTATGCAAGATATAGAGGATATCTAGTGTTTTTGAGGGCATACCAAAAATTATCTCATGAGTGACTGGAACAAATGTTTATTTGTGACTGGAACAAATGTTTATTTAGTGCTTGCACAAGCAAAAAATGACCATCTGTCTTGATCACAAGTGAGATAATTTTCGGTATCCACTCAAAAACACTAGATTTTCTTTTTATTATATGCTTTTTATAAGAATCTGATAATTCCACTTGTTTCAACCTTGAATTGATGCATGAAAGTAAACAGTGCATTGAATCATTGATACGCAGAAGTGATTTGACCGATACTCGTAACAGATAGCATCTTGCAATCTGAGTCATCTGGCAGGTTTCTAGTACAAAGATGGCCTGAAAACTTATGTTACGGACTTTCAGGCCATGTTTGGACTAGCGGGTTCCATGCATCAATTCAAGGTGAATACGTGTGGAATTAGTGCTAGAAATGTATCCACTCAAAAACACTAGATTTACTTTTCATTATACATTTTTAGAACAAATTGATCATTTCAAGTGATAATTTGACTCGTATTCACCTTGAAGGGATGCATTGAAAGCCGCCATTTTGATTGATGCCCTGAAAGTGAAAATTTCTATATCTTCACAGTGAGGGATACGATTTCTATCTTTCAGCAATTTCTTCGATAATCTATCGTTTAGCATATAATAAATGAATGTCTCATGTGAGATAGATATGTGCCTGGCTTATTAGCATATTTATTGAGTGCAGGACTATTCAATCATCGCACATTCTTCTGTAAGCAAACAACATGGTGTCACATTTCAGAAATATTTGCAGTCAAAGAAAATAGAAATAAAAACACAGACCGTAAAACCAAAGGATACTTGACTTTTTTTACATGAATTTTGAGGTGAATGCCATTCGGAGTGGAGAGAGTTGCACAAAATTCCTGTCAAAGAGTTATGTGAATACACTGCAGAATTCATAATATGCCGTAATAGGAGTGTGCAATGTTCATTTTGCTACAATCTTTAACCCCTGTCTTGCCGGCATTCGGTATGTAATTTTGTGATATATAGCTGTGGTATATACAGAACTTTTGTGCACTCTTTCCGATAAGCAAATCAGTGTTTTTCAGAAATGCACAACAAAATTGTTTGATATAGTTGCATGTGCCCCTGAATTACTTTTGATGATGTCAGAGTGGGTTTTTTTTGGGGGGGGGGGGGGAGAAAAATTAACACTGATGGGAGTGGGGGTGAGACAAGCCTGGTGTCTGACCCAAATATCCTGCCCTTGGGTGAGATTTCCCCATCTCACACCCTCACCCACCAGGTATAATAATAGTCTCCGATGCTGAAATATGGTGTTTTCACCTAATAAAACAAAAAATCATCTTTTCCCAGCACACAAAGTTCTTCTCTGTTTTATCAAATCCTGAATTTCCCTGCAGACCCACTTCAGTATGTTTTCCTAGTGGTTACCCTGGATAGCTTGTTAATGATTTGTCAGAATTATATTCATTTTAAATTTTATGTGTTAACTGTCACATTGTTCTCAGTGTTATAAATGTTTGTCTTCAAAGTGAGATTCATATTTCTATCACACTGCATCCAGATAGGAAGTGGAGAAGTTAAATTAATGATAATATTGTTATTACACCATGCAGTGTGCATGGCCTTAGTTGTTTTGAACAGAGGCTGTTTCAGCATTAGTACAGTCTCCTTTTTCTTCCCCAGTGTCACTACAGTTGAGTCTACAAAATTGAATAATTCTGTTAACTGTATACAGGCCTGAAAATAAGCAGTCTGACGTTTGCAGAATGAGGTCCCCAGAGGGTGAATTTGATGATGCTATCCCATACAGTGGGCCAATTTATCCGCTGGGTACCTCTTTCTGTTTAGTTTTGAGACCCTGATTCAGATTGAGGTTCACAGAGGGTGGATTTAGTAATACTGCCCTGCAGTGCAGAGTAGCATCACTAGATTCACCCTCTGGGGACCTCATTTTACAGATGACAGTCTGCTTATTTTCTGACTTGACTGTATATATCTTCCAAACACCAAACAATTTACTATACATTCAGAACAAATTTAACCTCTTTATTGCATATAGAGTATAGAGCAAACGCCTGTTAATTGAATAACAAATAATGTGATCTTTTGCAGAGTGAGTCTTACAACCGCTGAATTTGCCATAGTTAGAGACCAATTGGGCCTCATTACTTGTGATATAAGCATTTAGTCTATTAGTTACCCAATATCTGTTCATGCAGTACAGGTTTTTATCTACCCCGAAGCCAACATATTCCATGAGGCTGAAGGCCGAATGGGATGCAGCTGACTGAGGGTAGGTAAAGGCCTACACTACATGAACAAACACAGGGTGATGATTTTATCTATTGACAACTCTTTTTCACTTCAATTTCATCATCAGAAAACTGTGCAAATCTCTTTTGCAGTGTTGTTGTCAAAAGACATTTTGTCATTTGTTCAACACTTCCACATTTAGATCGAGGCAATAACTGGGGAATTATTTTCCTGGAACAAAAAATAAATCTATCTCATTGACAGGTCTTTCCTTAATGATAGGGAAATTCCTCAGCGATTTGGTGGAAATATTGCGAGACGGGTCTTTCTTGACCGACCATGCTGCATGATAGGGAAATTTTTCAGGGTTTTGGTGGAAAAATCACGAGACAGCTCCATATCATGAAGCTGTCAACCAATCAAACTTAAGATTGCAAGTTGGCCAATAGATAATATCATGTCTTATTTGACAGAGCTCATTAGCTCTGTCCAACAAAATAATAAAGGGTCAGATGATCACTAGAATGCAGGAAATTCACCAAATTCCTGTAAACTGATAGAGTACTAAATTGTTTATGGTCATAAAAATTTTGTTCACAAGTCTGCCTTGTTAAAATTTATGGGCGAGTGCCCATTGGCAGTCTCCCATAAACTACATCAAGGCAAATCCATACAGACTAAATAATTTCATTTCAAAGATAATATGAATCACAACCACTGAATACGAGGCCTCTAAGCTTTGGTATCTGCACTTTACAATGGAGCCCAAATATGGGCTTCTAATCTAACCATTAATTGAATGCTCATGGAAATTGAATATTTGCACTGGCAAAGTGCAGATTGTTCAGTTAACAGGGTTCATCTGTATTATCTGTTTAATTACTGAAAGAGGTCTGTGTACTGTATATGCCGAGATAAAATTTTATGATGCAACATCAAACCAATTAATGCATTGGTTAAGATTCAAGTTTGGTGGGATATTGCTACAACAGCATCCTGCATCAGAACATTGAAATGTCTTTCACATTTTGGAATGAGAAAGTAAATTTTTTTTTTTTTTTTAAACTTATTTATTATCCATTCTAACCAGACTTATTTATTCGGATAAAGTTGTTGTTCAACATCTTGTCCCAGTTCTTGTGTTGAAATGGCTTAATGAGATAAATGTTACAGAGCTTGTGTCTTATTGAAAGCAATAATTCTAGAACATTATGAGCAAAGAATGCTAATAATTTTGGTAATAAATTTTATAATTAGCTTGTGTATTTTGTTCTTTTTTAGTTGCAACAACCAGCTCTCTATGTGGCAGTGATGGTCAGCCAGTTGGTGGCCAAGAAGTCTTTAAACTCAATAAGTTTTAAATACTTTGTGGAATAACATCAGATTTGATATACAACTGTATCTTATTGATGTCTGCCCCCATAGTCAGTGCAGGTGTCATTTGTATTTTGTCAGACTTATTCCCCTTTCTCGACTTGCAATTTGTTCAATTTTTAACATCAAACTCAATTACTATCAAAATTCATGATGGAATGAAGAAATCATATTTGGTATGATAGTGTATCTTATTGATATCTAGACCCATGTTCAATGCAGGTGTTATTTGGAATATTTTTGTTAGAGTTTTTGTCCTTGAAGAACTTGGAATGGTTTCACTTTTACCATCCGTCACAGCTAAGCAGAGATTTTGCAATTTTTCTTATCCCTAAAGGTCTGGACATTTTTCACAAATATGAAGAGCAGACTAATTTAACTTTATCACACAAAATGATTAATAGCCAGTGTTGTTTGTTGGACTAATTTATGAATTCTTTTTAGCTCGCCTGACTTTTGTGATCACTCTCCATCCGTCGTCCGTGAACATGGTGTTTGCATTTTCTCCTCCCAAACCGCTGAACCAATTTAATTGATATTTGAGATAATAGTTTGTTATGACATTGCATTTTGATTTTGTTCAAATCAAGTTGCCTTGCCCCTCGGTAGGGCCACGCCCAAAAAGTGTGCTTAAATCTTAAAAAATCTTCTTCTCATGAACCAGCAGTTGCAGAGACTTGATATTTGGTGTGCAGCTTCCTTTTGAGGTGTAGAATCAGATTTGTTCAAGAGAAGTTTGAAGAGCAATATTTGCCTTCGTTATGGGAGGGGCAAGAATTTTCGCCCCGCCCAAAATTTCTATTTTCCAAACCATGAGGCAGATTTGAAACAAATTTGATATGAGGGCTTATTGGGTCGTAAGTACTTAATTTATGCCAAAAAAAAATGTTCCCGTTGCCCCATGGGAACCGCAGGAGCAAAAATAGAAAAAAATTAAAACGCCCATATCTCTAAAATGACATGGTGCTGAGAATTCTTATTTGGTGTGAAGCTTCCTTAGGACCAACAGAATGGAATGGTCTAAAAGAATTGCTATCGGTTTTATCATGGGGTACTTTTTTGGGACTTTGAAAAAGTGCTGAGTCAGCATTTTTTAACACTTGTGGGTAATGGAAAAAACATTTAAAACTACTTTTCTCCCAAACCACTGCTCCAAAAGCTTTCAAATTTCACATATAACATCTTTGGAAGATTGTTTCACATGTTTATTGAAATCAAATCCCTGGGTCCATATTTGGGATCTGTATGGGAGCCCAAATATTTAAATTGGTGCAGTATGAGGAATATTCTTTTAAAAATCTTCTTCTTCAGTTCCACCAATCAGAATCTTTTGATATTTGGTATGCAGCATACTTAGGGGGGGGGGGGGGGGGGGGGGGGGGGGGGGGGTGGAGATTCAAGTTTGTTCAAGCCAAGTCCCTGGGTTCATATTCGGGCTCACTGCGGGAGCCCAAATTATAACTTAGTTCAAAATGAGGAATTTTCTTTAAAAATCTTCTTCTTCAGATGCAGCAGTCGGAATGTTTTGATATTTGGTATGCAGCATCCTTAGGGGTTGAGATTCAAGTTTGGTCAAGCCATGTCCCTAGGTTCATAATTAGGTTCATATTTGGGCTCACTGTGGGAACTCGAATTGTAACTAAGTTCAAAATGAGGAATTTTCGTTAAAAATTTTCTTCAGATCCAACAGTCGGAATGTTTTGATATTTGGTATGCAGTGTCCTTAGGGGGGTGACATTCAAGTTTGTTCAAGCCAAGTCCCTGGGTTCATATTTAGCCTGACTCATAACTTAGTTCAATATGAGGAATTTTTTTTTAAAAATCTTCTTCTTCAGATCCTTGGGGTGTAGACTCCAGAGGGGGGGGGAGGGGGGGGGGTAAGTCAGGGTTTGTACACGAGTCTGGAAAAAGTAAGGAATTTTTAAAAATGTTTTCCAGGCCTGGAAAAAGTATAGACAATGATATTTTCATGTAAATGATATGGAAACAGTATGGAAATTTAATTAACTGTATTCAGAATCACTTTCGCTGTTCATGAAATTCAAAGTTCTTACAAAATTTCTCTTAATTTTAGTTTTTATTTTGTTTTGAATGAAATTTCAAAACTCCTAAAATTTACGGCTTTGTAACCCAACATGGAAATAACCGATCTGATATGAGCATTAACGACCATTAATTGATCCATATATTTCCGTGATCAAAATGGCTGCACCGACTGATAACGTGTTTATGTTGTTAACGTCAAGAAAAACAATACACAAACTTGAAAGTTTGATCTGCTAAGTTGAGCGATTGTGCAATACTGTCAAATTAAAGTGAAAGGAAATGGGGAAATGTTTGTTTTCAGAAACGTGGTTGGAAAATCCCAAATACACACTGGATTAGTGGAAACACGAACTTCAAAACAAAGTCAGAGGCAAAATGTCTCGTTTGTGACAAGTCTTTTGATGTCTCAGATACAGGGTAAGTGGCACTAACAAGACATAAGGCCTCCAGAAAACATACTATTTTGGATCAAAATGCTAAAAAAAAAACGAAACAAAACGAACAAAAAAATGCAGCACAGCCAACAGTAACTTGTTGATTGACTTGTCACTAAAGTAAAAGAATTTTAATAGTTTTGTTTCATTAGTTGTGGTAAAACTCAAGAGAACTGGCAGTGAGGTTAAACTCCAACACATTGCATGTACATGTAAGTGTTTTGTAAGATACATTTTAGAGTTATCTGGTCACCCAAGAAGTTACAAAAAATTGCGATGGCTGCGAAAAGTAGGGAATAAACAGCTGCGCCATGAGCGCATGATACGCCATTTATTAATAACAAGAGGGAAGCACACAATATGAGTATACATGTATTGCCTATATTTTGACGAATAAAGTCCCATAACTCTGGCATGACTAATCGAATGGCGACACCAACCGAAAGGGAGCTTCCTTCCATCAACATAAACCACCTACCAAAAAATCGTGAAAATCTCTCTGAAGCGTTCTCGAGTTATCGTACGACGTGTAAAAAATCAACAATTTTCTAAGTAATAAATTCCCATAACTCTGGAATGACTAATCGAATGGTGACACTAAACGAAAGGGAGCTTCCCTCCATCGATATACACCATCTACCCAAAAATCACGAAAATCTCTCAATGCATTCTCGTACGACGTGTAAAAAATCAACAATTTTCTAAGTAATAAAGTCCCATAACTCTGGAATGACTAATCGAACGGTGACACTAAACGAAAGGGAGCTTCCCTCCATCGATATACACCACCTACTCAAAAATCACGAAAATCTCTCAAAGCGTTCTTGAGTTATCATACGACGTGTGACCGGACGGACAGCCCGTTTTTCAAAACGGGTGTATAAATATAGAGGAGGGTCTGGAAAAAGTATGAAATTCTTTTTCTTGGTAAGTGTGGGAACCCTGTGAGATTCAAGTTTGTTCAAGCCAAGCCCCTGGGTTCATATTTGGGCTCAATGTGGGAGCCCAAATTATAACTTAGTTCAATATGAGGAATATTCTTCAAAAATCATCTTCTTCACATCCACCTGTCAGAATCTCTTGATATTTGGTATATAGCATCCCACTAGAGGTGAGTTTAAGTTTGTTCAAGCCAAGTCCCTGAGTTCATATTTGGGTGCCCGAATTATTACTTAGTTCAATATGAGGAATATTCTTTTAAAAATCCTTTTTAGCTCATCTTGACAAAGTCAAGCTGAGCTAATCTCATCGCTCTCCGTCCGTCATCCATCGTCCGTCAACACCATGTTTTGGTCTGCTCCTCTAAAGCCACTGGGCCAATTCAAGTGAACGTTTGTGTGAGTGATGGTCCCAAAGAGGCATTTCATTTTTGTTCAACTCAGCATGCCCAGCCCCATAGTTAGGGGGTTAGATAAAAGTTTGTTGAAATAAAGCTCATTGGTTCATATTTGGGCTCTCTACAGGAGCCCGAAGTTTTAACATAGGGTAATATGGGGAATATTCTTTAAAAATCTTCTTCTTCAGAACCACCAGTCAGAATCTTTTATTATTTGGTATACATCATTGTTATGAGGGTCAGATTCTAGATTGTTCAAACCAAGTCCCTAGGTTAATACTTGGGCTTCCTATGGAAGCCCAAATTTTATCTTTGTTCAATATGGAGGGTAATTTAAAAAAATCTTCTTCTTCAGATCCATCAGTCAGAATGCTTTGATATTTGGTATGCAACATCTCTATGGGGGTCAGATTCAAGTTTGTTCAAATCAGATCCCTAGGTATATATTTGGGCTCACTATGGTAGCCCAAATTTTTACTTAGTGCAATATGAGGAAATTTTTTTAAAAATCTCCTTCTTTAGATCCACCAGTCGGAATGCTTTTATATTTGGTATACAACATCTCTAGGGGGGTCAGATTCCAGGTTGTTCAATTCGAGTGCCTAGGTTAATATTTGGGCTCCATATGGGAACATGAAATTTACCTTAGTACAATATGAGGGAATTTCTTCAAAAATCTTCTTCTTCAGATTCACATGTCAGAATGCTTTCACATTTGGTATACAACATCTCTAGGGGGGGCAGATTCAAGTTTGTTCAAATCGGATCCATAGGTTAATATTTGGGCTCGCAATGGTAGCCCAAATTTGAACTTAGTGCAATTCGAAGAAATTTCTTTACAATTTCTCTTCTTCAGATCCAACAGTCAGAATGCTTTCATATTTGGTACACAACATCTCTAGGGAAGTCAGATTTAACTGTGTTCAAATCAAGAGCCTGGGTTAATATTTGGGCTCTCTATGGGAGCCGGAATTGGCCATTTTGCTGAAGAATTAAAAATTTTGTATTCAGTACCCTCTAGAGGTACTAAGATTAATCCACATAGGTTGTATCAAGGGGCTTCATAGGGGAGCTCTACATTTTACTTATGATCAACTGAAGAAAAGGCATGATGCCCAGATTATTTTTGTCACTCCTGAGGGACTCAAGGATTGACAGTGTAGCCTATGGAGATGGCTTGCTTACTGTAGACTCATTCTTGGACTCTGTTTAAATTGTGTTCTGTACAAGATGAGTGCTTCAGGCCCCGTGGGGCCTCGTTTTTTTTTAGATCCACTGGTCAGAATCTTTGGATATTTGGTGTGAGCTTTTCTTAGGAGGGGCAGATGCAACTTGTTGAAATCAATTCCCTGGGTTGATATTTAGGCTACCATGTCAGGTGAGTGCCCTCAGGTCCCCTAGGGTCTCTTGTTAGCTCACCTGACTGAAAGTCAGTGTGAGCTTTTGCCATTACTTGGCGTCCGTTGTCTGTTAACTTTCGCAACTCGGTCTTCTTCAAAACCACTAGCCCAAACCCAAACAAATTTGACATACAATATTTTGGGGGTATCCTCTTTCCAGTTTGTTAAAATGAAGTCGTTGCCCCCACTGGGGTGGGGGTGATGCCCAAAAAGCATAAATTTCTCCTGAAATCTTCTTGTGAACCACCAGTCAGAATGCTGTTATATTTGATATGTAAGCTCCTTTGGTACTCAAGATTCAAGTTTGTTCAAAGAAATTTTCTCTGTCAATATTTGGGCTTGCTACGGGAGGACGCCATTTGTGCCCCGCCCAAAATTTCTATTTTCCGAACCGAGAGGCCAATTTGAACCAAATTTGCTATGAGGTATTATTGGGTCATAAGTACTTGATTGATGCAAAAAAAAAAATTTCCTGCTGCCCTGTGGGAACCTCAGGAGCTAAAAATAGAAAAAAATTCAAACGCCCATATCTCCAAAACTGCATGCCACTGAAACTTTTTATTTGGTGTGAAGCTTCCTTAGGACCAATAGAAGAGAATGGTGAAACAAAATCGCTATTCGTTTTGTCCTAAGGTACAGTTTCGGGACTTTGAAAAAATGCTGAGTCAGCATTATTTAACACTGAAGGCAATGGGAAAAATATAAAATAAATCTTTTTTCTCCCCAACCACTGCTCCAAAAGCTTTCATATTTCACATATAACATCTACGGAAGATTGATTCACATGGTTGTTGAAATTTAACCCCTGGGTCCATATTTGGGCACTCTACAGGAGCCCAAATGTTCAAATTAGTGCAATATGAGGGATATTCTTTAAAAATCTTCTCCAGATCCAAGTCAGAAACTTTTGATATTTGGTATACACCATCCTTAGGGAAGGAAGATTCAGGTTTGTTCAAGCCAAGTCCCTGGGTTCATATTTGAGCTCCCTATGGGAGCCCAAATTGTAACTTTGTTCAATATGAGGAATATTCTTTAAAAATCGCGACATCGTCGGTGCGACGGGTGGTGCAATCTCACAAAATTCTAAGTTCATCAAGGGCCATAACTCCAAGAAAAATATTTGGAACAACACATGCATTGAACAGTGGCTAAACATCAATAAGATACACTTACATGCCAAATATAAAGTCATTCCATCAAGTATTTCAAAAGTTATTGAGTTTTGAAACTCGTTGGTCACAGACAGACAGACCGACCGTCAGACAGACCGACATTGCCACTTATAGAGCTGCTAGTCGCAGCTAAAAATCTCTTTCTTCAGATCCAGCAGTCAGAATCTTTTGATATTTGGTGTATATCATTCTTAGAGAGGTGTGATTCAAGTTTGTTCAAGGGGCAAAAAATGGAAACAAATTCAATACCCATAGCCTTCCCATTCCCCATTTATTCTCAGATCACAGAACACTAAAAAATTATATTTAGTATCCAAAATTATTAGGGTTAACATACACTTTTACTCCCCCGTGGGAACTCTGGGAAGTGCTGCAGTGCTTGTTTACTGTGGTAAACAAGTTCTGTTACACTGGTAAAATAGGACCCAGTCACCAGTGCTTGGAGTGGAAGTCCTCTAAAATGGGCAACATGGATATAAACGATTTACAAAACTTGACTTTATCTCTATGTTGTGGTCACAATTAGCAATTGTGCATAAATATGTGACCTTAAACACCAATAAGTAAGTACACTAAAAAAATTTTTTGTCTCTGTGGTTCTGATCCCTGATACCTAAATACCTGCATTCCTTTTGTACAACTTGTTTTCCTTAACCACAGATCAGAGTGCTTTGATGTTTGATATGCAACCTCTTTTGGTACCCGAAAATACAATTTGTCCAACGAAAGTTTCTAGGTCAGTATTTGAACTCACTACGGGAAGATCCAAATTTTGTGTCCCACACAAAATTTTTATTTCTCGAATTGAGAGACCAATGTGAAAAACAATCTTCTCCTCACAAACCAATGACCCAAATTGAAACATGTATGGGCCACATCATCTTGGGGGTATTCTGTTTTAGTTTTGTTCAAATGGGGTCTCCGCCCTTTTTGGGCATGGTCTTATGCCCAAGTATGATGAAATTCTTTAAAAATCTTCTTCTCATGAACCACAAGTGGGAATGCTTTGATATTTGGTATGAAACTTCCTCTGGTGTTCAAGATTAAAAGTTGTTCTAAGAAAGTTGATAGGTCCATATTTGTGCTCTCCAGGGGATGGGCTCACTTTTGAGCTCCCCTGAAAATTTCTATTTCAAGAACCAGTGGAGCGATTTGAACCAAATTTAATATGTGGCATCAGTTGACCCTAAGTACTTCATGCCCCCAAAATGTTTTTGCGTGGGAACATCTGGCACTGAAAATAGAACAAGAGGCCCCAGGGGGCCTGAGGGTGCTCACCTAACATGGTAGCCTAAATATCAACCCAGAAAATTGATTTCAACAAGTTGCATCTGCTCCTTCTTAGAAAAGCTTATACCAAATATCCAAAGATTCTGACCAGTGGATCTGAAGAAGATTTTTAAAGAAATTTCCTCATTTTGAACTAAGTTATAATTCGGGCTACCACAGTGAGCCCAAATATGAACCCAGGGGCTTGGCTGGAACAAACTTGAATCTCGCCCCCCTAAGCATGGTGCATACCCAATATCAAAAGAAGCTGCCTGCTGGATCTTGAGACGAATATTTTCAAAGAAATTTATCTGAAATGCACCAAGTTCAAATTTGGGCTCCTATACTGAGCCCAAATATAAACCCAGGGGGACAATTTGAACAAACTTGAATCAGATCCACCCCACAATGTTGCATACCAAATATCAAAAGATTCTGCCTGCTGGATCTTGAAAAGAAGATTTTTAAAGAAATTTGCCTGAAATGCAATAAGATCGAATTCGAGCTTCTATAGTGAGCTCAAATATGAATCCAGGGGGCCGATTTGAACAATCTTGAATCTGATCCACCCCACAATGTTGCATACAAAATATCAAAAGATTCTGCCTACTGGATCTGGAGAAGAAGATTTTTCAAGAAATTTGCCTGAAATGCACTAAGTTCGAAATCGGGCTCCTATACTGAGCCCAAATATGAACCCAGTGGAGTGATCTGAACAAACTTGAATCAGATCCACCCTACAATGTTGCATACCAAATATCTAAAAATTCTGCCTGTTGGATCTGGAGAAAATTTTTTACTGTTTTTCCCATTGTCTACAGTGTTAAAAAGTGCTGACTCAGCACTTTTTCAAAGTCCCGAAACTGTACCCTATGATAAAACTGATGGCAATTTCTTTTGACCAATCCTTTCTGTTGGTCCTAAGGAAGCTTCACGCCAAATAAAAATTCTCAGTGCCGTGCAGTTTTGGAGATATGGGTGTTTTAATTTTTTTTATATTTTTAGCTCCTGCGGTTCCCACAGGGCTGCAGGAAAAAATTTTTTTGTATAAATCAAGTACTTATAACCCAATAATACCTCATATTAAATTTGGTTCAAATTGCCCTCTGGGTTCAGAAAATAGAAATTTTGGGCGGGGCAAAAATTCTTGCCCCTCTCAGAACAAAGGTATATATTGCCCGTCAAACTTCTCTTGAACAAACTTGAGTCTACACCTCAAATGGAAGCTGCATACCAAATATCAAGTCTCTGCTATGGCTGGTTCATGAGAAGAAGATTTTTTTAAACTTTGTGCATTTTGGCCCCACCCCTCTCCACAATATGAGTCGAAACCTAATTTGAATAAAAATCAAAATGCCCCTATATAACTAACTCTCACATGAAATTTCATTAAATGGTGGACAGTGGTTTGGGAGAAGTCGATGGGTGATGGACAAAAAGTGATCAGAATAGCTCACCCTGACTTTCAGTTAGGTGAGCTAAAAATGAAATGTCCAATATTTCCCAAACTGCATGGACTGGAGATTATGTATTTTGTATGAAGCTTTCTTCGGAGCAGTTGAAACATTTGGACAAAAAAATTGCTGGCGAATCTGTCATATGGTTCATTCAGATTACATTTTCTCCATACCCATAACCCTTACAGTTTAGGACTACTTGGTCCAGGTGAGCATTTTTAGTCTCTCTTGAGCCTCTAGTTATATTTATGTTTTATTTTTTTACAAAATACAAAAAGAATATTTGTAAATATAAACCAAAATGCAAAGCAAGAGACTTGATCTGAACTTGAATCTGGTTATTTATTAGGGTTTAACGACACTTTAACTGCCAAGGTCATCTCGTGTCGGTGACAGTTTTACAGGTGGAAGAAGCCGGAGTACCCGGAGAGAACCACTGAGCAACAACAAGCAGCTGCCAGCTCCCCAACATTGAAACTCCGCACTACAGCACAGGCAGGGTTAGATTGGTTGAAGACATGCGCACCATCGACGTGCAGTATGCCTTGATACATGGCATCATCGTGCCCCCATGTGGACAATCGGGGTTAAGTGCCTTGCCCAAGGACACTATATGGGAGTCCGAATCGATCGCTCAGACAGTCACCCATCCAAAG
The DNA here is from genome assembly GCA_031216915.1 of Pictodentalium vernedei. Classification (NCBI taxonomy): domain Eukaryota; kingdom Metazoa; phylum Mollusca; class Scaphopoda; order Dentaliida; family Dentaliidae; genus Pictodentalium; species Pictodentalium vernedei. The sequence continues at coordinate 235,219,713 of CM062294.1, forward strand.
ATTAACCGGGCTTGACATTGCTTAACTTCAATGATCTGAGAACCAGTTACCACAAAGTTACCACAATGCCTCCGCATCCCCACCTGAATCTGGTCCCCCTAAGAATGATGTATACCAAATATCAAAAGATTCTGATTGCTGGTTCTGTATAAGATTTTTAAAATTTTTGATAAAATGGACTCATCATTTTTTTGATTTCCCTTATGACATTATGACACAACCATTTGCAATTTTTTTTACTATTCAATTCTACTTGTCCTAAGGATGTTTTGAAAATATTTCTATGAGGTTCCCACATGGATGGTGAAAAAAAATTGTGTACATATCTAGTTCTTATGACTCAATAAATCCACATACCAAATTTGCTTCAAATTGGCACATCTGTCTAGAAAACAGAAATTTAGGACAGGGCCAAAATTCTTACCCTTCCCATTACAAAGACAAATATAGCCCAATGAACTTTATTTGAGAAAACTTTATTCTACACCTCAAAAGGAAGCTTGGTACAAAATATGTCATCGTACCGATTGGTTCATGAGATTTTTTTTTTAAATTTGGAAGTGCGTGTTATGACACTGGAGTGGGGCAACTTGATTTCAACAAAATCAAAATGCGATGTCAAAGTAATAACACACACTTCGGGTCATGGGCAAGCATGAACAAGATATGTCCAATGAATTGTTTTTGAAGGATCAGAAAAGTTGAAAAAGACATATTTTCTGCCCTTGACCTTTGGTTAAAGTCGTGACATACCCATGCAATACAAGTAGGCAAAGAGAGTGGAAGAACAATTGTGACCTTGATCCTGGAATTATGACCTTGGATCAAGGTCATCACACACCATAATCACAAGCATGCATTGTGTGAGGTATGATCTATCCACTGAACCATTTTTATGGACCACACAAAGTCAGAACACAAAAATGGTCCATGTCAAGACACCTTTGAGACGTGCAAGAATTATGTGAAGTGTGAACAAGATCTGTGCAATGAATGAATTTTTATGGACAGTACAAAGTTAGTTAAAGCACATTATTTATTTATTTATTGGTGTTTAAGATCACATACTTCTGCACAATGGCTAATCATGACCACTGGGGGCACCGTGGCATTGTGGTAACCAGTTCTCGTGAGATCACTGAAGTTAAGCAAAGTCGAGCCTGGTTAGTCCTCGGATAGGTGACAGGATCGATTCAGACTACCGCATTGTGTCCTTGGGCAAGGCACTTAACCCCGATTGTCCATATGGGGGCACGATGATGCTGTGTACTAAGGCATACTGCACGTCGATGGTGCACATGTCTTCAACCAATCTAACCCTGCCTGTGCAGCAGTGTGGAGTTACGACGTTGGGGAGCTGGCAGGTTCTCTCTGGGTACTCTGGCTTCCTCCACCCGTAAAACTGCCATTGTGCATAAGTATGTGACCTTAAACACCAATAAATAAATAAATAAATAATGACCACTACATGGATTTAAAGTCAAGGTCAGTCAATCATTTATACCCCATGTTGCCCATTTTAGAGGACTTGCACCCCAAGCATTAGTGACTGGGTCCTATTTTACCAGTAAAACAGCTTGTTTACCACAGTAAAAATAAACAAGCGTTGCTTCACTTCCCAGGTGGGTGGGGGGAGAACGCTTGAAAGGTCTGTAGCCAAGACCCTGGAGTTATGACCTGAGGGTCAAGGTCATGACACATCCTTGAGTCACAAGCAGTCATTGTCATTGTTGAGTATGAACAAGATCTGTCCATGAATAACATTTCATGGACTGGACAAAGTTACAACAGACAGGCAAATCAGCTGCTATATGCTATATGCTCCCCAAAAATTATCAGGGAGCACAAAAATATTGAGATATATCAGACAATCACTAAATTCCCTATATTTATAGACCTATTTGGCCTGAGTACATCCAATATAGGCATTTTATTTGTCATATCTTGTTTGACAGAGCACCATGAGCCATGTCAAATAAGATATGAAAGAATAAAAGCTCAGAAATGCAGGAAAATACAAAATTTCCGTAAACTAAACATTTTTCGTTGGCAAAGTGGCTATTCATTTAACTGCAATTATGTTGCCCACATGAGAGGACTTCTACTGCCCGACATTGATTACTGGGTACTATTTTACAGGAAAAATGACAAATTTCTTTCAGGCCTGAAAATAAGCAGTCTAACATTTGCGAAGTCCCCAGAGGGTGAATTTGATGATGCTATCATACGCAGTTAGCCAATAAATGCTCTGAGTACCTCTTTCTGTTCAGTTTTGAGACCCTGATTCAGACTGAGGTTCACAGAGGGTAAATTTAGTGATGCTACCCTGCTGTGTGGGGTAGCATCACTAAATTCACCCTCTGGGGACCTCATATTGCAGATGACAGTCTGCTTATTTTCTGACTTGATTTCTATTAATTAAATATTTTTCGTCCGCAAAGTGGCTATTCAATTAGCTGTAACTGTTTCCCACATTAAAGGATTGCCGCCCCCAAAGTTGATTACTGGGTCCTATTTTATCCCTGAAAATCAAGTAATGCTCCAATTCGCAGGGTTCCAACAGAGGTACGTCAAAAAAAAGAAATGACACACATGATTTTTTTATTTAGAAAAATATCAGTCAAACAAATATACATATAATACAATTATGTACATAAACATATCAAACAATATAAATATTCACTCAGCAGATTGTCAAAATATTATGCAAAATAAAAAATATGAACACGAGGAAACAATTCCTGTCTTGGTTTTGACTTTGAATGACTATATGACGTAAAGATAAATGCAAAATGGGCAATGCAGTGTGCACTTATGGAAATCTACAGTTTATACTAAAGGAAGACAGGACACTACTGAAACACAGATTGTGATTTCAATGAAATCATTTCATAATGGCAAGATCAGATCTGTCCAATTTCTGAAAACAAGCACAAGAAGTAAAAGCAAACCTTCAGCTTTTGGACCACCAGGTCCCAATCAGTGATCCATGAATTAAAAAAAACTGTAAATGATTGTTGGGTACAAGATCTACCCCATAGTTTATGCTATGTATTTGTAACCCATTATCCTTTCACTATATTTTCTCAACTTAACTCTTAACTGGTAGAGTGCTAAATTATTTTTGGGCAGCAAAATTTTTACATGTGTCTTTGTCTTGTTACAATTTATGGGAGAGTGCTAATAGGCACTCTCCCATAAACTGTAACAAGGTAAATCCATACTAATACTGTCACTTCAAAGATAATATGAAGCCCATAAGTTGCAGTACCTGCTCTTCAAAACAAAGCCCAAATATGGGCTTCCAGCACTCCACAAGTTAAGGGCCTGAACAAGTGTCCTGAATTCCCACCATTCCACAGTCTCTATATGTCTAATGGCTTAGCAGTGATTTCTAGTTAAGTCTTTGCTGCCTGTTAAGACAGCCAAGACTTGACTAGAAACCACTGCTCAGGTAATTTGTCTATTGTTAAAAGTATCTCCTCATGATGGCATGTGAAGGGCACCTTTCTGAGGTCAGAAATAGGCCTGTAAAGGTTAAACAGTAGATTATTTTACACTGTGACTATTTATACTTCAACCCTTTATCAAACTCAACAGCCATATCCAGCCAGTTCTGTTCACAAAAATCATGATCCAAAATTATATTTTTTTTCTAACTTTTTGTGACTCAAAACATAACTTATGGCAGCTCACTGGAATGAGCCCATCATGCTTGTTCCAACAAGGGATCATACGCACAGTTAACCCTTTACCCAACACACATGCTATTAAAATTTGTTTTAATTTTTTTTTTTTTTACAAATTTTCCACAAAATTTCAACAAAACCATATCATGTGGCCCTCTCATTGGAACAATGAAAATTTGAGTTATTCGTAAATTTTGTTTTTGCAAGTATCACCCTCCAGTTGTCTGATAATCGTTCAGTAACAATATCAATGACAGGAAGAGGGTTTGTGAACATTTCCCCAACACAAATTTTGAAGCTTTTGCGTGGCCTTTCTCCTAGCACTCTGGTAGTATTTCAAATTTTTCCTTATTGATTCCTTATTGCCCATGCAGCATGAAAAATTTAATCTGTCAAACAAGATATAATTTTTTTAATTCTCAGTTGCATTGTGAAAAAAATTAGCTGCTGAAAACTTTGGTACTTTGACATCTGGGTGCAGAGGGTTAACTGAAAATATCCATAGTTTTGTCTTTGGATAATGTATTCACTACTTCAACTCTTTCAAGGCCATATTTTTTTCCAGAAGCTTGAGATACTTCAGCTTATTTCAAGTTACCATAAAGAATTCCAGTGGAAAAAGACAGTTTCCGAGATCCCGACTTTGAGGTCAAGGTTATTTTTATATTAAATCTTTGCTCACAAAGTTAACTGATTTTAACCCTTCAACTCCGCTGAAATTGTATTACTTACTATCAGAAACAGGGCCAGATTCAGGACTGGGCAAGGAGCCTCCACATATTTTATGAAAAAAAAATTTTGTAAGGAGAAATTAAGGCTGACCTGAATGACACGTATGTATCAATCCAAACCATATTGAACATGTTTTATGCCATACATATGCAAGCCATATTGTATTTGTTTGTGAGTGGTAGAAACAGCTAACTGGTTGTTTTCCTGTCACTGCTCAGCACACATCGACAGACCAACATCTAACATCCATTTCAACATCGATTTTCTTTAAAACGAGGCTTTGCTTTGCTATCCAATAGCAAACACTAAATTGTGAATACCTGGCTGACCCACTGACGGATTGGAAAATTTGTTTATTTATTTAAAAGGGTTTAACGACACATTAACAGCCAAGGTCATATCGTGTCAGTGACAGTTTTACGGGTGGAGGACACCGGAGAGAAGCACCAAGCAACGACGAGCAGCTGCCAGCTCCCCTACTCCGCACTGCAGCACAGGCAGGGTCAGATTGGATGAAGACATGCGCACCATCGACGTGCAGTATGCCTTAGTGCATGGCGTCATCGTGCCCCCATGTGGACAATCGGGGTTACGTGCCTTGCCCAAGGACAGAATGCGGGAGTCCGAATCAATCACTCAGATTGTCACCCATCCAAGGACTAACCGGGCTCGATGTTACTTAACTTCGGTGATCTGACGAGAAATGGTTACAGCAATGCCACCGTGCCCCCGACTGGAAAGTAATTGTTACTCCAAATGTAGGTAGGCCACCAAGACATGTTACACAAATTATAATATAGATGTTGCCCAGGGGCCTCCACATTTATAAATCCGGCCCTGATCAGAAATTTCAATGCTCTGCTCAAATAATGCTAAGGTGAACAATTCATGGCTTAAGATTTACATGAAAATGTTAAACAATTATTACATTATCAGACAATTTAGGTATTAATAAAACTTGTCCAGTAAATTTGATCCAGACCTTTGCTTGTCGAGGATCAGATGTAATTTACCAGCAAAGTTTGTAAATTTCAATCTGGAGAAGAGCTGAAAAATTTATTTATCACTTAATCCCAAATCCCTTAAATGAGGGCAAAAAATGGGTTGTGAGACAGCATGAAACTTCAGGAATTTATGGAATAATCATGTTTTACCACTTGCAAAGTATGAGTTTGATGGTTGGAAAAAGGTTGAGATCACATGGTTAAATTTTCATGGAGTTTTTGTAACTAGAAGCAGGTTAATAAAATATCCCTGTTTTGGCCTATTAAAATTTTTTTTTGTTTCTCATGCAATTTTCCCTCAATTTTATGAGGGAGAGCTTTTCAATTTTTTTTTGTTGGTGGGGGGGGGGTTATACATTTTTAACTCCTTACACTAATCTGGGGGAAATTTTTTTTTCAGCAGTGAAAATTTTCCAGTTGCAGTTTTAACCAGCTATATCTTGTTTGACAGAGCTCAGTGAGCTCTCTCAAACATGATATCGTTTGTTAAATTTTTAGTCCCACAAAATAGTATCACTGAAGGGATTTCCAGGAAAGAAGAAAAGAGTGATGAGGCAGATTTTCAATGCCAAGGGAGTTGGCTGAGAAACAACAAATTTTTTTTTAATAGACTTATACATCTTTATTAATTGTAAATCCTTCCCAGCTTATTTTGTTAGCCATACGTTCAAAGACTTGCCTGGGTTATAAGATGTTTTTTGAAGAAAAAAAATAATAAAGTAATCTGAATAAAAAATGTGGAGAGAAGTCCCGCACATAAAAACGGGAGTTCACTGTAAAAGAAGCACAAGAGAGGTTTCAGCTAATTGACCTCTGGGTTAAACCTGGAAATCCATTGGTCAAAACATTATATTTCTTTGTGTTACTACACAAGATTCAAGAGATACTATCTCGGTGGATATCAGTAGTTTTATGCAAGGGCAAAATTGGATAATTTATATAATCGGCTAATGTTACAGCTAAGTTTGGAAGTACTAATATACAAAACTGATTATAAAGCACCTGTATTCATCCATAACATAATTTGTAACCTCAAGGGAACAAAACTCCACAAAAAAAATTATGTTGGCAATAAGGATAAAAATTGGAATTTTAAAAGATATTTTCTGGAAAGCATAAATCACAGTATTCGCTTTGGTCTGTCTTCTTTTTCAGATTTCTAAAAAATGGTTTAAAAACAAAATATGCCAGTGAATCTTTTGTAACACAAGTTTTCTATTTGAGTCCAAGTCGAGTTTGCTTATGCTTCGCTTAACCTCAAGCACCCTGTTGTTGAAAAAAAAAAAAAAATTCAAGTAGCAGCTTTTCCCACAATACAACTAGGAAGTTAACAAATTCATTCTTGTTTGACAGAGCTCATTGAACTCTGTCAAACAAGATTGAATTGGCTAATTTCTGAGTTGCATTATGGTAAAAAATTTCAAAGAGCACAATTGTTCATTTTTTAGAAACTTCCAATATCAAGGTCAAATATTTCTGGGTTGAAATAAATAAATTCCACAGTGTCTATAGAGGTAAGAAAATAAACATTTGTTCATACCAGGAGATATAATAATGCAAAAATTACATCAATCATGATACAACCTAGAATTAATGTTTGCTAAACAAAATATGGCACAAATACTTTCATATCTGGAACAAAAATTCCACTGAATCATTATGTCAGCTGAATTAATAAAGAATTTGATAGATTTCTTTCAGAATCTGATCAAAAAATAAATCTGACTGATACTGTACTGTTATTAACTGGAAGAGTGCTGAATTATTTTTGCTTATCAAAATTTGTTCACATATCTTTGCCTTGTTGCAATTTATGGGAGAGTGCGTACAAGGCACTCTCCCATACATTGTAACAAGGGAAATCCTTACAGGCCAAATAATCTTACTTCAAAGATAGCAGGTATGTTTCCGTGGACGATTCAGAATATATTCAGAATTCACCCGACTAGTGTGTCTTGCGCAGTGCAATTGCATAATTTTATTCTCAAGGAAACATTCATTTGATGTCATGAGTCATTCAGAACAATTGATGTTGTTCTTGGCTTGGAATTGAACGATGACACAGAAAAGTTGGTTGCGTTATCGGCAGCTAACATGAATTATTTTGTGCAATATTTGCATTTTAGGTGAAATTATGAAACAGAACAATATTAAATTGGCGTCATAATGTCATAAAGTTTCATTCGTCTAATTCCCTGGCAATTTGATGGTTGATAATGTAAGTAAATTCGGCACTTAATTGTTAGCCTATACTGCAATGTGGAAAACATTTGGAAGCTTTGAACCTTGCAATCACCTTCAGCAATGTTTTATTTTTTTATTTTATGGTAGAGTGAGATGCAGCTGGGTGTATGTGGGGGGAGGGGGGGTTGGGGGAAGACTCAAAGTGTTATATAAAACAGGCTACGGAAAAAAGGTGTGCTATAGCCTCGGCAAAGGCATAGCCTGAGTTATGTTTGTCCACGCTGACCGATAGACCACATCCTGAAAAATCCAACAGATTTCCAGGCGAAAATAAAACTTTTCCAGTGGTCATGGGCCTTCTTCAGAGAGACTTACCATAGGCATAGGGATATACATGGACTTCATACTGTACCAACACATACTGCTCTACTACTATACAAGGTCTGTAGTGCCCAGTCACATAAACCTTGAAATCCCATTCTAATACCATATCCGATAGTTGTGAACCATGCGGTTTTATTTATGTACAGTCGGGTGCAAAAGGTTGACGGTTGCACAGACGACAAAACTTGTAAATCCTTTTAATAAGTTGCACAAGTGGAACATGAAGGGGGTAGGAGGTGAGCAAAACACCCCCAAATCACCTTTATTTGCACCCAGGCATTTTTTTTTGGGGGGGGGGGGGAGGGGGGATATTTGGCTTGTACTGGACATCAACCACGAAAACACCGTTCTGGAAATTTCTGCTGTAGCATTTTCAGATAAGAAGAGCTTTTTGGTGAGATCCTTACCCCCACCTCCACCCCAATTACATAACTTCTACAATAGCAATTCTGTATAAGAAGGGATCTTTTGGTCCCACCTCTTTCCTACAAAAATGCAAGATTACTAAACTGTTATAACAGATCATTAGTTTGTTTATTGAGGGTTACGTCACTTTCGAAGGCCAGGGTCATATTGTGCCGAGCAGTTTTACAGCTGAAGGAAGCCAAAGTGCCCAGAGAGAACCATCGTGCATCAACAGCTAACTGCTAGACTTTCCCAACTTACTAACCCGACACAAGCCAGATGAGCACTGGTTGAATGCACATGTGCCATCAACGTGCCATATGCCTAAGCACATTTTGCAGCTGTGCCCCCATGTGAGCAGTTAGGATTAAGTGACTTGCTCAGGGTCACAATGCAAGTGGCATGGCCGACTTTCGAACAGTTGATCCCTCAATCACAAGTCCGACACACTAGTCAATGAGCTACAGCGCCCTCCATCAGTTGGTTTGAAAAGATTACTATAACAGATCATTAATTGGTTAAAACAGATTACTTGATCTGTTATAACAGATTATTAGTTGGTTATAACTGAATAAAAACTGTTAAAACAGATTATCAGTTGATTATAACACATTAATCTATTAAATAAAATTATGAATCTGTTATAAAAATTTATTAATTTGTTATAACAGATCAATAACTGGAGATATGTTGGCACTAATAAACTAGCGTTGAAAACAAATTTCAACCTCTTGATTTGTGGTGTGCCAAACTTTAAAATGCAGTGCGCATGTCCAGAATAACGTTTATTCCGCCTCATGAAGTGGATTAACAGAATATGCATTCCGAAAAGTATTCCAGAATATCTCCACTTGAACAAACACTAGTATTCTCGAATGGCCGACAGAAACGTACCAAATATGAAACATATCTGCTGAGTATGAAACCTTTACGTTGCAGCACCTGTACTTCTGAATAAAGCACAATTTTGGGCTTCCAGCACACTACCAGTTAATAAATGCAAACACTTCACCAAAATCTCTTCCCAAAATCTTAATTGGGCCATGTTTGCTGACACACTTGAAACCACTGATCTCTCAACAACTGGACTTTTGATACGTCAATGAAGAACATCAAAACTTCCTCCACTCACCCACCCACCCCCAGATGCTGTCAACTCAATGAGTGTGTAACTCGTCCCATCAGTGATGTCTGATGACATGAAAGATGTTACAGCTTAGCAGCTTTCACATCATCAAATGTCATGTTTTTTACAGAAAATTCTAGCATAAAACTAATAACACAGTGTCAACTTTTCAATATCAGCACTTGTTTTGTTGTCAATAACAACAAAATAGGCCATGAATAGTCAATTTGCACAGTCATGAAAAATGTGTACATTATCATCATATTCATTTTTCACAGACATAAAACAAAACTCTTTAACTGGAAGAGTGCTGAATTCTGTGTCGTCAAATTTGTTGATGGGTCTTTGACTTGTTATAATTTATGGGAGAGTGCCCAAAGGCACTCTCCCATAAATTATAACATGGCAAGTCCCAACAGACTAAATAATTTTATTTATTGGAGTTTAATGACACTTTCGACAGCCAGAGTTACCTCGTGTCAGACTTTTACGGGTGGAGGAAGCCAGAGTACTCTGCGAGAACCACTGAGAAACTGTCAGACTTCCCAACGTACTAACTCCACATGGGCAGGTTTAGCATTGGATGAAGACAGGTGCACCATCGACATGCATCATGCCTTAGTACACAGCCTCGCTGTTATCCCACATGGGCAATTGGGATTAAGTGCCTTGCCCAAAGACACAATGCAGTTACCCCTGGCAGGGATCGAACCATGGACCTCTCGGTTTGAAATTCAATTCCATAACCACTGAGCTACCATGCTCTCAATAATTTTACTTCAAAGATAACATGAAGCACATCCACAAAATTTGAAGTCTCTAAGTTGGATACCCACACTTTAGAATAAAGCCCAAATATGTGCTTCAAGCACTCTACCAGTTAACTGGTAGAGTGCTAGAAGCCACTATCATGGCACTATTGAAAAGTGCTAAAAACCTGTAAGCATTAGCTTGTTGTTGAGTCAGCAATAGGACATATTTTTTTTTATAAATTGTAACAAAACAATTATTTTTGAATCAAAATCTTGCTAAACTTAGGCTACTCTTGCTGGTAGCATGGTATCTTTGAAAAAAAATACCCATGTTTCAATTTAGCACTAGTTAAAAATCAACGGCAATTGCAAAGTACCAAAAAATTTAACACTATCAGGGAAAAAGGGTTTTGTTGAGCATTGTCTATTTGTAGTAGGTGGCAAGTCGGACACTTTTTTTTATCTGTGACCAATGAGAGTTCCAGCAAGCCACTTGTATTGACTTTAGTGACTGGAACTGTGAGAGGTTGCTGATTAAGTTGATCAGAACAAGTGGAATGTCAAAGCAATCACTTTCACTGTCAATCCAATAAACTGATGGCACTGTTGTCAGTGAGATATACATTAAGAATGATATGATCAACAAACTTATTACATGAGTCTGCAACTAATAGTAGGAGCATACCCAGCTGGTCACTTTGTTCTTAGTGTCAAGTCATGTTGATCATAAATCTAATGCGTTTACCAATGAGCCAAATTGATGGGAGTTTTTTTTGGCAATGTTAATGTCTTTTTCTAAAGCAAAGACATATTTCAAAAATATAAAAACTATTCAAGAACACAGCAGTGACACACCAAACAGCCATTTAAGAAAAATGTGAATTTTTGACTCAAATGAGTTTATCAAAATATAAATAATAAAAATAATGAAAAACATATCTATTAGATTTGAGCACCAAGTAACACTTTTCCAGTTTCCCTAAGATACTAGAAAGATTCTGAAGGACACTAAAATATTCACTGAGAGGATCATAGATCCACAAAGCGGGTGAAATATTTAAATTCTTTATTAACTTTTCAATAACACAGTCAACTCCAAAAGCAATCAGGGCTTTTCCTTTATCACAAGGTGTTTTTTTTAACCTGTAAATGTGGACAAATGTGAAATAGAACTAAAAAGTTACTGCCAGCAAAGCAATTTTGACAAAGTCTAAAACAGTAACAGTCACATGATGTTATGACAACAGACTACAAAATCAAGATTTCTTTAGTTTCCATATAAATACTTTATGCAAGTTTAGTTTAACTATGATAAATAGAAGTAATGTTATTACCAAAAACTCCTAGTGCTGTTTTCCATAACAGAGATCTTATCATTTAATGACAATCCTGAAAACCAATAGAGGGTCTAGTCCTTTAGCCCTTTCACTGCCACGCCCACTTTAGCCATATATGGAGGCCCTCTATGTACGCCTTTATGCAAGGAAGGTTAACAAAAATTACGACATACTTGAAACTCTATCATCTGATGAATTGTTGGAAAGGGCCCTCTCCAACAATTAATCAGATGGTCAGTTTGATCTGTACATACCAGAACATACAGATAACCATCATAAAATAGGTGACAATAGTCGCTTTCAGCAGCGAAAGTGTTAACCCTTAAGGGCCTGATTCCTACTTTGATCACATTTTTCTACTACAAAACATGTGCCCCAACATACAGTTTGGGGGTAAGCTTGCAAGTTACATTCGAAGTTCCATGGCAGTTGTTTCTAGGCAAGTCTTGGCTGCCTACATAGGCAGACAAGACTTGCCAAGAAACAACAGCTAAGTCATTGGATGTGTACAGTCAAAGTAAAGTAAAAACGTAGAAAAAAAATCTCCAGGCCCTTATCGGTTAAACAGTGATTTATATATTTATTGGTTTTGTTTACTGGGGTTTAACAACACTTTCAAAAGCCAGAGTCATATCATATCAGACAGTTTAACAGGTGGAGAAAGCAGGAGAAAATATCACCAATCAATGGCAAGTAACTGTCAAACTTTCCAACACACTACCACTCCACAAGCAGGGTTGGCATCAAAGGGAAGTGATTGGTGGTTGTGCCGTAAGCCTTAGTACATAATCCCACCATGCTCCCCTTCTGCAGTGGTACCTACAACACTAGTATTAAAATGAAAAGGATAATGTTCAATGTTTATGAAAGGATTATGAAATATGACAAGAATTGTGACAATTGAGAATATGTTAATTTCTGTTCCCTATATGCTATTTTCAACAAAAATAACTTGAGGTGCAGACTGTACTAAAGAACTGTGGGGTGGGTTAATGTGGCCCTCACAGTTAATGCATGTCAACCAAAGTTACAAAGTTACAGTGAAATTAGTCCAAAATGAGTCATCATACCAAGTTACAATGAAATCCCTTCATAAATACTGGCTGTAAGACTGTACTAAAGGTGTTTGGGCTTCGGGCCTGTGTCGCCATCACGATTGACTGATCACAACCAAAAAGGGACATCCTCATCTAGACATTATACTTAGTCATCCTACCAAGATACAATAAAATCCCTTCATAAATACGACCTGAAGTCTGTGCTAAAGGTTTTCGTGGCTTTGGGCTCGTGCTGCCTTCACAGTTGAACGATCACGAACAAAAGGGGCCATTCTCATCTAGACATTATCTGGAGTCATCCTACCAAGTTACAATGAACTCCCTTCATAAATAGGATCTGTAGAATATGCTAAAGGTTTTTTGGCTTTGGGACCCTGTAGTCATCACAGTTGACCGATCGTGACCAAAAGGGGACGTGCTCATCTAGACATTATATGGAGTCATCCTACCAAGTTACAATGAAATCCCTCCATAAATATGACCTGTAGACTGTGCTAAAGGTTTTGGGGTTTTTGGCTCGGGCAGCCATCACGGTTGACAGATCGCGATCAAATGGGGAAGTTATCATCTAGACATCATACGGAGTCATCCTACCAAGTTACAATGAAATCCCTCGATATTAAATACGACCTGTAGACTGTGCTAAAAATATTTGGGTTTTGGGCTTGGGTGGCCATCACGGTTGATAGATCATGACCAAAAGGGAATGTTCTCATCTAGACATTATACAGAGTCATCCTACCAAGTTACAATGAAATCCTTTCACAAATACGACCTGTAGACTGTGCTAAAGGTTTTCGAGCTTTTGGGCTCGGGCAGCAACCACAGTTGACCAATCGCAACTCAAAGGGGACGTTCTCATCTAGACATAACCTGAAACCTGCAAATGAAATTTCGTGATGATCGAAAAAGAACTACAGGGTGTAGCCTTTGCTAAAGGAAAATGGGAACAGACTTCTGCATGCGTGATGGCAATAGCTTATCTTGACTTTGTCAAGTTAAGCTAACAACACCCAGTGTGATTATTTATACCTGTGCTGCCCACTTTAGACAGGGTTTAATTTAGGACCTTTTTGGGGCCGAAATATTGCCCCATTCCCAATGGGGTACATGCTATAAAATTCCCAATTTCTGGCACAAAACACTATTTTCCCCAAACTTATACAGCATAATCAGGTTACATCGCCATTGTACTGTTCTGATAGTTAATCCTAATAAAGTGATACCTTTTTAACCTGTATTCTCTCTTGAAAAAAAGCTTCCAGGTGGAGTTATGTTTAGATGACCAATTGAATAATTTTCCCAAGACCAAGAAAAAGGCCCCTTTCCCAATCTACTTGGATCAAAAACTCTGCTTTCACCCTTGGTGCAGGTTACCAATCCAGTTTTATCAGGAAAGCAGAACTTGTTTAACACAGTAAACATGCACTTGCACCACTTATCAGGTTTCCCATGAGGGAGTGTGAGTCTTTAGAATAAGTTTACGTTCCATTCTTCTTGTATGAAAAAGGTTCTGAATAAAACAATACAAACATGGATGTCAGTGGAAGAAGCTCTCTGAGCTTTTTCCACTGATATCGATTTTTGTATATTTTCTTTTAGAAAATGTTGGAAATACATTGTGGTCATTAGCAACATCTGCAGACTCCGATAATCTGACAAGAATGGTGAATTGGCAAAATACTTTAATGCATTACAAATACTAATTTCCAGGTGAATCATGTTGAGTCACTGGTTAGTCACTGAGCTTTGGTTTCAGGCAAAAATGAAGTACATGTGTGTATCACTCGTCTTTCCTGTAGAGGTTTGAGTGGAGGTACTGTGGTAGCCCACTTAATTAGATATCTCTTAACTGAATAATCCTCTTAATTGAATATAACTTCTGAGCACAAAACGATTTATCATACTTTCAATACAAATATGACCTGTTAAAAAGGTTATAGAGTAAATTACTGTTAACCCCTTACGTAATGAATCAACCACATCTGCATGCATAATTTACAAATTAGGCAGTTGAAAAAATATTTTTCCAAAAATATTTAAAACAAGAGGTCCCACAGGGCCTGAAGTGCTCATCTTGAACAGAACACAATATAAACAGAGTCCAAGAATGAGTCTACATGAAGCAACCATCTCCATAGGATACACTGTCAATCCTTGAGTCCCTCAGGAGTGACAAAAATAATCTGGGCATCATGCCTTTTCTTCAGTTGAACATAATGTAAAATGTAGAGCTCCCATATAAAGCACCTTGATACAACCTATGTGGATTAATCTTAGTTACACACCTCCAGAGGGTACTGAATACAAAATTTTTAATTCTTCAGCAACATGGCCAATTCCAGGTCCCATAGGGAGCCCAAATATTCTGACTGTTGGATCTGAAGAAGAGAAATTTTAAAGAAATTTCTTCATATTGCACAGAGTTAAAATTTGGGCTACCATAGCGAGCCCAAATATTAACCTATCAATCCGATTTGAACAAACTTGAATCTGATCCCCCCCCCCCCCCCCCCCCCCTCCCTAGAGATGTTGCATACCAAATATGAAAGCATTCTGACTAGTGGATCTGAAGAAGAAGATTTTTGAAGAAATTCCCTCATATTGTATAAAGTTAAATTTCAGATTCCCGTATGGAGCCCAAATATTAACCCAGGCGCTCGAATTGAACAAACTTGAATCTGACCCCCCTAGAGGTGTTGTATACCAAATATGAAAGCATTCTGATTGGTGGATCTGAAGAAGAAGATTTTTAAAGAAATTTCCTCATATCGCACTAAGAAAAAATTTGGGCTACCATAGCGAGCCCAAGTATATACCTAAGGATCTGATTTGAAGAAACTTGAATCTGATCCCTTAGAGATGTTGCATACCAAATATGAAAGCATTCTGACTGGTGGATCTGAAGAATAAGATTTTTTAAAAGTATCCTCCATATTGAACAAAGTTAAAATTTGGGCTTCTGTAAGAAGCCCAAATATTAAGTAGGGACTTGGTTTGAACAATCTTGAATCTGCCCCTCATAACAATGATGTATACCAAACATTGAAAGATTCTGACATGTGGTTCTGAAGAAGAAGATTTTTAAAGAATATTCCCCACATTACCCTATGTTAAAAATTTGGGCTCCTGTATTAAGCCCAAATATGAACCAATGGGCTTTATTTTAACAAACTTGTATCTGACTCCCCCCCCCTCACCCCCCCCCCCCCCCCCCCATGAATGCTGTATACTGAGTATCAAAAGATTTTGATGATTGGTTCTGGAGAAGATTTTTTTTTAAATTTTTGCAAATATGCTGACTCAGCATTTTTTCGATGCCCATTACAGAACATCCTAACATAACCGATGGCAATTTTTTTTTTTACCATTCAATTCTACTGGTCTTAAGGATACTTCATACCAAATAACAGCTCTCTGTTCAGTGTGTTATGGGAAAAATGGGCGTTAGAAAATATTTCTATTTTTAGCTCCCAGGATTCCCATGGGGATGCAGGAATTTCTAATTTTTTGCATGAGTCAAGTACTTACGACCCAATAATACCACATACCAAATTTGGTTCAAACCAGACCATCGGTTCAGAAAATAGAAATTTTGGGTGGGGCCAAAAATCTTGCCCCTCCCATTACAAAGCCAAATATTGCTTCACGAACTTCGTTTGAACAAACTTGATTCTACACCTCAAAAGGAAGCTCCAAAGCAAATATCAAGTCATTGTACACACTGGTTCATGAGAAGAAGAATTTAAAACTTTCACTTGAATTGGCCCAGTGGCTTTGGAGGAGAAGACCAAAACATGGTGTTGACGGATGATGGACGGACGGATGGATAGACGGACGACGGATGGAGAGCGATGAGTTAAAAACATACCATGCAACCCCTTATTGGAATGATCTGGCTGAGATAATTCCAATAAAGGGGCACATGATATAGTTTTGTTGAAATTTTTTGAAACTTGTAAAAACAATTATTAAAATAATACATTTTGATATCATATGCATTGGGTAAATGATTAATTTAATGAACAATAAGTGTAATATGTAAAGAAAATACCCTGACAGTCACCAAATTATCCCCTTGTTTATAGATCCATTTGGCCTCAGTGCATCCAATACAGGCATTTAATCTATTACATCTCATTTAACAGACCTCCATGAGCTCTGCCAAACTAAATATAATAGAGAGAATGCCCAGTTTATCTCTAGAATACAAGAAAATTAACATATTCTTTTAGATGAATACTCCTGTTAAATGACAATTTTTCACTGTCAAATTGTGATTTAATTAACAGGGTTTCACTGTATAATCCAGGTTCTTTCCATCAAGATTATTTCATAGCAAATAAAATCATTTTTTGTATCGATCACTTCTTGATCTTCTCTTGACAAACCTTATCTACATGACAACGATGACCTGATTTTGAGACAGCATTCAGGCTGACCATTTAATTCACATGACTATTAGATGACACTTTAAAAAAAAAATTCTTGGAACAAATATTTCTATTTTTTGCCTCAAAGACATAGCTTATGACCCCTCATTGTAATGAACTCCACAGGCTAATTTCAATGAGGTTTCATAAACTATGTTTCAGAGATAAAAGTTGAAAAAATAATAAAATTTGAATGATGGTTTGAGTAAACAGTGCTAGCCAAATGTGGGCATTTTGTTAGGTAAGGGGTTAAGAGTTGGAACTTTATGAATCTGTAAACTCAAATTTTCAAAACTGAATAACTCCATTTGCTATGCAGAGTGGAATCAGCACTGCCACAAATACAATGATATTCCTTAGTAGAGATTTCCAGTCATCCGGCACAACATAGCGAGCAAGAGTGATTGTAATTTTTGAGATTTCATGACTTATACATATGAGTATAAACGAAGTTATTATCACATTGAAAACTGGATAACTTGGAATTAGAACCAACACTCCATATGTGTCAGCAGCAAGCCATATGTGATACTGGGAAATAAACAGCTGAAAAAATAAGAAGAAAATACAATATTATTACACAACTAAATCTATGATTATTATGGAAGGCAGAGTATAGACAATCTGCTGTTGAAATGTTAGATATTTTGAAATTAGAGACAACAGGGTATGAAAGGGGAAGAATGTAACCAGGCCTGTCATTTTAAGGAGGGCGGCTGCTCTCGCTCTCAATGTCTCTCCTAAAGTAAAATTTACAAGGGCAATAAATGCCCTCCGTGACATTTGTTCAGTAGTGGTGATCGGTATCGCTCATCTTAATATGTGATGGTGCACTTTGGAAAAGCTTACTAGTAGCTTTTCTCTGTGAGACCCCTACATTCAGGCCTGAAAATAAGCAATCTGACATTTCAGAATGAGCTCCCCAGAGGGTGAATTCAATGATGCTATCCCATACAGTGGGCCAATTTATCCTTTGGGTACCTCTTTCTGTTTAGTTTTGAGGTCCTGATTCAGATGGAGGTTCACAGATGGTAAATTTAGTGATGCAACCCTGCTGTGCAGGCTAGCATCACTAAATTCACCCTCTGGGGACCTCATTTTCCAGATGACAGTCTGCTTATTTTCTGGCTTGACTACATCTGACCTCTGGCTTGAGTGTGGTGATGCAGTGGTTAGATTATCAGATGTCAAACCAAGAGGTTCATGGCTCAATACCAACTAGGGGTAGCTGTGTTGTATACTTGGACAAGGCCCTTAATCCCGACTGCCAACATGGAGGCACGTTGGTGCGGTGTACTAAGGCTTACTGCACATTGATAGTGCATTTGCCTTCAACCAATGCTAACCCTGCATGTGTGGGGTTAGTACATTGGAAGGTCTGACAGTTACTTGCCACTCATCAATGGTTCTGTCTGGGTGCTCCGACTTCCTCCACTTGTAAAACTGTCTGACAGGAGGCGATCCTGGCTGTTGAAAGTGTCATTAAACCTCAATAAATATATAAACAAGAGGCCCCAGGGGGCCTGAGGGCGCTCACCTGACATGGTAGCCTAAATATCAACCCAGAGAATTGATTTCAACAAGTTGCATCTGCTCCTCCTAAGAAAAGCTTATACCAAATATCCAAAGATTCTGACTGGCGGATTTAAAAAAAAAGAAGATTTTTAAAGAATATTTCTCATATTGAACTAAGTTATAATTCGGGCTCCCACAGGGAGGCCATATATGTGCCCAGGGACTTGGCTTTAACAAACTTGAATTTCACCCCCCTAAGGATGCTCCCAGACCCCCCCCCCCCCCCCCTCCCCCCCAAGGATGCCGCACACCAAATATCAAAACATTCCGACTGAAGAAGATTTTTAAAGAAAAATTCCTCATATTGACTAAGTTATAATTCGGGCTCCCACAGTGAGCCCAAATATGAACCTAGGGACATGGCTTGAACAAACTTGAATCTTACCCCCCTAAGGATGCTGTATACCAAATATCAAAATCATTCATCTGCTGGATCTGAAGAAGATTTTTAAAGAAACTTCCTCATTTTGAACCAAGTTATCATTCGGGCTCCCACAGTGAGCCCAAATATGAACCCAGGGACTTGGCTTTAACAAACTTGAATCTCCCAGACCCCCCCCCCCCCCCCTCCATAAGGTTGCTGCATGCCAAATATCAAAATATTCTGACTGCTGAATCTGAAGAAGATTTTTAAAGAAAAATTCCTCATATTGACAAAGTTATAATTCGGGCTCCCACAGTGAGCCCAAATATGGACCTAGGGACATGGCTTGACCAAACTTGAATCTCACCCCCCTAAGGATGCTGCATCCTAAATATCAAAACATTCCTACTGCTGGATCTGAAGAAGATTTTTTAAGAAAATTCCTCATTTTGAACTAAGTTATAATTCGGGCTCCCACAGTGAGCCCAAATATGAACCCAGGGACTTGGCTTGAACAAACTTGAATCTCACCTCCCTAAGCATGCTGCATACCAAATATCAAAAGATTCTGCCTGCTGGATCTGGAGAAGAAGATTTTTTAAGAAATTTGCCTGAAATGCAATAAGTTCAAATTCGGGCTTCTATAGTGAGCACAAATATGAATCCAAGGGGCCGATTTGAACAAACTTGAATCAGATCCACCCCATAATGCTGTATACCAAATATCAAATGATTCTGCCCACTTGTGCTGGAGAAGAAGATTTTTTAGTAATTTCTCTAATATACATTGGGTGCTACCACAGTTATGCCCCCTATGGAGCCCCAAGTGGGCATGTCCATTTCATTTGAACAAACTTAAATTGACATATGGTAATGAACATCCATACCAAGTTTCGAGTAAATCGACCTAGCGGTTTCAGAGGAGAAGTCGTTTGAAAAGTGTTCATGACGCCGGGCAGACGTCGACGGACGGCAAGTGATAAGTTTAGCTCCCTTCGGTGAGCTAATAAATACTCATATCAACACTGTTTTGAAATTATAAATAGTAGAGTACAGTGTACATCACCGATATCTACATTGTTCTGACCCTTTAACTGGTACAGTGCTGGTTGTCCAATTTGGGCTTTAATATGAAGGGCAGGTTCCCAGGTTCATATTCTGTGGATGTCCTTCATATTATCTAAAAAGTGAAATTATGTATTGTGTATGGGTTTGCCTTGTTAGAATTTATGGGAGAGTGCCTCTTGGCACTCTCCAATAAATTGTAACAAGTAAAGACACATGAACAAACTAACTTTCTACTTAAGGCCTACAGATTTTTCATACATTTTTGCTTCACTATGACATTTTATGTTTTTTATTACTTTCCAAAGTGTGATTTACGGGGATTTCCGGGTTTGATTATAAACGATGACTTTACAAGTGAATTATGCAATCAATAAACATGTCATGTATCCATGCGCACAAATGAAGATGCTTTGCCATGGATGTAATGGGGACTTCATTGTTTTTTTTTTGTAACAAGTAAAGACACCCTTTACCTAACATGAAAAGCAGACGACACTTGCAAAAAAAATTATTGAATAACTGTTATTTTCATTTTTTGTCTCAAAAACATAGGTTAGTTATAGAGACAAAAAATGAAAAAATAATTAAAATTAATTGGCGAGTTTTGAGAAAAGGGCTGGCCATTTTTTGCCGTTACGTTAGTGAAGGGTTAAATAATATAATTATCGTTAATAATGAAAAGTAATAAACAGAGCAATCGCTTGACTGGACTGGTTACGTGAAATAATTCATTTGAGACGAGGGACTATATTGTAAAACACTCTTCGCGCACTCGTGTTTGTACAACATCCCTCACCTCTCATGAATTATTTCATGTAACCAGTCCAGTCAAGCGATTACTCTCCATGTAACTTTGCTCTTATGTCTAAGCAAGTCTTGGCTGCAACAGTCAATATATTTAGAATATATATTGCAAGTTGACTCAAGGACTGCATGTTGAGGCACCTGTTCGAAGGTAGTAAAAAATAACCCAAGTTGGCAATGGGTCTTTAAAGAGTTAGAAGATAGCAGATCACAGAAAGTACATCAATGATGCTAATCTAGTTTTGAAATCACAGGCAGCCAAGTACAGAGAGAACAAGAGAGTCTGACATCCATATCCCCAAGCGACTTTTATGTTATGATAGGAAGAAGCATTTGTGATGGAAATTTTGCCATTATTACCAAGGGCTGTAACCATGCAAAATTTGTCTCATTGAAAATTCCTGACCACATGTACGTCTACATTTGATACTGTTACTTCAGATCAAGTTTCGTAAAAATCCACTGAAAACTGTAGAAGGAGTTAAGCAGACAATGTTTGTGATAGATGGATGGATGGATGCACAAACACCATTTCAATATCCCCTTCCCAACTTCATCGGCAGGGGATAAATCATTTAATTTCTTTAATCACAACACAAAATATCTTCAAATAAACAGCTGCGCCATGAGCCCGTTGTTAATTAAAAGAAAGAAGCACACAATATGAGTCTACATGTGTACCTAACCCATATTTTTTTATATTCATGTACAATAATCAAAACCAACAGAATACAGTAAAGCTTACTCAATCGTATATCTTTTACACCACCTACCAAAAAATCACAAAACCTCTCAAAGTGTTCTCGAGTTATCGTACGACGTGTAAAAAATCAAAGATTTTCTAAGTAATAAAGTCCCATAACTCTGGAACGACTAATCGAACGGCGACACCAACCAAAAGGGAGCTTCCTTCCATCAACATAAACCACCTACCAAATGAAAGTGTCAATGACACTGTAGCTCAACTTGACAAACTTGAACTTGGTAAGTTATAAATGAAATGGCAAAATTGAAGATCATTGGTACCAATGTCATTTTTTTTGCCAGTGGCAACATTTTTTGACAGAAACCGAAGAAAATCGTTAACTCCCATCTAGAGGCCTCCCCAAACAAGCATGCCAGGTTTCAAAGCAATCCGATCATAAATGTGCCCTGTAGGGTGTATAAAAGGGAAATATTGTGGTCTGACTAGACTAAATTCTAAGAACATTGGCCGTGGCAACATTTTTTGACAGAAATGGAAGAAAATCGATAGCTCCCATCTAGAGGTCACCGTAAATAAGCATACCAGGTTTCAAAGCAATCTAATCATAAATGTGCCCTGTAGGGCGAGCCAAAGGGAAATATTGTGGTCGGACTAAACTAAGTTCTAAGAATGTTGGCTGCGGCAACATTTTTTGATGGAAATTGAAGAAAATTGATAGCTCCCATCTAGAGGTCTCCCCAAACAAGCATACCAGGTTTCAAAGCAATCAAATCATAAATGTGCCCTGTAGGGTGTGCCAAAGGGAAATATTGTGGTCTGACTAAACTGAAGTCTAAAAACGTTGGCCGCGGCAACATTTTTTGACGGAAATTGAAGAAAATCGATAGCTCCCATCTAGAGGTCACCCCCAAACAAGCATGCCAGGTTTCAAAGCAATCCGATCATAAATGTACCCTGTAGGGTGTGCCAAAGGGAAATATTGAGTCTTCTGACTAAACTAAGTTCTAAGAACGTTGGCCGCGGCAACATTTTTTGACAGAAATTGCAGAAAATCGATAGCTCCCATCTAGATGTCTCCCCAAACAATCATACCAGTTTTCAAAGCAATCTGATCATAAATGGGCCCTGTTGGGTGTGCCAAAGGAAAATATTGAGGTCTGACTAAACTAAGTTCCACGAACATTGGCCATGGCAACATTTTTTGCCGGAAATTGAAGAAAATCAATAGCTCCCATCTAGAGGTCACCGTAAATAAGCATACCTGGTTTCAAAGCAATCAAATCATAAATGTGCCCTGTAGGGTGTGCCAAAGGGAAATATTGTGGTTTGACTAAACTAAGTTCTAAGAACATTGGCCGCGGCAACATTTTTTGACGGAAATTGAAGAAAATCGATAGCTCCCATTTAGAGGTCACCCCAAACAAGCATGCCAGGTTTCAAAGCAATCCAATCATAAATGTACCCTGTAGGGTGTGCCAAAGAGAAATATTGAGTCTTCTGACTAAACTAAGTTCTAAGAACGTTGGCCGCGGCAACATTTTTTGACAGAAATTGAAGAAAATCGATAGCACCCATCTAGAGGTCTCTGCAAACAAGCATACCAGGTTTCAAAGCAATCTGATCATAAATGTGCCCTGTAGGGTGTGCCAAAGGGAAATATTGAGGTCTGACTAAACTAAGTTCTACGAACGTTGGCCGTGGCAACATTTTTTGCCGGAAATTGAAGAAAATCGATAGCACCAATCTAGAGGTCACCCTAAATAAGCATACCAGGTTTCAAAGCAATCAAATCATAAATGTGCCCTGTAGGGTGTGCCAGAGGGAAATATTGTGGTTTGACTAAACTAAGTTCTAAGAACGTTGGCCGTGGCAACATTTTTTGACGGAAATTGAAGAAAATCGATAGCTCCCATCTAGAAGTCACCCCAAACAAGCATGCCAAGTTTCAAAGTAATCTGATCATAAATGCCACCTGTGAGGTGTGCCAAAGGAAATTGTGGACGTACGTACTAACGTACGTATGTATGTACGTACGTACGCCGACGGACGAGAAGTGATGGCAATAGCTCAGCTTGACTTTGTCAAGTTGAGCTAAAAATCGTGAAAATCTCTCGAAGCATTCTTGAGTTATCGTACGACATGAAAAAAATCAACAATTTTCTAAGTAATAAAGTCCCATAACTCTGGAATGACTAATTGAACAGTGACACTAAACGAAAGAGAGCTTCCCTCCATCGATATACACCAGCTACTCAAAATTCACGAAAATCTCTCAAAGCGTTCTCGAGTTATCGTACGACGTGTAAAAAATCAACAATTTTCTAAGTAATAAAGTCCCATAACTCTGGAATGACTAATCAAACGGTGAAACTAAACGAAAGGGAGCTTCCCTCCATCGATATACACCACCTACCCATAAATCACAAAAATCTCTCAAAGCGTTCTTGAGTTATCGTACGACATGTGACAGGATGGAGAGACAGACGGACGGACAGACGGACAGCGGTATACCATAATACGACCTGTTTTTTTTCAAAACGGGCTTATAAAAACCTGCAATTTTGGTAAATTCAAGGATAACAAGGGCTAGAACTCTGGAAAAATGATTTGAAAAGAAACTTCCTTTCCATATGCACATGTACACATCATACTCATAATGTACAGCAAGTTTTGTAAAAATCCAATGATTAATTATAAATTCATAGTAATTTGTATATTTTGTATACTTACCAATGGCCCAGACTAGCTGGTGCTAACTCAAAAATAATCCAGGGCCAAACACAAATTTTGCCCCCCAATCCCCAAAATTTGCATGCAAAACCAAACATTTTATGTCTTATCTGGTCCTCCATACTTTTGCGAACTGCGCATGCGCAGTATCCAGGAAGACACCGAAATTGGCGCCAACCATCATTCTTTCTAAAAAATTGCCTGCTAAATGTTGTAAACAGCGGGGAGGTATGAGTGCCCACTCATGGAAGGGCCATCCCCGTCTGGGCCATTGGTAAGTATAAAAAATATACAAATTACTATGAATTTATAATATTTTTATACAACGACCAATGGCCCAGACTAGCTGAATCGTAAACAGGCTGGAGGGCCTAGGACATAGAGGAAAATCCAATCACTCAATCACTTCATAAAGGATATCTCCTACAGGAGAATAGGAGAGAAAGGAATTATATTTGTCTTTCTCATGTGCGAGAAACGAGAAAGACATAACACCAACAATGTAACTGCGCATTACATAATATATAATTCTCCATTTAATGCCAGCATAACCCTTTATGCTAATTCGGTGAAGGGAAGCCAAAATATAAAGATAGTCTAGAGAATGAGACTCTTTATACTCATTTAAAAATGTCCGAGGATTGTATATTAATGCCTGTTTGACACGTGACATATACAAATGCTTCACAGTGAGCTACACTTTAAAAACCATACATAAATGAGACATATTATTTGCTTCACACCGAGCTACACATTAAAACCATCCCAGCACTGACTCGGGACTACTGGTCCCGGAGGAGGTCTTCCCTTGCTTTTCACTATAAAGCCAGATGATCATAAGGGAAAAAAACGTTCCCCCCCCCCCCTCCCCACCTTCCCCTTGTTCTGAGGTACATGACCACAGAATGAAGAGGGCAGCGGAACAGCGTCAGTGCTGGAACTGGTTGCCTAAATAACTATAGATGTAATCATTTAGTGGACGACATTCTGAGCAACAGATAGAGGACCTAAACACCTAAGGTAACCGGAGATAGACTCTAAATTTCTAAGGTAAAACTTGGTAAATGTAGAAGGCTGTGTCCAGTATGCAGCTTTCATGAGATCAGTAATGGCTATACTGTTAGAATAAGCCCAAGAAGTGGACAGTGCTCTAACTTCATGCGCTGATATCTTATTTACAGAACGCTGATCCGAAGACAGACTTTCATAGGCAATGCGTATTGGCAACTGAATCCATCTAGCAATAGAATGAACAGAAATATCTCTTCTGTTAGGAATTAGCGAAAGAAAGAAGCGTTTTCTTCCTTTTTTTATAAAATCTGATCAGCGTTTATATGTGCGCATAACCCTAATTGGACACAGCAGAGGTCTACGGTTGTCCGTAGATGGCAGAGTCTCTATGGTAATAGGCTCAGGCTGTTTATCTGGAGCCTGGTTCTTAGCCAAAAATCCCACTTCTGTAGTTAAAGTAATGGTATTACCAACACTACGGTAGTGAGATTCGTCAACCGATAAGGCATGGAGTTCACTAACTCTTCTAGCGGATGCAAAGGCTAAGAGAAATGCCGTTTTATAGGTCAAGAATTTGAACTCTACAACGTCCAATGGCTCAAACGGAGCTTCCTTAAGCTTCAACAGAACCCAAGCCAAATTCCACTTAGGAATTAATCTGAGGGTTCAAGGTCTATTTATAGAGAAATTTCTAACCAGTTTGGATAATGAAGCATTAGATCCAATTGCCAAGTTATTATGATGAGCGTAAGTGTCTGATAACATAGTAGTGACAGGCTGCAGTTTGAGAACGTCAAACAGGTAGACCAGAGAGTTGGCAATATCCGGTATGGAAGGATCATAGACGTCTATCGACTGATCTTTACACCAACAGAAGAAAACCGTCCACTTCGCTGTGTAGTTCAACAAAGAGGAGGACCTCCTGCAGTTAGAAATTGCATCCACTGCTCGTCCTGTAAATTGCTTGCCATGCAAGATGAACCGTACAACGGAAATACGTGAAGGTTGAGACCTTCTGAGTTGTGATGCAGTGCGCGTGACTTCCCTGATAAAGAAGGTCCTCTCGCGGAGGAAGCTTCTGGGGAACGTCCCATAACAGACACCTGAGAAGGTTAATCCATGGTTTCTGTGATGACAGAAATGCTACTTGCAGAATTTTGCAACAAGACTGTTTGATTTTTAGAATCTGCTGAATCAACAGAGTTGGAGAATACGCATATCCTATAATTCCGTCCCATGAGACTGACAGAGCGTCTACTGCGTACGCTCGATGGTCTGGACATGGCGACATGTACGTCTGCAACTGATTGTTCAGGTGTGTCACAAACAAATCTATCATGGGTCGATCCCATTGGTAGCAAATCTGTTTGAATACCTGCATGTTGAGTGTCCACTCCGATGGCAACACGCGACCTTTCCGAGAGAGCGAGTCTGCTAGCACGTTCAGACGACCCTGTATATGACGGACCGATAGTTGAACATGATTCACAACATATAGAAGAATTTTTTCCGTTAGTTCGCATAACGTAATCGAATGAGTGCCTCTCTGGTTCCTGATATACACTACTACTGTGGAGTTGTCCAACAATATCTGAACATGAGCGTCCGCTATAATGTGAATCCAATGTTGTAGCGCAAGCCATATTGACATCATCTCTGATGTTTATGTGTTTCTCTAGGAACCGAGGGTCCCAAAGACCCGGAGACTTTCAGTCTGTAGGGCTCAGGGTCGCGCCCCAACCCGTTTGACTCGCATCTGTCATAATCGTGAAAGCTGGATCCGGCAGCTGCAGTGGAACTCCCTGAGTTTACCACTGAACATCTGCCCAAATCTGGACCCTTTGTTTTACCAGGTCCATTAAAACAATACTGGTCTAGAGCGAATGCGTCTTCACACTCCAGTTCTGAGTAAAGAATATCTGGAGGGGATGTGTGTGCAAGCGACCCATTGGAATAAGATCTGCAGCCGCTCTGCACAACCCCATCAGTCACATGAATTCCCTCGCTGTTAATGCTCTGAGTGTAGACAAAAGCGAGCATAACAACTGACTAATTTCGCTCTGAGTAGACGAACCAGATTGTTGTGAGTCTCGAAGCTCATCCCCAAGTGAATGAACGACTTGGACGGAGCTAGATCCGACTTCTTCTCATTCACGATGAAGCGGAGATGTCGGAGCAAAAGAAGCAGACTATGAACATTGTTGTGAAGAACAGTTTTGTTGCCGAATCTCTGAAGAATGACGTCCAAGTAATCCGACTTTACCGCAGACGAATGAGCTCGGAAGTGAGACATTACCGAGTTCATTATTCGAGTGAAAGCCTAGGGTGCCAGGTTCAGACTGAAGCACATCGCTCAGTACTGATACACTGTCCCTTGCAAAGTGAACCGCAGGTACTTTCTGCATGCCGGATGTACCAGGACATGAAAGTACGCATCCTTTAAATCTATGCTTGCCGCATAGTCGTTCACTCGAATGCTCGCTCTTACTAACCGAATTGTTTCCATATAGAACTTTGGAGCCACAATAAGCTTGTTTATCCAGCTCAAGTCTATTACTGGTCGGAACGAGCCGTCTGGCTTTGGTACAAGGAACAGGTGACTGTAAAATCCTAGAGAATTTTGATTCTCGATGACCTCTATTGCTTCCTTTGATAAGAGAGACTGTACCTCCGCTAGGAGAGACTCTCTTTTGCAAGGATTTGCCGATAGATTTGTCCACCGCGGACACCTTGTTAGTGGTGGTTTCACTCGGAATGTTAGCCGTAGGCCGTCCCGAGACTACACTTCTCACCCACTGGTCTTCCGTAATTGTTATCTAGTTTGTTGCGAATCTTGATAACCTTCCGCCAACTGGCAAGCAATAGAGGTCCTGATCATCACCTGTAGGGCCTGTGAGGCTTACGGGAGGAGAAACCACGTCCCCCCTCGTGAAGAGCCTCGACCCCGTCGGCTTAGGGGTGTCTGTCCGGGTGTCTCGATCAGACCTACGTGCCTTTCCCGAGTCGCTGTATTGACGATCTCTAGAGTAATTATAGTAGGGTTTCCTATACCCTCTAAAGGAGTCCCCTTTAGACGATTTCTGTCTGGGACATCCTCCTTTACTCTTTTCTGCTGTAGCGGGTCGATTAGACGCCGACTTTAGAAGCAAAGTATTAGATGCTTTCTTTGTAGCCTGGTCATAAACCAATGAAAGCTTGTCAAATATTGTGTGTCCGGAGACCGGAGCGACGGAGGTTTTGAGACTGCCGTAGGCTGCTTTTGCACTTGCTGGGATGCTGCGATGAGCTGCGCAATCTGCGACAGCAAGTTCGTAACAGAGGCCTGAGGAGCAGCAGTCTTCTGTTTCTTGGCCGCCAGCTACTCCTGGGACGGTGTGTCCGAGATGGCTCTTTTCTCCAGACATTCCGATAAACGAGGCCTCGTCTCCTTAGCTACCAGATGGTCCGACTTCACAGACGATGAGTGGTCCCTTCTCGGCGATGCAGGCTGGATATCCGAAGGCGTGTAGCTAAGGTGCAGTCGTGTGTGCTTTTTAGATGGCGTTGTAGAAGCCGTAACTGCAGCTGAGGCTGGCTGCGAACTCTATGTTGCATCCCAGACGGAAGGTGCGACTCACACAAGTTTCTAATCACAACAACTGGCCCCAGATGCTGCTGGGAAAGAGAGGGACCTCTCTTGCTCGCGGTCCTTTCAGACCTCGCCGAGCATCCCACAGTACTTCCAGCTTCTTCCTGTTCCGTCGTCGCTAGGTGAGCATGTTTATGTTTTAGGGTGCTCGCTCTACCCAATTCACTCCTATCGACCGCAACGGACACACCCGGCATCACGGTACCCACGGAAGGAGTAACCGCTTCACCAGTCAAGCTAGCTGGCAACAAGGGACTAAAACCACCGGCTAGTGGCTTTATGCCCTGACTAATATTCATGAGCACCTTGGCAGCAAGCTCTGTTTGCTCATCTGAGCGTGACGACGGTAGCACACTATCTCTAGGCGTCACATAAACATCATCATGTTCTTGTTCCTCTGAAAAAGAAACTGAGAAACTTGATTGACTTTGTGGCGAGAGGATCGGCATTGGCCTTTCGCTGCTAACAACATACTGTGACACCCGTCTCCAATGTTTGTCATCCCATCCGACTCAGGTTGGACAAGAATTAGTGGGAGTACATCGACTACAAGCAAGGCAACAAGCATGTAGATCTGAGGAAGACTTCTCGCCTTGCATTTTGAGCAATAAGCTTTCATAATAAATCAAAACAAAGTCGAAAGTACTCACACCAAATCCACAATAAATATATGAAAAAGATACATAATAAATACATTCAAAATAAAAATCTAAAAATTAATTTCAAAAAAACAATTTTTTGAAAAATTTTGACATGAGCCCAAGTTCCCAAAGGGAACAAGACGAGCCCAAAGGCATCCCGATAGAGCCTAAGTGTGGACAAAATTCCAAAAAATAATTTGCTACACTACCAGAATATTATAAATGTATCTTACAACAATCCTACCATGAAATAAATAGGAAACTACATATATTTATACAACGTTGCCAATGTAAACAACATCAGAAGAAAAAATGGAAACAAGACCCCAGGCACTGAATAAAGAGGCCCGAAGTTAATAACAGATTTTGAACTATCCGATGTAAAGCAAGATCTTCAGAAGAAGAAAAAACGATACATCAGATGCATGACCCAAAATGCCTAAACACCCCTAGGGTGAGGACGTAACCATGGGGATATACAGAATAAACATCCTGTGTAACACGTCAAACTCCCAAGAAATTAAAAAAAAATTCAATAAAATAAACCAAAAAGCTTGGGAGTTTAACTGGGGGGCTTCAAGGAAGGATAGGTGAAGGAACACTTAACAAACATTGGAAAAATCATTTGCAAGAATGATGACGTCAGACCCATGTCCCAAAATTTGCAAACATGAAATAATTTCAATAAAAATTATAAAGTTACAGCCCTGAACATTTCCAACCACCGTTGTTCCCTTCCATCATTCAATTATGTCCTTGGATCCACCAATTCTATCATTGATTTGTGTCTGGCATCATTAAAACTGAGATTTAAAAGCACAGATGTCAGTTTGTTGTTACTGACTGGAGGGCCAAACAAAGAATGCTGGTTGGCACCAATTTCGGTGTCTTCTTGGATACTGCGCATGTGCAGTTCGCAAGAGTTTGGAGGACCAGATAGGACATAAAATTTTCGGTTTTGCATGCAAATTTTGGGGATTGGGGGGCAAAATTTGTGTTTGGCCCTGGATTATTTTTGAGTTAGCACCAGCTGGTCTGGGCCATTGGTTGTTGTATAAAAATATGCAGGAGAACTTAAGTGGACAAGCATTTGTGACGGAAATTTTGCTATTACTAAGGGCCATAACCATACAAAATTTGTCGCATTGAAAATTCATGACCACATGCACATCTACACTTGGTACAGATACTTCAGAGCAAGTTTCATAGAAATCCACTGAAAACTGTGGGAGGAGTTAAGCGTACAAGCCTTTGGGATGGAAATTTTGCTATTTCCAAGGGCTGTAACCACGCAAAATTTGTCGCAGCGAAAATTCCTGACCACATGCACATCTACACTTGGTACAGATACTTTAGAGCATGTTTCATAGATATCCACTGAAAACAGTAGGAGGAGTTAAGCGGACAAGCCTTTGGGATGGAAATTTTGCTATTTCCAAGGGCGGTAACCACGCAAAATTCGTCGCATCGAAAATTCTTGACCACATGCACATCTACACTTGATACTGATACTTCAGACCAAGTTTCATAAAAATCCACTCAAAACTGTAGGTGGAGTTAAGAGGACAAAGTTTGTGACGAACGGCGGCAAGACAGACGGACGCCATTTCAATATCCCCCTCCAGATTTCGTGGGCGGGGGATAATAAATTTAATATTTACACTGTTTCGAAATCATGTATGGTAGTGAAAAAAGTGTGTTATTGATCACTACCTTGTTTGAACATAGATAGCAAGAATATAGAGTGCATCACTTATATATACCCTCTTTTGCGATAAAAAACAATCAGAGTAGAGATTAATTCATTAATATCTACATTTCTTTGAAAACATAGAGAACAAAATATAGAGAGTATGTCAGAGATACACATAGTTCTGAAATCCAATAGCAGAGTACAGAGAGTATGTCAATGATATCTACATTATTTTGAAATCCTATTTATTATTATTATTATTATTATTATTATTATTGGGTTTCACAACACTTCCAACAGCCATGGTCACATCGTGTTGGAAAGTTTTACAGGTGGAGGAAGTCAGAATACCTGAAGAGAACATCAGAGCAGTGGGAACCAAATGTCAGATTTCCTAACATACTAACTCCACACAAGCAGCATTAGCACTGGTTGAAGACAAGTGCATCATCGATATGCAGTGAGCCTTATGACACAGCACCACCATGCCCCCACATGGGCAATCAAGATTAAATGCCATGCCCAAGGATACAGTGCGGAATACGTGGGTCAATATCAAACCATGGACTTTTCGGTGTAATGTTCAATGCTCTACCTATTGAGCCACCATGTTCCTAAAATCATATGATAATTGTAAGTAAAATCATTTTATTATATGCTATCTTATAAAATAGCTGGAAATGTTTTATGAAATATTTTATGATATCTGTTGTCATGATAGATATAAGCGAACATCTCTCTAGAAAAGTAACCTACATTAGATCAACATCAGAATTTAGGCATTTTAATTCAATTAAAACATGTTTTAACCCTTCAGAGCCTCATACTGACTGGTAATTTTTAATGCAAAGGAACAGGTGACCCCCCACATGCACTGTTTGGGTAAATCCAAAACCTGCTTTCTAAGTATCTTGTCTGTTGTTTCTAGGAAAGTCTTGGCTGCCTCTTTAGGCAGCCAAGACTTGACTAGAAACAACTGCAAAGCCGCTGGAGGTAGACTTTCAAAGTATATCGAAAATGTATAAAATCTCCAGGTCCTTAAGGGTTAAATTGCAACTAAAACTCAATGCATATTATAACAAGAAGAATGTTACTAAGGTAACACACGCCCCCCCCCCCCCCCCCCTTGTGACCTTCACCTTGCAGATGCAGTGGAAACTATTATACGCGACACACCTTCTGACTGCCCTTAACATTTGTAAAAAGTTTAACAATTGTACTATGATTCGTTTCTGAGTTATGGCCGAGTCACGAATATTGACCAATTTTTAGTGTGACCTTGAAATGTGACCTTGACCTTGAAGGTACGAACCCGGCTATGGTGTGTGACACATCCTCCCATGGTCCTTTATAATTGTGTGAAGTTTGATGACTGTGGCCCTAACCGTGTTCAGTGTGACCCTGAAGTGTGACCTTGACCTTACAGACCTGGCTGTGGTGCGTGACACATCCACCCATTGTCCTTTATAATTGAGTGATGTTAGATGATTGTAGCCCTAATAGTTTCGGAGTTATGCTTGAGACACGATTTGTGATCCTGAACATATGATGGTCAATTGTGACCTCCACCTTGCAGATGCGGAGGAAACTATTATATGCGACACACCTTCTGACTGTCCTTAACATTTGTAAAAAGTTTAACAATTGTACTATGACTCGTTTCTGAGTTATGGCCGAGACACGAATATTGACCAATTTTTAGTGTGACCTTGAAATGTGACCTTGACCTTGAAGGTACGAACCCGGCTATGGTGTGTGACATATCCTTCCATGGTCCTTTATAATTATGAGAAGTTTGATGACTGTGGCCCTAACCGTTTTCGAGTTATTGGCTTGGACACACACACACACACACACACACACACACACACACATACACACAGACACTTCAATCACTATATGCCACCCGACCTAAGAAAGCCTACTGTTTTTGAGATGGTACAAGAATTATCTCATTCATAACTGCAACAAAATCTAAGTTTTCTTTTGAGGCTTTCAGTCGCTCGTGTTAGCTTATATATTTTCTTGTTGTCATTCATGAGATAATTCTGGTACCTACACAAAACAGTAGGTCTGGCCCCACAAATCTTCTGTTTCTCAGGCCATTTTTTGTTGTTGTAAAATTGCATGCAGGCAGGCAGGCAGGCATTTTTTTATTTTATTTTTACTTTTGTAATTATTTCTTTTCCACCAAAAGTTCATGTTCTTGGTTTGTTTTATGTTTTAGGCCTCATAATCTACAGAATAGCATGGGTGGTAGTATATTTTGTCCATTCATTGATAGATGGCCTTGCAATACTTCAGCATTGCAAATAAAGCATTGCAAAGTATTGTTGCACTCAAGGGACTCATATCAATTTTATTAACTTGGGTACGGTCATGATTAGCCATTTGTGCATAAGTATGTGACCTTAAACACCAATAAATAATTAACTTGGGTAAGGCCAAAAAAAAAATATCACTGATTCTCAGGCAATTTTTTTTTCAAATTAATGAGGGAGGGAAGATTTTATTTTTATTTTTTATTTTTATTTCTTCCAGATGGTGAGCAAAACCAACTCCCCCCCAAGGTACAGTCATCTTCCATAGATATTATTGACCACCCTCGTATTATTTTGGTATCATTGTGAGTTATTTTGATAGAAATTAGCATTTTTACAATTGAAATTTTCGAATGAAAACAACCGAGAATAGAAGCAAGATTCCAGTGTCAATTTAGTATGGAACTTACACAACACTTGTAACGTCATCAGCCGTCTGTCAAGAGTCCCTCCCATAGACCATGCCTATTAAAAATAGTTGGAACCCGTATACATCCAAGTGACCAACTTTGATATTTAAAAAAAGGAAACATCACTTCATTTTTCCACTGCGGTGAAGCCCTTTCATTCATATCACTATCCGAGGGTCCATGGGTGAAAATAATAAATGGATAGGCCCAACTCAATACACAAAATAAGCTGGACGTGTCAACCCGTAAAGACTTTGTTTCTGTTTACTTTGAATGAAGACGTCATTCATATTGGGAAACACATGTGTATTTTGAGTAATCTCCTTTGATGCACAACTGCTCTGAAAAATCTGATTTTAGATTCCATTCAGTGTTTTACTCACGAAACGTCAGCAGAATTTGGACTTTTGTATTTCTTCAGTAAGTGATAATCCCCCACCCCGAAAATATACTTACCGTATATGTCTGTGTATAAGTCACCCTTTTTAACCTGGAAAAGTGATGTCAAAATCGAGGGTATATCTTATACATGGGTATGACTTGTTTCAGAGAACACATGCACCAGGAAAAGTTAGTTTCAATACCACCAAGAATGCTTATGTAGGACAACAATTTGAAAACAATTTGCGCTGTAACCTGCGCAGTTGTTGTATTTATATTGTTTTTTTCTGTCACATTCAGGAAAAACCAACATAAACACAACAACTGCGCAGGTTATGGTGCAAATGGTGCTCTGATTCTGAAACGGTGAAGTTTCAATCACAAATGAGTATTGGATTTTCTTGACAGGGATGAAGACATTGGGGTGATAAACAAACAACGAAAAATAAATATATGTGAGTATTTTTTAAATCTTTAATAACAATTTTCCTTTTTATATATTCTTTTATCTTATTCAACACGTGATAACTCGTGAAAACTTACCTATTTCCGTTGCATACCAAATTGGCAAAACGTAACTTGCAACTAATTCTTGTTGATTAGTGCATCAATCAGTTGATACCTGTACTGATTATTTTCACTATTTCTCATTCGTGTTTCCACAGCAAAAAAGGTTACTTGACGCCAATACCTGGCAAATTAACGTTTGGTATTCAACAAGGTGGGTTATCCTTGGATTGGACAGCTCACGTATGCGTTTGAATTCCCCTGCCGTGTGCGTCCAACCTCTCGAAAATATGGCGATAACCTTTCCCTCTCATACTTAACACACGCCTGTGCCTATTTACCTGTTTATTTGTTGGTTTTGGGCCATAAAACCAAGGTGCCCTTTTCAATTGCCCTGTTTCCCATTTTCGTGCAATGACGGTCCAAATAAAAAGACCCAACGCAGGCCATTTATTTCAATGCGGCGGTGCCTTAGAATCAATTCCTTTTTTTGGGGCCTAAAATA
Organism: Pictodentalium vernedei; assembly: GCA_031216915.1. Taxonomy (NCBI): domain Eukaryota; kingdom Metazoa; phylum Mollusca; class Scaphopoda; order Dentaliida; family Dentaliidae; genus Pictodentalium; species Pictodentalium vernedei. The sequence goes on from CM062294.1 coordinate 235,255,161, forward strand.
TCAGACATAAACCATTTAAATTTTATTTTTTTTAAAGTTTGCATTGGTTATACAAAAGAATGCATGCGGCTGCCAAATGGACCATGATGGAGGGTCTAAGAAACATATTTTTAACTGTTTAGTCTTATACTATGTATATTTGTTTTCTACAAAATCATTGACAGAATTGTGAAGTTCTACTCCTCAGGTCTCATTGGAAAATGGAATACTTGTACAAAACTTAGTATTATGCAATATTACACAGCATAAGAATAGAGAAGATACATTTTAAAGGAGGGATTCGACAGAAGTACACATTTGGAATCTTATGGAATGCTGCAACCATACTTTAACTCTATGCATGCTGATGTCGAAATAATAATATGTCAACCTGCCAATTTTTCCCATAACGCAACTAGAAATTTAACCAATTCAGTTTTGAATGACAGATCTGACTGAAATCTGTCAAAACAACACTGAATTTGTTAATTTCCTAGGTACATTATGGGAAGAATGTTAAAAAATTTACAGTAATTTATATATTTTTTATACTTACCAATGACCCAGACATAGCTGGTGCTAACTCTTAAAATTCTAGGGCCAAACACAAATTTTGCCCCCCCCCCCCCCAATCCCCAAAATTTGCATCTAAAACCAAAAGAAATCATGTCCTGAAGGACCTCCATACTTTGCCCTCACTGCGCATGCGCAGTGTCAAGGACGTCCCGAAATTGGCGCCAATTATCATTCTTACAAACAGTGCCTGGTCAGCGCTATGTACTCAGCGGGGAGGTATGAGTTCCCATCTCCTGGGAGGGCCATCCCCGTCTGGGTCATTGGTAAGTACAAAAAATATATAAATTACTATAAATTTTTTAACATTTTTATACTGTACCAATGACCCAGACATAGCTGAATAGTAAAAAGGCTGGAGGGCCTGGGACATACAGGAAAATCCAATAAGCTCAACTATATAAATAGAGTCAACCCCTTGAGGAGAAAAGGAGTATTAGGCTTTACATGTATCTTTCTTATTTTATGATAAATTAGAAAGACACAACACCCTTCATAATTGAGCATAATAACATTCATGTTCTCTATTAACATCCAGTATAACCCCTTATACTAATTATTTTTAAAGTAAGCCAATAAATAAAGTCAGTCCAGAGAATTGAGACTCTTTATATTCTCTTAAAAGTGTCTGAGGATTGTATATTAACGCCCGTTTGACACAAGACATATACAAATGCTTCACACCGAGCTACACTTTAAAAATATGACATGAATGAATTTTTAACATTAATATTACACTTTAAAACCATCCTGGTAACGACTCAGAATTACTGACTCCGGAGGAGGAATCCCCTTGCTTTTCACTATAAAGCAGGTGACCTAAGGGAACAACCTCCCCCCCCCCCTTCCCCTTGCCCTGGGTCAAATAGCCCAGAGCGAAGAGGGCAGCAGGACGGAGTCACTGCCGGAACAGAAAGCCTGCATAACTATAGTTGCAACTGTTTAGTGGACGACATTCTGAGCAACAGATAACGGACCTAAACAATGCAGGTCTCCAGAAATGGACTCAATATTTCTGAGATAAAAATTCATGAATGTGGATGGCTGAGATCAATATGCAGCCTTCATTAAATCTGTAATAGCAACACTATTTGCATAAGCCCAAGATGTAGAAAGAGCTGTTACTTCATGAGCAGAAATCTTAAGCACAGACTGCTGAGTTGAAGATAGATTATCATAAGCAGTACGGATAGTTAATTGAATCCATTTAGCAATAGAATGGACCGAAATGTCCTTTCTATTAGGCATCAGAGACAGAAAGAAGCGTTTTCGTCCCTTTCTGATAAACTGAGATCTTTGTTTATAAATACGTAAAGCTCTAACAGGACAGAGTAAAGGCCTACGCCCGTCTGAAGATGGAAGGGCCTTAATAACAATAGGTTCCAGATATTTATTAGGAGCCTGATTTTTAGCTAAAAATCCAACATTAGTAGTAAAGGTAATAGTGTTCCCGACACTACGATAGTGAGAATCGTCCACCGATAGTGCATGAAGCTCACTGACTCTTCTAGCAGAAGAGAAAGCTAAGAGAAATGCTGTCTTATAAGACAAGAATTTGAAATCTACTGTCCCAAGAGGCTCAAATGGCTTTTCTTTCAGTTTAAGAAGAACCCAAGCTAAATTCCATTTAGGAATTAATCTAAGAGTTCTGGGTCTAATTATCGAGAAGTTTCTAACTAATTTAGATAAAGAGACATTAGATCCAATTTGTAAACTATAATGGTGTGCATAGGTATCAGATAACATAGACCTATAACCTTTAATAGTAACAGGCTGCAGTTTGATTTCGTCAAACAAGTATACTAGAAAGTTTGCAATGTCTGGTATGGAGGGATCAAAAATATCAACAGAATGATCCCTACACCAACAACGAAAGACCTTCCACTTAGCCGCATAGTTTAGCGAAGAGGAGGTCCTCCTACAGTTAGAAATCGCGTCCACTGCTCGTCCTGTAAAATGCTTGCCGTGCAAGAAGGACCGCACAACGGAAATATGTGAAGGTTGAGACCTTGCAGGTTGTGATGAAGTTGACGCGATTTACCCTGCGAAAGAAGATCCTCTCGTGGAGGAAGTTTTCGAGGTAAGTCCCACAGCAGACACCTGAGTAGATTTATCCACGGTCTCTGTGGAGACAGAGATGCTACCAACAGAATTTTGCATTGAGATAGTTTTATCTTTAGCAATATTTGCTGAATTAACGGCGCTGGAGGATACGCATATCCTATCATTCCGTCCCACAAGATCGATAGAGCGTCTGCTGCATAAGCTCGGGGATCCGGACATAGTGACACATACGTCTGCAACTGATTGTTGAGATGTGTCGCAAATAAGTCTATCATTGGCCGTTCCCATTGGTAGCAAATCTGATTGAATACTTGTTTGTTGAGAGTCCATTCTGACGGCAACAAGCAACCCTTCCGAGAAAGGGAGTCTGCCAAAACATTCAGACGACCCGGAATATGACGGACCGAAAGTAGAACTTGGTGTTCTAGAACAAACAGAAGGATTCTTTCTGTTAAATTGAATAACGGAACGGAATGAGTGCCTCCCTGGTTCCGGAGATACGCCACTACTGTCATATTGTCGGACAGGATTTGTACATGTGCTTTCTGAATAATGTTCATCCAATGATGTAATGCAAGCCAAATTGACATCATTTCCTTTATGTTTATGTGCTTGCCTAGAAACTGCGGAACCCAAAGACCCTGGCACTTCGATTCCGTTGGGGTCAATGTTGCACCCCAACCTGTTTGACTGGCATCCGTCATAATCGTAAAACCCGGATCCGGCAACTGCAGTGGAACTCCCTGAGTCAACCACTGAATGTTTGCCCAAGTCTGAATCTCTTGTTTCACTTGATTTGACAAGAGAACGTCTATATCGAGCGAATGAATCTTCACACTCCAATTCTGAGTCAAGAAAATTTGGAGAGGACGAGTGCGCAACTGCCCCATCGGAATGAGACCCGCAGCGGCTCCGCACAGACCTATCAGTCTCATGAACTCCCTCGCTGTGAATTTGTCTGAGTGAAGACACTAGCGAGCGTAACAACTGATTAACTTCGCTCTGGTTAACGGCAGACGAACGAGATTGTTGTGCGTCTCGAAGCTCATTCCCAGATGAGTGAATGACTTGGACGGCACCAGATCCAACTTCTCCACGTTTATAATAAAATCGAGACGTCGGAGTAATAGAAGCAGATTCTGCACATCGTTCTGAAGCGTTAACTCGTTGCCGTACCTCTGAAGAATGTCATCCAGGTAGGCCGACGTTACCGCAGACGAATGAGCTCGGAAATGTATCATTACCGAGTTCATTATTCGAGTGAAAGCCCAGGGTGCTAGGTTCAATCCGAAGCACATCGCCCGGAATTGATATACAACTCCTAGGACTGCGAAGCGTAGATACTTTCTGAATGTCAGATGTATCATGACGTGAAAGTACGCATCTTTGAGATCTATGCTTGTAGCATAGTCGTTCACCCGAATACTCGCTCTGACCGATCGAATCGTCTCCATATAGAACTTCGGAGCGACGATCAGCTTGTTTATCCAGCTCAGATCTATGACTGGACGGAACGAGCCGTCTGGTTTCAGAACCAGAAACAGATGGCTGTAGAAACCCGGTGATTCCTGGTCTTCTACGACCTCTACCGCGTTCTTCACGAGAAGAGACTGCACTTCCGATAAAAGAGCATCTCTTTTCTGCGGATATGACGGAAGCTGAGTCCATCTTGGACTTCGAGTTAATGGAGGCTTTCGTTTGAAGGATATTCTTAGTCCTTCCGAAATTACCCCTCTAACCCAGGGGTCATCCGTAATCGACGCCCACTCGTCTGTAAAACTCGATAACCTTCCGCCCACCGGAACACGATAGAGGTTCAAACTATCACCTCCTGGACCTGCGTGGCCTGCGGAAGGAGAAACCACGTCCTCCACGACCCGCACCTCGACCCGTCGACCTCGGGATGTCAGACCGGTTGTCTCGGCCCGAATAACGTCCCACATGTGAGTCGCTGCCTTGACGGTCTCTAGAATAAGACCTAGAGGACGAATAAGAACCTCTATAGGAACTTCTCTTGGGCGTACTTGTCCCAGAAGTGCCTGTCTTACTCTTATCTGCTGTATCCGACTTTTTGGAAGCGGATTTAAAAAGCAGAGAATCCGAAGCTTTCTTAGTTATCTTATCATAGATTGCTGAAAGCTTGCCGTCGAAGAGAAGCTCTCCGGAGACCGAAGCGACTCTGAGAGAGTTCTTCACCTTATTAGCCACACGCGTGGATGTAGCTAGGGCTGCGTCACATCTAACCAACTCCAGGTTTGCCACTGAAAGGGCGGAGTTATACATGGAATAAGCTACTGCCCTTGAAAGAAGTCTTAATGAGGATTGTATATCCTGGAATTCTTTCCCCTGAAGACGCAATGATAGCGCCTTAGTAAGGTGGTCTGCGTATGATAAAGCGTCTAAGCTTGCTCTGTTAGACGTTATTGCAGTCTCCAACGTCGCGGTTGGAATAGACATAGACAACGGTAACGACAATTCCAAGTCTTCCGCCTCGTCGTCTAGACGCAGAGGAACTCTCGGTATGCCCTGTCCTGCCGTTTCGAATTTATTCCTTGAATTGATGAAAGGCATATTGAGAGCATTAGCGGACAAGAAACCAGCTTTGCCTGTTTTGGAAGCAAGCTTAAAGATAGCGTCGTTCAATAATTCGAATGTTCTTGTGACATTATTGGACTGTGTCGGAAACTCAGGGACGATGTCTCTGAACCGCTCAAAGAATTCTGTGTCCAATGACGCTATCAGTCTCTTATCCGGCATCGCAGCTGTCTGGCCCGACGGAACAACTTGTGGCAGGTAATGCCGGATGAAATCTACGGCAGCTTTATGTTGTTCCGAAAGGGATAGCTCCAAATCCTCGGTATCCCTCTCGCCATCCTGTCGGACCTCATGATGTTCTCAGTCATCCGCACCCGATGCTTTGGCGGAGCGTACCGACCCAGCGTCGTCGGATAATTCTTGATCCGACGTAGGTTCCGTCGTTTGCTGGGATGCTGCGATAATTTGTGCTATTTGGGATAGCACGTCCATCACCGAGGCCTGTGGAGTAGCGGTCTTACGCTGCTTAGCCGCTGGAAGCTCCGTGTAAACTGACTCCTGCATACTTCTCTTATGCGAACGTCCGGAGTCTACAGGCCTCTTATCCCTGGCTACCGGATGGCATGACCTGGTCACCGTGGAATCCGTGAATGGCGAAGCTGGCTGGATATCCTCGGTCACGTAGCCAAGGTGCGGTCGTGTGCGCTGCTGAGAGGAAGAGGAAGCCTTTTGAACAGTCTCTCCGGACTGTCTATATAACGGAGCGTCCCGAGCGGCGGACGTATGCTCCGAATGCGACACATTTTGTACAACAACATCTGGTCCCAGATGTTGTTGTACGAGAGAGGGGCCTCTCTCGCTCGCAGCCCGGATGGACCTGGACGAGCTAGGAACCGGACTACTAGGCTTCCTCCGTTCTCTCCTCTTATCCGCCGTCACTGGGTGTGCACCTCGAATATTTATAGTGCTCGCATCACCCAAATCTCCTTCTTGGACCACAACAGACGAACCCGGATGCCGAACCATTCGATGAATGGACGCTACACCGGGCGAGCTAGGGACGTCAATGCCGTCGATCCTACTAGGGACCTCTTAGGCAATTGGCGTATCTCCATGAGCACTTTTGCCGCTAGTTCTTCATTTAATTGTGACGACGGAGGCACACTATTGGAAGACATCACCGAAACATCACCCTGTTCTTGTTCCTCTGAAATAGAGATTGATAAACTAGAGTGACCCTGCGGGGAAAGGACCCACATGGCCCTTTCCTCGCTAACAACATACATTGACACACATTTCCAATGTTTGTCATCCCAAAATTCACATAATGAACAGGAGTTAGTGCGAGTACACTGACTACAATTAATACAATAATCATGAAAGTCAGAGGAAGATTTCCTCTTATTACAATTTGAACAATATCCTTTCATAGTGAAAAGAATGCAAAGAGTCCTAGTACTCGCATGAACCCCTGAAAACAAAGATACATAATAACATGATCCATTAACATAGAAAAAATAATTGAAATCAAAAAGAAATTTTAAAAAAATATTTTTTCAGCAAAGCCCAAGTTTCTGAAAAGTAACGTTGAGCCCCAATGGATCCCAAGCCTAAGTGTGAACAAAAATTTCAAACATATTTTAAAAAATTAATGCAACACTTACGAATAATAATAATGTATCTTGTAATGACTTAAACTAGTACAAAGACAAAAAGTTAAAAAATTTATAGTAATTTATATATTTTTTATACTTACCAATGACCCAGACTTAGCTGTTGCCAACTCTAACAAAACCAGGGCCAAACACAAATTTTGCCCCCCAATCCCCAAAATTTGCATCCAAAACAAAAAGAAATCATGTCCTAAAGGACCTCCATACTACGCCTCTACTGCGCATGCGCAGTGACGCAGTCGTCCCGAAATTGGCGCCAATTATCATTCTTACTGGCAGTGCCTTGTCAGCGCTACTCAGCGGGGAGGCAAGAGTTCCCAACTCCAGGGAGGGCCATCCCCGTCTGGGTCATTGGTAAGAATAAAAAATATATAAATTACTATAAATTTTTTAACATTTTTATACTGTACCAATGACCCAGACTTAGCTGAATAGTAAACAGGCTGGAGGGCCTAGGACATAGAGGAAAATCCAATAAGCTCAACTATATAGTAAAGAGGTAACCCCTTAAGGAGAAAAGGAGTATTAGGTTTTACATGTATCTTTCTTATTTAATATTAAATTAGAAAGATACACTACCCTTAATAATTGAGCACAATAACATTCATGTTCTCTATTAACATCCAGTATAACCCTTATACTAATTATTTTTAAAGCAAGCCAATAAATAAAGTAGTCCAGAGAATTGAGACTCATTATAATCATTTAAAAGTGTCCGAGTATTGTATATTAAAGCCCGTTTGACACTTGACATATACAAATGCTTCACACCGAGCTACACTTTAAAAATAAGACATGAATGAATTTAAACATTAATATTACACTTTAAAACCATCCCGGAAGCGACTCAGAAATACTGACTTGGAGGAGGCATTCCCTTGCTTTTCACTATAAAGCAGGTGACCTAAGGGAACACCTGCCCCCCCCCCCCCCCCCCCACCCTTCCCCTTGCCCTGGGTCAAATAGCCCAGAGCGAAGAGGGCAGCCGGACGGAGTCACTGCCGGAACAGAAAGCCTGCATAACTATAGTTGCAACTGTTTAGTGGACGACATTCTGAGCAACAGATAACGGACCTAAACAATGCAGGTCTCCAGAAATGGACTCAATATTTCTGAGATAAAAATTCGTAAATGTGGATGGCTGAGACCAATAAGCAGCCTTCATTAAATCTGTAATAGCAACACTATTAGCATAAGCCAAGGAAGTAGAAAGAGCTCTTACTTCATGAGCAGAAATCTTAAGCACAGACTGCTGAGAAGAAGATAAATCTTCATAAGCAGTACGGATAGTTAACTGAATCCATCTAGCAATAGAATGGACTGAAATGTCCTTTCTATTAGGCATCAAAGACAGAAAGAAACGTTTCCGTCCCTTTCTGATAAACTGAGATCTCTGTTTATAGATACGTAGTGCTCTAACAGGACAGAGTAAAGGCCTACGCCCGTCTGAAGACGGAAGAGCCTTAATAACAATAGGTTCCGGATATTTATTAGGAGCCTGATTCTTAGCTAAAAAACCCACATTAGTAGTGAAGGTGATAGTGTTCCCAACACTACGATAATGAGAATCATCCACCGATAGTGCATGAAGCTCACTGACTCTTCTGGCAGAAGAGAAAGCTAAGAGAAAAGCTGTCTTATAAGATAAGAATTTGAAATCTACTGTCCCAAGAGGTTCAAATGGCTTTTCCTTCAATTTAAGGAGAACCCAAGCTAAATTCCACTTAGGAATTAATCTAAGAGTTCTGGGTCTATTTATCGAAAAGTTTCTAACCAACTTCGATAAAGAGACATTAGATCCAATTTGTAAACTATCATGATGTGCATAGGTATCAGATAACATAGATCTATAACCCTTTATAGTAACAGGCTGCAGTTTGATTTCGTCAAACAAGTATACTAGAAAGTTTGCAATGTCTGGTATAGAGGGATCAAATATATCTACAGAATGATCCCTACACCAACGACGAAAAACCTTCCACTTAGCCGCATAGTTTAGCGAAGAGGAGGTCCTCCTACAGTTAGAAATCGCGTCCACTGCTCGTCCTGTAAAGTGCTTGCCATGCAAGAAGGACCGCACAACGGAAAAACGTGAAGGTTGAGACCTTGCGGGTTGTGATGGAGTTGGCGCGATTTCCCCTGCGAAAGAAGATCCTCTCGTGGAGGAAGCTTCCGCGGTAGGTCCCACAACAGACACCTGAGTAGATTTATCCACGGTCTCTGTGGCGACAGAGATGCTACCAACAGAATCTTGCATTGAGATTGTTTTATCTTTAGCAATACTTGTTGAATTAACGGCGCTGGAGGATACGCATATCCAATCATTCCGTCCCAAGGGATCGACAGAGCGTCTACTGCAAATGCTCTTGGATCCGGACATGGAGACACATACGTCTGCAACTGATTGTTGAGATGTGTCGCAAATAAGTCTATCATTGGCCGTTCCCATTGGTAGCAAATCTGATTGAATACTTGTTTGTTGAGAGTCCACTCCGACGGCAACAAGCGACCCTTTCGTGAAAGGGAGTCTGCTAGCACATTCAGACGACCCGGTATGTGACGGACCGAAAGAAGAACGTGATGTTCTAACGCAAACAGAAGGATTCTTTCCGTTAGATTGAACAACGGAACTGAATGAGTGCCTCCCTGACTCCGTATATACGCCACTACTGTCGTATTGTCGGATAGGATTTGGACATGAGCATCGTGAATAATGTCCATCCAGTGACGTAACGCAAGCCAAATTGACATCATTTCCTTGATGTTTATGTGCTTGCACAGGAATTGCGGATCCCAAAGACCCTGGCATCTCGAATCCGTTGGGATTAATGATGCACCCCAACCTGTTTGACTGGCATCCGTCATAACGGTAAAACTCGGATCCGGCAACTGCAGCGGAACTCCTTGAGTTAACCACTGAATGTTTGCCCAAGTCTGAATCTCTTGTTTCACTTGATCTGACAAGAGAACGTCTACATCGAGCGAATGAATTTTCACACTCCAATTCTGAGTCAGGAAAATTTGAAGAGGACGTGTGCGTAGCCGCCCCATCGGAATGAGATCCGCGGCGGCTCCGCACAGACCTATCAGTCTCATAAATTCTCTCGCCGTGACTTTGTCTGCGTGCAGACAATAGCGAGCGTAACAACTGACTAATTTCGCTCTGGTTAATGGCAGACGAACGAGATTGTTGTGCGTCTCGAAGCTCATTCCCAGATGAGTGAATGACTTGGACGGCACCAGATCCGACTTCTCCTCGTTTACTATAAAACCGAGACGTCGGAGCAATAGAAGAAGATTCTGAACATCGTTCTGAAGCGTTAACTCGTTGCCGTACCTCTGAAGAATGTCGTCCAGGTAGGCCGACGTTACCGCAGACGAATGAGCTCGGAAGTAGATCATTACCGAGTTCATTACCCGAGTGAAAGCCCAGGGTGCTAGATTCAATCCGAAGCACATCGCCCGGAATTGATACACCACTCCCACGACTGCAAAGCGTAGATACTTTCGGAATGTCGGATGTACCATGACGTGAAAGTACGCATCTTTGAGATCTATGCTCGTTGCATAATCGTTCACCCGAATACTCGCTCTGACCGATCGAATCGTCTCCATATAAAACTTCGGAGCGACGATCAGCTTGTTTATCCAGCTCAAATCTATGACTGGACGGAACGAGCCGTCTGGTTTCGGAACCAGAAACAGATGGCTGTAGAATCCCAGAGATTCCTGGTTTTCTATGACCTCTACCACGTTCTTCATTAAAAGAGACTGCACCTCTGATAACAGAGCGTCTCTTTTCTGTGGATTTGACGGAAGATGAGTCCACTTTGGACTTCGAGTTAATGGAGGCTTTCGTTTGAAGGATATCTTTAGACCTTCCGAAGTCACTCCTCTCACCCAAGGGTCGTCCGTAATCGACGCCCACTCTTGTGAAAAACTCGACAACCTTCCGCCAACCGGAACGCGATAGAGGTTTAAGCCATCACCTCCTGGACCTGCGAGGCCTGCGGTAGGAGAAACCACGTCTTCCACAACCCGCACCTCGCCTCGTCGACCTCGGGGCATCCGACCGATTGTCCTGGCCTGAAGGACGTCCCGAACGAGAGTCGCTATCCTGACGGTCTCTCGAATAAGACCAAGAGGACGCACCGGAACCTCTATAGGAACCTCTCTTGGGCGCATTAGACCCAGAAGTGCCTGTCTTATTTGTGTCTGCTGTATCCGACTTTTTAGGAGCCGATCTGAACAACAGAGAATCATTAGCTTTCTTTTTAATTTTATCATAAATAGCGGAAAGCTTGCCGTCAAAGAGAAGTTCTCCTGAGACCGAAGCGACTCTAAGAGAGTTCTTCACCTTAGAATCCACTAGTGTGGATGTAGCTAGGGCTGCGTCACGTCTAACCAACTCCAGATTTGCCACTGAAAGGGCAGAGTTACACGTGGAATAAGCTACTGCCCTTGAAAGAAGTCTTAAAGAGGATTGTATATCCTGAAACTCTTCCCCTTGAAGGCGCAGTGATAACGCCTTAGTAAGGTGATCTGCGTAAGATAAGGCATCTAAATTGGCTCTGTTAGACGCAATAGCTGTTTCCAACACCGCGGTTGGAATAGAAGCTGACGACGGTAATGATAGCTCTAAGTCTTCCGCCTCGTCGTCCATACGCAGAGGAACTCTCGGTATACCCTGTCCTGCCGTATCGAATTTATTCCTTGCATTAATGAAAGGCAGGTTGAGAGAGTATTAGCGGACAAGAAACCTGCTTTCCCCGTCCTGGAAGCAAGTTTAAATATAGCGTCGTTCAATAATTCAAATGTTCTAGCAACATTATTGGACTGCGACGGAAACTCGGGAGCGATGTCCCTGAACCGCTCAAAAAATTCAGAGTCCAATGACGCTATAATTCTCTTGTCCGGAAGCGCAGCAGTCTGGCCCGACGGAACAACTTGAGGGACAAAGTGCCGGATGAAGTCCACGGCAGCTTTATGTTGTTCCGAAAGGGATAGCTCCAAGTCATTTCGTATCCCTTTCACCATCCGGTCGGACCTCACGATGTTCCCGGTCGTCCGCCCCCGATGCTTCGGCGGAGCGTACCGAACCAGCGCCGTCGGATAATTCTCGATCCGACACCGTTTCTGTCGGCTGCTGGGATGCTGCGATAAGCTGTGCTATCTGCACAAGAATGTCCGGCGTCGAGACCTGCGGAGGCGCAGTCTTTCGCTGCTTCGCGGAGGGCAGCTCCGCATCAGATGGCTCCCGCATACTTTTCCTATGCGAACGTCCGGAGTCCATCGGTCTCGAATCCCTGGCTGCCGGATGGTGTGACCTGGTCGCCGAAGAATCCTTCATCGGCGAAGCTGGTAATATATCGGCGGTCACGCAGCCAAGGTGCGGTCGTGTGCGCTGACGAGAAGAGGAAGCCTTAACAGTCTCTGCGGACTGCTTATACAACGGAGCGTCCTGAGCGACGGACGTATGCTCCGCTAAAGACACATTTTGTACCACAACATCTGGTCCCAGATGTTGTTGTACGAGAGAGGGACCTCTCTCGCTCGCGGCCCGGCTGGACCTGGACGAGCTAGGAACCGGACTAAAAGGCTTCCTCCGTTCTCGCTTACTATCCACCGTCACTGGGTGTGCATCTATTATGTTTATAGTGCTCGCATCACCCAAAATTTCCTCTTGGACCGCATCGGACGAACCCGGCTGCCGAACCATTCGGTGAATGGACGCTACACCGGGCGAGCTAGCGGACGACATTTGTCTAATCTCCATGAGCACTTTTGCCGCTAGCTCTGAATTCATTTGTGACGACGGACGCACACTTGAAGAAGATAACATGGAAACATCACCCTGTTCTGGTTCCTCTGAAATAGAAACTGAGAGAGTAGAGTGACCTTGTGGAGAAAGAGCCGGCATCGCTCTTTCTCCAGAAACAACATATCGTGACACACGTTTCCAATGTTCACATATAGGACAGGGATTAATGCGAGAACACTGACTACAATTAATACAATGATCATGAAAGTCAGAGGAAGATTTCTTCCTATTACAATTTGAACAACGTCCCTTCATTGTGAAAGAACAACAATAAGTCCTAGTTACTCGCAAAAACCCCTGACACAAAGATACATAATAACATGATCCATTAATAAATGAAAAAACAATTGCAAAACAAAATAATTTTGAAAAAATATTTTTTCAGAGAAGCCCAAGTTGCTGAAAAGTAACGTTGAGCCCCGATGGATCCGATGGCAAAGTGTGGTCAAAAATTTTAAATTTATATAAAATAATTAATGAGACACTTTCGGATAATATAAATGTATCTTATAATGAGATAAACTACCACAAAGGCAAACAGCCCCCCTCAAAAAAGGCTGTTGCCAATGAAAACAAACAGTGTAAACACACTAGAAAACATGACTCCAGGCACTGAAAAAACTGGCCCGGAATCAGTCATCAATTACACTCTATCTGATACAAAACAGAGACTCCCAGGGGAGAATCTGTAGAACATCAGATGGAAGATGCAGAACACAAACGTTATACACCCATGGGTGAAAACGTAACTATGGGGAAAATAACAGAAAACATTCTGTAACCAAGCAACTCTCCCAGGAAATTTTAGAAATGAAATTTCTCAAAATATGCCAAAAGCATGGGAGAATTGCCAGGGGGGACTTTAGAAGGCTAGGGGAGAGGAAACACTGAATAAGCAGTGCAACAATTAGCAAGAATGACAACAAGAGGCCCATGCCTCGAAAATAGGCAACTTAACATAATTTCATCAAAAAATTTTAAGTACAGCCCTGATTATTTTTTGCCACTTCTTTTTCCTCTCCTCCTTCTATCCTCCTTAGAATCACATTTTCTCCAAAAATTAATGCAAAACAGAGACTTCCAGGGAAGAAACTGCAGAACATCAGATGGTACATGCAGAACACAACGCCTAACCACCCGTAGGTGAAGACGTAAACATGGGGAAAAGAACAGAATTCATTCTGTTATTCAGCTAAAACTCCCAAGAAAATTTAGTAATAATAATTACAAAAACTATGCTAAAAGCATGGGAGAATAGCAAGGGGGGACTTAAAGGACAGGGAGAGAGGAAAACACTGAAAAATCAGTGTAACTAAATAATCAGAATGACAACAAAATGGCTGCTGCCTCGAAAATAGGTAACTTAACATAATTTCATTAAAAAATTTTAAGTTACAGCCCTGATAATATTCTGTCACACATTTTTCCTCTCCTCCTTCTCTATCCTCCTTAGAATCACCATTTCACTAATATGTATGTGTCTGGCATCCTTTAAACTGAGATTTACAAGCACAAAGATCAGTGAGATGTTGACTGATGAAGGGCCAAACAGAGAATGATAATTGGCGCCAATTTCGGGACGACTGCGTCACTGCGCATGCGCAGTAGAGGCGTAGTATGGAGGTCCTTTAGGACATGATTTCTTTTCGTTTTGGATGCAAATTTTGGGGATTGGGGGGCAAAATTTGTGTTTGGCCCTGGTTTTGTTAGAGTTGGCACCAGCTAAGTCTGGGTCATTGGTACAGTATAAAAATATCCCCCTCACACAGAGACTGTTGCCAATGTAAACAAGAAGTGTATAAACACCAGAAACATGACTCTAGGCACTGATAACCCTGGCCCGAAATCAGTTACCAATAATACACTATCTGATGCAAAAACAGAGACTTCCAGGGAAGAAACTGCAGAACATCAGATGGTAGATGCAGAACACTACGCCTAAACACCCATGGGTGAGAACGTAAACATGGGGAAAAGAACAGAATTCATTCTGTTACCTAGCTAAATCTCCCAAGACATTTTAGTAATAATATTAATCAAAAATATGCCAAAAGCATGGGAGAATAGCAAGGGGGGAATTAAAGGAAAAGGAGAGAGGAAACACTGAACAAGCAGTGAAACTTAATAGCAAGAATGACAACAACAGGCCCATGCCTCGAAAATAGGCAACTTAACATAATTTCACTAAAAAATTTTAAGTTACAGCCCTGAATATTTTCTGTCACTCATTTTTCCTCTCCTCCTTCTATATCCACTTTAGATCCACCATTTCTCCAATATTTATGTGTCTGGCATCATTTAAACTGAGATTTACAAACACAAATATCAGTCAGATGTGAACTGATGAAGGGCCAAACAAAGAATGATAATTGGCGCTAATTTCGGGACGTCCTTGACACTGCGCATGTGCAGTGAGGGCAAAGTATGGAGGACCTTCAGGACATGATTTCTTTGGGTTTTAGATGCAAATTTTGGGGATTGGAGGGGGGGGGGGGGGGGGGCAAAATTTGTGTTTGGCCCTAGAATTTTAAGAGTTAGCACCAGCTATGTCTGGGTCATTGGTACAGTATAAAAATTTACTGCTTGAAACTTTGGACAACCGCCTTGTGTCCTTGGGCAAGACAAATAATCCCAACTGCCCATGTGGGGGCAAGGTGGCATTGTGTACTATGGCACACTGCTCGCTGATGGTGTACTTGTCTTCAACCAATGTTAACCCTGCTTGTGTGGAGTTGGTATGTTGGGGAGTCGGACAGTTGTTCACCATTGTTCAGAGGTTCTCTTCGGGTACTCCGGCTTTCTCCACCCATAAAACTGTCCCACACGAAGTGACCAGGGCTGCTGAAAGTATTGTTAAACCCCAATAAATAAATGCAAGTGTCAATGACACTGTAGCTCAACTTGACAAACTTGAACTTGGTAAGTTATAAGTGAAATGGCAAAACTGAAGATCATTAGTACCAATGTTATTTGGTGAAATTTCAACATAACAGCATTGTGTGTGCACAACGTCAAGAGTAATCCATGCATTTTTAAATGTAAACTGTAAGACTGGCTAAAGGAAGAATGTTGATACACAAATACAGTAAGTTCAGAGGTTATTGTAAATGGCAACTTTTTCACAGAAATGAATGCTAATCAATAGCTCTTATCTAAAGGTCTCGCCTAATGAGCACACCAAGTTCAAAAACAATTCTATGATAAATGTGGCCTGTAAGACATGTCAAAGAAGAATGTTGATGCACAAATGCAATAAATTCAAAGATTGTTGCTAACAGCAACAGTTTTTGAAGGAAATGAAAAGAAAATCAATAGCGCCTATCTTTGTCAAGCATACAAAGTTTCAAAACAACCTGATAATGAATGCGCCCTCTGAGGCATGCCCAAGGAAGATGTTAATGCGCAAATACACTAAATTTGAAGGTCATTGCTTGTGGCAATGTTTTTTTCTCTCTTTTTTATGGAGATTCATAAATATACTCTGTAGAGAGTGCAAAAGGATAAGTTGCTGCACAAATACAGTAAGTTCAAAGGCTGGTGATAACGACAAGAATTTTTTATGGAAATGAAAAAAAACATCAATAGCTCACATCTAGAGGTCACCCCGAACACTGATACCAAGTTTCAAAGTGATCCGATCATAAGAGTGCCATGAAGGGTGTGCCAAAGGGAAATATTGAAGCCTGACTAAACTGAGTTCAAAGGTCGTTGCCAGCGGCAACGTTTTTTTGCAGAAATGGAAGAAAATCGCTAACTCCCATATAGATATCACCCCACATAAGCACACAGAGTTTCCAAGCGATCCAATCATAAATGTGTCATGCAGGGTGTGTCAAAGGGAAATATAGAAGCATAACTGCACTAAGTTTTTACTAAGTTCATCAGAGGTTGTTGCCAATGGCAACTATTTTTGACAGAAACGGAAGAAAATCGATAGCTCCCATCTAGAGGTCACCCCAAACAAGCACACCAAGCTTCAAAGTGATCTAGTCAAAAATGTGCACTGCAGGCTGTGCCAAAGGGAAATATTGATGCATAACTGCACAAAGTTCATCGAAGGTCGTTGCCAGCGGCAACATTTTGTGATAGAAATTGAAGAAAATCGATAGCTCCCATCTAGAGGTCACCCCAAACAAGCATACCAAGTTTCAAAGCAATCTGATCATAAATGCGACAGCCGAGAAGTGATGGCAATAGCTCAGCTTGACTTTGTCAAGTTGAGCTAGAAATGAGAATTCAATAAATACTGTATTCAGTCATACGATATGTAAGTAAGAGAGGAGCACTTCTGACTTCAGAAAAGCATCACATTTACAAATACAAAGACACAAATTGATAAATAAGTGTATATGGGGCCATTTTATGATTTGCTTATGACAAAATTTCAGCGAAGCTCCTTTTTTCCAATGACACAATTTACTGGAACAGTATGTCCCGATTTAAATTTATTTATTCAAGTTTTAGGCCACTTTCAGAAACTGTGGTTATATCATGACTACAGCATAAGAGTGAAGTCAATTTAGCCAACTGTTTATAATTGTGATGTCCACTTTCGAGGACTTCCACAAACGGCATTGGTTACTGGGTCTTATTCTACAAGTAAAACAGTACAGTGAAACCCAATTGAATAGCCACTTTGCTAGTGAAAATTATTCAATGAACAGGAATATTCAATTTACAGGGATTTAGTTAATTTCTGTATTCATAAGATAAAACAAACATTTACTCTATTATATCTTATTTGACAGACCACATGGAGCTCGGTCAAACACAAGGGATAATAGAGTAAATGTCTGTACTGGATGTACTGAGGCTTAAAAGGTCTATAAACAGGGGAAATTTAGTAAATGTCAGGGTAATTTTTCCACATATTGGTAGATCTTTTATTCAATTAACACAAGTTTATTTTATTCTATAACCTATGAGCAAATAGCAGGTCAAATTTGTACTGAAGGTATGGTAAATGGTTTTGTGCTTGGAAGTTATATTCCATGAACAGGGCTATTCAATTAAGAGATATCCAATTATGCAGGCTGCACTGTACTTGATTACAACAGTAAATAAGAGGCCCCATGGGGCCTGAGGTAGTCACTTGACAAAGTTAGATTTCATTAACATCTATGGCTAATTAACACTACAGAGGAATGAAGTCATGTATTTATCATAACTCTGTTGGCCAAGTGAGATGATTTTTTCTGGTATTGAAATGTTACCACACAAATAATACCCAAATTTCCAGTAATGCAAAACTAGGGCCAAAAAATCAACCTTGAGACTTAAGTTGAACCAACTTATTCTAAATCCCCTCCCCCCCCCTCATACACTCATACACACACACATACACATCATGATTATGACCACTGGATCTGAAGAAGCAGATTTTGGACTAAGTTAAACTTCAGGCTTCAATAGGGAGCACAAGTAGTAACCCAACACTCGATTTTAACAAACTTGAATCTTACTCTTACTGCTCTTAGGATGGTGTGTATCATATATCAAATGAGAAGAAGATTTTTAAAGAATATTCCTCATATTGTACCAAGTCAAAATTTGGGCTCCCATAGAGGGTCCAAAAATTAAAGAATAATTCTCATATTGCACAAAGCTAAAATTCAGGCTCCAGTGGGGAGCACAAATATTCATTGAGGGACTTGATTTGACCAAACTTGAATCAGACCACTGTAAGGATGCTGAAATATCAAAATATTCTGGTTGTTGGTTTTGAAAAAGAAGATTTTAAAGATTATTCCCCATATTGCACTAAGCAAAAAGTTGGGCTCCTACAGGGAGCCAATATATCAGCCGAGGTTCTTGATTTGAACACTCTGACTTAAGAATCTGACCTCAGTAGCAATGTTGTATACCAAATATCAAAAGATTCTGACAAGTGGTGCTGGAGAAAAAGAGTTTTAAAGATTATTCCTCATATTGGTCTGAACTAAAATTCAGGAGCCTGTAGGGAGCCCAAGTATTAACACGGGGACTTGGTGTGCAGGGCTCGCCTTGAGTAAAATGGTCGGGGCCTAAAAAAAGTGCCCCACATATTGAGGTCGGGGCCTTTTCGGGGCTGATTTTCCATTTTGTCCATTATTGTTAGTGCTTTTTGTGGAAAATGTCGGGGCTTGAAAAAAAGCCTCCAGCAAGTGCTCCTCGGGGCTGATCTCGGGGCCTGGGCTGATCAGCCCCGACTCAAGGCAAGCCCTGGGTGTGAACAAACATTGATCTGAACTTCCTAAGGATGATGTACACCCAATATCAAAAGATTCGGACATGTGTATCTGAAGAAGATTTTTAAAGATTATTCCTCATATTGCCCTAGGTTAATATTTGAGCCCCTATAGGGAGTCCAAATATTAACTAGGGGACTTGATTTGAACAAACATGAATCTGACCCCTGTAACAATGCTGCAAACCAAATATTAAAAGATTCCGACTGTTTGTTCCAATTTTTGCAAATATGCTGACTCAGCATTTTTTTCGATCCCCTCTACAGTAGACTCTGACAAAACCGATGGCAATTTTTTTTTTCTGTTCCATGCATGGGAAATGTGGACATCTGAAAATTTTCTATTTTTTTCTCCTGGGGTTCCCATGGGGGAATTTTGTTTTTACATGAATTAAGTACTTATGACTGAATAATACCACATACCAAATTTTGTTCAAATCGGCACATTGCTTCAGAAAATAGGATTTTTTTGCTGGGCCAAAATTTTGCCCCTCCTATTACTAAGGCAGATATTACACTATGATCATTGAACAAACTTGATTCTACATCTCAAAAAGAAGCTCAGTACCAAATATCAAGTCATTGTACACATCGGTTCATGAGATTTTTTTTTTTAATCTGGGAGCATTTTCCCCCACCCTCTCCCTATGGGGTAAGTTGATTTGAAGAAATTCGAAGTTGGTCCAGCAATTTTGGAGGTGAAGTCGTGAAGACTATGTTCACAGATAATAGACGATATGCGACAGATGACATATGATGGACAACATACAACAGACTATGAGTGATCACTTTTGCCGTACAAACAATTCTCACTTCCAGGGGTTCCCACGACAGTCCTGATATGGAGAGTGTCTATGTAGTAATAAGCTAACTCTCACAGCACAAAATTATCACTTATTTTGAGGAAAAAATGTTGTAAACCGAATGCAAAGAAGTATCCGGTCATTTAAATTTTTATCAGCTTTTTTTTCACCAGTCATCCACATGTAATTTCTTTGTGAAAATTATCAATTAAACATTTTAATTATATACTGACCACGCTCATATCCTATAAATAAACCTATACTGCACAATGAAATATTATATCAAGTTCTTAGCCCGTACATAATAAATGAATCAAATTACATCGACCCATGGACATTGATAAACATTGCAGGTAACTGTTTATTTTTTTCATTCAAACCACAACCAGACTCCCAACAACAAGGAGATCAAGCTATATGAAATATGTATCATAAGCAATATATGCAAATACAGTGGCATCCACTTGAGTGGATATTTCTTAACCCTTTACCCAACGCAGATGATATTTATTTATTATTAATAGCATTTTTTTTAATTTTTCAAAAAATTTCTGCAAAACCATATCATGTGATCCCTCATTGGAACGAGCTCAATGAGCTCGTTCCAAAGAGCGGTCTCATGATACGGTTTTGTTAAAAATTTTTGAAAAGTAAAAAAATTTATAGTAATTTATATATTTTTTATACTTACCAATGACCCAGACATAGCTGGTGCTAACTCTTAAAAATCTAGGGCCAAACACAAATTTTGCCCCCCAATCCCCAAAATTTGCATCTAAAACCAAAGAAATCATGTCCTGAATGGCCCCCCATACTTCGCCTCTACTGCGCATGCGCAGTGTCAAGGAGGTCCCGAAATTGGCGCCATTTATCATTCTTACAATCAGTGCCTGGTCAGCGCTATGTACTCAGCGGGGAGGAATGAGTTCCCAACTCCTGGGAGGGCCATCCCCGTCTGGGTCATTGGTAAGTATAAAAAATATATAAATTACTATAATTTTTTTTACATTTTTATACTGTACCAATGACCCAGACATAGCTGAATAGTAAAAAGGCTGGAGGGCCTAGGACATAGAGGAAAATCCAATAAGCTCAACTATATAAAATAGAGTCATCCCCTCGAGAAAAAGAGTATTAGGATTTACATGTATCTTTCTTATTTATGATAAATTAGAAAGACACAACACCCTCCATAATTGAGCATCATAACATTCATGTTCTCTATTAACATCCAGTATAATCCTTATACTAATTATTTTTAAAGTAAGCCAATAAATAAAGTTAGTCCAGAGAATTGAGACTCTTTATACTCTTTTAAAAGTGTCCGAGGATTATATATTAACGCCCGTTTGACACGTGACATATTCAAATGCTACACTTTAAAAATATGACATGAATGAATTTTTTAAACATTAACTTTTCACTTTAAAACCATCCCAGTAACAGCTCAGAATTACTGACTCCGGAGGAGGTATCCCGTTGTTTTCTTTATAAAACAGGTGATCCAAGGGAACACCCTCCCCCCCCCCCCCCCCCTCTTCCCCTTGCCCTGGGTCAAATAGACCACAGCAAAGAGGGCAACAAGACGGAGTCACTGCCTGAACAGAAAGCCTACATAACTATAGTTGCAACTGTTTAGTGAACGACATTCTGAGCAGCAGATAATGGACCTAAACAATGCAGGTTTCCAGAAATGGACTCAATATTTCTGAGATAAAAATTTGTGAATGTGGATGGCTGAGACCAATATGCAGCCTTCATTAAATCTGTAATAGCAACACTATTTGCAGAAGCCCAAGATGTAGAAAGAGCTCTTACTTCATGAGCCGAAATCTTAAGCACAGACTGCTGAGTTAAAGATAGATTATCATAAGCAGTACAGATAGTTAATTGAATCCATCTAGCAATAGAATGGACCGTAATGTCCTTTCTATTAGGCATCAGAGACAGAAGAAGCTTTTACGTCCTTTCTGATAAACTGAGATCTTGTTTATAAATACATAAAGCTCTAACCGGACAGAGTAAAGGCCTATGCCCGTCTGAAGACGGAAGGGCCTTAATAACAATAGGTTCCGGATATTTATTAGGAGCCTGATTCTTAGCCAAAAATCCAACATTAGTAGTAAAGGTAATAGTGTTCCCTATACTAGGAAAGTGAGAATCATCCCGGTAACGACTCAAAATTACTGACTCCGGAGGAGGTATCCCCTTGCTTTTCACTATAAAGCAGGTGACCTAAGGGAACACACCCCCCCCCCCCCCCCCCCTTCCCCTTGCCCTGGGTCAAATAGCCCAGAGCGAAGAGGGCAGCAGGACGGAGTCACTGCCGGAACAGAAAGCCTGCATAACTATAGTTGCAACTGTTTAGTGGATGACATTCTGAGCAACAGATAACGGGCCTAAACAATGCAGGTCTCCAGAAATGGACTCAATATTTCTGAGATAAAAATTTGTGAATGTGGATGGCTGAGACCAATATGCAGCCTTCATTAAATCTGTAATAGCAACACTATTTGCGTAAGCCCAAGATGTAGAAAGAGCTCTTACTTCATGAGCCGAAATCTTAAGCACAGACTGCTGAGTTGAAGATAGATTATCATAAGCAGTTCGGATAGTTAATTGAATCCATCTAGCAATAGAATGGACCGTAATGTCCTTTCTATTAGGCATCAGAGACAGAAAGAAGCGTTTTCGTCCCTTTCTGATAAACTGAGATCTTCGTTTATAAATACGTAAAGCTCTAACCGGACAGAGTAAAGGCCTATGCCCGTCTGAAGACGGAAGGGCCTTAATAACAATAGGTTCCGGATATTTATTAGGAGCCTGATTCTTAGCCAAAAATCCAACATTAGTAGTAAAGGTAATAGTGTTCCCGACACTACGATAGTGAGAATCATCCACAGATAGAGCATGAAGCTCACTGACTCTTCAGTAGAAGAGAAAGCTAAGAGAAATGTTGTCTTATAAGACCAGAATTTGCAATCTACTGTCTCAAGAGGCTCAAATGGTTTTCTTTTAGTTTAAGAAGAACCCAAGCTAAATTCCATTTAGGAATTAATCTAAGGGTTCTAGGTCTATTTATCGAAAAGTTTCTAACTAATTTAGATAAAGAGACATTAGATCCAATTGTAAACTATCATGGTGTGCATAGGTATCAGATAACATAGACCTATAACCTTTAATAGTAACAGGCTGCAGTTGATCTCGTCAAACAAGTATACTAGAAAGTTTGCAATGTCTGGTATGGAGGGTTAAAAAATATCAACATAATGATCCCTACACCAACGCCGAAAGACCTTCCACTTAAGCCGCATAGTATAGCGAAGAGGAGGTCCTCCTACAGTTAGAAATTGCGTCCACTGCTCGTCCTGTACAATGCTTGCCATGCAAGAAGGACCGCACAACGGAATACGTGAAGGTTGAGACCTTGCGGGTTGTGATGAAGTTCACACGATTTCCCCAGCGAAAGAAGATCCTCTCGTGAAGGAAGTTTTCGCGGTAAGTCCCACAGCAGACACCTGAGTAAATTTATCCACGGTCTCTGTGGAGACAGAGATGCTACCAACAGAATTGTATTGTGATTGTTTTATCTTAGCAATATTTGCTGAATCAACGGCACTGGAGGATACGCATATCCTATCATTCCGTCCCACGAGATCGATAGAGCGTTTATTGCATATGCTTGGGGATCCGGTCATGGTGACACATACGTCTGCAATTGATTGTTGAGTTGTGTCGCAAATAAGTCTATCATTGGCCGCTCCCATTGGTAGCAAATCTGATTGAATACCTGTTTGTTGAGAGTCCATTCTGACGGCAACAAGCGACCCTTCCGTGAAAGGGAGTCTGCTAATACATTCAGACGACCCAGAATATGACGGACCGAAGCAGAACTTGGTGTTCTAGAACAAACAGAAGGATTATTTCCGTTAAATTGAATAATGGAACGGAATGAGTGCCTCCCTGGTTCCGGATATACGCAACTACTGTCGTATTGTCGGACAGGATTTGGACATGCGCTTTCTGAATAATGTTCATCCAATGACGTAGTGCAGGCGAAATTGACATCATTTCTTGGATGTTTATGTGCTTGCCTAGAAACTGCAGAACCCAAAGACCCTGGCACTTCGAATCCGTTGGGATCAATGTTGTACCCCAACCTGTTTGACTGGCATCTGTCATAATCGTAAAACTCGGATCCGGCAACTGCAGTGGAACTCCCTGAGTCGACCACTGAATGTTTGCCCAAGTCTGAATCTCTTGTTACACTTAATTGACAAGAGAACATCTATATCGAACAATTCATAGATTGCTGAAAGGTTGCCATCAAAGAGAAGCTTCTCCGAGACCAATGCGACTCTGAGAGAGTTCTTCACCTTACTATTCACGTGCGTGGATGTAGCTAGGGCTGCGTCACGTCTAACCAACTCCAGGTTTGCCACTGAAGGGCGGAGTTATATGTGGAAAAGCTACTGCCCTTGAAAGAAATCTCAATGAGGATCATATCCTGGAATTCTTTCCCTTGAAGACGTAATGATAATGCCTTAGTAAGGTGGTCTGCGTATGATAAAGCGTCTAAGTTAAGTCTGTTAGACATTATTGTCGTTTCCAACGTCGTGGTTGGAACTGACATAGACGGCGATATAGACAATTCCAGTCTTCAGCCTCGTCGTCTAGACGCAGAGGAACTCTCGGTATGCCCTGTCCTGCCATTTCAAACTTATTCCTTGAATTGATGAAAGGCAGATTTAGAGCATTTGCGGACAAGAAACTAGACTTGCCTGTTTTGGTAGCAAGCTTATATATAGCGTCGTTCAATGACATTATTGGATTGTGTCTGCAACTCAGGGACAATGTCCCTGAACCGATCAAAGACTCTGTGTCCAATGACGCTATTAGTCTCTTATCCAGCATCGCAGCATTCTAGTCCGACGGAACAACCTCTGGAAGATAATGCCGGAAGAAATCTATGGCAGCTTCTGTTGTTCCGAAAGGGAAAGCTCGAAATCCTCCGAATCCCTTTCGCCATCCTGTCGGACCCTATGAAGTGCTCGGTCGTCCGTATCTGATGCTTCAGCGGAGCGAACCAACCCAGCGTTGTCGGATTATTCCTGATCCGACAGAGATTCTGTCGTTTGCTGGGATGCTGTGATAAGTTGTGCTATTTTGGATAGCATGTCCGTCACTGAGGCCTGTGGAGAAGCGGTCTTACGTTGCTTTGCCGCTGGAAGCTACGTGTACGTTGCCCCGTGCATACTTCTATTATGCAAGCGTCCGGAGTCTACAGGCCCCGTGTCCCTTGGCTACCGGATGGGGTGACCTGTTCGCCGTGGAATCCCTGATTGGCGAAGCTGGCAGGAAATTCGAGGTCACGTAGCCAAGGTGCGGTCGTGTGTGCTGCCGTGAGGATGAGGAAGCCTTATCGACAGTCTCTCGGACTGTCTATATAACGGGGCGTCCCGAGCGGCGGACATATGCTCCGAATGCGAAACGTTTGTACCTCAACATCTGGTCCCAGATGTTGTTGTACGAGAGAAGGACCTCTCTCGCTCGCAGCCCGGATGGACCTGGACGAGCTAGGAACCGGACTAATAGGCTTCCTCCGATCTCTCCTCTGATCCGTCGTCACTGGGTGTGTACTTTTGTCTTATTATAGTGCTTGCATCACCCAAATCTTCTTCCTGGACCGCAATGGACGAACCCGGCTGCCGAGCCATTCGATGAATGGACGCTACACCGGGCGAGCTAGCGGATGTCAACGCCGTCAATCCTACTAGGGACCTTCTAGTGCGATTGTCGTATTTCCATGAGCACTTATTGCCACTAGCTCTTCATTTAACTATGACGACAGAGGCACACTTTTGGAAGACATCATGGTAACTTTTGCGAACAAGAAACCAGACTTGCTTGTTTAATAGCAAGCATATATATAGCGTCGTTCAATAATTTGAAAGTTCCTGTCAAAAAATTCTTGTGTCCACAGACGCTATCAGTCTCTTATCCGGCATCGCTGCATTCTGGTCCGACAAAACAACCTCTAGAAGATAAAGCCGGATGAAATGTACAGCAGCTTATGTTGTTCCGAAAGGGAAAGCTCGAAATCCTCCGAATCCCTTTCGCCATCCTGTCGGACCCTATGAAGTTTTCGGACGTCCGTACCTGATGCTTCAGTGGAGCGTACCGACCCAGCGTCGTCGGATATTACCTGATCCGACAGAGATTCTGTCGTTGCTGGGATAAGTTGTGCTATTTGGGATAGCAAGTCTGTCACTGAGGCCTGTGGAGTAGCGGTCTTATGATGCTTTGCCGCTGGAAGCTCCGTGTACGTTGACTCCTGCATACTTTTCTTATGCGAACGTCCGGAGTCTACAGGCCTCGTGTCCCTGGCTACCGGATGGCGTGACCTGGTCGCCGTGGATTCTCTGATTGGCGAAGCTGGCTGGATATCTGAGGTCACGTAGCCAAGGTGCGGTCGTGTGCACTGCCGTGAGGATGAGGAAGGCTTATTGACAGTCTCTCCGGACTGTCTATATAACGGAGCGTCCCGAGCGGCGGACGTATGCTCCGAATGCGAAACATTTTGTACCACAACATCTGGTCCCAGATGTTGTTGTACGAGAGAGGGGCCTCTCTCACTCGCAGCCCGGATGGACCTGGACGAGCTAGGAACCGGACTAATAGGCTTCCTCCGTTCTCTCCTCTGATCCGCCGTCACTGGGTGTGCACTTAGTTGATTTATAGTGCTCGCATTACCCAAAACTCCTTTCTGGACCGCAACGGACGAACCTGGCTGCCGAACCATTCGATGAATGGACGCTACACCGGGCGAGCTGGCGGACGTCAAAAGGCCGTCGATCCTACTAGGGACCTCTTAGGCTATTGACGTATTTCCATGAGCACTTTGCCTCTAGCTCTTCATTTAATTGTGACGACGGAGACACACTTTTGGAAGACATCATGGATACATCACCCTGTTCTTGTTCGTCTGAAATAGAGATTGATAAACTAAAGTGACCCTGCAGAGAAAGGACCAGGATGGCCATTTCCCCGCTAACATACCGTGACACACGCTTCCCATGTTGTCATCCCAATTGACACATACTGAACAGGAGTTAGTGTGAGTACACTGACTACAATTAATACAATGATTATGAAAGTCAGAGGAAGATTTCCTCTTATTACAATTGAACAAAATCCTTTCATTGTGAAAAGAATACAAAAAGCCCTAGAACTCGCACCAACCCCTGAAAACAAAGATACATAATAACATGATCCATTAACATAGAAAAAATAATTGAAATCAAAAAAAAATTTTTTTTTAAATATTTTTTCAGAAAAGCCCAAGTTTCTGAAAAGTAATGTTGAGCCCCAATGGATCCCAAGCCCAAGTGTGGACAAAAAATTTAAAACTATTTTTAAAAATTAATGCAACACTTACGAATAATAATAATGTATCTTGTTATGATTAAACTAACACAACTAGAACTATCACTGAAGGTGATTAATACCCCCACTTTGGGTTTTTAGAGGAATGCACTTCTGATCATGTAGGCGAAGGCCATAAGGAAATGTATACATAAAGATCATTTTTTGTTGTTGAAATTTGTATTTGCATGTGGCCTTCCACAGAACAGCACTGAATACTTAAAGAGCCCACACATATATGGTTTACATTTGGAAAAACACATTTACAATGTGCAACATGTATTCAAAATCGGTTCATTAATGTAGGAGGAGTTGCACACACAAGAATCCCATTTGAAAACCCATAATAAATCCAAGTTAAAGGGAGATAACCTGGTTAAAATTGTCGCAGATCAAAAATTTGGGAATATGCGTATGTTCACTTAGTTGTGATAATGTTTGAAAGGTTTCGTCAAAATTGATTGATAAATGTAGGAGGAGTTGCACGCACAAGAATTTCATGTAGAAACCCATAATAAATCTAATTTAAAGGGAGATAACCTAGTTAAAATTGCCACAGCTCAAAAATTTTGGAATATGCGCATGTTCACTTAGTAGTGATGATGTCTGTAAACTTTCGTCCAAATTGATTGATAAATGTAGGAGGAGTTGCGCACACAAGAATTTCATGCAGAAACCCATATTAAATTAAAGTTCAAGAGAGATAACCTGGTTAAAATTGTCGCAGATCAAAAAGTTTGGAATATGCACATGTTCACTTAGTAGAGATGATGTTTGAAAGGTTTCATCAAAATCGGTTCATTAATGTAGGAGGAGTTGCGCACACAAGAATTTGTTCGAACGGAAAGACATAATAAATCTAAGTCAAAGGGAGATGACCTGGTTAAAATTGTCGCAGATCAAAAATCTTGGAATATGCGCATGTTCACTTAGTAGTGATGATGTCTGAAAAGTTTTGTCCAAATTGATTGATAAATGTAGGAAGAGTTGCACGCACAAGAATTTCATGTAGAAACCCATAATAAATCTAAGTTAAAGGGAGATAACCTAGTTAAAATTGCCACAGCTCAAAACTTTTGGAATATGCGCATGTTCACTTAGTAGTGATGATGTCTGTAAACTTTCGTCCAAATTGATTGATAAATGTAGGAGGAGTTGCGCACACAAGAATTTCATGCAGAAACCCATATTAAATCAAAGTTCAAGAGAGATAACCTGGTTAAAATTGTCGCAGATCAAAAAGTTTGGAATATGCACATGTTCACTTAGTAGAGATGATGTTTGAAAGGTTTCATCAAAATCGGTTCATTAATGTAGGAGTTGCGCACACAAGAATTTGTTCGAACGGAAAGACATAATAAATCTAAGTCAAAGGGAGATAACCTGGTTAAAATTGTCGCAGATCAAAAATCTTGGAATATGCGCATGTTCACTTAGTAGTGATGATGTCTGAAAAGTTTTGTCCAAATTGATTGATAAATGTAGGAGGAGTTGCGCACACAAGAATTTCATGTAGAAACCCATATTAAATCAAAGTTCAAAGGAGATAACCTGGTTAAAATTGTCGCAGATCAAAAAGTTTGGAATATGCACATGTTCACTTAGTAGAGATGATGTTTGAAAGGTTTCATCAAAATCGGTTCATTAATGTAGGAGGAGTTGCGCACACAAGAATTTGTTCGAACAGAAAGACATAATAAATCTAAGTCAAAGGGAGATGACCTGGTTAAAATTGTCGCAGATCAAAAATCTTGGAATATGCGCATGTTCACTTAGTAGTGATGATGTCTGAAAAGTTTTGTCCAAATTGATTGATAAATGTAGGAAGAGTTGCACGCACAAGAATTTCATGTAGAAACCCATAATAAATCTAAGTTAAAGGGAGATAACCTAGTTAAAATTGCCACAGCTCAAAACTTTTGGAATATGCGCATGTTCACTTAGTAGTGATGATGTCTGTAAACTTTCGTCCAAATTGATTGATAAATGTAGGAGGAGTTGCGCACACAAGAATTTCATGCAGAAACCCATATTAAATCAAAGTTCAAGAGAGATAACCTGGTTAAAATTGTCGCAGATCAAAAAGTTTGGAATATGCACATGTTCACTTAGTAGAGATGATGTTTGAAAGGTTTCATCAAAATCGGTTCATTAATGTAGGAGTTGCGCACACAAGAATTTGTTCGAATGGAAAGACATAATAAATCTAAGTCAAAGGGAGATAACCTGGTTAAAATTGTCGCAGATCAAAAATCTTGGAATATGCGCATGTTCACTTAGTAGTGATGACGTCTGAAAAGTTTTGTCCAAATTGATTGATAAATGTAGGAGGAGTTGCGCACACAAGAATTTCATGTAGAAACCCATATTAAATCAAAGTTCAAAGGAGATAACCTGGTTAAAATTGTCGCAGATTAAAACGTTTGGAATATGCACATGTTCACTTAGTAGAGATGATGTTTGAAAGGTTTCATCAAAATCGGTTCATTAATGTAGGAGGAGTTGCGCACACAAGAATTTGTTCGGATGGAAAGACACAATAAATCTAAGTCAAAGGGAGATAACCTGGTTAAAATTGTCACAGATCAAAAATCTTGGAATATGCGCATGTTCACTTAGTAGTGATGATGTCTGAAAAGTTTTGTCCAAATTGATTGATAAATGTAGGAGGAGTTGCGCACACAAGAATTTCATGTCCGGAAAGACGTATGGACGGACGTACGGACGGATGGACGGATGGACAGACGGACGTACGGACGTACAGGGTGATTCCTATATAGCCCCCACTTCTTTGAAGCAGGGGTATAAAGACAAGAAATTCCCCCTCCACAGAGACTGTTGTCAATGTAAACAAGAAGTGTAAAAACACCAGAAACATGACTCCAGGCACTGATAACCATGGCCCGAAATCAGTTACCAATAATACACTATCTGATGCAAAACAGAGACTTCCAGGGAAGAAACTGCAGAACATCAGATGGTAGATGCAGAACACAACGCCTAAACACCCATGGGTGAGGACGTAAACATGGGGAAAAGAACAGAATTCATTTTGTTAACCAGCTAAAACTCCCAAGAAATTTTAGTAATAATATTACAGAAAATATGCCAAAAGCATGGGAGAATAGCAAGGGGGGACTTAAAGGAAAGGGAGAGAGGAAAACACTGAACAAGCAGTGTTACTTTATAGCAAGAATGACCACAACAGGCCCATGCCTCGAAAAATAGGTAACTTGACATAATTTCATTACAAAAATTTAAGTTACAGCCCTGATTATTTTCTGTCACTCATTTTTCCTCTCCTCCTTCTATTTCCTCTTTAGATACACCATTTCTCTAATATTTATGTGTCTGGCATCATTTAAACTGAGATTTACAAGCACAAAGATCAGTCAGATGTGAACTGATAAAGGGCCAAACAAAGAATGATAAATGGCGCCAATTTCGGGACCTCCTTGACACTGCGCATGTGCAGTAGAGGCGAAGTATGGAGGGCCATTTAGGACATGATTTCTTTGGTTTTAGATGCAAATTTTGGGGATTGGGGGGCAAAATTTGTGTTTGGCCCTAGATTTTTAAGAGTTAGCACCAGCTATGTCTGGGTCATTGGTACAGTATAAAAATATAGTATTTTTTCAGCTGCCGGATTTGCATATTATGCAGGCAGTTGTGGACATTTTGTTGGGTAAAGGGTTAATAGAATAACCAGATTAAAGGAATATAACTTCTAAACAAAAACATTTACCATACTTCAGTATAAATTTGACCTGTTAATTGCATATACCATAGGTTAAAGAGCAGAAGTCATATTTATAGCATAAAAAAATCTTATGTCATGATATTACCCACAAAATCACCCAATTCCCCTTATTTATAGACGTATTTAGCCTGAGTGCATCCAAAACAAGCATTTAATCTTTTATATCTCAGAGAGCCCTGTCAAACAAGCTATAACAGAACAAGAGCAACGTGAAGCGTGACATATGCCCCCGACGGCGTCATAATGCCATGCTGGCCATAGTGAATTGGCTAGCTGAACCAGAATCGAAAGGAAGCATTGCCTAGTCATACACAAGTAACTCCTAAAATTATGATTTGATCAAATAAGTGGAAAGAGTGAAACTGGAGGTAGCTGCCAAGGGTGGCAAATCCCCCCCACACAAAAAAAAATGAAAGTGTCAATGACACTGTAGCTCAACTTGTCAAGACAAAGACATGTACATGTATAGTATGTGACACAGCAATGACAAACATCTAGGTAATGACCTGATAACAAAGGTACATATAAAGTATTGTAACGGTCTGTACATAAATACGGGCCATTGCCTGTAACAAATGTATAGGTAAAGTATTGTAAAGGTGGGTGACAGTCAGATGCTAAACTAGAAAAAAACCTTTGAGTCCCCGAGTGGGTCTGACTGAACCCTAAAATATTTGTTCTCATTGCACAGTGATAACAAAGGCACCCCAAAACACACTCATTCCTGTCCCAAGGTGAAAACAAAGGTACCCAAGAAGTTTCGTGAAGATCAGTTCACAAATATGAGCTGTGTAGAAGTTGTGACAAAAAACTGACTGGACCTAATTTCAGTACAAAATGGCCACTGGCAGCCATCTTGAATTTTGGACCGCACTCAGAAACACTTGTTCTCGTCCCAAGGTGACAACAAAGGTACCCAGGAAGTTTTGTGAAGATCGGTTCATAAATACAGCCTCTAGCCCGAGCCGTATTGACATGTGCACTTACAGTGTATAAGTAGCACTAAATAAATCAAAGTTCATCTAATTTGCATAATTTCTGCACGAGAAAAAAACCCGTACTATATGTGATGTATTCCATGTTACTAAACATTCATACAAGACTTTATTCAAATCAGAACCTTCATACAGAAGTTCTGTACAAAAGACTGATTGCACTAATTTTGGTACAAAATGGCTGCTGGTGGCCATCTTGAATTTCGGACCACACCCCAAAACACTCGTTCTCATCCCACGGTGATAACAAAGGTACCCAAGAAGTTTCGTAAAGATCGGTTCATAAATACGGCCTCTAGCCTGAGCTGTATAGAAGTTGTGTACAAAAAACTGATTAGACCTAATTTTGGTACAAAATGGCCACTGGCAGCCATCTTGAATTTTGGACCGCACCCAGAAACACTCGTTCTCGTCCCAAGGTGATAACAAAGGTACCCAAGACCTTTCGTGAAGATCGGTTCATAAATACAGACTCTAGCCCGAGCCGTATTGACATGTGTACTTACTGTGTGTAAGTAGCACTGACAAAATCAAAGTTCATCTAATTTGCATAATTTCTGCACGAGAAAAAAACCCGTATTATATGTGATGTATCCCATGGTACTAAACATTCACACAAAAAATTATTCAAATCAGCGCTTTCATATGGAAGTTCTGTGCAAAAATCTGATTGCACCAAATTTTGTACAAAATGGCTGCCATCGGCCATCTTGAATTTCGGACCGGACCCCAAAACACTCGTTCTCATCCCACGGTGATAACAAAGGTACCCAAGGAGTTTCGTAAAGATCGGTTCATAAATACGACCTCTAGCCTGAGCCGTATTGGCATTTGCACTTGCAGTGCTGAAAGTAACACCAAAAAACATCAAAGTTAGTCTAATTTGCATAATTTACGCACGAGAAAAAAACCCGTATTATATGTGATGTATCCCATGGTACTAAACATTCATACAAAAAATTATTCAAATCAGAGCTTTCATATGGAAGTTCTGTACAAAAAACAGATTTCTGCATCGTCGGTACAAAATGGTGGCTGGCGGCCATCTTGAATTTTGGACTCTACCCAAAAACACTCGTTCTCGTCCCACGGTCATAACAAAGATACCCAAGAAGTTTTGTAACGATCGGTTCATAAATAAGGCCTCTAGCCCGAGCCGTTTTTGACGGACAGACAGCCAGACGGACGACGGGCCATGGCATAAGCTCAAATTTGGCTTCGCCAAAGTTGAGCTAAAAATTACCCGGATACACTAACCTTGGTAATATATTACATTAATTATTAACTCAAATAATACAGATAAAATTACCTGTATTTGATGACATGTCAAGTTTGGTTTCGACCATGACAAATTAAATTTCAAGTGCAATGTCACTATGACCTTGACCTTTGGCACAATGACCTAAAAATATGAAGGCTTCTTCCTCTCATCATGATCAAGCCACATGCCAAGTGAGGTTTCGATTGGGAATGTATAATTTTAATACTTAAGAGAACCGAAACCAGCTCCAATCGATAAAATTTCAATTTCAAGGTCACTGTGACCTTGACCTTTCACATAATAACCTAAAAAAATAAATAGGGTTCTTCTTTTCATCATGCTCAATCCATAGGCCAAGTTTAGTATTGATTGGGAAAGTAAAATTTCAATTAGAAAAGCCAACTCTGGTAAATGTTTAAGGTCAAGGTCACTGTGACCTTTACCTTTGGTACAATGACCTCAAAATAAATAGGGCTCTTCCTCTTATCATGCCTAACCCACGTGCCAGGTTGGGTTTCAGTTGGCCAAGCGTAACTTTAATTACAGAATGGAAACCAACACTGATAAAAATTTAAAGTTCAAGGTCACTGTGACCTTGAACTTTGGCACATTGATCCCAAAATGAACAGGGTTCTTTCTCTCGTCGTGCCTAACCTGCATGCCAACTTTGGCTTCAGTTGGCCAAGCAGAACATTAATTACAGAACGGAAACCAACACTGATAAAAATTAAAGTTCAAGGTCATTGTGACCTTGACCTTTGGCACAATGATCCCAAAATAAATAGGGTTCTTCCTCTCTTCAAGCCTAACCCACATGCTAAGTTTGGTTTCAGTCAGCTAAGCGGAATTTTAGAGAGTGAAAACCAACTCCATCTAAAGATGCACAGATGGATGGACAGCACCACAGCTCTATTTCTCCCGCTCCTCCCCCCTCCCCCGAAATTATATTTTGGGGGATAAAAAGGCCATAACTCTGGAAAAAATTATTGGACAGAACCTGTTTCTTGTACATATCTGTCCCTCATGTGGGTCTATCAGCATACCAAAGGAGATTCAAATCCGACTGATGGCTTTGAAATTACAATCAAAAATGTTTGTATGGAGATGGATGGGCAGACAAATGGACAGACCACAAACGGATGAAGGTCTCCACCAGATACACCCGAATCCACCTTTGAAGGTTGGGGACATAATAAATGCGAAATCTATCTCTGGAATACAGAAAAGCTCATTCCAATGAGGGGGTTACATGATATGGTTTTGTTGAAATTATTTTTTTCTGCAGCTTAATTTGTAAATTATGTGGGCTGACGTTCTCGTCTCGTTGGTAAAGGGTTAATGGAATAATTTTCATTGGAAAAGTGGTTATTCAATTAACAGGGTTCTGCTGCAATCTGAAAACAAACCAACATTCTACATACATAGTAAAAACATCATGGCAATGACCTTGATCTGTGTCCTTGGCCTCCATCAAACCAAAAAAGATTTTGTGCGTGACACATCGACTCCCCATAAGCAACATGTATGCCAAGTTTCAACAAAATCCAATGAAGCATCTCGCGAGTCATGGAGCAGACACAAAAATCTTCCTGACGGATAGAAATGACAAACATTACATGCCCCCCCCCCCCCCCAATCTTTTTTTTGGGGGGGGGGGGCATAAAAATACTTGGACTGTCACCTTCAAATTTTGTCAGGTGAAGGGCGTGACATTATCAAGAGAATTAATGAGATTGAAAACAGGTGAAATCGGTTAATTATCTTAACCCAACATATAACAGATACTCACCTCCAGAGATATTTTACCAAACCAGGCAAAGAATGCACTATATCGAGTTCTCATCCAGCCAGGTACATTTCGCAGTATGGAATAGGAAATAATCTGAAAAGAGTAAGGATGATTAAGCAGTTTTTTTTATTTTGAGGCGAGCTATCGCTCTTATGCACATTCGTGCCCACAATTTTTATTTTTTGTGCATCGACAACAGTGCATGTTGGCCCTAGTGAGCAATCAAAGTCTGCTCATGGAAAAAGGGTCAAATAATACGTTAGCACAGAAATGTGAATATATCATGAATTGTAAACTGTATATGTAGCATTCCAAGACTTCAAACTAATCACTAATCATGTTTGGGATACGCTGTAGCAGTACCTATTTACAAAACACATTTAATAACTCTGAAACGATCCCCTAGTTTTGAAACAACTTCTGAGTTTTGTGCATTATCTTTGATCAGTGTCACCTCGGGTCAGATAGTTTTATAGGTGGAGGAAGAAGGAGTATCCAGAGAGAACCACAAGCATGGTGAGCAACTGTCAGACTCCCCCAAAGTACCAACTCCACATGAGCAGTGTTCACAATAGTTGAAGGCAAGCATACCATCAACATGTAGTATGCCTTGGTACACAGCGCCACTGTACCCACAGCTGGGCAACCAACTGATCCAATGAAGTTGCATTTCATGTATTGCACTCAACATAAATAAATTTAATTACCACTCTGACAAGCTTAGTCAAAAAACATATGTAATTTTATTGGAATCCCAATTTACTGCACACAAATAAAGTACATGATACACAACTTTTCAGAAAACAACACTGGATTGTTTGGTAATTTAGTTATGAAGAAAATGATCAGCTGCATCATTGTCTGTGAGTTTCTTTTTTGCAAATGGTCAGTTTCAATGTTCTCTTAAGTTTATATACACAACACACTTCCTCTGAGCTTCTAAGATGCAGGGAAGCACGTTCCTTGATGTTTTTATTGAAAACATTTTCCTGCCGTGGGTCTCAAAAATAGCATGCTTCACTTCAAATGGTAGTGGTATCAAAAGACTGGATTAAGATCTTTTTATTTTCATTTGTTAATAAGAAAGATTTCCGTAATTTAACCATCAAGAGCCTAATCTACACAAAAACACTTTCTGCCTCAGAACAGGTGCCTCAATATGGGATCTTAAGAAGGTCTTCCAGACAATATCAAAATGAAAAAATTTAGAGTAATTTATATATATTTTATACTTACCAATGACCCAGACTTAGACTAAAATATTCAGGGCCAAACACAAATTTTGCCCCTCCAATCCCCAAAATGTGCATCCAAATCAAAAAATCTAATGTCCTATATGGTTCTCCATACTTTTGCCTACTGCGCATGCGCAGTGTCAAGGAAGTACCGAAATTGGCACCAAATCCTCATTTTTACAACCAATGCCTGGTAAATGTTATATAATCAGCGGGGAGGTATGAGTTCCCAACTCATGGGAGGGCCATCCCCATCTGGGTCATTGGTAAGTATAAAAAATATATAAATTACTATAAATTTTTTCTTTTTTTCATACTGTAACCAATGACCCAGACTTAGCTGAATAGAAAAAAAGGCTGGAGGGCCTAGGACATAAAGGAAAATCCAATAGGCTCAATTAATTATCCCCTCAAGGAGAAAAGGAGAAACAGAATTTACATATGTCTTTCTTGTTTATTAAAAATAAGAAAGACACATTACCAGTCCGTAACTGAGCACAATAACATCAGTGATCTCTATTAACATCCAGAGTAACCCATTATACTAATTTCTTAAAGGAAAGCCAATAAATAAAGATAGTCCAGAGAATGACTCTTTATACTCATTTAAAAGTGTCCGAGGATTGTATATTAACGCTCGTATGACACGTGACATATACAAATGCTTCACACCGAGCTACACTTTAAAAATATTACATAAATGAGAGAAACATTAGCTTTACACTTTAAAACCATCCCAGCACCAACACGGAAGTATTGACTCAGGAGGAGGTATTCCCTTGCTTTTCACTATGAAGCCGGTGATATAAGGGAACACCATCCACCCCCCCCCCCCCCCCATCCTCTGGGTCAATCACCACAGAACGAAGAGGGCAGCAGGACAGAGTAACAGCTGGAACAGAAAGCCTACAAAACTATAGTTGCAACCGTTTAGTGGACGACATTCTGAGTAACAGATAACGGACCTAAACATCAAAGGTCGCCAGAAATAGACTCAATATTTCTAAGGTAAAAATTTGTGAACGTAGAAGGTTGAGACCAGTATGCAGCCTTCATCAGATCCGTAATAGCGATACTATTAGAATAAGCCCAAGATGTAGACAGCGCTCTAACTTCGTGCACTGAAATCTTAAGCACAGACTGCTGAGTTGAAGATAAACTTTCATAAGCAGTACGAATAGCCAACTGAATCCACCTAGAAATAGAATGGACCGTAATGTCCTTTCTATTTGGAAGCAGAGACAAAAAGAAACATTTTCGTCCCTTTCTGATAAACTCAGATCTGCATTTGTAAATACGCATAGCTCTAACTGGAGACAGCAAAGGCCTATGGCCATCTGAGGATGGAAGAGCCCTAATAATAATAAGCTGAGGGTACTTATTAGGAGCCTGATTCTTAGCCAAAAATCCCACATTGGTAGCTAAAGTAATAGTATTACCAACACTACGATAGTGAGAATCATCAACAGATAGAGCATGAAGCTCGCTAACTCTTCTAGCAGAAGCGAAGGCTAAGAGAAAAGCTGTTTTATAAGATAAGTATTTGAAGTCTACCGTGTTAAGGAGTTCAAAAGGAGATTCTTTGAGCTTCAGAAGAACCCAATCTAAATTCCACTTAGGAGTTAACCTAAGGGTTCTAGGTCTATTTATTGAAAAGTTTTAACTAATTTTGATAAAGAGACATTAGATCCAATTTGTAAGCTATCATGATGAGCATATGTATCCGATAGCACAGTCCTATAACCCTTAATAGTTACTGGCTGCAGTTTGATCTCGTCAAACAAGTCGACCAAAAAATTAGCAATGTCTGGAATGGAGGGATCATAAATATCAATTGAATGATGCCTACACCAACGAGAGAAAACCTTCCACTTTGCTGCATAATTTAGCGAAGAGGAAGCCCTCCTACAGTTAGGAATTGCATCCACTACCTGTCCTGTAAATTGCTTGCTGTGCAAGAAGGATCGCACAATGGAAATTCGTGAAGGTCGAGACCTTGCAGATTGTGATGCAGTGTGTGTGATTTCCCCTGCGAAAGAAGGTCCTCCCATGGAGGAAGCTTCCGAGGAATGTCCCATAACAGACACCTGAGTAGATTTATCCATGGTCTCTGGGGTGACCGAGATGCTACCAACAGAATCTTGCAGTGAGATTGCTTGATTTTGAGCAATATCTGTTGAATCAATGGAGCTGGAGGATATGCGTATCCTATCATTCCGTACCAAGAGATCGAGAGTGCATCTACTGCAAACGCACGAGGATCTGGGCATGGCGACACATATGTCTGCCACTGATTGTTGAGATGCGTTGCAAACAAGTCTATCATTGGGTGATCCCATTGGTAGCAGATCTGTTTGAATACTCGCTTGTTGGAGAGTCCATTCTGACAGCAACATGCGACCATTTCGAGAAAGCGAGTACGCTAGAACGTTCAGACGACCCGGAATATGACGGACCGACTGAAGAACATGATGCTCTAGAAGAAACAGAAGGATTCTTTCTGTTAAGTTGAATAACGGAATGGAATGAGTGCCTCCCTGGTTCTGAATGTACACTACTACTGTCAAATTGTCGGACAGTATTTGAACATGTGAATTCTGAATTATGTTCATCCAATGACGTAGCACAAGCCAAATTGACATCATCTCCTTGATGTTTATGTGCTTGTTCAGGAACTGCAGATCCCAAAAACTCTGGCACCTCGAATCTGTTGGGCTCAATGTCGTGTCCCAACCTGTTTGACTCGCATTCGTCATAATCGTAAAAACCAGATCCAGCAGTTGCAGTGACTCCCTGAGTCAACCACTGAATATCTGCCCAAGTCTGAATCTCTTGTTTTACTTGGTTCGATAAGACGATGTTCGTTTCGAGAGATTGAATCTTCACACTCCAAGTCTGAGTGAAAAATATCTGGAGTGGATGTGTGCGTAAGCACCCCATCGGAATAAAGTCTGCGGTGGCTCCGCACAAACCCATCAGTCACATGAATTCACTCACTGCTACTACGTCTGAGTGTAGACAAAAGCGAGCATAACAACTGACTAATTTTCGCTCTGGGTAATGGCAGACGAACCAGATTGTTGTGCATCACGAAGCTCATTCCCAAGTGAATGAACGACGGAACTAGATCCGACTTCTTTTCGTTTACGATGAAACCGAGACGTCGGAGCAATTGAAGCAGACTCTGAACATCGTTCTGAAGAGTTAATCTGTCGCGGTATCTCTGAAGAATGTCAACCAAGTAGGCCGACGTTACCGCAGACGAATGAGCTCGGAAATGAGTCATTACCAAGTTCATTATTCGAGTGAAAGCCCAGGGCGCTAGATTGAGTCCGAAGCACATTTCTCGGAACTGATAAACGACTCCTAGGACAGCAAAGCGAAGGTACTTTCTGAACGTCGGATGTACCATCACATAAAAGAACGCATCCTTGAGAGCTATGCTCGCAGCATAATCGTTCACTCGAATGCTCTCTCTCACCGATCGAATGGTCTCCATATAAAATTTTGGAGCCACAATCAGCTTGTTTATCCAGCTTAGATCTATAACTGGATGGAACGAGCCGTCTGGTTTTGGTACCAGGAACAGCTGACAGTAAAAACTGGGAGATTCCTGGTTTTCTACGGTCTCTATTGCATTCTTCTCCAGAAGAGATTGCACCTCTGATAGAAGCGAATCTCTTTTCTGAAGGTTGGATGGAAGCTGAGTCCATCGTGGACTTCGTGTTAACGGAGGTTTTTCCCTGAAGAACAGTTTTAGACCTTCCGAAATAACCTCTTGTACCCATCGGTTGTCCGTAATTGACAACCAATTGGTCAAAAATCTTGACAGCCTTCCGCCCACTGGAGCGCAATAGAGGTCCTGACCTTCACCTCCTGGACCTGCGAGGCTTGCAGGAAGAGAAACTATGTCCTCCCCGTCCAGCTCCTCGACCAGTCGACCTAGGGGCATCTGACCGGTTGTCTCGGCCAACATTTCGTCCCCTACCTGAGTCACTACTCTGACAGACTCTGGAGTAAGAGCTGGAGGATTGTTTATATCCTCTATAGGAGCTTCCCTTGGACGTACTCGCTCCAGACTTACTCCTCTCTGCTGAGTCCGGTTTCTTAGAAACAGACTTAGAGGGCAGAGAATCTGAAGCTTTCTTGGTAATCTGATCATAGATTAATGAAAGCTT
The DNA here is from genome assembly GCA_031216915.1 of Pictodentalium vernedei. Lineage (NCBI taxonomy): Eukaryota > Metazoa > Mollusca > Scaphopoda > Dentaliida > Dentaliidae > Pictodentalium > Pictodentalium vernedei. Next base: position 235,295,478 of record CM062294.1, read on the forward strand.
ACCATCAAAGATAAATTCTCCTAAAACCGGAGCGACTCGAAGAGAGTTTTTCACCTTAGAATCCATCCTAGTGGATGAAGCCAGGGCAGCATCAAGTCTAACTAACTCCAAATTTGCCACTGAAAGGGCAGAGTTATACATGGAAAATGTGACTGCCCTAGAAAGAACTCTCAAGGAAGTTTGAACATCCTGGAATTCTTTACCATCGAGACGTTGCGCTAACGCTCTGGTAAGGTGATCTACGTATGATAATGCATCTGAACTTGCCCTATTAGACGAGATTGTCGTCTCCAACGTATTAGAGAGAATCGACATAGATGCCGGCAATGACAATTCCAAGCCTTCGGCCTGGTCGTATAAATGCAGAGGAACTCTCGGCATGCCCTTTCCTGCCGTAGCAAATTTATTGCTATTGTTGCAGATGCAGAGCATGTTGTGATAAGAAACTGGTTCTGCCTGTCATAGAGGCTAATTTAAAAATAGCGTCATTCAGCAATTCAAACATCCGTGAGACATTGCTGGACTGGACCGGATATTCAGGAACATCATCCTTAGTCCGTCCGAAAAAGTCTGTATCCAGTGACGCTATCAGTCTCTTATCCGGTATCGCAGCCCTCTGGTCCGATGGAACAACCTCTGGAAGGTGCTGACGGATAAAATCCACTGCCACCTTATGCTGTTCCAGAAAGGAAAAATCCAGCTCCGTAGTTTCCCTTTCACCATCCGACTGGACCAGATGCAAATCTCGGTTGTCCCTGTCTGACACGGCAGAGAACGGACCGACCCAGCTTCCTCCGACAGTTCCTGATCTTAAACCATTTCCGAAGGTTGCTGCGATGAGATGCACTATCTATGATAGCAACTCCATCAAGGAGGCCTGAGGATCTGTGGTCTTATGTTGCTTAGCCGCTAAAAGCTCCTGGGACGGTATATCCAGCATAATCCTTTTATGCGTACGTCCCGACTGGTGAGGCCTCGTGTCCTTGGCTAGCAGATGGAGTGACCTAGACGACATGGAATCCTTTGTCGGCGAAGCAGGCTGGATATCTGTGGTCACGAAGCCAAGGTGCAGTCGTGTGTGCTGGCGTGTAGAAGAGGAAGCCAATAGACTAGCCGATGCCGGATGCCTATGCGACGGAGCGTCCCGAGCGGGAGGAGTGGACGTATGCTCCGACTGACGAACGTTATGCACAACAACATCTGGCCTCATATGTTGTCATAAGAGAGAGGGGCCTCTCTCGCTCGTGGTCCGGGTAGACCTGAACGAGCTTGCTACCGGACTGACTGGCTTCCTCTGATCCATCCTCCGATCCGTCGTCGCAGGGTGTGCGTGATCCGAGATTACAGTGCTTGCAACACACTTTTTCCTCTCCTGGACCGCAAAGGACAAACCCGGCATCACACCACTCACATGACAAGTGATACATCCGCCGGTCGAGCTAGCTGGCTACAAGACTGTAAATCCCTTTTGGGACCTAGGCACTTGTCTGATTTCATTGAGCACTTTTGCCGCTAGCTCTTCATTGATATGCGATGACGACAGCACACTTCTGGAAGACATCATGGAAACATCACTCTGTTCTTGTTCCTCTGAAAAAGAGACTGAAAAACTAGAGTGACCCTGTGGTGAGAGGACCGGCATCAACCTCTCACCACTAACAATGTACCGTGAGACACCTCTCCAACGATTGTCATCCCAAACGGCACAAACCGTGCAAGAATTAGTGCAAGAACAGTGACTACAGCAAATACAATGAGCATGAGAATCCGAGGAAGACTTTCTCGATTTACAATTTGAACAATATTCTTTCATAATTAAAAAATATTATACAGCAGTAGTACTCGCACTAACCCTAAAAAATACAAAGATACATAATAATACAATCCATATCAAAATTTCGAAAAATAACTCGAAAGAAAATTTTCTAAAAAAAATTTTGACATGAGCCTAAGTTACCAAAGGGAACGATGAGCCCAAATAGATCCAAAAAAAGCATAAGTGTGGACAAAAATTTTAAAACAATTTTAAAAATTAATGTTACACTTACGGATAATATTAATGTAGCTGACTACATAATAAACCTTACAGAAGACAAGGAATCACTAACAGAAAGTTACCGTTGTCAACGTAAACAAACGTCAATAAAAACCGGAAACAAAACTCCAGGCACTGGAAAACACGGCCCGAAGTCAGTAACCAATTTTAAACACTATCCGATGTAAAACAGAATCTTCCACAGAAGAAACTGGAATACATCAGATGGTAGATGCATGACCAAAATGCCTAAACACCCCAAGGGTGAGGACGTAACCATGGGGATAACAGAATAAACATTCTGTAACTAAGCTAAACTCCCATGAAATTTCAATAAAAAAAATTCAAAAATTATTCCAAAAGCATGGGAGATTAGCAAGGGGGGTTTCAAGGAAAGGGGGAGAGGAAACACTTAACAAACAGTGGAGATTTCATAGCAAGAATGAAAACATCAGGCCCATACCCCGAAATTAGGGACCATGAAATAATTTTACATAAAAATTATAAGTTACAGCCCTGAACACATCCATCCACTGTTTCTTCCTCTCATCCTCTTATTTCATCCTTGGATCCACCATATCCATCATGATTTTGTGTCTGGCATCATTTTAACTGAGATTATAAGCACAGAAGTCAGTGAGATGTTACTGACAGAAGGGCCAAACAAAGAAAATGAGGATTTGGCGCCAATTTCGGTACTTCCTTGACACTGAGCTTGTGCAGTAGGCAAAAGTATGGAGGACCATATAGGACATTAGATTTTTTGATTTGGATGCAAATTTTGGGGAATGGGGCGCAAAATTTGTGTTTGGCCCTGAATATTTTAGTGTTAGCACCAGCTAAGTCTGGGTCATTGGTTACAGTATAAAAATATAGCCTAGTTGTGTTTTCTAGTAAAGTCTTGGTTGCATAAAAAGTCTGCTAGAACTTAACAAGAAACACTACCCCAGCATCTGGCTTTGCAGGTAATGGTTTGGTGCAAAAAGTGTGTTGCTCAGTTTTTATTGTGCCACTTCCCCCTCCATCCTACCACTTTCAATTCATTGCAGTTTTAAATTCTCAACAGTAATTTATTCAAACCATGTTTTGAAAGTTTATGGGTGAGAATTGGAAGCATTCAAATATAACATCCAGATCTTTCCATAACTGACCCACTCTCAAGCTCCAAGCCTTATCAGATGTGAGTCATAAAAAAAGACTGAAAAAAAAAAGAAGAAATTATGTCTGTATGAAGGGAAATGTATCAAAATCGTCTATGATGCCCCTAAAATGATGAACTTCAATTAAAGCTGTTAGGGGCCTTTCTCTGAAAGAAAATTTTCATGTAAATTTAAAGAAATAATTATTTGTAAATAAAATTGGAAAAAAGACTGAAACAAGATAAAAAAAAAAACAAAAAAAAACTGAAAAATCTCATCCCTTTTTGTTAATCCTAATTCTCAGCACACTAAAACATGGTGGCTTACACACATTAGGGCACTGACCATCACAGTTTACTTCCATCCAGCAGTAACTGCGTTGTTTCTGGGCAAGGTACAATCCAAACTGCCTATGTGGGGACAGAGTGGCACTGAGTACTAAGGCATACTGATTGATGATTGTTCACTTGTCTTCAACCAATGCTAAGCCTGGTTGTGTGGAGTTTAGTGATGAACCGATGATCGGAATCTGCAATCGGAACCGGCTGGTTATGGGGTATCGGCCGATTATTACAACTGGCAGTTAAAAGCCGGCAGTTTCCGGTTATTCTATATTTAACACTGACTATTAAAAATGCCTTTGATATCTGGCCATTTTAATCAAGTTTCCCCATTAAAAACGTGTGTAGTACATAGCAGAACATTTAGGGATTTGCAGAGCAAAGATATTACAGAATTTACCAACAGCAATCGGTACGAGATCGCCACCATTTCCCGAAGATTGTAGAGTTTATGTAAACATTGGAGAAACACAACAAGGGAGGTAACAAGTTGAAAAAAGAAAACTGAATAATACATTCTGACATACATGTAAACCATGCGTCATATGACTTCATAACACACATTAACATCAAAATTATTATTCATTTAAGACACAAAGTATGTGTGCTCAGTATATTCCTGGTTAATACAGCCAGGTGTATTGTATCCTTACACAAAGCCGTATTAACACTATTTACCAGAATAAAACACAATCTTCACGAGAACAATATCATGTGATTGTATCGTTAATAACGATCTTTTCCCCACACCCCAACCAAAATGCAAATATTATTTTGGCTAATATTGCCCAGCACTAAATATGCATACTCTGAGAACTTATGTGGTATTAAGCTTTCGTAATCGATGATTTATCAACAAAATTCTGTAGTGCAACAGGCACCAACAGATTTTCTTCAGTGACCTACTTCAACGATCGGAATCAGCATCGGCATAGTCGGCAGAGAAATAACAGGTAATCGGTTGATAGCAAGTTTTGATAATCGGTTCATCACTAGCGGAGTTAGTATGTTGGAACTCTGACAGCTGTTACTTGGCAATTCTCTGTGGGTACTCCAGCATCCTACACCCATGAAACTGTTGGATGCTAAGTGACTCTGGCTGTCAAAAGTGTCATTAAATCCCAATAAACAACCAAACTTTCAACCTGTAAATTTTTCTCATAATGCAACTAGGAATTGAATGGATTTAACCAAAGCATCAATACTCACTGGAATAAATGTCAGATATGGATGGGCATCATTGCAATCCACTTTAGTTTTACATAAAAATGTAAACAGAGCATATCCCTGGAAAGGAAAGGAAAATGTTAATTTAAGTTTTATTGAAACGATCATTTTAACCCTTAAGGGCCGACGACAGACATGTTAACCACCAGAATAATTTTTCAGGGAACCTGAGGGTGATTTTCAGAGAAATGGGATGGATTTCAGGGAAAAGTTCGTGCGGGGACAAAACAAAACAAAAAACTTGCTAATTTTCAGCTCATGGACCACCATTAACACCAGGTTATATCCAGCTCTAGTTGTCAATTATGCTGATGCATTTATGCTATGTTAAATGAAAGTGTCAATGGCACTGTAGCTCAACTTGTGTAAGACATGTACATGTATAGTATGTGACATTGCAATGACACACATCTAGGTAATGACCTGATAACAAAGGTTCATATAAAGCATTGTAATGGTTTGTACATAAATGCTGACCATAGCCTGCAACAAATGTATAGGTAAAGTATTGTAATGATTGGCAACAGTTAGATGCTAAACTAGAAAAGAAATCTTTCGAGTCCCAGAGTGGGTCTGATTGAACCCAAAAATATTTGTTCTCAAAGCACAGTGATAAGAAAGGCACCCAAAAACACTTGTTCCTGTCCCAAGGTGATAACAAAGGTACCCAAGAAGTTTCGTGAAGATCGGTTCATAAATACAGCCTCTAGCCCGAGCCGTATTGACCTGTGCACTTACTGTGTATAAGTCGCACTGAATAAATCAAAGTTCATCTAAATTGCATAATTTCTGCAAGAGAAAAAAACCTGTATTATATGTGATATATTCCACGTTACTAAACATTCATTCAAAAATTTATTCAAATCAGAACCTTCATATAGAAATTCTGTACAAAAAACTGATTGTAACTAATTTTGGTACAAAATGGCCACTGGCAGCCATCTTGAATTTCAGACCGCACCCAAAAACACTCGTTCTTGTCCCAAAGTAATAACAATGGTACCCAAGAAGTTTCGTGAAGATAGGTTCATAAATACAGCCCCTAGCCCGAGCCGTATTGACATGTGTACTTACTCTGTATAAGTAGCACTGAATAAATCAAAGCCCATCTAATTTGCATAATGTCTGCACGAGATAAAAACTCGTATTATATGAGATGTATTCCATGTTACTAAATATTCAAACAAAAATTTATTGAAATCAGAACTTTCATACAGAAGTTCTGTACAAAAAACTGATTGCACTAATTTTCGTACAAAATGGCTGCCGGCAGATATCTTGAATTTTGGGCCGCACCCAAAAACACTCGTTCTCGACCCACGGTGATAATAAAGGTACCCAAGAAGTTTCATAAAGATCAGTTCATAAATACAGCCTCTAGCCTGAGCCATATAGAAGTTGTGTACAAAAAACTGATTGGACCTAATTTGGGTACAAAATGGCTGCAGACAGCCATCTTGAATTTTGGACCGCACCCAGAAACACTCTTTCTGATCCCCAGGTGATAACAAAGGTACCCAAGAAGTTTTGTAAAGATCGGTTCATAAATACGGCCTCTACCCCGAGCCGTATTGAATTGCTGACGGACAGATGGACAACGGGCCATGGCATAACCTCAAATTTGATTTACGTCAAAGTTGAGCTAAAAATCATAAAATAATTGTTGATCTGACCCCTCCCACCCCCAACCATCATCTCATTCATGACTCCCCACCCCCCACCCACCCACAGAGCACCACCACCTGTAGTTTGCTCTTATCAAAGTCTATTAAGCTAATAATTTCCCAAGTCTGGAAATGTTATTAGGAAAAGATGTCCTAATGTTCAGTTACTGCAAGAAGATTAGTACTTGGAAACTATCTTTATCAAAATCCTTCTTGCATGTGTAGATGCTTGTGGCCTGCACAAAACTTTTCTTTTCATCATTGAAGCATTTTTTTTTTAATTCCATTCAAAATTTTCTGGGTACAGACGGCCAACAGTTCACAGTTCAGTAGTCAGCTCAACGGAAAATAAGTCCATTGTGTATAAATATGCAGTCATAATTTTTCGGCATCCTAAGCAACTATAACCTATTTTTAAACTGTGTTAAATAGTTGAGGTCAAGGTGTTGTTTACGTTTTGATTTGGAAAAGGGATGAGGATTAAAGCTATTCTATGAATAAATAAATATAAATTTAATTCCTTTTCATATATTTTATTTACCAAAAAAACGCACTGGAGGTGGAGTTTTCATTTTTTTGAAAGTAAGTCACCTATTTTCACTTCGACACTCGCACATTGATCACGAATCTCCGATTACAAAGAAAAAAACCAGAAATAAACATGAACACAGTTGAAATGTATATCATAAAATACCCTTTTCTTAAACAAATTTAACTTAAATCCATGTTTTACTGCTTCGTGAGTTTTTACCAGAGTTTGAAATGCATGTGATTTGACTCCGAATGTTTTACGTAAGTTACAATGGGAAAGAAATATTCAACTGTTGTTTTCCGGGATTTTTGGTCCAAAACTGATTCCCGTCTGGGAGGCCAGGAACTACACTGAAATTTCAGGATTTTCCAGGGCATTCTGGGAGAGTTAACATGTCTGGACGACTAGGATCACTTTTTAGTAAAACAGAACAGGTGCCCCAACATGCAGTATCTAGGTTAACTCCCAAGTTACATTCTACGTACCTTGGCAGTTGTTTTTAGGCAAGTTTTGGCTGCCTATATAGACAGCCGAGACTTATCTACATAAAAAACCAACAAAGCAACAGGATGTAGACTGTCAAAGAGTAGTAAAACAGTATAAAAATCTCCAGGTCCTTTTACTGGTAGAGTGCAAAATTATTTTTGGACATCAAATCTTGTACATGTCTTTGCTTTGTTACAATTTATGGGATAGTGTCTATTGGCACTCTCTAATAAATTGTAACAAAGAAAAACCTTACAGACTAAATAATATCACTTCAAAGATAATACAAAGCACATGGAATATGAGCCTTCAAGATGTGGTACCTGCACATCAGAATAAAGCACAAATATGGGCTTCCTATACTTCACCAGTTAAGGGTTAAAATTCAGCAATTATATGAAAGGTTCTTACATATCATAATAATAATGCAATGTTAACATCTAGAATCCACCGCAGTGCTCTCTGATTTACATTACTACCCTGTATCACAGGTGTTCACACCCATTATTCATTCTATGACATTCTCAGTTCAACTCAACGGAGCATACTGCCGGTGCTCCACAGAGGGGCACACAAGGCAAGCACCTCAACAGGTCCCTATTTTACACCTAGGTATGGTGAGGATTGCGTAGTACTGGAGAACATTCCAACGTCCACAACTAGCATGTGATGGAACGTCGCAGAATCACACATTTAAACTTCGCCGATTGTACACCAGCCACTACTACGGGAAGCACCCGAATCAATCGCCGAATGGTCACCCATCCAAGGATTAACTGTGCTCTATGTTGCTTAACTTCGGTGGTCTTACGAGAATTGGTCTCTCTTTGCCAGTACTCCCCATATATATCATTATATTTTATCTTGTTGGGCAGAGCTCCATGGACTATGTCAATAAAACACCCAAGAAGCACAATTTCAATAGAAACCCTAGATTTGATATTGCAAGTCTCACGTGAGGAGACTTAAAAACAGTAGTTCTGCCATCCAAATTCAACTACTTTTTAGGACAATGAATGTCCTTGAATCACATCAAGGGCCTTGAAATCCCCAGTGTAGATTCTGGGTGGGTCTAAAATCACTTTGTCCCAAATTTCATTATTTTGGGACCAAATTGGACAAATGCCACTTGCAAAGCTGCAGAAATCCGAAGACACCCGGTCCCAATAGATATATATCACCTTTCTTTTATAATTAGCATTTTTTTTATTTTTGAACAATTACATCAGGGTTCCCATTTGAACCTAACAAACATAAATTTACTCCCAGATTTTGTTCATATCACAAATTTCTGAAGTAACACACTTACACAAAGGACTCTGTGAATATAATATTCATTTCCAGATTGGATTTGATATCGCATATTCAATTTGGATTTGATTTGCTTCCAAGTTCAAACATTTTTGAGTCTGTGACCATCGTCAGTTGTATCGCTCCACCCATTCAAGCAAAATATGATTTATTCAAACACAATGTGTTACATACAGTGTATTCTACATCTTAATTGTCTGTCTTTTCATTGAATAACCTTGTTAATTGCATATAACTTACAAATGCAAACCATTTACTAAACCATAAGTACAAATTTGACCTGTTAATTGAAAATGAGTTATAGCATAAACTCCTGTTAATTGAATAAAAAATTTTGTACTCTGTCAAAGGTATTTCTCTGGTAACCACTGAATTCACCTCATTCATAGACACTTTTGGTATCAGCATATGCAGTATATCTCCGCCAACCTGTATGGAGATTTAATACCTGGATGTCGGTTTTTAAACACCAAGCCACAGACTATTTTCATGTTTTTTGGTTCAATTTTTATATCAAGGTGAGCAAAAATGGAAAGCTTTCATTTAAACCATATACCCCCAATGTTTTGTTGTGCTTATACCCTGAATGTTGCATGCTCTCATTACCTTGGCTGTTGGGTGCACCCTTTGCCATGGCTATTTCCCCAAAGCATTCTGATCAATCAAGAGGCAGAATTTACTGGAATATTGGGACAATATATCTTGTTTGACAGAGGTCAAATAGCTCTGTCAAACAAGATACAAGAGGCCCCAAAGGGCCTTAATCGCTCCCCTGCCAAAGTGGTTCAAAGAAGTATTTGGGGTCACATTCAGTTAGACATGGTTCACAATCAAGGAATAAAGTCATGAGAGGCAAATTTTATGGAAAAACAAACCTGAACCTAACATGCGCCACCCCCCCCCCCCCCCCCACACACACACACACAGACACACAGAGCCCAAATATTAAGCCAGGGACTTAAATTGAACAAACTTGAATCTGATCCCCCCTTGAGATGTCATATACCAACTATGAAAGAATTCTAACTGGTGGGTTTTGAAGAAGGTTTTTAAAGAAATCACCTCACATTGCACTAAGTTAAACTTTGGGCTCAAATAGGGAGCCAAACTATTAACCCAGGAACCCGATTTGAACAAACTTGCATCTGACCCACCTAGAGATGTTGTATACAAAATATGAAAGAATTCTGATGGGTGGATCGGAAGAAGAAGATTTTAAAAGAAATTCCCTCATATTGCACTAAGTTAAAATTCAGGCTCCCATAGGTAGCCCAAATTAATAACCCAGGGACCAGATCTGAATAAACTTGAGTCTTACCCTTACCCTCCAAGAGATGTTGTATACCAAATATGAAAGGATTCTGGCTGGTTGATATTGCACAAACTTCAAATTTTGGCTTCCATAGGGAGCCCAAATATCAACCCAGGGACTTGGATTGAACAAACGTGAATCTAACCCTCTCAGAGATGTGGTATACCAAATAAGAAAGCATTCTGACTACAGGGTCTAAAGAAGTTTTTAAAAACAAGTCGGAACTGAACCCCAAATTTTTAGGCTCTAATTTTTTTTTTTTATCTCAAAATTGAACAAAACGCAAAAAAAAAAATCCAAAAATTTTTTTTCGAATTTTCGTCCAAAATTTTGGGAGTCGGAACCGGACCCCAAATATTCAGGCTAAATTTTTTTTTTCATCTCAAAATTGAACAAAACGCATAAAAAAAACCCCAAAATTTGGGGAGTCAGAACCGGACCCAAAATTTTCAGGCTAAATTTTTTTTTTTTCGTCTCAAAATTGAACAAAACACATAAAAAACCGAGATAAAAATTTTTGGTCCAAAATTTCCAGTCTGAATCGGACCCAAAATTTTCAGGCTAAATGGTTTTTTTTTTTCATCTCAAAATTGAACAAAAGGCATAAAAAATCAGAAAATTTTATTCTTCAAATTTTGGACCAAAATTTATAAGTCGGAACCAGACCCAAAATTTTCTATCCAGGGACCCAATTTGAATAAACTTGAATCTAACTCCCCCCCCTCCCCCCCCAAATATTAACCAAGGAACTCGATTTGAACAAACTTGCATTTGAACTCCCTAGAGATGATGTATACCAAATATGAGAGGATTCTGACTGGTGGATCTGAAGAAGATTTTTAAAAAATTTCCTCATATTGCACTAAGTTAAAATTCAGGCTCCAATAGGGAGTCCAAATATTAACTGAGGAACTTGATTTGAACAAACCTGAATCTGGCCCCCCTAGAGATGATGTATACCAAACATGAGAGGATTCTGACAAGTGAATGTGAAGAAGAAGATTTTTAAAGAATATTCCACATATTGCACAAAGTTAAAATTTCCCAAATATTAACCGAGCAACTCAATTTGAACAAACTTGAATCTGACTCCCCTATAGACATTGTATACCAAACATGAAACAATTCTGACTGTTCGATCTGAAGAAGAAGATTTTTAAAGAATTTTCCTCAAATTGCACCAAGTTAAACTTTGGGCTCTAATAGAGAGCCAAAATACTAACTCAGGGACCAGATTTGAACAAACTTGAATCTGACTCCCCCTCGACATGTTGTATACCAAATATGAAAGCATTCTGACTGGTGGATCTGACGAAGATTTTTAAGGAAATTTCCTCATATTTCTCCAAGTTAAAATTTTGGCTCCTACTGGGAGCCCAATTATTAACCCAGGCACTCGATTTAAACAAATTTGAATCTAACCTCCCTACAGATGCTGTCCCCCAAACATGAAAGGATTCTGACTGGTGGATCTGAAGGAGAAGATTTTTAAAGAAATTTCCTCAAATTGCACCAAGTTAAACTTTGGGCTCCAATAGAGAGCCCAAATACTAACTCATGGACCCGATTTGAACAAACTTGAATCTGACCCCCCCTAGAGACGTGTACCAAATGTCAAAAGATTTCAACTGGTGGATCTGAAGAAGAAGATTTTTAAAGAATATTCCACATATTAAACTAAGTTGAAATTTGGGCTCCAATAGAGAGCCCAAATCTTAACCCAGGGACTTGATTTGAACAAACTTGAATCTGACCCACCTACACATGTTGTATAACAAATATGAAAAGATTCTGACTGGTGGAGCTGAAGAAGAAGATTTTTGTGAATTTTTGAAAAAATTTAAGGGTGCTATCAGAGTTATGCCCCCTGCATACAATCTGACATGGATCTCATCAATATACCACTGTGCAGTCAATGTACCACAGTCAAGGACACAGAGCTCTGTACGTCCATCCCAACTGATGCCGCCCCAGACCATTATTGACCCTCCACCATAGCGATCATGCTCAGCAATGTTGGCAGCATGGAATCGCGCTCCTGGTCTTCTCCAGAACCCTAGAATGCCTATCTGTGTTGTCTGGGCAGTACCTTGACTCATCTGTAAAAAAGACAGGTCACCAATCTTCTCTGGTCCATCCAACATGATCCATGGCCCATTCATATCGTGTCTGGTGGTGGTTCTGGGTCAGCTGAATGCGGATACATGGTCTTCTCGATTGGAGACCACCTTCGTGCAACCTTGCCTGGATAGTCTGTGTCGAAACATTTACCCCGGATGCATTCTGAAGGTCACTGGGAAGCTGGGTTGCTGTGTCAAAGTGGTTCCTACAGGCCTGAATGATCAAAAGTTAAAAAATTTATAGTAATTTATATATTTTTTATACTTACCAATGACCCAGACATAGCTGGTGCTAACTCTTAAAAATATAGGGCCAAACACAAATTTTGCCCCCCAATCCCCCAAATTTGCATCTAAAACCAAAAAAAACATGTCCTGAATGGCCCTCCATACTTCACCTCTACTGCGCATGCGCAGTGTCAAGGACGTCCCAAAATTGGCGCCATTAATCATTCTTATAACCAGTGCCTGGTAAGCACTATGTACTCAGCGGGGAGGTATGAGTTCCCAACTCCTGGGAGGGCCATCCCCGTCTGGGTCATTGGTGAGTATAAAAAATATATAAATTACTATAAATTTTTTAACATTTTTATACTGTACCAATGACCCAGACATAGCTGAATAGTAAAAAGGCTGGAGGGCCTAGGGCATAGAGGAAATTCCAATAAGCTCCATTATATAAAATAGAGTCATCCCCTCGAGGGGAAAAGGAGTATTAGGCCTTACATGTATCTTTCTTATTTATGATAAATTAGAAAGACACAACACCTTCCATAATTGAGCATCATAACATCCATGTACTCTATAAATATCCAGTATAATCCTTATACTAATAATTTTTAAAGTAAGCCAATAAATAAAGTTAGTCTAGAGAATAGAGACTCTTTATACTCCTTAAAAGTGTCTGAGGATTGTATAATAACGCCCGTTTGACACGTGATATATTCAAAAGCTATACTTTAAAAACTATGACTTGAATGAATTTTGAAAACATAATCTTATCACTTAAAAACCATACCAGTAACAGCTCAGAATTACTAACTCCGGAGGAGGTATCCCCTTGTTTTCATAATAAAACAGGTGACCCAAGGGAACACCCTCCCCCCCCCCCTTCTCCTTGCCCTGGGTCAAATAGCTCAGAGCGAAGGTGGCAGCAGGACGGAGTCACTGCCGGAACAGAAAGCCTACCTAGCTATAGTAGCAACTGTTAAGTGAATGACATTCTGAGCAGTAGATAATAGACCTAACAATGGAGGCCTCCAGATATTGACTCAATATTTCTGAGATAAAAATTCATGAATGTGGATGGCTGAGCCCAATGTGCAGCCTTCATAAAATGTATAATAGCAACACTATTAATGTAAGCCCAAGATGTAGAAAGAGCTCTTACTTCATGAGCCGAAATCTCAAGCACAAACTGCTGAGTTAATGATATACCATAAGCAGTACCGATAGTTAATTGAATCCATTAGCAATAGAATGGAGCGTAATGTCCTTCTATTAGGCATCAAAGACAGAAGAAGCTTACGTCCTTACTAATAAACTGATATCTGTTTATAAATACGTAAACTCTAACTGGACAGAGTAAAGGCCTATGCCCATACGAAGACGGAAGGACCTTAATAACAATAGGTTCCGGATATTTATTAGGAGCCTGATTCTTAACCAAAAATCCAACATTAGTAGTAAAGGAAATAGTGTTTCCGATACTACGAAAGTGAGAATCGTCCACCGATAGTGCATGAAGCTCACTGACTCTTCAGTAGAAGAGAAGACTAAGTGAATAACTGTCTTAAAAGGTCAGAATTTGAAAACTACTGTTTCCAGAGGCTCAAATGATTACTTAGCTAAATAAGAACCGAAGCTAAATTCCGTATAGGAATTTAATCTAAGGATTCTAGGTCTATTTATCGAAAAGTTTCTAACTGACTTAGATAAAGAGACATAAGACTCAATTTTAAACTATCATAGAGTGCATAGGTATGAGATAACATAGACCTATAACCTTAATAGGAACATTCTGCAGTTGATCTTGTCAAACAAGTATACTAAAAAGTTGCAATGTCTAGTATGGAGGGATCAAAAATATCAACATAATGATCCCTACACCAACGACGGAAGAGCCTCCACTTTAGCCGCATAGTATAGCGAAGAAGAGGTTCTCCTACAGTAAGAAAATGCGTCCATAACTCGTCCTGTACAATGCTTGCCGTGCAAGAAGGACCACACAACGGAATACGTGAAGGTTGAGACCTTGCGGGTTGTGATGGAGTTGACACGATTTCCCCAGCGAAAGAAGATCCTCTCATGGAGGAAGTTTTCGCGGTAAGACCCACAGTAGACACCTGAGTAAATTTACCCATGGTCTCTGTGAAGACAGAGATGCTATCAACAGAATTGTATTGTGGATGATTATCTTAGCAACACTTGCTGAATCAACAGCGCTGGAGGATACGCATATCCTATCATTCCGTCCTATTAGATCAATAGAGCGTTAACAACATAAGCTCAGGGATCCCTACATGGAAACACATACGTCTGCAATTGAATAGTGAGTTGTGTCGCAAATAAATTATCATTGGGCGCTCCCATTGATAGCAAATCTGATTGAAAACTTGTATGATGAGAGTCCATTCTGACGGCAACAAGCGACTCTTATGTGAAAAGGAGTCTGCTAATACAATCAGACGACCCGGAATATGACGGACCGAAGCAGAACTTGGTGTACTATAACAAACAGAAGGATTCTTTCCGTTAAATTGAATAACGGAATCGAATGAGTGCCTCCCTGGTTCCGGAGATACGCAACTACTGTCGTATTAACGAACAGGATTTGGACATGCGTTTCTGAATAATGTTCATTCAATGACATAGTGCAAGCCTAAATAACATCATTTCCTGGAAGTTAAGTGCTTGCCTAGAAACTGCGGAACCCAAAGAACCTGGCACTTCGAATCCTTTGGGATCAATATTGTACCCCAACCTGTTTGACTGGCATCAGTCATAATCATAAAACTCGGATCCGGCAACTGCAGTGGCACTCTCTGAGTCAACCACCGAATGTTTGCCCCAGTCTGAATCTCTTGCTACACTTGATAGACAAGAGAACGTGTATATCGAGCAATTCATAGATTGCTGAAAATTTGCCGTCGAAGAGAAGCTTCTCCGAGACCGAAGCGACTCTGAGAGAGTTCTTCACCTTACTATCCACGCGCGTGGATGTAGCTAGGGCTGCATCACGTCTAACCAACTCCAGGTTGCCACTGAAAGGCGGAGTTATACGTGGAAAAACTACTGCCCTTGAAAGAAATCACATTGAGGATCATATCCTGGAATTCTTTCTCTTAAAGACGTAATGATAACGCCTCAGTAAGGTGGTCTACGTATGATAAAGCGTCTAAGTTAAGCCTATTAGACAACATTGTCGTTTCCAACATCGTGGTTGGAATTGACATAGATGGCGAAAAAGATAATTCCCAGTCTTCAGCACCGCCGTCTAGACGCATATGAACTCTCGGTATGCCCTGTTCTGCCGATATAACTTATTCCTAGAATTGAAAAAAGGCAGAATAGAGCATTGCGGACAAGAAACTAGACTATCATGCTTGGTAGCAAGCTTATATATAGCGTCGTTAAATAATTCGAATGTTCTAAAGACATTATTGGACTGTGTCGGTAAGTCAGGGACAATGTCCCTGAACCAATCAAAGACTACGTGTCCAATGATGCTATTAGTCTCTTATCCAGCATCGCAGCAATGTAGTCCGACGGAACAACCTCTGGAAGATAATGCCGGAAGAAATGTATGGCAGCTTCTGTTGTTCCGAAAGGGAAAGCTCAAAATCGTCCGAATCCCTTTCGCCATCCTGTCGGACCCTATAAAGTGTTCGATCGTCCGAACCTGATGCAACAGCGGAGCGCACCGACCCAGCGCCGTCGGATTATTCCTGATCCGACCGAGAATTGTCGTTTGCTGGGATGCTGCGATAAACTGTGCTATTTTGGATAGCATGTCCGTCACTGAGGCCTGTGGAGAAGCGGTCTTACTATGCATTGCCGCTGGAAGCTCCGTGTTCGTTACCCCGTGCATACTTCTATTATGCGAGTGAACGGAGTGTATAGGCCTCGTGTCCCTTGGCTACTGGATGGCGTGAGCTGTTCGCCGAGGAATCACTGAATGACGAAGCTGGCCGGATA
This sequence comes from Pictodentalium vernedei, assembly GCA_031216915.1. Lineage (NCBI taxonomy): Eukaryota > Metazoa > Mollusca > Scaphopoda > Dentaliida > Dentaliidae > Pictodentalium > Pictodentalium vernedei. The sequence goes on from CM062294.1 coordinate 235,311,842, forward strand.
CTCGAGGTCACGAAGCCAATGTGCGGTCATGTGTGCTGCTGTGAGGATGAGGAAGCATTATCGACAGTCTCTCGGACTGTCAATATAACGGAGCGTCCCAAGCGACGGACATATGATCCGCATGCGAAATGTCTGTACCACAACATCCGGTCCCATATGTTGTTGTACGAGAGAGGGACCTCTCTCGCTCGCAGCCCGGACGGACCTGGACGAGCTAGGAACCGGACTAACAGGCTTCCTCCAATTTGTCCTCTAATCCGTCGTCACTGGGTGTGTACTAAAGTCTATTATAGTGCTCGCATCACCCAAATCTCCTTCCTAGACCGCAACGGACGAACCCGACTGCCGAACCATTCGCTGAATGGACGCTACACCGGGTGAGCTAGCGAATGTCAACTCCGTCGATCCTACTAGGGACCTCTTAGGCGATTGACGTATTCCATGAGCACTTATTGCCGCTAGCTCTTCATTAACTATGACGACAGAGGCACACTTTGAAAGACATCTCAGTAACTTTGCGAACAAGAAACCAGACATGCTTGTTAATAGCAAGCATATAATAATATATATAGCGTCGTTCAATAATTCGAAAGTTGTGTGACATTATTGGACTGTGTCGGAACTGAGGGACGATGTCCCTGAACCGAACCAAAAAATTTCTGTGTCCATCGACGCTATCAGTTTCTTATCCGGCATCGCAGCATTCTGGTCCGATGAAAGAACCTCTAGAAGATAAAGTCAGATGACATACACAGCAGCTTATGTTGTTCCGAAAGGGAAAGCTCGAAATCCTCCGAATCCCTTTCGGTATCCCGTCGGACCGGATGAAATTCTCGGATGTCCGTACCTGCTTCCGCGGAGCGTCCCGACCCAGCGTCGTCGGATAATACATGATGCGACAGAGATTCTGTCGTTGCTGGGATGCTGCGATAAGCTGTGCTATTTGGGATAGCACGTCCGTCACCGAGGCCTGCGCAGTAGCGGTCTTACGATGCTTTGCCGCTGGAAGCTCCGTGTACGTTGACTCCCGCACACTTTCTTATGCGAACGTCCGGAGTCTGCAGGCCTCGTGTCCCTGGCTACCGGATGGTGTGACCTGATCGCCGATGATTCTCTGATTGGCGAAGCTGACTGGATATCCGAGGTCACGTAGCCAAGAGTGGTCGTGTGCGCTACCATGAGGATGAGGAAGCCTTATTGACAGTCTCTCCAGACTGACTATATATCGGAGCGTCCAGAGCGGCGGACGTATGCTCCGAATGTGAAACACTTTGTACCACAACATCTGGGGCCAGATGTTGTTGTACGAGAGAGGGGCCTCTCTCGCTCGCAGTCCGGATGGACCTGGACGAGCTGGGAACCGGACTAAAAGGCTTCCTCCATTCTCTCCTCTAATCCGCCGTCACTGGGTGTGCATTTGATTGATTTATAGTGCTCGCATCACCCAAAACTCCTTCTAGACCGCAACGGACGAACCCGGCTGCCGAACCATTCGATGAATGGACGCTACACCGGGCGAGCTAGCGGACGTCAAAGGGCGTCGAACCTACTAGGGTCCTCTTAGGCAATTGACGTATTTACATGAGCACTTTTCCGCTAGCTCTTCATAAATTGTGACGCCGGAGGCACATTTTTGGAAGACATCATGGATACATCACCCTGATCATGATCGTCTGAAATAGAGATTGATAAAGTAGAGTGACCTTGCGGGGAAAGGACCGGAATGGCCAATTCCCCACTAACATACCGTGACACACGCTTCCCATGATGTCATCGAAATTAACACATACAGAACAGGAGTTAGTGCGAGTACACTGACTACATTATACAATGATTATGAAAGTCAGAGGAAGATTTCCTCTTATTACAATTGAACAATATCCTTTCATTGTGAAAAGAAAACAAAGTTCTAGTACTCGCACCAACCCCTGACAATCAAAATACATAATAACATGATCCATTAACATAGAAAAAATAAATGAAATCAAAAAATTTAGAAAAAACATTTTTTCAGAACAGCCCAAGTTTCTGAAAAGTAACGTTGAGCCCCAATGGATACCAAGCCTAAGTGTGGACAAAAATTCTAAAAATATTTTAAACAATTTATGCAACACTTACGAACAATAATAATGTATCTAGTTATGATTAAATTAACATCAAGATATTATTTTCAAGCTGTTGGAAATGTAAACAATAAGTGTAAAAACACCAGATCAAGACTCCAGGCACCCTGGCCCGAAACCAGTTACCAATAATACACTATCTGATGCAAAACAGAGACTTCCAGGGAAGAAACTGCAGAACATCAGATGGTAGATGCAGAACACTACGCCTAACCACCCATAGGTGAAGACGTAAACATGGGGAAAAGAACAGAATTCATTCTGTTATCCAGCTAAAACTCCCAAGAAATTTTAGTAATAATATTACAGAAAATATGCCAAAAGCATGGGAGAATAGCAAGAGGGGACTTAAAGGAAAGGGAGAGAGGAAAACACTGAACAAGCAGTGTAACTTGATAACAAGAATGACCACAGCAGGCTGTTGCCTCGAAAGTTAAAAAATTTATAGTAATTTATATATTTTTTATACTTACCAATGACCCAGACATAGCTGGTGCTAACTCTTAAAATATAGGGCCAAACACAAATTTTGCCCCCCAATCCCCAAAATTTGCATCTAAAACTAAAGAAAACATGTCCTGAAAGGCCCTCCACACCTCGCCCCCACTGCGCATGCGCAGTGTCAAGGACGTTCCGAAATTGGCGCCATTTATCATTCTAATAACCAGTGCCTGGTAAGCGCTATGTACTCAGCGGGGAGGCAAGAGTTCCCAACTCCTGGGAGGGCCATCCCCGTCTGGGTCATTGGTAAGTATAAAAAATATATAAATTACTATAAATTTTTTAACATTTTTATACTGTACCAATGACCCAGACATAGCTGAATAGTAAAAAGGCTGGAGGGCCAAGGACATAGAGCAAAATGGAATACGCTCAATAAAATAAAATAGAGTCATCCCCTGTAGGGAAAAGAAGTAATAGGCCTTACATGTATCTTTCTTATTTATGATAAATTAGAAAGATACAACACCTTCCAAAAATTGAGCTTCATACATCCATGTACTCTATTAATATCCAATAATCCTTATACTAATAATTTTTAAAGTAAGCCAATAATAAAGTAAGTCTAGAGAATAGAGACTCTTATACTCCTAAAAGTGTGTGAGAATTGCATAATCATGTCCGTTGACATATGCAATATTCAAAAGCTATACTTTAAAAACTAAGACTTGAATGAATTTTATAAACTTAAACTTCTCACTAAACAACCATCCCAATAACAGCTCAGAATTACTAACTCCGGAGGAGGTATCCCCTTGTTTTCATAGTAAAAACAGGTGACCCAAGGGAACACCCTCCCCCCCCCTTTTTCTTGCCCTGGGTCAAATAGCCCAGAGCGAAGAGGGCAGCCGAACGGAGACACTGCCGAAACAGACAGCCTACCTAGCTATAGTAGCAACTGTTAAGAGAATGATATTCTGAGCAGTAGATAATAGACCTAACAATAGAGGCCTCCAGAAATGGACTCGATATTTCTGAGATAAAATTCATGAATGGATGGCTGAGCGCAATGAGCAGCCTTCAAAAATCTATAATAGCAACACTATTAATGTAAGCCCAAGAAGTAGAAGAACTCTTACTTCATGAGCCGAAATCTTAAGCACAACTGCTAAGCCAATGATATACCATAAGCAGTACGCTAGTTAATAGAATCCATTAAAAATAAAATGGAGCGTAACGTCCTTCTACTAGACATCAAAGACAGAAGAAGCTTACGCCCTTGTAATAAACAGATATCTGTTTATAAATACATAAACTGTACCCGGAAAGAGTAAAGGTCTATGCCCATACGAAGACGGAAGGACCTTAAAATAATAGGTTCCGGAAATAGGAGCCTAACTCTTATGCAACAATCCAACCTAAATAGTAACGGAAGTATTGACTCCGAAACTATGAAAGTGAAAATCATCCATCGATAGTGCATGAAACTCACTGACTCTACAGTAAAAGAGAAACCAACAGAATTACTGTCTAAAAGGTCAGAATTTGAAAACTACTGTTTCCAGAGGCTCAAATGATTACATAGCTAAATAAGAACCGAAGTTAAAATCCGTATAGGAATTTAATCTAAAGATTCTAAGTCTATTTATCAAAAAGTTACTAACTGACTTAGATAAAGAGACAAAAGACTCAATTGTAAACTATCGTAGAGTGCATAGGTATGAGGTAACATAAACCTATAACCTAAATAACAACAGGCTGCAGTAGATCTTGTGAAACAAGTATACTAAAAACTAGCAATGCGTAGTATGGAGGGATCAACCATATGAACATAATGATCCCTACACCACGACGGAAGAGCCTCCACTTTAGTCGCATAGAATAGCGAAGAAGAGGATCTCCTATAGTAAGAAATCGCGTCCAAAGCTCGTCCAGTACAGTGCTTACAATGCAATACGGACCACACAACGGAATACATGAAGGTTGCGACCTTGCTGGTTGTGATAAAGATGACACGATTTACCCAGTGAAAAAAGATCCTCACATAGAGGAAGATTTCACGTTAAGATCCACAGTAGACAAGAGAGTAAATTACTCATGATCTCTGTGAAGATAGAGATGCTATCAACAGAAATGTATTGTGGTTGTTTATCTTAGCAATACCTGCTAAAACAACAGCGCCGGAGGATACGCGTATCCTATCATTCCGTCCTATAGATCAATAGAGCGTTAACAGTATTAGCTCAGAGATCTGGACAAGCCAACACATACGACTGCAATTGATTAGCAAGCTGTGTCATAAATAAAACATCATTGGGCGCTCCCATAGATAGCAAATCTGATTAAATACTTGTTTGTTGAGAGTCCATTCTGACAGCAACAAGCGACCCGTAAGAGAACGGGAGTGCGATAAAACAATCAGACGACCCAGAATATGACGGACCAAAACTGAACTTGGTGTACTATAACCAACAGACGGATTCTTTCCATTAAATTGAATAACGGAAACGAAAGAGTGCCTCCCTGGTTCCGGAGATACGCCACTACTGTCGAATTAAAGGACAGGAATTTGGGCATGCGTTTCTGAATAATGTTCATGCAATGACATAAAGCAAGCCTAAAAAACATTATTCCGCGGAAGTTAAACTGATAGCTAAAAGACTGCGGAACCCAAAGACCCTGGCACTTCGAATCCGTAGGGATCAGAATATCCCAATCTGTTTGACTGGCAACCGTCATAACAGCCACACTAGGGTCCGGCAACTGCGGCGGCACTCTCTGAGTCAACCACCGAATGTTTGCCCCAGTCTGAATCTCTTGTAACACTAGATAGACAAGAGAATGTATAAATCAAGCAATTCATGGATTGCCGGAAAGTTGCCGTCGAAGAGAAGCTCCTCCGAGAACGAAGCGACTCTGAGAGAGTTCTTAACCTACTATCCACGCGTGGATGTAGCTAGGGCTGCATCACGTCTAACCAACTCCAATCAGCCACTGAAGGGCGGAGTTATACGTGAACAAACTACTGCCCTCAAAAGAAATTACATTGAGAATAATATCCCGTAAATCTTTTCTTGAAGACGTAATGATAACGCCTCAGTAAGGCGCATTACGTATAATAAAGCGTCTAAGTTAAGTCTACTATACATAATGTCGTTTCCAACATTGAAATTGGAAAAGACATAAACGGCGAAAAAGAATATATGCAGTCTTTAATCACACCGTCTAGACGCATATGAACTCTCGGTATGCCCTGCTCTGCCAAAATAAACTATATGTAAAAAAGATAAAATGGCAGAAATGAGCCACGCGGACAAGAAACTAAACTATCATGCTTAGTAGTAGGCTTGTATATATATATAATATATAGCGTCGAAAAATAAAACACATGTTGTAATGACAATATTGGACTGCGTCGGTAAGTCAGGGACAAAGTCCCTGTACCGATCGAAAAATCCGAGTCCAATGACGCTATAAGTCTCTTATCCAAGATCGCAGCAATGAAGTCCGAACAATAATCACTGGAAGAAATGCCAGAAGATATGAAAGGCATCTTCCGATACTACTAAAGGGAAAACTCGAAATCTTTCGAATCCCTTTCGCCATCCTGTCGGACCCTATAAAGCGTTCGGTCGTCCGTAGCTTGATGCAACCGCGGACCGCACCGACCCAGCGCCGTCGGATAATTCCTGATTCGACCGAGAAACCGTCAATTGCTGGGATGCTGCGAAACAACTGTGCTAACTCGGATAGCACGTCCGTCACTGAGGCCTGAGGAGCAGCGGTCTTACGATGCATTGCCGCAGGAAGCTCCGAGATCGTTACCCCGTGCATACTTCCAATATGCGAGCGAACGGAGTGTATAGGCCTCGTGTCCTTTGGCTACCGGATGGCGCGACCTATTCGCTGTGGAATCACTGAATGCCGAAACAGATCGGATACTCGAGGTCACGTAGCCAATGTGCGGTCGTGTGCCCTGCTGTGAGGATGAGGAAGCATTAAAGACAGTCTCTCGGACTGTCAATATAACGGAGCGTCCCGAGCAACGGACATATGCTCCGAATGTAAAATATCTGAACCACAACATGCGGTCCCCTATGTTGTTGGCTTCCTCCGATCCGTCCTCAATCTGCCGTCACTGGGTGAGTACTAAAGTAATTAAAGTGCTCGCATCACCCAAATCTCCTTCCTAGACCGCAACGGACGAACCCGGCAGCCGAACCATTCGATGAATGTACGCTACACCGGGTGAGCTAGCGAATGTCACTCCGTAAGCGATAGACATATTCCATGAGCACTTATTGCCGCTAACTCTTCATTAACTATGACGACAGAGGCACACTTTTGAAGACATCTCCATAACTCTTCGAACAAGAAACCAGAAATGCTTGGATAGCAAGCATAAAATAATAATATATATAGCGTCGTTCAATAATTCGAAAGTTTGTGTGACATTATTGGACTATGTCGGAACTGAGGGACGATGTCCCTGAACCGAACCAAAAATTTCTAAGTCCACCGACGCTATCAGTTTCTTATCCGACATCGCAGCATATGTTGTTCCGAAAGGGAAAGCTTGAAATCCACCGAATCCCTTTCGGTATCCCGTCGGACCGGATGAAACTTTCGGACGTCCGTACCCGCTTCCGCGGAGCGTCCCGACCCAGCATCGTCGGATAAAATATATGCGACAGATTCAGTTGATGCTGGGATGCTGCGATAAACTGTGCTATTAAGGAAAGCACGTCCGTTCCCGAGGCCTGTGCAGTAGCGGACTTACGATGCATTGCCGCTGGAAGCTCCGTGTACGTTGACTCCCGCACACTTCCTATGCGAACGTCCGGAGTCTGCAGGCCTCGAGTCCCCGGCTACCGACCCAGCGCTGTCGGATAATTCTCGATCCGACGCCGTTCTGTCGGCTGCTGGGATGCTGCGATAAGCTGTGCTATGTGCACAAGAATGTCCGGCGTCGAGACCTGCGGAGGCGCAGTCTATCGGTGCTTCGCCGAGGGCAGCTCCGCATCAGATGGCTCCCGCATACTTCCTATGCGAACGTCCGGAGTCCATCGGTCTCGAATCCCTGGCTGCCGGATGGTGTGACCTGGTCGCCGAAGAATCCTTGATCGGCGAAGCTGGTAATATATCGGCGGTCACGCAGCCAAGGTGCGGTCGTGTGCGCTGACGAGAAGAGGAAGCCTTAGCAGTCTCAGCGGACTGCCTATACAACGGAGCGTCCCGAGCGACGGACGTATGCTCCGCTTACGACACATTTGTACCACAACATCTGGGGCCAGATGTTGTTGAACGAGAGAGGGGCCTCTCTCGCTTGCCGTCCGGATGGACCGGAACGAGCTATGAACCGGACTAAAAGGCTTCCTCCGTTCTCCCTCCGATCCGCCGTCACTGGGTGTGCATTAAGTTAATTTTATAGTGCTCGCATCACCCCAAAATTCCTTCTAGACCGCAACGGACGAACCCGGCTGCCGAACCATTCGGTGAATGGACGCTACACCGGGCGAGCTAGCGGACGTCAAAGGCCGTCGAACCTACTAGGGTCCTCTTAGGCAATTGGCGTATTACATGAGCACTTTTCCGCTAGCCCTTCATAATTGTGACGACGGAGGCACACTGTTGGAAGACATCACAGATACATCACCCTAATCTTGATCGTCTGAAATAGAAATTGATAAAGTAGAGTGACCCTGCGGGGAAAGGACCGGAGTGTCCAAATCCCCAACAACATACCGTGACATACGCTTCCCATATTGTCATCGAAATCATACGATACAGAACAGGAGTTAATGCGAGTACACTGACCACATATAGAATGAAAATAAGGTCAGAGGAAGACTTCCTCTTAAAACAATTGATCAATATCCTTTCAATGTGAAAAGAAAACAAGTCCTGGTACTCGCACTAACCCCTGGCAATCAAAATACATAATAATAATATGATCCATTAATATAGAAAAAATAATTGAAATCAAAATATTTTGAAAAAATATTTTTTCAGAACAGCCCAAGTTTCTGAAAAGTAACGTTGAGCCCCAATGGATCCCAAGCCTAAGTGTGGACAAAAATTTTAAAAATATTTTAAACAATTTATTCAACACTTACGAACAATAATAATGTATCTAGTTATGATTAAAATAACATAAAGATATTATTATTTAGAAATCCCCCCCTCACACAGAGGGCTGTTGTAAATGTAAACAATGAGTGTAAAAACACTAAAATAAGACTCCAGGCACCCAGGCCCGAAATCAGTTACCAAAAATACCCCATCTGATGCAAAACAGAGACTTCCAGGGAAGAAACTGCAGAACATCAGATGGTAGATGCAGAACACAACGCCTAACCACCCGTAGGTGAAGACGTAAACATGGGGAAAGAACAGAATTCATTCTGTTATTAAGCTAAAACTCCCAAGAAATTTTAGTAATAATAATTACAGAAACTATGCCAAAAGCATGGGAGAATAGCAAGGGGGAATTAAAGGACAGGGAGAGAGGAAAAACACTTGAAAAAACAGTGTAACTAAATAATCAGAATGACAACAAAATGGCTGCTGCCTTGAAAATAGGTAACTTAACATAATTTCATTAAAAAATTTTAAGTTACAGCCCTGATAATATTCTGTCACACATTCTTTTCCTCTCCTCCTTTTCTATCCTCCTTAGAATCACCATTTCACTAATATTTATGTGTCTGGCATCATTTAAACTGAGATTTAAAAGCACAAAGATCAGTCAGATGTTAACTGATGAAGGGCCAAACTTAGAATGATAAATGGCGCCAATTTCGGAACGTCCTTGACACTGCGCATGCGCAGTGGGGGCGAGGTGTGGAGGGCCTTTCAGGACATGTTTTCTTTAGTTTTAGATGCAAATTTTGGGGATTGGGGGGCAAAATTTGTGTTTGGCCCTATATTTTAAGAGTTAGCACCAGCTATGTCTGGGTCATTGGTACAGTATAAAAATATAGGTAACTTAACATAATTTCATTAAAAAATTTTAAGTTACAGCCCTGATAATTTTCTGTCACTCATTTTTCCTCTCCTCCTTCTATATCCTCCTTAGAATCACCATTTCACTAATATTTATGTGTCTGGCATCATTTAAACTGAGATTTACAAGCACAAAGATCAGTCAGATGTTAACTGATGAAGGGCCAAACAAAGAATGATTAATGGCACCAATTTCGGGACATCCTTGACACTGCGCATGCGCAGTAGAGGTGAAGTATGGGGGGCCATTCAGGACATGTTTTCTTTGGTTTTAGATGCAAATTTTGGGGATTGGGGGGCAAAATTTGTGTTTGGCCCTATATTTTTAAGAGTTAGCACCAGCTATGTCTGGGTCATTGGTACAGTATAAAAATACTGGTCTGACTGGTGTGCCATGCTGCTGAAATCTTGCCCAGGCTCTGGTGATCACCGCATGGTGCACACCAAGGGCTTCACCAACCTGACGATGGGTAGCCCCTTGTTCCCCCATCCCTACAGCCCGCCACATTTCTGCTTCAGACAAATGTCTTCTTATATTTGCATTCGCCATATTCAATCATTAAATCACAAGAGTTTGTGTTGAAATGAAGACTGAATACCCTACACATCTCATGTACATGTCGACAGTACACAAAAACATCATGAAAATCAAGGGGCACATGCTTTCCATGCTTTTTTTTGTCAACAGCGGGGAGGTATGAGTGACCACTCATGGAAGGGCCATCCCCGTCTGGGCCATTGGTAAGTATAAAAAAATATACAAATTACTTTGAATTTATAATATTTTTATACCACAACCAATGGCCCAGACTAGCTGAATCGTAAAAAGGGTGAAGGGCCCAGGACATAGAGGAATATCCAATCACTCAATAACTTCTTAAAGGATAGCTGCTACAGGAGAATAGTAGAGAAAGGAATTATATATGTCTTTCTCATTTATGAGAAAAGAGAAAGACTTAACACCAACAATATAATTGAGCATTACATAATATATAATTCTCCATTTAATGCCAGCATAACCCATTATGCTAATTCAGTGAAGGGAAGCCAATATATAAAGACAGTCCAGAGAATGAGACTCTTTATACTCATTTACAAGTGTCCGAGGATTGTATATTAACACCCATTTGACACATGACATATACAAATGCTTCACAGTGAGCTACACTTTAAAAACAAAACATAAATGAGACATATTAATTTTGTTTCACACCAAGCTACACATTAAAACCATCCCAGCACTGACTCGGGACTTCTGACACCACAGGAGGTCTTCCCTTGCTTTTCACTATAAAGCCAGATGATCATAAATTTCTAAGGTAAAACCTGGTAAATGTAGAAGGCTGTGTCCAGTACGCAGCTTTCATGAGGTCAGTAATGGCTATACTATTAGAATAAGCCCAAGAAGTGGATAGCGCTCTAACTTCATGCGCTGATATCTTATTAATCGAACGCTGATCTGAAGATAGACTTCCATAGGCAATGCGTATTGCCAACTGAATCCATCTAGCAACTCAATGGACAGAAATATCTTTCCTGTTAGGAATCAATGATAAAAAGAAGCGTTTCCTTCCTTTTCTTATAAACTCTAATCGGCGTTTATATTTGCGCATAGCCCTGACTGGACACAGCAAAGGTCTACAGTTGTCCGTAGATGCCAGAGCCTTTATGATAATAGGCCCAGGCCTTTTATCTGGAGCCTGATTCTTAGCCAAAAATCACACTTCTGTAGTTAAAGTGATGGTATTACCAACACTATGGTAGTGAGATTCATCAACAGATAAAGCATGAAGTTCAGTAACTATTCTAGCGGAAGCAAAGGCTAAGAGAAATGCTGTTTTATACGTCAAGAATTTGCACTCTACAACATCTAACGGCTCAAACGGAGCTTCTTTAAGCTTCAACAGAACCCAAGCTAAATTCCACTTAGGAATTAATCTGAGGGTTCAAGGTCTATTTATAGAGAAATTTCTAACTAGTTTGGATAATGAAGCATTAGAACCAATTGCCAAGTTATCATGATGAGCATAAGTGACCGATAGCACAGACCTATAGCCCTTAATAGTGATGGGCTGCAGTTTGAGAACGTCAAACAGGTAGACCAGTAAGTTGGAAATATCCGGTATGGATGGATCAAAGATGTCTATCGACTGATCCTTACACCAACGGGAGAAAAGCTTCCACTTTGCTGCATAATTCAGTGAAGAGGAGGACCTCCTGCAGTTAGAAATTGCGTCCACTGCTCGTCCTGTAAATTGCTTACCGTGCAAGAAGGACCGCACAACGGAAATATGTGAAGGTTGAGACCTTCTGGGTTGTGATGCAGTGTTCGTGACTTCCCCTGATAAAGAAGGTCCTCCCGTGGAGGAAGCTCCCTGGGAATGTCCCATAACAGACACCTGAGAAGATTGATCCATGGTTTCTGTGACGACAGAGATGCTACTAAGAGAATCTTGCAGTGAGACTGTTTGATTTTTAACAAAATCTGCTGAATCAACGGAGTTGGAGGATATGCATATCCGATCATTCCGTCCCTTGAGATTGAAAGGGCGTCTACTGCATGCGCTCGAGGATCTGGACATGGCGACACGTAAGTCTGATAAGATAGGTTGATCCCACTGGTAGCAAATCTGTCTGAATACTCGCTTGTTGAGAGTCCACTCCGATGGCAACAGAAAACTTTTCCGAGATAGCGAGTCTGCTAGTACGTTCAGACGACCCAGTATATGACGGACCGATAGATGAACATGATGCTTCATGACATACAGAAGAATTTGTTCCGTTAGTTCACATAACGGAATCGAATGCGTGCCTCCCTGGTTCCTGATGTATGCTACTACTGTCAAGTTGTCCGACAATATCTGAACATGAACGTCCGTTATAATGTGAATCCATTGTTGTAGCGCTAACCATATTGACATCATCTCTTTGATGTTTAGGTGTTTCTCCAGGAACCGAGGGTCCCAAAGACTCTGACACTTTGAGTGTGTCGGGCTCAGGGTCGTGCCCCAATCCATTTGACTCGCATCCGTCATAATCATGAAAGGCGGATCCGGCAGTTGCAGTGGAACTCCCCGAGTTAACCACAGAATATCTGCCCAAATCTGGACCTTTTGTTTTACCAGGTCCGTTAAAACAATACTGGTCTCGAGCGAATGCGTCTTCACACTTCATCCGCAGCCGCTCCGCACAACCCCATCAGTCGCATAAATTCCCTCGCTGTTAATGCGTCTGAGTGTAGATGAAAGCGAGCATAACAACTGACTAATTTTGCTCTAGGTAACGGCAGACGAACCAGATTGTTATGAGCCCCGAAGCTCATTCCCAAGTGAATGAACGACTTGGACAGAGCTAGATCCGACTTCTTCTCATTTACGTTGAAGCCGAGACGTCTGAGCAAAAGAAGCAGACTCTGAACATCGTCCTGAAGAGTAGTTTTGTTGCCATATCTCTGAAGAATGTTGTCCAAGTAAGCCGACGTTACCTCAGACTAATGAGCTCGGAAGTGCGACCTTACCGAGTTCATTATTCGACCGAAGCACATCGCTCGGAACTGATATACTATCCCTTGAACGGCGAACTGTAGGTACTTTCTGAATACCGGATGAACCAGGACATGAAAGTATGCATCCTTTAGATCTATGCTTGCTGCATAGTTGTTAACTCAAATGCTCGCCCTTACTGACCAAATGGCCTCCATATAGAACTTTGGAGCTACGATAAGTTTGTTTATCCAGCTCAAGTCTATTACCAGTCGGAACGAGCCATCTGGCTTCGGTACGAGGAACAGATGACTGTAAAAACCTAGAGAATCTTGGTTCTCTACAACCTCTATTGCTTCCTTTGCCAAAAGAGACTTTACCTCCGATAGGAGAGACTCTCTTTTGCAAGGATTTGACAGAAGTTTTGTCCATCGCAGACATCGTATTAGTGGTGGTTTTGCTCAGAAAGATAGCCGTAGGCCGTCCGAGACCACACTTTTCACTCACTGGTCTTCCGTAATTGTGATCCAGTTTGTTGCGAATCTTGATAACCTTCTGCCAACTGGCAAACAACAGAGGTCCTGACCATCACCTGTAGGACCTGCGAGGCTTATGGGAGGAGAAACCACATCCCCCTCGCGAAGAGCCGCGACCCGCTGGCCTAGGGGCATCTGACCGTTGTCTTGGTCAGACCTTCGCCTCCTTCAGAGGTTGCTATTTTGACGATCCATAGAGTAATTGTAAGAGGATTTCTTATACCCTCGTGAGGAGTCCCCTTTAGATGATTTCTGTCCAAAACGTCCTCCCTCACTCTTTTCTGCTGCTGCGGGTCGATTAGATGCCGACTTACCGAGCAGAGTGTTTGACGCTTTCTTTGTAGCTTGGTCATAGACCAATGAAAGCTTATCGTCAAAAATTTTATGACCGGATACCGGAGCGACACGTAGTGAGTTTTTCACCTTGTCATCTATTAACGTTGACGACGCAAGGGCTCCATCACGTCTGATTAACTCCAAATTAGCCACTGTTAAGGCCGAGTTACACATGGTAAACATAACAGCCCTGGAAGGAACTTTTAAAGAGGTACGAACATCCTCAAATTCCTTTCCGTTGAGCCATAGCTCTTGTAAGGTGATCTGCATAAGACATAGCGTCTAAATTCGCTATGTTTGAAGAAATTGCCGTCTCAATTGTGTCCGAGCGAATAGTGAATGATGAAGGGAAGGACATGTCTAGGTCCTCAGCCTGCTCATTCGAACGCAGAGGAACTCTCTGGACATCTTCCCCGACTGTTTTAAATGAACGTGGTCCAAGAAACGGTAAACGTATGGAAGATGATGACAAGAAACCACCTTTCTTCTTCCCACTGGAAAGACTGATTATGGCGTCGTCTGAATGGACGAAGGCCTGCAACACCTGTCTAGACTGAACCGGAAAGGACAGGACCTCCTCCTTAGTCCAGATAAAGTCAGTGTCCAACGACGTCAGCGGTTTCTTCCGAGTGGCCGCAGCATTCTGATTCACTGGAACGAACTCAGGGTAATATTGATGAATTAAATCCATCGCAACCATGTGATGTTCCGAAAGGGAAGGGTATTCCTCCTCCGTATCCCTTTCACCATCTGATTGAATCAGTTGAGATTCACGGTCAGCGGCATCTGAATGTGCAGATGACTGGACCGACCCAGCATCATCCGACAGCTCAGAATCTGAGCCTGCCGTAGGCTGCTCCTGCACTTCCTGGGATGCTGCGATGAGCTGCAAATCTGCGACAGCAAGTCCGTGACGGAGGAGCAGCGGTCTTCTGTTTCTTGGACGTCGGCTGCTCCTGGGACGGTGTGTCCGAGGCAGCTCTTTTCTCCGGACATTCCGATAAACGAGGCCTCGTCTCCTTAGCTACTGGATGGTCAGACTTCTTCGACGATGAGTGGTCCCTTCTCGGCGATGCAGGTTGGATATCTGAAGTCAAGTATCTAAGGTGCGGTCCTGTGTGCATGGAAGCTGCCAGTGTAGAAGCTGTAACTGTAGCCGACGCCGACTGGGAACTGAATGGAGCGTCCCGGACGGGAGGCATGGACATATGCTCCGACTGACGCAAGTTCCTAATCACCACATCTGGCCCCAGATGTTATTGGGAAAGGGAGGGGGCTCTCTCGCTCGCGGTCCTTTCAGACCTCGCCGAGCTTCCCACTGAACTTGCCGGCTTCTTCTTCTGTTCCGTCGTTGCAGGGTGAGCCTGTTTATATTTTAAAGTGCTCGCTCTACCCAATCCACTTTTTTCGCTTGCAACGGACACACCCGGTTTCACGGTACCCACGGATGGAGTAACCACTTCACCAGTCAAGCTAGCTGGCGACAAGGGACTGAAACCACCGGCTAGTGGTTTTTTTGCCCTTCTAATATTCATGAGCACCTTTGCTGCTAGCTCTGCTTGATCATCTGAATGTGACGACGGCAGCACACTATCTCTAGGCATCACGTAAACATCACCATGTTCTTGTTCCTCTGAAATAGAAACTAGATTGACTTTGTGGCGAGAGGACCGGCACTGGCCTCTCGCCACTAACAACGTACCGTGGCACCTGTCTCCAACATTTGTCATCCCATCCGACACATGTTGAGCAAGAATCAGTGGGAGTACATCGACTGCAAGCAAGGCAACAAGCATGTTAATCTGAGGAAGACTTCTTCGCCTTGTATTTTGAGCAATAAGCTTTCATAATGAATCAAAATAAAGTCGACAGTACTCCCACCAACTCCACAATAAATATATGAAAAAGATACATAATAAATAACATTCAAAATATAAATCAAAAAATAATTTCCAAAAAAAAAAATTTAAAAATTTTTACAAGAGCCCAAGTTCCCCAATGGGAACAATGAGCCCAAATGTATCACGATAGAGCCTAAGTGTGGACAAAAATTCCAAAAAATTAATTGCTACACTACCGGAATATTTAATGTATCTTACAACAGTCCTACCATGATAATAAATAGGAAATTACATATATTTATAGAGCTTTGTCAATGTAAACAACGTCAGAAGAAAAAACAGAAACAATACTCCAGGCACTGCATAAAAAGGACCGAAGTCAGTAACAGATTTTGAATTATCCGATGTAAAGCAAGATCTTCATCAGAAGAAAAAACGATACATCGGATGTATGATGCATGACCAAAACGCCTAAACACTGCTAGGGTGAGGACGTAACCATGGGGAAATACAGAATAAACATTCTGTATAACACGTTAAACTCCCAGGAAATTTATAAAACAAGAGGCCCCAGGGGACCTGAGGGCGCTCACCTGACATGGTAGTCTAAATATCAAACCAGGGACTTGACATGAATAAGCTGCATACACCCCTCCTAAGAAAAGCATATACCAACTAGATGAAGCGATTGTGCCCACACAATATACAGGATTTTCCTTCTATTTTCAGTTCCTGCACTTTTACGTCCCAAAATTGACGCATAAAAAACAGATTTTTTCCCCAAACAAAATATTTTCAGCCTAAATTTTTTTTTTTCTTCTTAAAACGCATAAAAAAACAAAAAGTTAAAAAATTTATAGTAATTTATATATTTTTTATACTTACCAATGACCCAGACTTAGCTGGTGCTAACTCTAACAAAACCAGGGCCAAACACAAATTTTGCCCCCCAATCCCCAAAATTTGCATCCAAAACAAAAAGAAATCATGTCCTAAAGGACCTTCATACTACGCCTCTACTGCGCATGCGCAGTGACGCAGTCGTCCCGAAATTGGCGCCAATTATCATTCTTACTGGCAGTGCCTGGTCAGCGCTATGTACTCAGCGGGGAGGCAAGAGTTCCCAACTCCAGGGAGGGCCATCCCCGTCTGGGTCATTGGTAAGTATAAAAAATATATAAATTACTATAAATTTTTTAACATTTTTATACTGTACCAATGACCCAGACTTAGCTGAATAGTAAACAGGCTGGAGGGCCTAGGACATAGAGGAAAATCCAATAAGCTCAACTATATAGTAAAGAGGTAACCCCTTAAGGAGAAAAGGAGTATTAGGCTTTACATGTATCTTTCTTATTTAATATTAAATTAGAAAGATACACTACCCTTAATAATTGAGCACAATAACATTCATGTTCTCTATTAACATCCAGTATAACCCTTATACTAATTATTTTTAAAGCAAGCCAATAAATAAAGTAGTCCAGAGAATTGAGACTCTTTATAGTCATTTAAAAGTGTCCGAGTATTGTATATTAAAGCCCGTTTGACACTTGACATATACAAATGCTTCACACCGAGCTACACTTTAAAAATAAGACATGAATGAATTTAAACATTAATATTACACTTTAAAACCATCCCGGAAGCGACTCAGAAATACTGACTTGGAGGAGGCATTCCCTTGCTTTTCACTATAAAGCAGGTGACCTAAGGGAACACCCCCCCCCCCCCCCCCCCCCCTTCCCCTTGCCCTGGGTCAAATAGCCCAGAGCGAAGAGGGCAGCCGGACGGAGTCACTGCCGGAACAGAAAGCCTGCATAACTATAGTTGCAACTGTTTAGTGGACGACATTCTGAGCAACAGATAACGGACCTAAACAATGTAGGTCTCCAGAAATGGACTCAATATTTCTGAGATAAAAATTCGTAAATGTGGATGGCTGAGACCAATAAGCAGCCTTCATTAAATCTGTAATAGCAACACTATTAGCATAAGCCCAGGAAGTAGAAAGAGCTCTTACTTCATGAGCAGAAATCTTAAGCACAGACTGCTGAGAAGAAGATAAATCTTCATAAGCAGTACGGATAGTTAACTGAATCCACCTAGCAATAGAATGGACTGAAATGTCCTTTCTATTAGGCATCAAAGACAGAAAGAAACGTTTCCGTCCCTTTCTGATAAACTGAGATCTCTGTTTATAGATACGTAGTGCTCTAACAGGACAGAGTAAAGGCCTACGCCCATCTGAAGACGGAAGAGCCTTAATAACAATAGGTTCCAGATATTTATTAGGAGCCTGATTCTTAGCTAAAAAACCCACATTAGTAGTGAAGGTGATAGTGTTCCCAACACTACGATAATGAGAATCATCCACCGATAGTGCATGAAGCTCACTGACTCTTCTGGCAGAAGAGAAAGCTAAGAGAAAAGCTGTCTTATAAGATAAGAATTTGAAATCTACTGTCCCAAGAGGTTCAAATGGCTTTTCCTTCAATTTAAGGAGAACCCAAGCTAAATTCCACTTAGGAATTAATCTAAGAGTTCTGGGTCTATTTATCGAAAAGTTTCTAACCAACTTCGATTAAGAGACATTAGATCCAATTTGTAACTATCATGATGTGCATAGGTATCAGATAACATAGATCTATAACCCTTTATAGTAACAGGCTGCAGTTTGATTTCGTCAAACAAGTATACTAGAAAGTTTGCAATGTCTGGTATAGAGGGATCAAATATATCTACAGAATGATCCCTACACCAACGACGAAAAACCTTCCACTTAGCCGCATAGTTTAGCGAAGAGGAGGTCCTCCTACAGTTAGAAATCGCGTCCACTGCTCGTCCTGTAAAGTGCTTGCCATGCAAGAAGGACCGCACAACGGAAAAACGTGAAGGTTGAGACCTTGCGGGTTGTGATGGAGTTGGCGCGATTTCCCCTGCGAAAGAAGATCCTCTCGTGGAGGAAGCTTCCGCGGTAGGTCCCACAACAGACACCTGAGTAGATTTATCCACGGTCTCTGTGGCGACAGAGATGCTACCAACAGAATCTTGCATTGAGATTGTTTTATCTTTAGCAATACTTGTTGAATTAACGGTGCTGGAGGATACGCATACCCTATCATTCCGTCCCAAGGGATCGATAGAGCGTCTACTGCAAATGCTCTTGGATCCGGACACGGAGACACATACGTCTGCAACTGATTGTTGAGATGTGTCGCAAATAAGTCTATCATTGGCCGTTCCCATTGGTAGCAAATCTGATTGAATACTTGTTTGTTGAGAGTCCACTCCGACGGCAACAAACGACCCTTTCGTGAAAGGGAGTCTGCTAGCACATTCAGACGACCCGGTATGTGACGGACCGAAAGAAGAACGTGATGTTCTAACGCAAACAGAAGGATTCTTTCCGTTAGATTGAACAACGGAACTGAATGAGTGCCTCCCTGATTCCGTATATACGCCACTACTGTCGTATTGTCGGATAGGATTTGGACATGAGCATCGTGAATAATGTCCATCCAGTGACGTAACGCAAGCCAAATTGACATCATTTCCTTGATGTTTATGTGCTTGCACAGGAATTGCGGATCCCAAAGACCCTGGCATCTCGAATCCGTTGGGATTAATGATGCACCCCAACCTGTTTGACTGGCATCCGTCATAACGGTAAAACTCGGATCCGGCAACTGCAGCGGAACTCCTTGAGTTAACCACTGAATGTTTGCCCAAGTCTGAATCTCTTGTTTCACTTGATCTGATAAGAGAACGTCTACATCGAGCGAATGAATTTTCACACTCCAATTCTGAGTCAGGAAAAATTTGAAGAGGACGTGTGCGTAACCGCCCCATCGGAATGAGATCCGCGGCGGCTCTGCACAGACCTATCAGTCTCATAAATTCTCTCGCCGTGACTTTGTCTGCGTGCAGACAATAGCGAGCGTAACAACTGACTAATTTCGCTCTGGTTAACGGCAGACGAACGAGATTGTTGTGCGTCTCGAAGCTCATTCCCAGATGAGTGAATGACTTGGACGGCACCAGATCCGACTTCTCCTCGTTTATTATAAAACCGAGACGTCGGAGCAATAGAAGAAGATTCTGAACATCGTTCTGAAGCGTTAACTCGTTGCCGTACCTCTGAAGAATGTCGTCCAGGTAGGCCGACGTTACCGCAGACGAATGAGCTCGGAAGTAGATCATTACCGAGTTCATTACCCGAGTGAAAGCCCAGGGTGCTAGATTCAATCCGAAGCACATCGCCCGGAATTGATACACCACTCCAAGGACTGCGAAGCGTAGATACTTTCGGAATGTCGGATGTACCATGACGTGAAAGTACGCATCTTTGAGATCTATGCTCGTTACATAATCGTTCACCCGAATACTCGCTCTGACCGATCGAATCGTCTCCATATAAAATTTCGGAGCGATGATCAGCTTGTTTATCCAGCTCAAATCTATGACTGGACGGAACGAGCCGTCTGGTTTCGGAACCAGAAACAGATGGCTGTAGAATCCCAGAGATTCCTGGTTTTCTACGACCTCTACCGCGTTCTTCATTAAAAGAGACTGCACCTCTGATAACAGAGCGTCTCTTTTCTGTGGATTTGACGGAAGATGAGTCCACTTTGGACTTCGAGTTAATGGAGGCTTTCGTTTGAAGGATATCTTCAGACCTTCCGAAGTCACTCCTCTCACCCAAGGGTCGTCCGTAATCGACGCCCACTCTTGTGAAAAACTCGACAACCTTCCGCCAACCGGAACGCGATAGAGGTTTAAGCCATCACCTCCTGGACCTGCGAGGCCTGCGGTAGGAGAAACCACGTCTTCCACGACCCGCACCTCGCCTCGTCGACCTCGGGGCGTCCGACCGATTGTCCCGGCCTGAAGGACGTCCCGAACGAGAGTCGCTATCCTGATGGTCTCTCGAATAAGACCAAGAGGACGCACCGGAACCTCTATAGGAACCTCTCTTGGGCGCATTAGACCCAGAAGTGCCTGTCTTATTCGTGTCTGCTGTATCCGACTTCTTAGGAGCAGATCTGAACAACAGAGAATCATTAGCTTTCTTTTTAATTTTATCATAAATAGCGGAAAGCTTGCCGTCAAAGAGAAGTTCTCCTGAGACCGAAGCGACTCTAAGAGAGTTCTTCACCTTAGAATCCACTAGTGTGGATGTAGCTAGGGCTGCATCACGTCTAACCAACTCCAGATTTGCCACTGAAAGGGCGGAGTTACACGTGGAATAAGCTACTGCCCTTGAAAGAAGTCTTAAAGAGGATTGTATATCCTGAAACTCTTCCCCTTGAAGGCGCAGTGATAATGCTTTAGTAAGGTGATCTGCGTAAGATAAGGCATCTAAATTGGCTCTGTTAGACGCAATAGCTGTTTCCAACACCGCGGTTGGAATAGAAGCTGACGACGGTAATGATAGCTCTAAGTCTTCCGCCTCGTCGTCCATACGCAGAGGAACTCTCGGTATACCCTGTCCTGCCGTATCGAATTTATTCCTTGCATTAATGAAAGGCAGGTTGAGAGTATTAGCGGACAAGAAACCTGCTTTCCCCATCTTGGAAGCAAGTTTAAATATAGCGTCGTTCAATAATTCAAATGTTCTAGCAACATTATTGGACTGCGACGGAAACTCGGGAGCGATGTCCCTGAACCGCTCAAAAAATTCAGAGTCCAATGACGCTATAATTCTCTTGTCCGGAAGCGCAGCAGTCTGGCCCGACGGAACAACTTGAGGGAGAAAGTGCCGGATGAAGTCCACGGCAGCTTTATGTTGTTCCGAAAGGGATAGCTCCAAGTCATCCGTATCCCTTTCACCATCCGGTCGGACCTCATGATGTTCCCGGTCGTCCGCCCCCGATGCTTCGGCGGAGCGTACCGACCCAGCGCCGGATAATTTTCGATCCGACACCGTTTCTGTCGGCTGCTGGGATGCTGCGATAAGCTGTGCTATCTGCACAAGAATGTCTGGCGTCGAGACCTGCGGAGGCGCAGTCTTTCGCTGCTTTGCCGAGGGCAGCTCCGCATCAGATGGCTCCCGCATACTTTTCCTATGCGAACGTCCAGAGTCCATCGGTCTCGAATCCCTGGCTGCTGGATGGTGTGACCTGGTCGCCGAAGAATCCTTCATCGGCGAAGCTGGTAATATATCGGCGGTCACGCAGCCAAGGTGCGGTCGTGTGCGCTGACGAGAAGAGGAAGCCTCAACAGTCTCTGCGGAATGCTTATACAACGGAGCGTCCCGAGCGACGGACGTATGCTCCGCTAAAGACACATTTTGTACCACAACATCTGGTCCCAGATGTTGTTGTACGAGAGAGGGACCTCTCTCGCTCGCGGCCCGGCTGGACCTGGACGAGCTAGGAACCGGACTAAAAGGCTTCCTCCGTTCTCGCTTACTATCCGCCGTCACTGGGTGTGCATCTATTATGTTTATAGTGCTCGCATCACCCAAAATTTCCTCTTGGACCGCATCGGACGAACCCGGCTGCCGAACCATTCGGTGAATGGACGCTACACCGGGCGAGCTAGCAGACGACATTTGTCTAATCTCCATGAGCACTTTTGCCGCTAGCTCTGAATTCATTTGTGACGACGGACGCACACTTGAAGAAGATAACATGGAAACATCACCCTGTTCTGGTTCCTCTGAAATAGAAACTGAGAGAGTAGAGTGACCTTGAGGAGAAAGAGCCGGCATCGCTCTTTCTCCAGAAACAACATATCGTGACACACGTTTCCAATGTTTCTCATCCCAATGTTCACATATAGGACAGGGATTAATGCGAGAACACTGACTACAATTAATACAATGATCATGAAAGTCAGAGGAAGATTTCTTCCTATTACAATTTGAACAACGTCCCTTCATTGTGAAAGAACAACAATAAGTCCTAGTTACTCGCAAAAACCCCTGACACAAAGATACATAATAACATGATCCATTAATAAATGAAAAAACAATTGCAAAACAAAATAATTTTGAAAAAATATTTTTTCAGAGAAGCCCAAGTTGCTGAAAAGTAACGTTGAGCCCCGATGGATCCGATGGCAAAGTGTGGTCAAAAATTTTAAATTTATATAAAATAATTAATGAGACACTTTCGGATAATATAAATGTATCTTATAGTGAGATAAACCACAGCAAAGGCAAACAGCCCCCCTCAAAAAAGGCTGTTGCCAATGAAAACAAACAGTGTAAAACACCAGAAAACATGACTCCAGGCACTGAAAAAACTGGCCCGGAATCAGTCATCAATTACACTCTATCTGATGCAAAACAGAGACTCCCAGGGGAGAATCTGTAGAACATCAGATGGAAGATGCAGAACACAAACGTTATACACCCATGGGTGAAAACGTAACTATGGGGAAAATAACAGAAAACATTCTGTAACCAAGCAACTCTCCCAGGAAATTTTAGAAATGAAATTTCTCAAAAATATGCCAAAAGCATGGGAGAATTGCAAGGGGGGACTTTAGAAGGCTAGGGGAGAGGAAACACTGAATAAGCAGTGCAACAATTAGCAAGAATGACAACAAGAGGCCCATGCCTCGAAAATAGGCAACTTAACATAATTTCATCAAAAAATTTTAAGTACAGCCCTGATTATTTTTTGTCACTTCTTTTTCCTCTCCTCCTTCTATCCTCCTTAGAATCACATTTTCTCCAAAAATTACGTGTCTGGCATCCTTTAAACTGAGATTTACAAGCACAAAGATCAGTGAGATGTTGACTGATGAAGGGCCAAACAGAGAATGATAATTGGCGCCAATTTCGGGACGACTGCGTCACTGCGCATGCGCAGTAGAGGCTTAGTATGGAGGTCCTTTAGGACATGATTTCTTTTTGTTTTGGATGCAAATTTTGGGGATTGGGGGGCAAAATTTGTGTTTGGCCCTGGTTTTGTAAGAGTTAGCACCAGCTAAGTCTGGGTCATTGGTACAGTATAAAAATACTAATTTCCAGATTTTGGTCCAAAATTTTCGAAGTCCCACCCGGACCCCAAATTTTCAGTGTTAAAAAAAAAATTTTTTTGTCTTAAAATTGACCAAAACGCATAAAAAACAAAAACAAATTTCCAGATTTTGGTCCAAAATTTCTAAGTCCGGAATGGGGCCCCAAATTTTCAGCCTAAATATGAACCCAGGGACTTGGCTTCAACAAACTTGAATCTCACCCCCCAAAGGATGCTGCATACCGAATATCAAAAGATTCTTATTGGCAGATCTGAAGAAGAAGATTTTTAAAGAATATTCCTCATACTGCACTAATTTAAACATTTGGGCTCCCATAGAGAGGCCGAATATGGACCCAGGGAATTGATTTCAATAAACGTGTGAAACAATCTTCCAAAGATGTTATATGTCAAATTTGAAAGCTTTTGGAGCAGTGGTTTGGGAGAAAAGTAGTCTTAAATGTTTTTCCCATTACCCACAGTGTGAAAAAATACTGACTCAGCACTTTTCAAAGTCTCCAAAAAGTACCCCATAATAAAACCGATAGCAATTTTTTTTGACCATTCCATTCTGTTGGTCCTAAGGAAGCTTCACATCAAATAAAAATTCTCAGTGCCGTGTAGTTTTGGAGATATGGGCGTTTTAATGTTTTTTCTATTTTTAGCTCCTGTAATTCCCAAGGGGGGGGACGGGAAAAAAAATTGGGGCATAAGGACTAAAAAAATAAAAAAAATCTGTTTCTCAGGCCCTCCCGCATGGTCCGTTTGGCTGCCGCATGCTCCCTTTTTATAACCAATTTAAACTTAAAATGAAAGTGTCAATGACACTGTGGCTCAACTTGTCAAGACAAAGACATGTACATGTATAGTATGTGACACAGCAATGACAAACATCCAGGTAATGACCTGATAACAAAGGTACATATAAAGTATTGTAACGGTCTGTACATAAATACTGACCGTTGCCTGTAACAAATGTATAGGTAAAGTATTGTAAAGGTGGGTGACAGTCAGATGCAAAACTAGAAAAGAAATCTTAGTCTCAGAGTGGGTCTGACTGAACCCCAAAATATTTGTTCTCATAGCACAGTGATAACAAAAGCAACCCAAAACACACTCGTTCCTGTCCCAAGGTGAAAACAAAGGTACCCAAGAAGTTTTGTGAAGATCAGTTCATAAATACAAGCTGTATAGAACTTGTGACAAAAAACTGATTGGACCTAATTTTGGTACAAAATGGCCACTGGCAGCCATCTTGAATTTTGGACCGTACCCAGAAACACTCATTCTCATCCCAAGGTGATAACAAAGGTACCCAAGAAGTTTTGTGAAGATCGGTTCATAAATACAGCCTCTGCCCTGAGCCATATTGACATGTGTGCTTACATTATGTAAGTAGCACTGAATAAATCAAAGTTCATCTAATTTGCATAATTTCTGCATGAAAAAAACCCCTTACAATATGTGATGTATTCCATGTTACTAAACATTCATACAAAAATTTATTCAAATCAGAACTTTCATACAGCAGTTCTGTACAAAAGACTGATTGCACTAATTTTGGTACAAAATGGCTGCTGGTGGCCATCTTGAATTTCTGACCACACCCAAAAACACTCGCTCTCATCCCACGGTGATAACAAAGGTACCCAAGAAGTTTCGTAAAGACTGGTTCATAAATATGGCCTCTAAACTGAGCTGTATAGAAGTTGTGTACAAAAAACTGATTAGACCTAATTTTGGTACAAAATGGCCACTGGCAGCCATCTTGAATTTTAGACCGTACCCAGAAATACTCATTCCCATCCCAAGGTGATAACAAAGGTACCCAAGAAGTTTTGTGAAGATCGGTTCATAAATACAGCCTCTGCCCTGAGCCATATTGACATGTGTGCTTACATTATGTAAGTAGCACTGAATAAAAGTTCATCTAATTTGCATAATTTCTGCATGAAAAAAAACCCCTTACAATATGTGATGTATTCCATGTTACTAAACATTCATACAAAAATTTATTCAAATCAGAACTTTCATACAGAAGTTCTGTACAAAAGACTGATTGCACTAATTTTGGTACAAAATGGCTGCTGGTGGCCATCTTGAATTTCTGACCACACCCAAAAACACTCGCTCTCATCCCACGGTGATAACAAAGGTACCCAAGAAGTTTCGTAAAGACTGGTTCATAAATATGGCCTCTAATCTGAGCTGTATAGAAGTTGTGTACAAAAAACTGATTAGACCTAATTTAGGTACAAAATGGCCACTGGCAGCCATCTTGAATTTTAGACCGCACCCAGAAACACTCGTTCTCATCCCAAGGTGATAACAAAGGTACCCAAGACATTTCGTGAAGATCAGTTCATAAATACAGACTCTAGTCTGAGCCGTATTGACATGTGTACTTACTGTGTGTAAGTCGCACTGAAAAAATCAAAGTTCATCTAATTTGCATAATTTCTGCACGAGAAAAAAACCTGTATTATATGTGATGTATCCCATGGTAATAAACATTCACACAAAAAATTATTCAAATCAGCGCTTTCATATGGAAGTTCTGTGCAAAAATCTGATTGCACCAAATTTTGTACAAAATGGCTGCCATCGGCCATCTTGAATTTCGGACCGGACCCAAAAACACTCGTTCTCGTCCCACGGTGATAACAAAGGTACCCAAGGAGTTTCGTAAAGATCGGTTCATAAATACGGCCTCTAGCCCGAGCCGTATTGGCATTTGCACTTACAGTGCTGAAAGTAACACTAAAAAACATCAAAATTAGTCTAATTTGCACAATTTACGCACGAGAAAAAAACCCGTACTATATGTGATGTATCCCATGGTACTAAACATTCATACAAAAAATTATTCAAATCAGAGCTTTCATATGGAAGTTCTGTACAAAAAACAGATTTCTGCATCGTCGGTACAAAATGGCGGCTGGCAGCCATCTTGAATTTCGGACCGCACCCAAAAACACTCGTTCTCGTCCCACGGTCATCTCAAAGGTACCCAAGAAGTTTCGTAAAGATCGGTTCATAAATACGGCCTCTAGCCCAAGCCGGATCCAATTGTTGACGTACGGACAGATGGACAGACGGACAGATGGCCAGATGGACGACGGGCCATGACAAAAACTCAAATTTGGCTTCACCAAAGTTGAGCTAAAAAATAAAAATTAAATGGTTTATGTCTGATATTTTACCCAAGTAAAAAAAAATTATGAATTTGTCCCTTGAGTGCAAGAAGCATTGTTGCACTCAAGGGATGAAATACACCACCACCCATGCTATTCTGTAGATGAGGCCTAAAACTTGAACCAAGAACATGAACATTTGATGGCAAAGAAGTAATTACTGAAATAAAAAATAAAATAAAAAACCGCTCGCACGCATGCAATTTCACAAATAATGGCCTGAGAAACAGAAGATCTACTTTGTGTGGCCTAAATTAAGTACTTATGACCCAATAAGCCCTCATATCAAATTTGGTTCAAATCTGCCTCTCGGCTTGGAAAACAGAAATTTTGGGACTGGCAAAAATTCTTGCCCCTCGCATAACGAAGGCAAATAATGCCCAACAAACTTCTCTTGAACAAACTTGAGTCTAAACCTCAAAAGGACTCTGTATACCACATATCAAGTCTCTGTTACTGGTGGTTCATTAGAAGAAGATTTTCAAAAAATTTGGCCATTTTTCCCCACACCTCTCCTCAATGTGAGCCGAAACCTAATTTGCATAAAAATCAAAATGCGCCTATATCCACTACTTACATGAAATTTAATTAAAATGTGGCCAGTAGTTTAGGAGAAAGAGGCTCAAACACCACCTTCATGCAGGACGATGGACAGACAGACGAACGGACAGACAGACGATGGACGAAGAGTGATAAGAAAAGCTCACCCTGACTTTCTGTCAGGTGAGCTAAAAATTTCAATAAAACAAGCCAAAAAACTTGGGAGGTTTAACTGGGGGGCTTCAAGGAAGGATAGGGAAGGGACACTTAACAAACAGTGGAAAAATCATCAGCAAGAATGATAACGTCAGGCCCATGTCCCGAAATTGGGAAACATGAAATAATTTTTGTAAAAATCCCGCTCAGGATCACAGATCCAATGTCGAGTTGTGACCTTGGCCTTTGACCTGGCGAGTCCAAGGTCAATAGGGTTCTTCCTCGCACCAAGGCCAACACACCTATGAAGTTTCATGACTCTAGGTTGAACCACTATCAAGTTCTCATCCGGAAACCAATTGTTGCGATATACTATGTTCAAGGTCACTGTGACCTTGACCTTTGACCTGGTGAGTCCAACATCAATAGGGTTCTTCCTCGCACCAAGGCCAACACGCCTGTAAAGTTTCATGGCTCTAGGTTGAACCACTATCAAGTTATCATCCGGAAACCAATTGTTGCGATATACTATGTTCAAGGTCACTGTGACCTTGACCTTTGACCTGGTGAGTCCAAGATCAATAGTGTTCTTCCTCGCACCAAGGCCAACATACCTATGAAGTTTCATGACTCTAGGTTGAACCACTATCAAGTTATCATCCGGATACCAATTGTTGCGATATACTATGTTCAAGGTCACTGTGACCTTGACCTTTGACCTGGTGAGTCCAAGATCAATAGGGTTCTTCCTCGCACCAAGGCCAACACACCTATAAAGTTTCATGACTCTAGGTTGAACCACTATCAAGTTATCATCTGGAAACCAATTGTTGCGATATACTATGTTCAAGGTCACTGTGACCTTGACCTTTGACCTGGTGAGTCCAAGATCAATAGGGTTCTTCCTCGCACCAAGGCCAACACACCTATGAAGTTTCATGACTCTAGGTTGAACCACTATCAAGTTATCATCCGGAAACCAATTGTTGCGATATACTATGTTAAAGGTCACTGTGACCTTGACCTTTGACGTAGCGAGTCCAAAATCAATAGGGTTCTTCCCCTCACCAAGGCCAATCTACCTATGAAGTTTCATGAATGTGAGTTGAACCATTATCAAGTTATCATCCGGAAACCAATTGTTTAAGATTTACTATGTTCAAGGTCACTGTGACCTTGACCTTCGACGTAGCATGTCCAAAATCAATAGGGTTCTTCCTCCCACCAAGACCAACCTACGTATGAAGTTTAATGAATGTGAGTTGAACCACTATCAAGTTATCATCCGGAAACCAATTGTTTACGCCCGCCCGCCCGCCCGCCCGCCCGCCCGCCCGCCCGCCCGCCATTCACCAAACTATAAGTCGAGTTTGACTTCGTCACAACTCGACTAAAAATTATAAAGTTACAGCCCTGAATGTTTCCAACCACCGTTTCTTTCTTCCATCATCCAAATGTGTCCTTGGATCCACCAAAATTACCATTGATTTGTGTCTGGCATCATGAAAACTGAGATTTAAAAGCAAAGATGTCAGTTTGTTGTTACTGACAGAAGGGCCAAACAAAGAAAGAATAATGGTTGGCGCCAATTTCGGTGTCTTCTTGGATACTACGCATGCGTAGTTCGCAAAAGTATGGAGGACCAGTTAGGACATAATTTTTTTGGTTTTGCATGCAAATTTTGGGGATTAGGGGTCAAAATTTGTGTTTGGCCCTGGATATTTTTGAGTTAGCACCATCTAGTCTGGGCCATTGGTTGTTGTATAAAAATATTGTCTATTTGGTTAACAGTGTTCTGCTGTGGATATATCCAGTTATTCACAATTATTCAAAGAGTTAACACATCAAAATTTATACTTACTGCAATGCCAAGAACTCCCAAAACAGACAAACCAATAGTCAGACCATGTGATGTCAAATTTGCATCAGTGGAATCATCAATAAATTGGTATTTTTTTACAAGCTGATAGGCAAATGCAAAGATCATTCCATATACAACACTCTGAAATAAAAGTATGAAAGTCCTTATCACATTCTTTGAAGAGCTTATGGAATGTGTATTTTTGCAACCTTTCATGAAAAGTATGGATTCTGAAAGTAATATTTCTGTTCATATAGCGTAAATTACATTTGGTCTTTAATTTAAGCATTATTCATGTACAATTTCCAATTCAACTATACATTTTGTGAAACAACCTATATGACTGACATAAAGTCATATTCCTGTAAAGAGATTTGGAGGAAATAAATCAGGAAGCTGATTTCAATTCAAACCAAATAGCAACTTAAGCTTAGAAATCCAATCAAATCTCCACAGGAATCTAGAGATGCCAGTCAATATAATAGTGGAGACTGGCAACGTTCAACATTTACAACTTAAAGACCTATGGAATTTGATTCAAGATTCGATTTGATTCAAACCCTTTGCACAATTTGATTTGGGATTCGATTCACCCATAATTTGGTGATTTGCAGGGACCTACATTGGAAAAGTTTAGTATTAACATATATTAAACTCACATATCTGTCCAACATCCATCTGAACCTCCATTCATGTATGGAATCATCTTGTGTAACAAACAATGCTTTCAGTGGTCTGGTTAGGAAAATTTTTTCAAAGAAAACCTGAAAATATAATGTAAATGGTAAACAAAAATCTACATTTTCAGCTAACTTTAAAACAAGAAGCCTTTTAGCCTATCTAGCTCAACCTTGGTAATAGTTTGCAGGGCATTTTCGATCCACTGGGTTCTGTAAAGCAAGATATAATAAAAAAAACAAGAACTGTCACATGCATTCAATTAAACACCCCACACAAGGTTTTTTTATAACAATATCAAAGTTTTGCTGTCTGTGACCTTGACCTTGTTGATATG
Organism: Pictodentalium vernedei; assembly: GCA_031216915.1. Lineage (NCBI taxonomy): Eukaryota > Metazoa > Mollusca > Scaphopoda > Dentaliida > Dentaliidae > Pictodentalium > Pictodentalium vernedei. The sequence goes on from CM062294.1 coordinate 235,342,345, forward strand.
ACCTTGCATTGCTGTCTGTGACCTTGACCTTGTTGATATGACCTTGCATCAAAGTCACGACACAGCTTTGAGTCATGAGCAATAATTGTACTAAGTATGAATAAGGTTTGTCAATCATACCAACTTATATGGACCGGAAAAAAGTGACAGTGAAATGTCAATGTGTTGCTAACTGTCACCTTAACATAGAGCTTGTGACCTTAACCTTGAGGAGCACATACCATTTTTTTATTACAAAGTTTTTAAAAATATTCAGTTGCTGTCTGTGACCTTGACCTTGATGATATGACATTGGATCAAAGTCACAACACACCTTTGAGACATGAGCAATAATTGTACCAAGTATGAACAAGAGGGGGTTGTCCATCCCCATAAACTCACCAATGTATGGCATGTAATAAACCTAGGCTTATTACAAATCTGCAGAAAATGTCCGGTCAAGGGTTAATGTTGACTTATATTCATGCATTTAACACATATATGAAATATAAAAGCCACAGCATACGAGTAGTAGTCTCCACTCATGTACATGTATAGCATAACAGGTCAGAATTTTTCTAAGTCCACACTTACAAAAAAGTCAAACACTGCATTAAAAAAGTCCTAAATCTGCAAAAAATGTCCGGTCAAGGGCTAATGTCATCTTATATTTATGCATTTAACACATATATGAAATATAAAAGCCACAGCATACTGGTGATATCCTCCACTCATGTACATGTATAGCAAAACCAGGCCGGAAGTTTCCTAAGTCCACACTGACAAAAAAAGTCTAACATTACAAAAACACTCTAAAAATCCAAAAAAATATTACTGGATAAGGGGCTGTGGGTAATTGTAAGCCACAGAAACAGTATGAGGTGCATAGTAACAGGTGTGAAAGCCAAAGTGGACTCTTATTATAACTCTGATACAAGTGTTGACGATGATGCTGATGCTGAAGCACCTCGGGTTATGACATAAGCTCACACAACTTTATTGGTGAGCTAATAAGATGTGAGCTAATAAGATCTGTCAATTATACCAAGTCATATGAACCAGACAGAAGTGACAGTGAAATGTCATTTTTTTCTGTCACCTTTACATAGGGCCTATGACCTTGACCTTGAGGTGCACATACCATATTATAATTTGCGACACACTGCCTTTTGATAAGACATATTGTTATAAAGTTCTGTCATAAAATATACAGTGGTTAAGATGTTATGACCCGAACAAACAAAATGAAGATGACAGATGGATGGAGGATGACAGACGGACAACAGACGGATGATGGACAACAGATGGTCGATGGGCAAATCATTACCAGAAAAGCTCTGCTGAAACTTATAAGGTGGAGCTAAAAAGGAAGTAAATATATTTGCTCGATGGCCATCTTTCATGACACATTTGTGTTAACCCAGTACTCAAACTTCCACAAGCCACTTTTTTCTTAAAAGACACACTTACATAGGGTTTTGCACATTGCATGTAAAACAAGAATTACAAACATAAAGTACACTCTTAATGAGAAAATTCAACAGTATCCGACAAAACACACGACCAGAAATAACAAAGTACACAGTGACTTTTGATTGGTCCACGTCGGTGCTCCTAAAATTTTGACTGGATTTCCAGAACTTTCAAGGACTAATCTTAATAAAACATCCATTATTCCAGGACTTTCCAGGCACTCTCCCATAATTTGTAACAAGACAAAGACAAATGAACCAACTTTGCTGACAAAAAATAGTTAAGACAATGAATAAATCCATAATATACACACCTCAGATAGGCAAAACATTGCTATTATAAGGATGAGTACCACGAATTTCAGAATCATGTAGAAATAATGCATTATGTTCTCTGAAATGAGATAAAAAAAATCTGTACATAATAACTATGGAGAAAACAAGTCACTCAAACAACAACTAGAGCATGCAATCACTCACCTGAAACTACATATTATGAAAGTGTCAATGACACTGTAGCTTAACTTGATTGTGTGTTGTGTTTGATGAAAAGGATAATGTATAATGCTTATGAACGGATTATGAAATATGACGGGAATTGTGATAATTGAGAATATGTTAATTTCTGTTCCCTCTATGCTATGTTTTCAATAAAAATAATTTGAGATGTAGACTGTACTAAAGAATTGATGGGTGGGTTAATGTGGCTCTAACACTTAATGTATGTCAACCAAAGTCACCAAGTTACAGTGAAAAACAAGTCATCCTATCAAGTTACAATGAAATCCCTCAATATTACATATGACCTGTGGACTGTGCTAAAAATATTTGGGTTTCAGGCTTGGGCGGCTGTCACGGTTTACAGATCATGACCAAAAGGGAATGTTCTCATCTAGACATTATACAGAGTCATCCTACCAAGTTATAATTAAATCCTTTCACAAATACGACCTGTAGACTGTGCTGAAGGTTTTCGGGCTTTGGGCCCCTGTAGTCGTCACAGTTGACCAATCTTGACCAAAAGGGGAAGTTCTCATATAGACATAATATGGAGTCATCCTACCAAGTTATAATGAAATCCCTCCATAAATACGACCTGTAGACTGTGCTAAAGGTTTTCGGATTTTGGGCACCTGCAGCCATCACAGTTGACCAATGGTGACAAAAAGGGGACGTTCTCATCTAGACATTATATGGAGTCATCTTACCAGGTTACAATGAAATACATCCATAAATACGACCTGTAGACTGTGCTAAATGTTTTCGGATTTTGGGCTCGGGCAGTCGTCACAGTTGACAGATTCCGACCAAATGGGGAAGTTCTCATCTAGACATCATGCAGACTCATCCTACCAAGTTATAATGAAATCCCTCCGTTCTAAATATGACCTGCAGACTGTGCTAAAAGTTTTGGGGTTTCGGGCTTGGGCAGCCGTCACAGTTGACGGATCATGACCAAAAGGGGATGTTCTCATCTAGATATTATACAGAGTCATCCTACCAAGTTACCATGAAATCCCTTCATAAATACGACTTGTAGACTGTGCTAAAGGTTTTCAGGTTTTGGGCTCGGGCAGCCATCATGGTTGAGGGGTGGGTTAATGTGGCTCTCACAGTTAATGTATGTCAACCAAAGTCACCAAGTTACAGTGAAATTATTCCAAAACGAGTCATCCTATCAAGTTACGATGAAATCCCTCGATATTAAATACGACCTGTAGACTGTGCTAAAAATATTTAAGTTTCAGGCTTGGGCAGCCATCACAGTTGACCGATCGTGACCAAAAGGGGACGTTCTCATCTAGACAAGACCTCAAACCTGCATATGAAATTTTGTGACGATCGGACAAGAACTACGGGGTGTAGCCTGTGCTAAAGGAAAATGTGAACAGACTCACAGACTCACAGACTTCCGCACATGTGATGGCAATAGCTTATCTTGACTTTGTCAAATTAAGCTAAAAATGTGATTTCCCATAGGCTCTCCATGGTAAATATGAGCTGCAATTGTGGCCATGTTTGCAACATTACATCAACATTACATGAGAATCATTGGTAGATGTCCCAGTCCTCAAAAATGTGAAGTTCAAAACATTTGACTTTGTAGTTTCAGAGGGGAAGATTTTTGCATCAATCAGAATCAGAGAATTTCTCTGGTGGCCATATTTTCCAACGAACAGGAACAAAAAGACGATCGTTTGTACAGGGCCTTTTATAGACCATTTCTGCAAAGTTTGGTTCACATCGGCACAGTAGTTCCAGCGAAGATGAAAATGTGATTTCCCATAGTGTTTCTATAATAACTATAAGCTGCAATTATAGCTATGTTTGCAACACAATCAACATTAAAGGAGGATCATTGGTAGAGGGTGTCCCAGTCATCAACCATGCAAAGTTTCAAAACATTTGGCCCTGTGGTTTCAGAGGAGAAGATTTTTCAAAATCCACCAATCAGAATCAAAGAATGCCTCTGACAGCCATGTTTTCAAACCCATGGGAACAAAATGAGGATCGTTTGTAGAGGACCTCCCATAGACTATCCCTGCCAGGTTTGGTTCACGTCGGCTAAGTAGTTCCAGAGAAGATGAAAATGTGATTTCTCATAGGGTTTCTATAGTAACTGTAAGCCACAACTGGGCCATGTTTGTAACCCGATCATCATTAAATGAGGATCGTTGGTAGAGAAGGTCCCAGTCATCATTTTTGTGAAGTTTCAAAACATTTGGCCTGGGGGTTTCAGAGAAGATTTTTGAAAATCCACCAACCAGAATCAAAGAATGCCTCTGGAAGCCATGTTTTTCATCTGATGGGAAGAAAATGAGGATCCATTGGAGAACACCTCCCATAGACCATTCCTGCCAAGTCTGGCCAAGTTTAGTTTACACCGGCTCAGCGGTTACAGTGAAGATGAAAAGGTGAAAAGTTTACAGACGATGGATGACAGACGACAACGGATACCAAGTGATGTGAAAAGCTGACATGGCCTTTTAGGCCTGGTGAGCTAAAAATGAAAACTTTGTAAGAGATCGGAATGCATCTTATGGACGCCGGACGATGGATGACAGACGATAACGGACGCCAAGTGATGTGAAAAGCTCACATGGCCTTTTAGGCCAGGTGAGCTAAAAATGAAAACTCTGTAAGAGATCGGGATGCATCTTTTAAATCCTTTATGCAGGTCAAAAAACACACATTTGCCAAAAAATTCTCAAATAACTTAGGCTAAAAAATGCTTTGGTTCACAGGCAATCCATTACTGAACCTGAACCCCCTCTCTGAACATACCCCCCCAAATGTTGTATCCCAAATATGAAAGCATTCTGACTAGTGGATCTGAAGAAGATTTTTAAAGAAATTTCCTCATCTTGCACTAAGTTAAAATTCAGGCTACCACAGGGAGCCCAAATATTAACCCAGGGAACAAATTTGAACAAACTTGAATCTGACTCTCCTAGAGATGTTGTACACCAGGATTCTGACAGGAGAATCTGAAGAAAAAAAATTCGGGCTTCTGTATTGAGCCCAAATATGAACCAATGGGCTTCATTTTAACACACTTGTATCTGACCATGGATGCGGTAAACCAAATATCAAAAGATTCTGACCATTGGTTTTGGAGAATTTTTTTAATTTTTGCAAATATGCTGACTCAGCATTTTTTTCGATGCCCTCCACAAAACACCCTAACAAAACCGATGGCAATTTTTTTTTTTACCATTCCATTCTGCTGGCCCTAAGGATGCTTCACACCAAATAACAGCTCTCTGTTCCGAGTGGTTATAGAAATATGGGCGTTTGAAAATATTTCTATTTTTAGCTCCTGGGGTTCCCACAGGGCATTTTGAAAAAAATTGTGCATAAAACAAGTACTTATGACCCACTTCATATAAAATTTGGTTCAAATCAGCCTCTTGGTTTGGAAAACAGAAATTTTGGGTGGGGCAAAAATTCTTGCCCCTCTCGTAAAGACAAATATTGCCCCTTGAACTTCTCTTGAACAAACTTGAGTCTACACTTCAAAAGGAAGCTGTACACCAAATATCAAGTCTCTGCTACATCTGGTTCATGAGGTTTTTTTTTTAAAATTGGAGCATTTTGGCCCCTCCCCCTCCTCAATATGAGCAGACACCCAATTTGAAGAAAAACCCAAATACCCCTATATAATCAGTACTCATGTGAAATTTCATTAAAATTAGGCCAGTGATGTGGGGGGAAAAGACGCAAACATCACCTTCACGACAGACGGCGGACAAAAAGTGATCAGAATATGGTTCCCAGTGTTTACATTAGCTCTCTTGACAGGCAGATTTTTCGTAACAGTCATGGAAAGCATGTACCCTTTGATTTTCATGATGTTTTTGTGTATTGTCAACATGTACATGACATGTGTAGGGTATTCAATCTTCATTTCAACACAAACCCTTGTGATTTAGTGATTGAATATGGCAAATGCAAATGTAAGAAAATATTTGTCTGAAGCAGGAATGTGGTGGGCTTCAAGGATGGTGGAGCAAGGGGATACCCATCGTCAGGTTGGTGAAGCCCTTGGTGTGCACTATACTGTGATCACCAGAGCCTGGGCAAGATTTCAGCAGCATCGCACACCAGTAAGACGGTATGGTGGTGGTAGAGACAGGGCAACATCTGCAGTTGAAGACCGGTATTTGACCATTCAGGCCCGTAGGAACTGCTTTGCCACAGCAACTCAGCTTCGCAGTGACCTTCAGAATGCATCTGGGGTAAATGTTTCAACGCAGACTATCTGGGCAAGGTTGCATGAATGAGGTCTCCGATCGAGAAGACCATGTATTCGCATTCCGCTGTCCCAGAACCATCGCCAGGCACGATATGAATGAGCCATGGACCACGTTGGATGGACCAGAAGAGATTGGCAACCTGTCCTTTTTACAGATGAGTCAAGGTACTGCCTAGACCTCACAGATAGGCATTCTAGGGTATGGAGAAGACCAAGAGACTGATTCCATGCAGCCAACATTGATGAGCATGACCACTATGGCAGAGAGTCAATCATGGTCTGGGGAGGCATCAGCAGGGATGTTGTTCAGAGCTTGGTGTCCTTGAACGTGGTACATTGACTGCACAGGGGTATATTGATGAGATCCTGGATGTCCACGTCAGATCGTATGCAGATGCAGTGGGTGATAGATTCATTCTGATGGACGATAATGCCCGTCCTTATGTTGCCCATGCTGTTGGGGAGTACCGACAGAGGGAGGGGATTGAGCGTATCGACTGTGCAGCAAGATCCCCTGACCTCAATCCAATCGAACATGTCTGGAATGAGTTGCAGCTTGCAATTTCAGCCCGTCCATTCCAGCCAAGAAGTGTCCTGGAACTTGGTGCCATGCTGGTCCAAGAATAGAACAACATCCCACAAAGGACCACCAGGAACCTGACTGGGAGCATGAGAAGGCGATGTCAAGCTGTAATTAACAGTAATGGGTCTCATACTCGATATTGAACCCATACCAGTTTGCTCCGTCAACTTTTTGATAAATTTAAAAATTTCCTCTTTTAACAATAATATCTATTTTCCATGGTTATCGTATTCAAAAGCTAAAAAATAATGTCAAACACATATAAAATCTTAATTTCTGTACTTAAATCATTAAAGATATAATTAAATAAAAAATATATACACTTTTCATTACAATATTTCAACTAAAATGTAAAACAGGTAGTTGGATATACTTGGTGCTTAGCAAACTTTGAGTAGTATATTACCTAAACACATTTAGGCAAATACAAGAGATTTGGTGCTAGTACAGTGGTGCTGGTAAAAGTTGAGGGATGGGAATGTGTCCAGATCGACAATATTTATCAAAGAGCATAACTCACAAGTAAAATGTGTCCACAGCTAGGGCTGCAGCGATACATTTTCCCATGATATGATTCATATCACGATACACTATCACTAATCAAGTGTCACCTCCACATTCACCAAAACTTCACAAAAAGAGATTTGTTTCTTGCCACTGTGTGGTTGGATCTTTCTGTCACTTATTCTTGCTAGTCCAGTAGAAATGTATGGAATCCAGATGCAATTCTGCAGTTATGGACCACTGGGTAACCTGGTAGTCCATAACAGCAGATTTGCTTCTTGTATCCTCACATTTCTTCTGGACTGTTGAGGGGAAGGAAAAGTCTGATATCCACCCACACATTAGCCAAATAATAATTATCATACAGTCGAGATGAAGTAAATTACTTTCACTGAAATAAGATTTCTCACACAAGTGTTTTGACTGCAAAACATTATGACACACTCTTCTATTTTCCTGGATTTTTTTACTTGTTTCCATCAAGATTTAAGAGTGATGTTAATGGTTTGCACTATTCAATGCAAATGATTACTCGAAAACCATGTAAATTCAAACTTCTATATACCTGATTTCAAAAGGAAACTTCATATAATAGATGCCAGTAGTCATTGATGTAACCATTTTAGAATTGGCATTATCAAAATATTCATGAAACTTCTGGATCACATGTATCATGATACAGGGCAAGCATATCATATGTATCATCGGAGAATGAACTGCGATGTATTCGTTTCATGATTAATCATTGCAGCCCTATCAACAGCATTACTTGGTATGCTGAACATCCATGTAACATTTCATTAAGATCTGACTACAATGAGGTGACTTATGCTCAAGAAGTGTCTATTCTCAATGGAAAAGAAGGGGTATAACTCCTAAGTGCAAGGTGTGGACAGGAGAACTCAATCTGTTCCTGAGAGGGCATGTCATGCTGAACATCTTTGTAAAAGATATCATTAAGATCTGGCAATCATTAACTGAATTACGCTTCAGACAGACAAAAAGATGTCTATTTCTCAACAGAAAAAGGGGGCATAATTCAGGAGTACAATGAGCAAAAAGCATAACTCAATATGAATCTGAGAGAGCATGTCATGCTGAACAATCCATGTATAATAATTTTATGAAAATATAAGGATAATTTGGCTATTAAAAAAAAGATTTTTGTTTCTCAGGCACCTCCCTCATCCTAGAAAATCTGCCTCATCAGCTTTTTTTCATCTGGAAATCTCTTCTATGACATTATTTTGCACTTGTAGAATAAATATTTAACCAACTATACCTCGTTTGAAGAACCTGACAGAGCTCTGCCAAACAAAATATAGTTGGTTAAATTTTCAACTACATTGCACGAAATTTTTACTGCTAAAAACATTGGTTTTCCACATAATAGTGTAAGCAGTTAATTTTCTGATTCCAACTATTTTCCGAACTGTTTTTTTTAAATTTTTTTCCCTCTGAGTTTAACAGAAAAAAAAACCACATGCACAAAACTACTTCCTGGTTTTATACTCAGTTTTTTGTAACAAAGAGTACTTGTGTACAGTTTACAAAATCAGTAGGACTAATATAATAATTTGTTTGGCACATATTGTTTATTTTTTCACAAAATAATGGATTATCCATGGAAGCAAACAATTTGGAGTAGCCCAGATGCAAGCGATTACAAATAGAGATCTCTGTTACAGATGTGTGCATCGAAACGATGAGAATCCATCTTTCAATGAAAGTGTCAATGACACTGTAGCTCAACTTGACAAACTTCAACTTGATAAGTTATAAGTGAAATGGCAAAATTGAAGATCATTGGTTCCAATGTTATTTGGTGAAGCTTCAACATAATAGCATTGTGTGTGCACAACGTCAGAGCAATCCATGCATTTTTAAATGTAAACTGTAGGGCTGGCTAAAGGAAGAATGTTGATATGCAAATGCAGTTAGTTTAAAGGTCATTGTAAATGGAAACTTTTTTCCACAGAAATGAATGCTAATCTACAGCACTTATCTAGAGATCTCGCATGATGAGTACACCAAGTTCTAAAACAATCCTATGATTAATGAGCCCTGTAGACCATGTCAAAGAAGAATGTTGATGCACAAATACACTAAATTCAAAGGTCATTGGTAACAGTTGCAGTTTTTGACAGAAATGAAAAGAAAATCAATAGCTTCGATCTAGGTCACCCAGAATAAGCAAACCAAATTTCAAAACAACCTAATAATGAATGTGCCTTCTGAGGCGTGCCAAAGGAAAATATTAATTCTCAAATGCACCAAGTTTGATGGTCATTGCTTTATTTTTGCTTTTTTGATGGAAATTCATATGTCCTGTAGGAAGTGCAAAAAGGATAAGTTGCTGCACAAATGGACTAAGTTCAAAGGTTAATGCTAACAATGTTTTTGATGGAAATGAAAGAAAATCAATAGCTCCCATCTGCATACCAAGTTTCAAAGCAATCTATTCATAAATGTGCCCTATAGAGCCTGCCAAATGAATATGTTGATGCAAAAATTCACCAAATTGAAAGCCGTTGTTATGGCAACATTTCTTTGATGAACTTGAATCAAGTTTCAAAGTAATCCATTCATAAATGTGCCCTGTAGGACATGCCAAAGGAATACATTGACACAGCTCACCAAATCAGCTAAGCCACACAAAGTAGATCTTCTGTTTCTCAGGCCTGGTTTAAAAAAATTGCATGCGGCGGGTGGGCGGGCGTTTTTTTTATTTTTGTAATTATTTCTTTGTCCTCAGAAGCTCATATTCTTGGTTTGTTTTATGTTTTACGCCTCATAATCTACAGAACAGCATGGGTGATGGTGTATTTTGTCCCTTGAGAGCAAGAAGGCTTTGCAATGCTAAAGCATTGCAAAGCCTTATTGCACACAATGGACAAATTTATGAATTTTATTTACTTGGGTAAAATATCAGACATAAACCATTTAATTTTTATTTTTTCAAGTTTCCATCGGTTATAGAAAGAGCATGCGGCAGCCAAGACCATGCCGGAGGTCTCACAATGAAACAGATTAACTTTTTTTAGGCCTCATTGTAATAATAATCTTTATAATATATACCTTTACAGCCAAGTAAAGCACATGAAAAATAATCAAATTTCTGAACATGTTGCATGAATAGTACTGCATTATGTCACTCTCTACACATCATTCCTTCAGCAAGTAAATGAAGTAGTAGTAGTAGGTTTTTTATTTTTTATTTTTGTAATCATTTCTTGACCATCAAAAGTTCATATTCTTGGTTTGTTTTATGTTTTAGGCTTCATAATCTACAGAATAGCATGGGTGATGGTGTATTTCGTCCCTTGAGGGCAAGAAGGCTTTGCAATGCTAAACCATTGCAAGGCCTTGTTGCTCTCAAGGGACAAATTTATCAATTTTATTTACTTGGGTAAAATATCAGACATAAACCATTTAATTTTTTTTTTTTTAAGTTTGCATCGGTTATAAAGAGAGCATGCACAAGCCAAAAGGACCATGCAGGAGAGCCTGAGAAACAGATTTTAACTTTCTTATTTCTTATTGGCAAATATTATTTTGAATAAATACTGTTTCAAGTCTGAAATCGACATGTGCATTAATATTTTCGTCATTTCTGAAGGACAAACAAATTTTTTACTTGTACATTTTCTGAGCATGTGGCAATTTCCAAGAAACAATTTTTTTTACCTGCCTCAAAGCGGCTTATCAAACAAAATCTAATTACTTTTATTTCCAATTCTGCTTAATATCAGTACTGTTGATAAAACAATTTGTTGACACCTGACAACCAGGACATTGGAAAAGACAGTTATCTTTTAAATAATAATTTAATGTTTCTATGCTCTCCTAAGAGTCAATTTGCTCACTTTCAGAATTTTAATACATGTATAACAGAAGAGCACAGCTGGTCCTTAACCCTCTACCCAACACAGACGATATCATTACTTTAAATATCATTTTTTAAATGTTTCAAATAATTTTAACAAAACCATATCATGTGACCCCTCATTGGAATGAACTCAATGAGCTCGTTCCAATGAGGGGTCACATGACATGGTTTTGTTGAAATATTTTGAAAAATTTAATTTTTTCAACTGCTCAATTTGCATATTAAGTGGGTGGATATGGGCGATTCGTTAGGTAAAGGGTTAAAAGGCAAGCACTGGACGACTTGACAGAATTTTAATAGTGATTGCTACAACAATGAACTTTCTCACCTTCAGCTGAAGCTTCTGTAAGATGTGGCCAACATCCCATTGTTATATACACAACAAGAAACCAAAAAGACACCAGAGGAACAAAGTAATAAAACTGGTATGGTCTGTTCATTACAAAACACAAAACAACCACTAACATATTATATCTAAACAATACCTGAAATAAAAAAAAAACTATTTGTTTCACTCTGTTTGTTTGAAAATATGTTCCTTGTGCATAGAATTTTAATTGGAATGTGTTGCCACCTTATAGCATCTATGTCACTTACCATATTTTAAATGCTGTCCCTTTTCAATTTCTATTAATCTGCTAAGTTGCTGTGTTTGAAATTGATTTGTGAGTTGAAAAGGCCCGAAGTTAGTGGAGGTGTAAGGGTGATTTTGTTGTCTGTCAGAAAAATTGCAGCCACTTGAAGAAAACAATTTTTTCTGAAAGCTGGTAATTTAAAAAAAAGTTGACCATTTCAAGCCTTTACCCAATGCACTATATATCAAATGCAGGAGGCAGGAGGATTCACTGGGTAAAAAGAAATATACTGAGTCAAGTTTCAACTTCATACAGATGGTCAACAACCTGTGAACACTGTCGAAAAATATTAATTCTGGCCCCATCATGTTCGAAAATTTTGAGATCCCAGCTTCAGGTCTGGAGTAAAACAAGGCCTTGAGCCAGTAAATAAAGAAAGTAAATAAAAAATGTTGTTCAATTTCTTTTTTTATTTATTTTGTTCATCACATAGTGTCCTTTTAAATAAATTGAAAGTGGAATTAAAATTGTGCAAAATGACGTGATTCCACCTGAGATTATCAAATGGAAACTTTGAATCACTTCTGTTTTGACATTTTTAATAAAATATTCAGGTTACACTTGTTCAAGATGAAAAGTATTTTTGATAGAAATTGGGGGCAAGCCTTTTCCATGGGAGAAACTTGTATGTGGACCTATACATTACTTGTGCTGTGAAGAAGCATTTGTTAGAGTTTTGTTCTTCCAATCAAAAGATCATCTGTTCAATCCTGACCCATGCCATCTGCATTGTGTCCCTGGGCAAGACATTTAATTCCCATTGCCTGAGTGGGAGCATGGTGGAATGGTTGCAAAATGCAGGTTGATGATACACATGCCTTCAACTGATGCTAGCTGCGTTGTGTCCTTGGGCAAGGCATTCAATCCCGATTGCAAATGTGAGGGCATGGTACTACTGTGTACTAAGGCATACTGTACGTCGATGGTGCTCTTGTCTTCAACCAATGCTAACCCTGCTTGTGATAAGTTAGTACGCTGTGGAGGCTGACAGTTGCTTGCCACTGCTTGGTGGTTCTCTCGAGGTACTCGGACTTCCCCTACCCATAAAACTGTCCAACACCAGGTGACCTTGGCGGTCAAAAGTGTTGTCAAACACCAATAAATAAATCCACTGATTCTATCGGTGCTTATGTGGGGTTGTATTTAAGTTGAGGGGGCTGAGAGTTACTCATCACAGCTTGATGGTTCTCTCCTGGTACCGACTGACTCCACCTGTAAAAGCTGTCTGATATGATATGACCCTGGCTGTTGAAATAAATAAATAAATAAATAAATAAATAAATAAATAAATAAATAAACTAGAAAGTGTTTTAGCACACTAAAACATATGTCTCCCCTTCCTTTTGAGGTCAGAGGTCAAGGTCACATGCAGTTCATCAAGGTAGCGGACATGCGGTTTCATGGTGACACATCCACATGTCAAAAAAAAAAAATTCTGGTCTGGACAATTACTCCCTATTTAAAGTACATAAATTTGACCCTGAGGTCAAGGTCACATGAAGGTCATGATAACAGGTGGTCTCATTGTGATACATCCACATGTCAATCATCTAAGTCCTAGGTCAAAAAACAAAAAAGTTCTGGTCTGGACAATTATTCCCTATTTGAAGTACATAAATTTGACCTTGAGGTCAGAGGTCAAGATCACATGCAGTTCATCAAGGTAGCGGACATGCGGTTTCATGGTGACACATCCACATGTCCAAAAAAAAAAAATCTGGTCTGGACAATTACTCCCTATTTAAAGTACATAAATTTGACCTTGAGGTCAAGGTCACATGAAGGTCATGATTACATGTGACATGAGGTCTAATTGCGATACATCCACATGTCAAATATCTAAGTCCTACGTCAAAAAACAAAAAAGTTCTGGTCTGGATAATTATTCCCTATTTGAAGTACATAAATTTAACCTTGAGGTCAAGGTCACATGAAGGTCACGACATGCAGTCTCATGGTGACACATCCACATGTCAAATAACCAAGTCCTAGGTCAAAAACCAAAAGAATTCTGGTCTGGACAATTACTCCCTATTTGAAGTACATAAATTTGACCTTGAGGTCAAGGTTACATGAAGGTCACAATGGTATGTGACACACCGGCTCATGGTGATACATCCACGTGCCACATATCTAAGGCCTGGCTCAAAAGACAAACAAGTTTTGGTCCGGACAAAGTTTCCTTGAAAAAAGCACAAATCTGACCTTCAGATCAAAAGTCAAGGTCACATGAAGGTCACAATGGTACGCTACACACCGGCTCATGGTGATACATCCACATGTCAAATATCTAAAGCCTGACACGAAATACAAAAAAGTTCTGGACCAGACGGTTTACCTTAAAAAAGCACATAAATCTGACCTTCATTTCAAAGGTCAAGGTCACATGAAGGTCACTATGGTACACTGCACACCAGTTCATGGTGATACATCCACATGCCAAGTATCTAAGGTGTAGGTCAAAAGACAAAAAAGTTATGGCCCGGACAAAGTTTGTGTGATGTTTCCCTTAAAAAAACACATAAATCTGACCTTCAGGTCAAAGGTCAAGGTCACATGAAGATCACTATGGTACACTGCACACCGGCTCATGGTGATACATCCACATGCCAAGTATCTAAGGTGTAGGTCAAAAGACAAAAAAGTTATGGCCCGGAGAAAGTTTGTATGAGAAGAAGAAGAAGAAGAATATGCACTAAAACAATATGTCTCCCTTCTGGGAAGGGGAGACAAAATAAATGTGTGGTGAATGAGCAAAGGATGAAAAAGGGGAATGCATTGAGAGATAAATAAATACATGTGCAGTGACTGACAAAGGATCAAAAAGGGGAAGTGCCTTATCCTGGCAACCACACCACAAGGAAGCACCTATTTTATTTACAAAGTATAATGTCTCTTTCAGCAACAAAAGATACACAGCCATATGAATATTCACATTCATCTACACCTTCATTGTCAAGGGGCCTACTGTTTGAAACTCATATCGCAAATACTGTCTAACAGACTAGTAAAACCAGTAAATTAAATCTTTCTCCTAGTTGACAAGGAATCATTAACTTGATAACCATTGAAAACAACCATTAAATTTAAAAAAGTGTTCAATCTTCATTAAACAAGATGAAATGGACAGAAGCAGGGTCATATTTTCTAAATAAGGTCCCACAAAGTTGATCTTCTGTTCCTCATTTTCTGTAAAATTGCATGTGGGCGGGCTGTGTTTTATTTTATTTTTGATTTTTGTAATTATTTCTTTGCCATCAAAAGTTCATGTTCTTGGTTTGTTTTATGTTTTAGGCCAATAATCAAAGGGATAGCATAGATGGTGATGTATTTCGTCCCATGAGTGCAAGAAGGCTTTGCAATGCTAAAGCATTGAAAAGTCTTGTTGCACTCAAAGGATAAATTTATAAATTTTATTAACTTGGGTAAAATACCAGATATAAACCACATATTTTTTAATTTTTAAAGTTTGCATTGGTTATAAAAAGAGAGCATGTGGCAGCCCAAAGGACCATGCAGGAGGGACTGAAAAACAGAATTTTAACTTTTTTTAGGCCTAAATAATTTTTTCTTTCAAATCAAAGTATACAGAAATCTGCTGCAACAAACTGGAAGTTATATGACTATTGGAAGATATAAAATTATACCTTTACCTTACACAGCTAGGCTATAACACTTGAAAAGACTTTTTATTTATTGTATCAAAAACATAGCTTTGATCCCTCACTGGAATAAGCTCCTCAAGGTCATAAGGTATGTTTTGGAGGCCAAAATTGAAAAAATAATAAAATTTTCAGGGGTATTTTTTGTGAATAGCAATGGTCATATATGGCCGTTACTTTGTAAAGGGTGAAAATTATGTATCTATTAGTGTGTATGGTCACATATTTCTGCACAATGGCAAATCTGGCAAATCGTGACCACAACATATATATAAAGTCATGTCCAACCAATCATTTATACCCATGTTGTCCATTCACCCCAGGTATTGGTTACCAGGACCTATTTTACTAGTAATACAGTAAGGCCGCTCTGGACTGGTCACTTACCACAGGGCAACATTTCCATGTATGCAATAATATTAGATTCCAAACACAAATTATGAGAATAAGCATCAAAAATTTAATTAATGAAGCATAGGATACTACCCGGTGCTTCATTAATTAAAATTTTGCTGATGATGGTTATTACTTGGTAAACAAATGCGTGGACATCACGGCCCACATGTGGATTACAACCAGTCCACTGCAACTCTACTGTACAGCGCTTGTTAACCTTTTTCCTTCTTAGAAAACAAATCCCAATGAATATGGAAAATGACCACAGAAGTCTTTACTATCCCAAGAAATTTCCACACGCGATCAGAGACTACATCAAGATTTATGAGGGCAGCATACCTTTTTTGAAAAAATCTGTAAATTAGCACCTTCAAGTTAATTTATTTACTCAAAATGGGTGCTTTCATACAAATGATATATGGAGTATAAGTGTATTTTTGCATAACAAAAGTTGTAGTTTCATCAAATTGTCAACTTATTTTGCTCAAATTAGCAGCATAATATCCCTTTAAATGTTGCTGGTCAACTTCCCAGGCTTCTCATTAGAAAAATTTATTAATTTATTGGTGTCTAATGTCACATATTTCTGCACAATGGCTAATCGTGACTACCACATGGATATAAAGCAAATCATTTATACCCATGTTGTCCATTTAGAGGAGTTCTACATCAGGCACTGGTCACCAGGTACTATTTCGCAAGTAAAACAGCTTGCTTACCACAGTAAACAAGCACTGCTTCACTTCCTGAAGTTCCCACGGGAACACACAAAAATAACTGACAAGTAACTGTCTATTGTTTATTTGGGTTTAAGGCCAACTTCAGCTTCTATGACAAAATAATGACTGTAACACCTGTATAAAGAGAGGTTTAGTCAATTATTTATAGTTATTTTGCCACTTCCAGGCCCTATTATACCACAAACACAAAACTAGTCTTCCTTAGTAAACCAACATATCCACTACAATTCCTAGTGTTCCCATGGAGATGCCAGGTTATAAAATTCCTGTACTGTGGCTTTCATTAACCCTTTACCTAACATGACTAAGCGATGACCCTTGTCAAAAAAATTCTTGACAAGGTGAAAATGTTCAATAATTGACTAACAAAATATAGTTTATGACCCCCTTCTATGGTATGAGCTTCATTCCAATGAGGTGTCATATGCTATGCAGAGGAGGCAAAATTTTTTAAAATAATAAAATCTGAAATGTGATTTCTGTGAATAGGGCTGCCTGAATATGACATTAAGTTTGATGAAGAGTTATTTACTTATTTATTATATATTGATGTTTAACCCTTTACCTAACGAATCGCCTGCATAATATGCAAATTCAGCAGTCGAAAAATTATTATTTTTCAAAAAATTACCACAAAACCATAGCATGTGACCCTTCGTTGGAACAAGCTCATCGAGCTCATTTCAACTAGGGGGGTCACATGATATGGTTTTGTTGAAATTTTTTGAAAAATTTTAAAAAATGATATTTAAAATAATAAATTTTGATATCGTCTGTGCTGGGTAAAGGGTTAAGATCATTTTCAGTATCTTTTGCTGTAACATGACTACAATGTGGGCAGTTAATTGCATATATTTATGCTGCCCAGTTTAAAGACATTTTTAAACAAGCCTCATTTTACCAGTAAAACAGAAATTGTTTATGACAATAAACAAGCACTGCTTCACTTCCTGGGGATCCAACCTCGGTGGTAAAGATTTAGCACATTTTAAATGTGAAGAAGGACAGAACAATTATTTTTTTTATAAAAAGGACTCAAGTTCTATATTTTTCCATCCAATACCACATGACTTTCACAGGAAAGAGCTCATTCCAGTGTGGAGTCGTAAACCAAGGTCTGGAAGTGATAAAGCTTCAACACACTTCACCTTCATGCTCCCAAAACTGTCTTACTCAAGGACAGTATATAAGTGATGATAGCTAAATTTGGAATGAGGACTTTACATTAGGTGTCCTGGGCATGGACAAATCAGTCACTGTGCAACCAGTATGTAATGACTGGAGAAGCCTGTTAACTCTTTAACAAATGAATTGGTGGCACCCACCTGCATAATTTACAAATTAACAGTTGAAAAAAAAAAAATTCAAAAAAATGTCAACAAAACCATATCATGTGATCCTTCATTGGAACAAGCTTGTTCCAATGAGGGGTCACATGATATGATTTTGTTGAAAATTTTTTTTAAAAAATATATAATTTCAAAAACAATTTTTGAAACTGTGTGCATTGGGTAAAGGGTTCACAGAACAGCACCTTTGATGGTAAAAAATATTAAATTAATAAAAGTATTCAATTAAGAGAAATATGGTTAGGCCTAAAAAAAAAAATAAAAATCTCTTTCTCAGTCCCTCCTGCATGGTCTTTTTGGCTGCTGCATGCTCTCTTTTTATAACCAATGTTAACTTTAAAAAATTAAATGGTTTATGTCGGATATTTTATCCAAGTTAAAAAAAACTGATAAATTTGTCCCTTGAGTGCAAGACGGCTTTGCAATGCTTTAGCATTGCAAAGCCTTCTTGCTCTCAAGGGACAAATACACCACCACCCATTCTATTCCATAGATTATGAGGCCTAAGGGTGTGCGGTGGCATTGCGGTAACGGTTCTCATCAGATCACCGAAGTTAAGCAACGTCGAGCTCAGTTAATCCTTGGATGGGTGACCGTCTGAGCGATCGATTAGGACTCCCACATTGTGTCTTTGGGCAAGGCACTTAACCATGATTGTCCACATGGGGGCACGATGACGCCGTTATTAAGGCGTACTGCACGTCGATGGTGCGCATGTCTTCAACCAATCTGACCCTGCCTGTGCTGCAGTGCGGAGTTACAATGTTGGGGAGCTGGCAGCTGCTCGTTGTTGCTCGGTGGTTCTCTCTGGGTACTCCGGTTTCCTCCACCCGCAAAACTGTCTCAGTAATGATTAGCCATTGTGCATAAGTATGTGACCTTAAACACCAATAAATACATAAACCAAGAACATGAACTTTTGATGGCAAAGAAATAATTGCAGAAATAAAAAATAAAATAAAAAGCCGCTCGCCCGTAAGCAATTTTACAAATAATGGCCTGAGAAACAGATCTGCTTTGTGTGGCCTTATTTTCATGCATTCTAGTTGTAAACCAGGTGCTGCTTCTTCTATTTTATCTTATTTGACAAAGCTCAGGGCGCTCTGTCAAACAAGATATAATAGATTAAATGCTTGGAAACACTGAGGCTGAAAAGATCTATAAATGTGGGGTATTCAGAGAAATTCTTTGCAAGATCACAAAATTTTACAAAATTAAAAGGAGTTTACTGCAGAACCCATTGTAAGTTATATACAATTAACAGGGTTATTAATTAAGGGATATACAATTAGGTGGACTCCACTGTAGTACAAATTGATCAATGCAAATGATGAACTGAAAGGTATGGACACATTCTATTAACCCTTTCCCCAATGCAGATATCAAAATTTATTATTTTTTTCAAAATTTAACAATTAATTTCAACAAACCCACATCATGTGAAACTTCATTGGAACGAGTCTGGCAAAAAATTTATTTTCAGCTGATCAATTTGGAAATTATGGAGTGGATATGGTCAATTCATTACATACAGGATTAATCTGGTTACTTCTAAAGGTTCATATAATCATATTTTGGCTTTAATTAAACAAAGGTGCCACAATCATGTTCTCACATTTTTAGAACATGCTTGCTACATTTTCAGCTTTATACAAATCTTTTGTCAATATGGATTTATTTTGTTAAAAATTATTGGAGTGCACTTTCCAATAAGTTGTACCAAAAAACATTTTTTGATGAGCAGCTTTTTGGCTACCAAAAAAGTTTAGCACACTTCCAGTTGATAGAATGAATTGTATTAGTGTATCAGTCTACTCTAGAATCAATTTACTTAACAAGAATTGCAGAATAACCTGTACAACAGATTTCAAAACTATTTTATCCTCCTTTTTTTCTGAAAATATACATGTTCTTAAAGATTTGTATATACTGTAAATATTATGTAAGTTTTACAACAATGTTTTTGTTTTGCAAATGCTGAAACGAATATTTGAATATGCAATTCCTCAGGAGTAATTAGGGCCCTATGATTCTAAAATTTTGACTCAAATCAAATTTGGTAGAAGATTTTGAATCAAATCTAATCTCAATCAAATCTCAATGCTCTTCAAATTGTAGATTTTGCATCTCTTACAACCGTAAAGTCAGGAGCATGGTGGCTGAGTGGTAGACTGTTGGACTTCTATGCTGGAGGTCCCAAGGTCGATCCCCGTCTGGCACGACCCACATTGTGTCCGTGGGCAAGGCACATTATCCCGGTTGCCTACATGGGGGCACGATGATGCCGTGTAATAAGGTGTACTGCATGTCGATGGTGCACATGTCTTCAACCGCTGTAATCGGCTGTAACCCTGCTTGAGCAGAGCTTGAACAGAGTTAGAATGTTGAGGAGCTGACAGTTGCTCATCGATGCTTGGTGGTTCTCTCCAGGTACTCTGGCTTCCTCCACCCCTAAAACTGTCACGGTCACGATTAGCCATTGTGCATAAGTATGCCACCTTAAACACCAATAAATAAATAAATATAACCATAAAGTCTCCACTCAAGTATTGTACGCAGCACTGACTTCTGTTTGGGCAAATCAATCATAAAAGTAGCATATTCCAAAAAGAAATCCAAAAAGTTTCTAAAATGGAACATCCTTGAAGTCTTCTATTATCAGTTCAAGGGGATACTCTTGATAGGATTCAGAGAACATCTCGGCAATTCGACAATTTCCAAATCCAAACGACTTTAACTGGTGGAGAGCTAAAAGGCACTATCATGGTTCTATTGTAAAGTGCTGACAGCCAATATGGTGGCTTTACACTGTATACATTAGCTTGCTGTTTGCCAGCAGTAGAAAAACTAGAAGCACTGTCACAGTGCCAAAGCTGTGACGATTCGTGCAACGCAAATGATGTTTTAAAACTCGTTGGTGACAAAAAAAACTTGTTGGTGAAAAAAAAACTTGTTGGTGAAAAGTCCATAAATGTGACAGAAATTATCCGAATGACATGCACTATTGAGAAAGGGTGTCATTCCGTCAAGTATTTTAGGAGTTATGGTGTTTTTTAAACTTGTTGGTGACAGACCGACAGACAGACCGACCAACATTGCCACATATAGAGCTGCTCGTCGCAGCTAAAAATGATTATATAAAGTTGTTTCATTACCATTTATTGGAGAGTGCCAAGAGGCACTCTCCAACAAATGGTAATAAAATAATTATTTAGGAAGAACATTTTCTAAACTAAGTCTCCCCTTGCTGGTAGAATGGTATCTTTGAAAAAAAAACATGTTACAAATCACCTTTGAAAAATAATGTAGCGCTCTTCCAGTTGATTGAATCTAAACGTATCAAATTTTGTAGCTTCACTGGGCAATAAAAGTAATATTCAGAAGTTAAATGACATTTCAATATATTATGCATAACCTTTAACAACAGCAGTTCATCCACAAAGAAGCAAAAGTAAAGCAAATGCAAGCAGGAATTTGTAAGTACTATTGAACAGGCACAAAATACAACACATCCCTCAAGATGTCTACATCACACAAATGTGTTGCAGATTTTTGTGAGAATTTCCCAGAAATTTAAATGCAGAATATCTCACTTTAGATCTAACATCTCAAACAGTTGGGCAAACTTTCATTTGTGGTAAACAAGTATGACTTCAA